>CM046877.1:218521569-219721569 GCA_025667525.1 Glebionis coronaria
TCATTGCAAAGGACTTAAAAGAGGATGAAAAATCTCGACTTATCGATGTGCTCAAAAATCATAAGAAAGCAATTGCTTAGAAAATTTACGACATCGACGGAATTGATCCTAACTTTTGCACTCATAAAATTCTCATGGAAGATGACTTTGAACCCGCAATCTAAAGCCAAAAAAGGGTTAATCCTAAAATTCATGACGTCATCAAGAAAGAAGTTATCAAACTTCTAGATGCCGGAATGATTTATCCTATTTCGGATTCGCCATGGGTTAGTCTCGTCCATTGTGTGCCTAAGAAAGGCGGAATAACCGTTGTTCCCAGTGAAAACAACGAGTTGATTCGTACTCGACTTGTCACGGGTTGGCGAGTTTGCATAGACTATCGCAAGCTCAATGATGCCACTCGTAAGGATCATTTCCTCTTCCTTTCATGGATCAAATGCTCGAGCGTTTAGCGGGTAATGACTACTATTGCTTCTTAGCCGGTTTTTCCGGGTATTTTCAAATTCCTATCGATCCAAAAGACCAAGAGAAAACCACATTCACTTGTCCTTATGGAACATTTGCTTACAAAAGAATGTCTTTCGGCTTATGCAATGCTCTCGGAACTTTCCAAAGGTGTATGATAGCTATATTCCATGACATGGTTGAAGAAACTATGGAAGTCTTTATGGACGATTTCTCTGTCTATGGTGATTCTTTCTCTTCTTGCCTTGCCAATTTAGAACGTATGCTTAAACGGTGTGAAGACACTCGTCTCGTTCTTAATTGGGAAAAATGCCATTTCATGGTAAAAGAAGGTATTGTTCTAGGTCATAAAATTTCCAAAGCCGGTATCGAAGTCGACCGTGCTAAAGTTGACATCATTGCTAAGTTACCTCCACCTACCACCGTCAAAGGAGTTAGATGTTTTTTAGGTCATGCGAGATTTTACCGTCATTTCATCCAAGATTTCTCTAAGATAGCTCGTCCTATGACTCACCTCTTAGAAAAAGATGCTCCTTTCATCGTTTCTTAAGAATGTCTCGACTCTTTCGAACTTCTTAAAGGTAAATTAACTAAGGCACCGGTCTTAGTCTCTCCAAATTGGGAGTTACCTTTCGAGTTCATCTGCGATGCTAGTGATTTTCCGGTAGGAGCGGTTTTAGGTCAACGAGTTAACAAACATTTCCAACCAATCCATTATGCTAGCAAGACAATGACGGGGGCTCAATTTCATTATACCACTACCGAAAAAGTGCTTTTAGCCGTAGTGTATGCTTTTAAGAAATTCCGCCCCTATCTTGTGCTTTCCACCACCATCGTTTACACCTATCATTCCGCCTTGAAATACTTATTTACCAAGCAAGATGCTAAACCGAGACTCCTTCGTTGGGTTTTGCTCCTACAAGAATTTAAAATCGAAATTCATGATAAAAAGGGAGCTGAAAACCTAGCCGCAGATCATCTTAGTAGACTCGAGGATCCTTATCAAGGGGAACTTCCAAATCAAGAGATTAATGAATCTTTTCCCCTTGAGGCCTTAATGTCTATCAACTCCAATCTTGACGATACCCCATGGTTTGCGGACATTGCAAACTATTTAGCGGGTGGTGTTCTTATGGAAGGGTTAACGTCCCAACAAAAGAAAAAGTTCTTCAAGGACATTAAACACTATTATTGGGATGACCCTTACCTTTTCAAGCAATGTGCCGATCTTGTCATTCGTAGGTGTGTTGATGGGCCGGCAGCTTTACTAATCCTAGAAGCTTGCCACAAAGGACCCACCGGTGGTCACTTTAGTCCTAACTATACCGCGAAGAAAGTTTTCGACTCCGGATTCTATTGGCCCACCATTTATCATGACTCTCATGAAATGGTTAAGCATTGTGATGCTTGCCAAAGACAAGGCAAGATCACACATAAAGATGAGATGCCTCAAAATTTCATCCAAGAGTGTGAAATCTTTGACGTATGGTGCATCGACTTTATGGGGCCATTTCCATCATCCAAAGGGAACAAGTACATCCTCGTAGCAGTTGAATACGTATCCAATTAGGTTGAAGCAAAGGCTTTACCTACTAACGATGCGAGGGTGGTTGTGAAATTTTTGAAACAATTATTTGCTCGATTCGGTGTTCCTCGTGCTATCATTAGTGATCGCGGGACTCATTTTTGTAATGATCAATTTGCTCGAGTCATGGCTAAGTATGGTGTCAATCACCATCTTTCCACCACGTATCATCCACAAACTAATGGTCAAGCCGAGATCTCTAACCGTGGACTCAAGCGAATCTTAGAGCGTACTATAGAAGAGCATCGTGCCTCATGGGCCGATAAGTTAGATGATGCTTTGTGGGCTTTCCGTACCGCATATAAGACACCTATTGGTTGCCCTCCATATCGTCTTGTGTACGGAAAGGCAAGCCACCTCCCACATTGAGTTGGAGCATAAGGCTTATTGGGCCTTGAAATGGGCTAATTTTGATATAAAAAAATCCGGTGATCTTAGGAAAATCCAACTCAATGAACTTAATGAACTGAGGAATGAAGCTTATGAGAATTCATTGATCTACAAGGAGAAAACCAAGCTCATTCATGATTCCAAGATTAAAAATCGAGAGTTTCACATAGGTGATCAAGTTTTACTCTTTAACTCTCGGTTGAAAATCTTTTCGGGCAAGCTTAAATCTCGTGGGTCTGGTCCTTTCACCGTTGCTAAAATCTTCCCTTATGGCACCATTGAGCTTTCTCAACCAAATGGGCCAAACTTTAAAGTGAATGGCCAGCGTGTTAAGTTGTACTTTGGTGAGGACATCTCTCATGAAATGATTCCATCCCACACCACGTTTCCGTTGAATTAGTTCTGGGTCGAGTCAGGCTCGTGACTCGGTTAACAAAAACAAGCGCTTCTCGGGAGGCAACCCGAGGATCTATCCTTTTTACCCGTTTTCATAATAAGTGTAGGGGGAGCTACATAGGTGTTTGTTGTCTTGTTTCTTATGATGTACATCGATTAAAGCTTTCAAAGAGCACTTTTGATGATATTTAACGACCCGTGATCCCGTGTACCCGTCTTCCTGGTTCTATCCTAAACTCTTGTGATTTAATATTTCATATCTTATATGTTCACAATGAAATCACTATAGTCGTCTCTTCCTTAGCAAGATTTAAATAAAGTGCACAATGTCCTAAGTGTGGGGGATTTTACTCCCACATGCTTAAACATTGAGGACAATGTTTATATCAAGTGTAGGGGGACTTCTATCGAAGTTAAGTGGGCTTTTCTATGAATTTGTCCTCATTTTAACTGGAAAATCTATTTTTTCGACATTTTTCAAAATTTTTGATCTATTTTGGCCTAGTAGTATTTTTCATTTATTCTCTTTTATGTTCTTTCCTTTTGCTATCGCATCGTATGTATATATTTCATTTCAAGAATAAAGTCAAAAGAGAAAAATAAAGTTAAATAAAATGGTTTTAATGAGTTTAGATGTCTTTGATATATTAGGCCCGTCATGAATCTTTTGACTCAACCCGAGTTTACTTATTTGAGTTCACTCTAGCTAGTATCCTTAACGTGTTTAAGTCAAGTTTTGCTAGGCTTTTATATAGGTAACTTTAAAACGCGAAAGTCTTAATTCTTACGGGTTAAGAACAAGAACTTTTCGCAAGTTCCTATAATTGATCCTAGAAAGTCGTTTATCAAGGGAACTTTAAAATGCGAATTCTAAACTTGAATAAGTCTAAGAAGTTGCAAGATCCTATAGATGACTTGAAAACCCAAAACTTTGATTTAATTGGCTAAGCATCCACGAGTCTCATTCTTTGAGATTTTAAATTGTGGAGAACGAGAGATGATAGAGTCAATTATAAGTTGGTATTCTTTCAAGAATTTATGTGAGTTAATTATGAGCTTCTTCTCCCATCGCTTGTTAATAATATGGTTGCAATAAGTAAGGTTGTACGATTTGAAAAGTTACTTAGCTTCTAGCATAAGATCGTTTAAAAGTTGCTCGGTATTAATTAGAGTTCATAGCCAAGGCATAACTTATTGAAGCGAGATGCGAAGATTGGCGAGTCCGAAAAGGCCCTAACAAGGCATGAGGGCTACATTTTGTTGCTAAAGATTCAAAGTGATGTGAAGAATCATTTATCAAAAATCAATATGAAGGATCGAGACACACGACGAAAAGCAAATACTCCCTTAAAGATCATGGAGAAGTATATCCGAAAAGACCCTAGCAAGGTATGAGGATAAATAGATCCAAGTCCTAAAAGGAGGCGGATCGTTGTATATCAAAATCCCAGATAAAGATTGGAGAAAAATGAAGAAGTCGCGGTCCACGTATGAAGAATCTCTCAAAAACTTTAAGTGAGGAAATTCCTATTATGAAGAGAAGACCATAATTTCAAGAACGTCTCTCAAGATTCGAAGTATGTTGGAAATACATTTTTACGTATTTAGAAAGGATCAGTCACTCCAAAGATATATTCAAGTAATGGGCTCGTGATCCTATATGTAATCCATATAGCCCATATAGCCCACATGTAGGGTGAGCTATATATACCCCCTCCTAGCATGTTAGGAGGGGTTGGTCATTTGTGTTTTCACTTCTTACTTAATCAACCTCCTCATTCTCTCATTCTCTCATTTCTCTCTCTACCTTTCTCTCTCTAGTTCTTCCATTTCCCTTCCATCTCAATAGATAAACCATAACATGCTAAATCCTAAGAAATCGTAGACCTACAATTGTTATCAATAGCTATGGTTGAATCTTAGGATTGAGTGTGTTTTTATCTATTGATTTACTTGGTCAAATTTTTTTTTTCCCTTTTCTTTTGTCCCGTATCTGATATAACATTGGGAGTTGAGTGATTTTTATCATCATTTTTTTCTATCATCAGTTTTTTATAAATTTTGTAGGAATCCAAACAAATTATTGGTGCTACGAGCCTTAATCAGTCTGTCTCAATATTTTATCAGTTTTTATAACTTTTGTATCAATATTTGTCTCGATTTGGGTGTTTTTTTTGTATCAAAAGTCTTCAAACGTATCTGTTTTTATATATCACTTTTGTCACTTTCTTGGTATCTGTTTTATAGTTTGGTTTCTGTCGGAAAAGGGTTTTACTTTCCGACACGTATTCCGACCATATTCCGATACGTATTCAATTTTTACATCGGAAAAGGGTTTAAGGATTCCGATCATCATTCCGACCGGTATTCCGACACTGGTTCCCGATCACATTCCGACATCATTCCGACAGGGCTTTCCGATTACATTCCGATGGCCTTATTCGGATAGCATTCCGACAGACAATTTTTTGTCTTATTCCGATAGCATTCCGACTGTTAAACATTCCGATGGTTTTTTTATTTTCTTGACATTCCAATCGAAACGTATATTGAACTCAAACAAAAGGACTCTTTTTGACTCGATACAGACTTGGCTAGACAAAGACTCATAAAACCAAGACTCGACCTCACACAATACCACTCGACTTTTTTACCTCGACTCAACCGTAAACAGAGTCGACTCCCACATAGACTCGAAGACAAAAAGACTCAATCCCAAAAACAAGACTCACACACCCTCTCTCGGACACCCTCTCTCGAATCCAACATCACAACAAAACCATCAATCAAACTCACACCTCTCGAACTCTCACCTCTCGTCCAACAAAGACACTCACAGACGCAACTCTTCTTGACTCACAACTCAACCAAAACTTGAACCCACACTCCACAACCACTCGACCTCTTACACTCGACTTAGACTCGAAACCATAACCCACTCTCGACATCAACACCACCCTCACCGACTCGAAACACCCACAAACCTAACCACATCTAAACAAACTCGAAAAACAGAAAACAAACCTAAGAAAGATCTCAGATTCTTTCGAGTTAAAGACATGCATGTCGAGATCTACATAGATCTAGCACGACATATATATCATCATAGATCTTTGTAGGGGTTTAAACCCATTTATTATTCGAATATAAAGAAAGGACTTTAACAAATCTATAAAATCCCAATCTTTGTTTCGACTCATTCACAATCAAACACATGCAATTAACATAATTAACCTACCCAAGGCCTTCAAAAAGATTTTCTCTGGCCTCACAAATCGCTTTGTTGATCGTTGAGTTGATAATTAACTAAGCAAAAACGTGATTGGTTTTCTGCTTAATTGGAGACGGGGTTTCTTTTTGTTTCTCGTAATAGATGAGGATTGATGATTATTGAAACTGATTTTGTAAAATTAATTAACAGTTTCATAATATAGAAATGGGTTACGAGTTTGTGATTCTAGTGATTCATGATAAGCTGAGATTCGGATTTAGATGAAGTTTAGGTGGGATGTGAGTGGTGACTGTGTTTGTGAAGTAAGATTTGGGACAAAGAAAGAGATAACAGCGTTTAGGATAAGGCGGAGTGTTTGAGGTTGTAACTGCGTTTTTGAGATTAGGTTTTTTTGTGTGTGATGAAAATTAGGGTTTGAGTGGGTCTATTATATCCCACGTATTTTACTCTTGGACCGGGTTTAGTCAAGTGGTGGGCTGCATATATATTAGACAAACTTTCCATTTGTTTTAACACAATTATTGGTTTTCATTTTAATCCGAATATTAGGTTTAAAGTTTGAATTTGGTAATTGGTATTGGGTCTGAAATCAGTTGGGATTTTACAATTCTTTGGGCCCGACATATACTTGGTATTACGTCTGAATATTGGGCTCGACTGTAGTCAGTTTGACATTTATATCCAAATATTGGGCTGTCTAAATTTGGGCTGAGTTTGTGTATTTCAACTGATGAGCCGAGTTTGATTTTGATACGGTTTGTGACGTGTCAAAAAGACGTGACTGTTTATTTTGGTTTCTTGAGTACACTAATTAAGGGATCGATTCGACAATAACAAAATTATTTCATTTTATAACTCGGTTGATCATCAATCCTGATCTTTATCGAACTCTCAATGGATTCGTTGAATTCGAAATTTCAAGAGGGAGACTTGCATCACATGCAAGACACAGCTAGAGAAAGCGGTATAATTTCATGTCGACTACTTCAGTCACATCTTATGACCATTGCATGGGTTCAAGGAGGAAGCGAATTTGTGACACTCTTTGGTTAAAATCATTATACATTCATCGATTCACTATTCCTTAACTTGCACCAACTTGCTGATCAACTTCAAAAAGAAGACTTTAATCACTCTGCATCGGCACTTGCTTATAAGGCTCTTGTGACACAACTTACGCCTTTCCTCCAATTCAATATTATCAAGTCTGACAATTCAGGGATATGCCGGTCATTTCTTCAATACACACATAATGAGGTTAAAGACTTCCGTGATACACTGTTGAAATTTATGACATCGGTTTCGTCTTCGATTTATGAAAGATCCAGACTTCAGCAAGCGTATGATAATGGAGTGCAAGAATCTATGATGCAGATGCAAGAGGAGAATGGTCATACGGTTGACAACTCAGAGCCTAACGATGGCAAGAGCACGGAATCAGGAGGACAACATGATACCAGTGGCACGTCAGGGAATTGTCACGAGATCTCTTTTGATGACACCTTACCCGTTTATGACGAAGAGCCTGCGAACATGGTACAATGTACTGTTGTATATGATGTCTATGCCGATGAACTAACGCATGTTGAGCATTCCGTACCTATTTATGACAAACATGGGATGGAAAACGGTGATTGTTTTACCACTTTAGATTCATCCGATGTGCGTCATATTAGGGGAGATATTGTTCAGAATGCTATAGTACATCATGATAAATGCTTTAAGACTGCTTTGTTAACTAATTCTGATTCCAAGATTAAAGAGCTCGAAACGATTTTAGCTCAGCAATCCAAAGAGCTTGAGGATGCCAAAATTGAATTTTTAAAGAAAACGGAGAAATTTGAAACTTATTTTGAAAAACTTGAAAAGTCAAACGTTGTTCTTGAAAGAAAATTGGATCAAAAAGTTTTAGATTCTGAAGCTGAAAATGATAATCTTTTGAAACAAATTAAGTTGCTTGATTCTAAATTGGCATCCCAAGATAACTTGCTCAAAGAGAAAGAGACTTTAAAGGCTCAAGTACAGGAAAAGGTCTTTGCTATAGCTGCGTTGAAAAACGAATTGAGGAAAACTAAAGGAACTAGTGTGGATACTAAGCTTGAAAAACCATCAATCTTGGGGAAACCACCTACAAATCAGTTCGTTAGACAACCTACTGCATTTAGATCCGAGCGACCACAATCCTCGAGACTGCGGTTTACCTCCTAAGATGATTTGGTTCATCTTTCTAGACCAGTCACTCCAACAACTAGGCCCAATGTGACCAAAACAGCTTTAGCAAGACCTAGTCACATGATTGCCTCTAGTTTCTCTAAAAATACCAAGACCACATCTAGAACTAGTTCAAATGATGTTTGCCATAAATCTGGTCTAAGGGAAGCTAAGCAAAAGACACATGTAAGAGATAGCAATGTCAAGCCTAGTCAGATGCCTTCTAGATTACCCAACACTAATAACCGTAGCATGTCATCTCCTAGGAGCATCGATCAATCATCTAGGAATTACTCGGAAATTAAATATGCTACTTGTAAAACATGTAGAAAATGTGTCTTTACGGCAAATCATGACTCGTGTGTCAAGAAATTACTTAATGAGGTGAACTCCCGTGCTAGACTTAAATCCCAGTGGATAGCTAAAATTAAACCCATGGGTAAAGTTTGGCGCCCCACTGGTAGAACGTTCACTCTTGTAGGAAACGAGTGCCCTTTAACTAGGATAGTCTCTGATTCTACTAAGACTACTAGGGAGGAAATTGTAGAAGATGACACATCACTTAAGCCTAAACTTAAGGTTTTCTATAAAAGGATACGTGTGCCAGCTATGACAAGTGAATCATCTACTCAGGTCGCTTCAGACACAAGTAAAGCCAACTCTGAACCCCCACGTGCTCCTAAAATTGATATCGCTAACCCATGTCAAAGCATGCAAATTCCTAATGAGAATGCAGGTACCAAAGTTGATGTTCTAAAAGAACGAAGCGGTCCAATCGTTGTATACCGTTCAACTAAGGACACTCTTAGAGTTTGGTTGCTAAAGAAGCATATATCGGAAAAACTAGTGTCTCAGGGGATTCATGGTTAAGCTTACCAGAGGCTCACAGTCAAATCATAGTCTGTGACCCGAACTTCAAAGATAGGGAAGTTTATCTCGTCAACGATAACTTACCCTCAAAACGATAAATTAATTTTTCTCGGACACGAGCTTACATTAAAACCATTCAAAGGTTTTTAGCTCGTGTATATGGCTCCTCGCTAAATGATAGACGATGACCCGGACTTCAGAGATAGGGAAGTTTATCTACGCAACGATAACTTACCCTCTTAACGAGAAATTAAGTTTTCTTGGACACGAGCTTATCCTAAAACCATTCAAAGGTTTTAAGCTCATGTATAAGGCTCATCATTAAATATCAGATGATGACCCGATTTTCAAATAAAGGAAAGTTTATCATCGATGATAAACTTATCCTCATTAACGAGAAATTAAATTTTCTCGGACGCTAGCTTACATTAAAACTATTCAAAAGTTTTAAGCTCGTGTAAATGGCGTATAATCACATTTCAGATTATGCTCCGGACCTCAAAGAAAGGAAAGTTTATCGCTGATGATAAACTTATTCTTACAACGAGAAATTAATTTTTCTCGGGCATGAGCTAATATTAAAAACATTCGAAGTTTTTAAGCTCGTGCACAATGACTTACAGTTAAATATGAGACTGTAACTCGGACTTTAATTTTAGGAAAGCTTATCTTTAAAGATAACTTATCCTTGTAACGGGAAATTAAATTTTCTCGGTCATGAGCTTGTATTAAAACATTCCAAGTTTTAAGCTCAGAAAGGAAAGTCTATCTTTTAAATAAGAGAACTTTTCCTCATAACAGGAACTTCATCTTTCTCGGTCATGAGCTTTACGTTAAAACATTCAAAAGTTTTTCAAGCTCATGAAAACGACTTCTAAGTAAATGTCAACTTAGGACTCGTTCTTTAGCTAAAAGGAAAGTTTATCGCCAATGATAAACTTATCAACGGGAAGTGTACAACTTCTCGGACTTGAGCTCGTTTTGTAAGATATTCAACATCTTAAGCTCAAGTAATTGGTTTTCAAAACTTTGAACACAATTTTTCGAGAATTTCTCAAAAGGTTTTTCTAAATCTTTCAAAATTGTGTGTTCAAAAATGTTTTGATAAAAAGAGCATGTCTTCTGAAATCGATAATATTTACGATACTAGAAATGTCATTCAATAATGACACGGGGTTGTAAATAAAGTTCGAGCATAAGTTCAAATCTTTTAAAACATGCTCAAAATGGCTTGCTATTATTTTCGATAGTAACCCGATTTTCATAATCAAGTCAAGCATTTCACCGGAAAGCTTTGACTCAACAACGGGAATTAATTTTCTCGGGCATGGTTTATTTTATAACCATGTAAGGGATTGTGTTTACGGAATAACACAATCTAACACAAATATATGTACGCTTCAGTGTATTTATTTGTTCAAACAAGAGAAATCTTGTTTTTATGAAGTTATCATCTCCACCAACTGTAGCAATTTACGATTGATATCTACATACTCGACGATGCGACTACTCAAACGGCGACTATCGCTCTTTCAATAGAACACGGGTCAACAATTGAGGGGGATCAATTGTCCAGCATTCAGAATCTTTGACGCCGAAAGTGCCAAATTCACATGTTGGTGTCAAGACAACGATATCAATCGTACACATGCAGTCAAGAGATAACTTCAGACGTGATGAGGCGACCAAAATTCGTGAACAAGAACCATGTGCTTCTTTCATATGATGTTCTCCATCATTCAGGTCCAACCTCATAAATCGTTAATCTTGTGAATACATTATCATATATCATCTTTGCATGTGATAAGTACCTTACTCTTGTGTTTAAAAGGTACTTCATTCACGTATCAAGTACACCCTCATTAATTTGAGGGGGAGCTTGTGTAAAGCATGAAGATAATTGGATTTGCATTTTTCTTCCAAAATTTTCTTAAAATGCTATTAAATCAATTGATATTAAAAACATCGATTGGGTTAATATTTTTAATATGGGAGAGAAAATGTGATTTAATATGGGAAATGATTAATCACAAATGGTTTGACTTAACGTGATAACTCATCCCGATATGTACGAAATGTTTTCGGATATCATGGCATATGTTAAGGGGAGCAAAATGGATTTGCACTCCAAAATGGATTTCATGGTGACATACACTTACCCAAAACATCTCTATTCACGACGGTGAAGATTATGGTGACATAAGGATGGTAGGATAGGTTAAAGTCTAATGATTCCTCTTGAACCGGAGGAATCTTACCAAGGACACTCCATAGCTAGAAATAGTAGTCCTTAGGAAATATATGGGGAAAGATTGTGAATGTAGCTGAATGCCGACCAAGTACTTAAGTTAGCACTAGAACAATCACAACAAGGTGCTAGTTATGACGTATTGGTAAGCATTGAAGGGGTTGAAGAATGAAAAAGAATTGTAAAGATAAAGGGTCTAAAGAAAGAAGCCCTCCTTACAACCTTAGGCAGAAACCGGGTCAATACATATGCTATTGAGATCATTTTTCAATGATTCTCGATATTGAAGATAGACATCATGGACCCAGTGATGCAATGCACAACCCATCCCAGCTAACTCAGATATCTCTTAAAAGGTATTTGTTTTAATCACACAGATACAACGCATTATCTATTGATTTATTCACTCCGAATAAATTGGTATTGAAATGGTGGCACTCCTCTCCAGCCTCCGATCACTAAAATCTAAAATGCACGATTGAGTCTAGAGCCATTTGAGATCATCAAATATCTCATTAGGACACACTTTCATAATTCCTTGCTTCTTCACACACTGTGAAAAGTAAGAAAGATTTTAAGAGTCCTACGTAAAATCTTCATGATCTTGCCTGAACATCCGAGTAATACGAAAGTATTTACATTGAAGATGGAAATCCTTCTTGAGTGAACATCAAAAAGCTCATGGTAGGTGACTTGTGCGATTCTTTATGAATCAAACTTGTGATAACTGGAAAGCAACAGTTGTTTAAGTCTTGATTGAACTTAAAAACGTTCCATGCGTCTACGCAATATCTTTGTGATCTTGCCAGAACACTCAGAGTGACACTCTATAATGTTTACAGTGATGAGTGAAAATCCTTCTAGTGTTAACATCAAACAGCACTTGGTAGGTAACTTGGAAGATTCTATATTAATCACGCTGTGACAACTGGAAAGAAACGATGGTGCGATTCTTTAATAAATCAAACTTGTTCCAGGAACATGAATTAACGGCTTCAGTCAGGAGGATAACTTTATCCAAATGATTCACTCTTTACGTTCGCAGTCAGCTTTGGACGGTCAAGTAAAGAGAACGGGTTTACCCGCGAAATCTTGTCAAGGAGGTTCTTAATTTAAACTACCTGCCACAAGTACGATATTTAATATCGTCCAACGGTCTTCACCGACCTGAGGTAAAATGCTACCGAATTAGAATGAAATGTTCAAGGCCATTTCATCCTTGTATATGTTTTGTTGCTAACTGTCTTATGCAGCGTAACAAGAAGGTGGCATTGCGGTGTACAATCCAGAAGAAGTCGTCACCACATGCTTATACTGCATACACTTAATATTTCAACAAATTCAAGAAAGTATGAAAGTCAAGTCTTCCGTTGTATCAAACTCTGAAGCTTTCAAGAATTTATAAAGGTATAAGTATGTGGAACATGAATTCACAACGAGGCGAATATCACAAGTGATGAATGCACAAGGTCAAGGCAAGGAAACATGCTCAAGACTAAAGTCAAAGATCTCATTTGCATATTCACAAGAACAAGATCGAAGACTCAAGCATAGTATGCTAGGTTTAAGATTTTGTAAAATGGTGTGACCTCCCTTAGGGGGAGATTGTTGGAAATACGTTTTTCCAAAGAAAGTCTTGGTCACATCATTAATAGCATAGCTAGCTAAAGATCACGAGCTATAGACTATTTAGGACATTGTAACTTGGAGTGACCTCCCTTTAGGGGAGATTGTTGGAAATACATTTTTACGTATTTAGAAAGGATCGGTCACTCCAAAGATATATTCAAGTAATGGGCTCGTGATCCTATATGTAATCCATATAGCCCATATAGCCCACATGTAGGGTGGGCTATATATACCCCCTCCTAGCATGTTAGGAGGGGTTGGTCATTTGTGTTTTCACTTCTCACTTAATCAACCTCCTCATTCTCTCATTCTCTCCTTTCTCTCTCTACATTTCTCTCTCTAGTTCTTCCATTTCCCTTCCATCTCAATAGATAAACATAACATGCTAAATCCTAAGAAATCGTAGACCTACTTAACTATACATTGTTTCCTAGTCTAGTCTAAGCGTGTGTGACTATGATAACTAATGGGAATTCTTAAATGTAGTCACATAAAGTGAATTTTCAACAATCTTCCTCCATGGGACGACGTGTAGAATTCCTTACAATATTTTTCTTAACAAGTACATAATGATTAAGAACAAAAGCTTTCATGAAGCGTCCAATGCTGATGATGTCTTCTTCTTCTTCCCCCTTGATGTACTCGTTGTGCGTTTAATGTGTCTTCTTCTTCCCCTTGATGGTTTCGAAACTCGGAACCAGCAATAAAACGTACGCACATGTACCTGAAATCTCGTGAGAATAATAAATAAGCAGAATTATATATTTTGTGAGAATCAGCTGCTGATCGAAAATCTCTACTCATAAACTCTCCATGGCCATCTTTACCAACCCCCTTGTAAGCAATTTGAAGTGACCACTGATAGAATGAATCAGATACATCCAACGTGAAACGGAATAAGAATCCCTCAATCTTTTGACTTAAGCTTGCACAATTGTTGAATGAGGAACGGTGGAGAAATCTCTAAGTACCCAATACATCACTGAATAAGTCTATAAGCACAACACCTCTTGAAGTTATCCACGATGACTAAGCGTGTGACACTGAGTACAACAATGTAACCCCTTTAAGTGATAGTTATCCGAGTCATCAACCAACCACCCCGAACCCGGAAACTAGATAAACAAGTCTTCATTCTAAGATTAAGCACGAGCAAGTTATATTTGAAAGATAAAATAAGTACACGCCTTCGAAAAATCCGTCTTCAGCTTCACATAATTAATACTCGATAAAAAAAAATCCGTAGCCACTAAAAATTACCTATTTTTCTTCGGTCTTGTCAAAATAAATTTTTGTCACTTAGTCTCGTCACTTTGTCTCTTCACGTTGTCACTTTGTTACGTCCCAATTATGACCAAAAGAAAACTTTAATACACAAATTTTATACAAAATAAAAATTTTGATATAAAAATGTGGATCAAATCATGACATACAAATTTATGTGTAGTCACATTGTCACATTCGGCCCATTAGAAAAGTTGAATCCCAACATATCAAACGAATGATATATGAACCTAGACGTGGCCCACTAATCAAACTCATTAACCAAGTTATAAACACAAACCGAATAATTCGTGTTTGATGCTGCGAGTGATGATTCAGAAAGGTTGGACCAAAAGTTTACATAGAATACCTGATCCATTGCTATATCAAATAATACCAACCCACAAAATTAGGGCATAAATAACTCTCATAACCCTAATCACTTTCACAAAACACGCAGCCATTTTTTCACATAGAAACCTCCGGCCATACCAAATTCTTAACTCAGTTACCAAAATTCAATCTCATCAAATCTCCAATCGATCGACATCTTCTCTTTTGATTATCAAAAATAATCATTACAACCAAGACATAACTAAAATCGGAACCCACGAATCAAACAAACAACACGCCCCTTTCAGATGAATCATTACTGAATCATTGCTAATATTCAAATCAAACCAATCACGTAACTTTGATCAATCATTGCTGATATCCAAGATGTTCGCAGCCACAAGGTCTTGTAATACAAGATCTCGGGTAGGTTATAAATTCGTGACAGCATGTTGATTTTTGATTAAAAAATCGAAACAAAATAAGAATAATAACAAGTTTGTTATTAATCTTATTTTAATTTCGTATATTAACATTGGGTAAAAGCCAAACATAGATCTGTGATGCATGTCTTGTTCGTGCGTAGATCTAAAAAGATCTATGATATTGATATATCACACGAAAAAGAATAAACTGAGATCAGATTAATTATGTTCTAAATGTTGAGTCATGTCCTGAATTAGAGAGGGTTTAGGTGACGATGGGAGTAGGATAGATTTGGTGGATTTGGTTGGAGTGAAAAGGTGGTGTATTGGATCAAGTGGTGTTAATATGGTCTCGGTATAGTGTTTAAACAACATGGTTAGGTTTTGTTACACTGGTCAAGGTCTTTCAAACTGCATCGCAATGTTTTCTGTCTTAACCCATCGCAATGTAAAAAAATAAGCCATCGTAGTCTGTTTTTAAAACCCATCGCAATGTTTAACATTGAGTCCATCGCAGTCCTTTTGGACACCACCGCAATCTGATGTGCCCCATTGCGATGGTACCCATCGCAATGGTTCCATCGCAATGGTTCCATCGCAATGGTTCATTGCAATGGTTCCATCGCAATGGTACCATCGGAATGGTTCCATCGAAATGTGATCTATCGGAATATTCGATCGCAAGTAGAAACCCCTGGTTTATGCGATCGCAATATTCCGATCTGAATGTGACCATCTGAAAAAATTATCCAAAAGTTGTACTATTTCCGATTTTTGTGGATCTAAGATTTCTGGGTTTTTTGATCTGGTTTTCATCTTCATCCATGAGACTGACCATAAAAGCAACAACTTTAGATCTGATATTCCCAATGAACAAGTATATGACTTGAAAACCCCGAAACGAGGTCAGAATCATTAGACAGATTGGCAGGCAGCAAGCTGAACACCAGAAAACCGTTAGACAAGAAAACTAATGAGACCAGAAATGATAAAATCAGATATGAGGACAATGATAAGCATGTTTAACCGACTATTTTGATGGACGAAGTTTCAATGAGACAAGACAAAAAATCATGAATATTTGACAAAAAAAATCAAAACAACCGTGACACATGATAATAGATTCGAGATAAAAAAAAATTTAGACCACCAAAATCGAACAATAAAACATGACGATCCAAGGAATGAACCGAGGCTTTGATGCCAATTGTGGGTTTGCTATTTACTAATCCGGTGGTCTAGTAGGGTGGTAGATGGTATTTGAAGCCATGGATGAATAAAGAGAGAGAGGGTTGTGTGTGAAAATAAAGAAAATGTATTAAACTCAAAATGAAACCCAAGCAACACCCCTCCTTGGAAGCCTTGGAGGGGTATATATAGTCACACACCATACTTAACTATACATTGTTTCCTAGTCTAGTCTAAGCGTGTGTGACTATGATAACTAATGAGAATTCTTAAATATCGTCACATAAAGTGAATTTCCAACAAAGTATGAAGTCAATGTTGGTAATAAATTATAGCCAGTCTACTTGAGCGCTGACAAGAGTAAAACAAGCGTTGACAGGGGTAAAACAAACGCTGACAGATCAAGCGTTGAAAAGACAATGTCAAGCGTTGATACATTGAAGAGAAGCACTGATGGAAGGATATACTCTACGTGTTTATTGTATTCTATATTACTTCTAGTAAAGATAGGAACAACAATGTATTTTCTATATTTATCTTTACCTAGAATAGTTGATACGTAGATTATTGTACAAGGCTTCTTATGTCTATAAAAGAAGACCTTTAGGTTATTGTTCAATATAAGTTTTCATACGTTAACACTTTCATTGTAAGCAACTTTGATATTATTAATCAAAGTGAAAGTTTGTTTACATCTTGTGTGTTCTTGTTTAAGTGTTAATTCCGTATAACACTTAGATTGTCATATACATATACAAAGGTTTCTCTAAGTGTATTACTTGATCTAATCTCGTATACATAAAGCTAAATCGATCTAAGTTTGGGATCAACAAGTGGTATCAGAGCTTGTTGAGGAACTTTTGACACCCATAAAGAACACAAGAACCCTAAAATCACCAAAACCCTAATTTTCTCAAAACCCTAAACAACATCATGTCAAATCCAGAAATAACTTCTTCCTCCTCACCTTTGCCAAACATCAAGTATCCCATGCTTGATGCAACCAACTTTGAATTGTGGAAATTAAACTTTGAGCAATATCTGGGGATCTATGACTACACTCTCTGGGAGATCATTGAGTATGGAAACACATTCAATAGAGCTGAAAAGGTTGCTGCTGCTATTGCTACAAGAACTGCTGTTGCTGGATGTCCATAAGCAAATAAGAAAGAAAAACCTGGTGATGGTAGAGCTGTGTCTGCTGAAGACATAGCAAAGAGAAGGGTTGATATGAAAACCCTAAATATTCTGAAAGTCTCTTTGGGACAAGAGAACCAGCATAAATACAGAGGTTATGATTCTGCTAAAGACCTTTGGGCAGCTCTTGAAGTTGCATATGGTGGCAATGAAGATACTAGGGAAGAAAAGAAGAAATAACTCATGCATGATTATGCTGTTTTCAAAGCTCAACCCAATGAGAAGCTTAGCAGTGTGAGAAGCAGATTGCTTGACATTACAAGCAAATTGTCCTTCATGGGGACACAACTTGGTGATGTTGACATTAATGCCACTTTTCTTAAAAGTCTTGGTGATGCGTGGAAGATTGAGGCAAGATCCATACTTGCCAACAACACTCACAAAAGTTCTACTTTTGATGACATCTACAACAAACTGAGGCTGTTGGAGAATGAAACCCTTTTGGAGCATGGAAGTAAATCTACTAATAGTAATATGGCCTTCTTCTCACATAGTGAAGGTCAATTTAATCAGAAGGACTCTTACATGCATCTAGTTACTGGATCATCATGTGTCAACGCTGGAACATGTCCTGTCAACGCCTCCTATTCAGACGCTGACACATACAAAAGTGACTCACCAAGAGTTAAACCTGCTGGTTTGGATCTAGATACTGTATGTGCTTATATTGCTTCGTTGCCCAATGGTTTAGTGATTACATATGAGGACCTTGAGCAGATAAGTGATGAGCACTTGGAGGAGATGAATATTAAGTGGAACATGGCTCTTGCTAGTATAAGAGCAAATAGATGGAATAGAAGGTTTAAGAAGAAGATGACCTTCAATGCAAAGAACACTGCTGGATTTGATAAATCCAAGGTTGAATGCTACAATTGTCATCGTATGGGGCACTTCATGAGGGAATGTAGATCCCCTAGAAGATCTGATGCTGGCAAACCCTC
Organism: Glebionis coronaria; assembly: GCA_025667525.1. Taxonomy (NCBI): domain Eukaryota; kingdom Viridiplantae; phylum Streptophyta; class Magnoliopsida; order Asterales; family Asteraceae; genus Glebionis; species Glebionis coronaria. The sequence continues at coordinate 218,539,943 of CM046877.1, forward strand.
AAGCAAAATGGTTAAGGCTCAGGATCCTAAGGCCATGGTTGCAGTTCATGAGATTGATGGTATGGGATGGGATTGGAGCTATTTGGCTAAAGATGTAGAAGAGGATAAAGCTTTGGTTGCTGAAATTGAAGAAGAAGAGCATGTTCAATATGCTCTCATGGCACACTCCTCCTCTTCATCAGATAATGAGGTATACGATGATGCTTTTTGTAGTAAGGGCTGTAGGTTAAATACTGAGAAACTTAACAAAGAGGTGTTAAGGTTATTAGATGGTGTGAGTACTGAGAGATGCAAACTGTCTAACTATCAATTAGCTCTCACTCAAACTGAGAAAACAGTTTCTGAATACAAGAAAATGGAATTTGATTTAAAAGATAAAATAAATATCTTAAAACATGAATTAGATGCTAGTAATGATGTTAGGAACATCATGGAAAGGGTTAATAGTGATCTACAGGATAAGTTAGATGAGGCCATTAAGAATAAAGATAATGTTGGCCTTAAAATTCAGAAATTTGATAGGGCCACACAAACCCTAGGAGAATGCGTTAATAAACAAAGGGATCCCAAGGACATGACTGGGATTGGGATGAAAGACTACTCTGTGGTTCCACCACCAGCTGGTGACTTCTATGGTGTCCAACAAAAGGACCTATCTTGGACTGGTTTACCAGAACTCCAAGAGGAGGAATTCATTCCTCCACCAAGAGTTGTTACTCCAGTTGAAGAGTATCAACAAAAGTTGACTGACTTAAATGAATGGAGAAAGCCAACCCTACCTTATTTGTTAAGGGTGGATTATTATGTGAAAGTCCTAATGAGTCAACCCCCATTAAAGTTACAAACCCAATCACTGGTAAGGCTGTTGACCTTGGCTCAAACACTGTTAGAATACCTAGCATTAAGTATGCAGAGATGTATAGGAATACTAGGTCACCTAAGAGCCAAGTTAGCAATGATGGAACAGGCTTCTTCTCTTCTAGACCTAGTGTTGTGTCTAGAAAAGCCTGTTACACTTGTGGTAGCTTTTCACATTTAGCATATAAGTGTGTCAACGCTTCCAAAGTCAACGTTGTTAGAAAGTCAAACGTTGTCAGACCCAAACCTTGTGTGCAGCAAAGTCCACAAGTTGTTAGACCTGCCCCATTCTTCACTAGAGGGTCTAACACTCATGGACAAAGACCATTTCAAAAGACAAATACTTGGTCTAATAGGCAATGGGTTTCTGTAGCAAACCCTAGGTTCAACGCTGACAAGGGTAATTTCAGTGTTGACAAGACCAAATCTAACGCTGACAGAAACGTGACCAGACCTCAATATTTGCAACCACAGGGTAAGGGGTCAAAGGCTTCTTCAAGCTTGACATGGAGACCAAAGAAAGATCAAAACCCTAATGATAATGGGATTTCAATGACCTGCAACAGATTTAATTACATTTCAAAGGTCATTACAAAACCTATTAGGGTTAACTGGGTATTTCACTCAAAGAGGGATGAACAAGGGGTTGTTATGAGAACTAAGTCTGTTCTTGTTGAACAACCAGATGAATCCAAGTCTGCTAAGGCTTGGGTTCCCAAAGAAAACTAACTTGTTTTCTTTATGTGCAGGGCATTCAAAAACAGGTCAATGATTATGGATATTAGGATAGTGGATGCTCAAGGCACATGACAGGGAAGGAAGATTATCTAACTAACTTCACTCCCATTAAGGATGGTGATAAGGTTTACTTTGGAGGCGGATATGGTACTATCACAGGCAAAGGAACACTTCTCACCAAGAACTTGCGTTTTGAAAACGTACTTTTGGTAAAGGAACTTGATTACAATCTTTTTAGTGTATCACAAGTTTGTGATAACAAAATAAAGTTATGTTTACTGATACTGAATGTTTGGTGTTAAGCAAGGATTATAAGATCCCTGATGAGAAATATATTGATTATAGAACACCTAGACATAAAGACATATATAATGTGAATCTGAATGGGATTAGAATGAATAGCAATATGTCATGTTTTTATGCTAAAGCTTCAGTAGATGAAAGTAATCTATGACACAGGAGACTAGGGCACATAAACTTTAAGAATATAAACAGGCTTGTGAGACTTGGCTTGGTTGATGGTTTGCCTGAAAAGGCCTTCCATAATGACCACTCTTGTGTTGCATGTCTTAAAGGCAAGCAGCACAAGGTCTCATTCAAGTCCAAACAGGTGCACTCTAGTACTATACCTCTTCACTTGCTTCATATAGACCTATTTGGTCCAACCAATATAGAGAGTTTGAATGGTAAATCATACTACTTTGTCATCACAGATGACTTCTCTAGGTTTACTTGGACTTTCTTTTTAGCTATGAAGAGTGATACAACTGACACTTTAATTGATTTTATCACTCAGATTGAGAAGAAGACTGGTAATGAAGTTAAAATGCTTAGGAGTGATAATGGTGGTGAATTTAGGAATAAAGTGTTAGATGATTTTTGTGCCAGGAAAGGAATTACTAGGCAATTTAGTGTTGCCAGAACCCCACAGCAAAATGGGGTTGCTGAGAGGAAAAATAGAACCCTAATTGAAGCAGCCAGAACCATGTTGGCTGATGCTCATTTCCCTATAGCTTTTTGGGCTGAGGCTGTTAATACAGCTTGCTATGTTCAAAATAGAGCATTGGTCAACAAAATACAGAACAAAACACCTTATGAGTTACTTTGGGGACAAAAACCTAATATTGGTTTTCTCAGACCTTTTGGTTGTCATGTAGTTGTTTTAGATACTAGTGATGCCTTGGGTAAATTTAGTGCAAAAGGTGATGAAGGCTATTTCATGGGGTATTCAGTGCAGAGCAAGGGATATAGGGTTTATCTTAAAAAGGAAAAACGTATTCTTGAAAGAGTACATGTTAGGTTTTTAGAGAGTAAACCTAGTGATCCTGAAAGTGGTCCAAATTGGTTGTTTGACTTGGAACCTTTATCTAGGACTTTAAATTATATGCCTGTCACTAATCCAGACATTGTGAAGGTAACTTCAAATGTTGTGGAAGAACAAGTTGTTGATGTTTCAGGTACACAGGTTCATGAAAAGGTTGGATCACAAGCAGAAAAGTCATCTCCTATACTAGAGTATGTCACAATTCCCATATGGACAGATGCTTTTGCTGCTGCTGCTGCTGCTGGAAAAGATAATGGTGGTCCCCAAGTACCACCAGATAACAACATGCATGGTCCTTCAGGCGCAGACAAAGGCAAATCTAGCGCTGACAAGACCAATTCAGACGTTGATGGCTCAGACGTTGACAACAACAGTTCAAGCGTTGTTAGCCCACACGCTGACAACCAAGGTTCAGGCATTGACAACACATTTGCGCATCTTTTCTCTTCTACATTTGAACAAGGTGAACCTTCTAATTTATATGAAGAGGTTCATCCTCATATTGATGAAAGAGAGTCTGAAGAAGAAGATATTGGCAACATGGATAATGAGATTGAAGACACCAGACTTTTTGAAGGAGGAGTTCTCACTTCTACTATGAAAAATCACCCTACTTCTCAAATCATTGGTGATATTATGACTCCTGTTCAGACTAGAAGATCTCATCAAGGTCTTGGTGGATTTATTTCCAATATTCACAAGAAGGTTGATACCCCTCTTATGCAAGCATGTTTGTTTGCCTGTTTTCTGTCACAACATGAACCCAAGAAGATATTTGATGCTCTCAAAGAACCAAGTTGGGTGGAAGCAATGCAGGATGAGCTTCACCAATTTGCAATTCAGGATGTTTGGGAGCTGGTTGATTGTCCCAGATATGTTAGACCTATTGGGACAAGATGGGTTCTAAGAAACAAGAGAGATGAAAGAGGTATTATGGTCAGAAACAAGGCAAGATTAGTGGCTCAGGGATATACACAAGAGGAGGGGATAGACTATGAGGAGGTCTTTGCACCAGTTGCAAGGATTGAAGCTATAAGGATCTTTCTAGCCTATGCATCTTGCATGGGCTTCACTGTCTATCAAATGGATGTCAAGAGTGCCTTTCTCTATGGAACAATTGTTGAGGAGGTATATGTGATGCAGCCTCCTAGTTTTAAGGATCCAAAGAATCCAGACAAGGTGTATAGAGTCAAGAAGGCTATGTATGGACTTCATCAAGCCCCAATAGCATGGTATGGTACTTTGTCTACTTATTTGGTGGACAATCGATTCAAGAGGGGCACCTTAGATCAGACACTATTTACAAAGAAGAAAGGTAAGGATGTGTTGCTTGTTCAGGTCTATGTTGATGACATCATTTTTGGATCCACAGATCCAAAGATGAGTGAGGACTTCTCCAAGCTTATGACAAACAAATTCAAGATGAGTGCTATGGGGGAGATGAACTTCTTTCTTGGGTTACAAGTTCAGCAGAAAGAAGATGGTATCTTCATCTCCCAGGATAAATATGTGGCAGAGATCTTGAAGAAGTTTGGCTTTTCTCCACATAAAAAGAGGGATACTACTCCTATGGATAGAGAACACCCTTGGGGAAAGATAGGAGATGGAAAGGATGTTGATGTCAGGCATTATAGATCAATGATTGGCTCATTGATGTATCTCACAGCCTCTAGACCTGACATCATGTTTGTTGTGTGTGCTTGTGCACGCCATCAAGTGACTCCCAAAGAATGTCACCTTTATGCTGTCAAGAGGATCTTTAGGTACCTAAGATGCTATCCTAGTCTTGGTTTGTGGTACCCAAAGGATTCACCATTAGAAGCTTCAGATATGGTACAAGTGTTACCACTTGATTCCAGAAACCCTATTATAAGCTATGAAGAAGATGAATGTGGGTTTTGGAAGATTGGCATGTATGGAAAAGAGGTTCACACTTTTACCACCCTTATATCTTTGTTTGCAAGTTTTGATAGAGAAGACTTGGTAGACCTATGGAGGTTGTTAGAGGCCAAGTATGAGACTGAAGCTCCCACTTCAGTCAATGGAATAAAACTGTGGTCCACATTCAAGAGAATGTGTGGACCAAGAGATGAAGCTCCTGCTATTTAGAAGGATCTTGAAGATGATCTCAGTGGTCTTCAATGGAGATTGTATTCAGCTGCTGGTGTTTATTATTTGAGTTCTACAAAGTTTGCTGAGTATCTACTTGTAGATGGTCAGTATTTCATGTCCAAGGAAGTCTTGGAGAAGATGAAGAATACACAGCTGGAAATTGATTATTCAAGTGACGTGGCCAAAGACTTGATCAGATTTATTTATTACCAATATGAGAAGGTTTGTAAGATTCCTCCTAGTCCTTAATGTTTATTCAGAAACTTGATTACTAGAGTAGATATCAAGTTTAAGGGAGGATTGTTGGGAATAAATTATAGCCAGTCTACTTGAGCGCTGACAAGAGTAAAACAAGCGTTGACAAGGGGTAAAACAAACGCTGACAGATCAAGCGTTGACAAGACAAAGTCAAGCGTTGATAAATTGAAGACAAGCACTGATGGAAGGATATACTCTACGCGTTTATTGTATTCTAGATTACTTCTAGTAAAGATAGGAACAACAATGTATTTTCTATATTTATCTTTACCTAGAATAGTTTATACGTAGATTATTATACAAGGCTTCTTATGTCTATAAAAGAAGACCTTTAGGTTATTGTTCAATATAAGTTTTCATACGTTAACACTTTCATTGTAAGCAAGTTTGATATCATTAATCAAAGTGAAAGTTTGTTTACATCTTGTGTGTTCTTGTTTAAGTGTTAATTCCGCATAACACTTAGATTGTCATATACATATACAAAGGTTTCTCTAAGTGTATTACTTGATCTAATCTCGTATACATAAAGCTAAATCGATCTAAGTTTGGGATCAACAGTCAATGCCAAATATCGGTCCGAGAAAGGTCTCAAATCGTGAAGCGAGTTATGCCAAGATATGAACTTTATGAGGTTTCAAGAAGCAGTTTTAAAAGATTTTGTCCTTTAGCTAACTATTGATTAAATCGTCATACTTTATTTTCAGCCTAAATAAACTATCAAAATAAGTCAACAATGCATCCTCGTGATCATTCAAGACAATAATAAAATATAAGAGATACACCTAGGAATAAGGGAGTCTAAGTAAATAATTGGGCCACATGAGTTTGTGTTAGCTTTACTAACTTATAATAACAATGATCTCGTTTTTAAGCTTGGTGTGGGGAACGTGAAACTTGAGGATGATAAGCATTCATGACAACCAAAGCCCTAATGTAAGTCTTCGATCTCTTTACTTGTTCTTCCTTCAAGCATTTTGTATATATTTCTATCTTTTTGGTTTCCTTAGTGTTTAGCATTTAATAAAGGCCAAGGTGGGTTAACTATGATGAAAAATGTAAACCGTTCTTTGAAATTAATGCATTGCACGAGGGCATTGCAATGGTCAAGTGTAGGGGATTTAATAAGTGTGAAAACACTTATTCTTTTACCACTTATTTCTAATAATAACAAGACCAAAACGTGTATTTAATGTCGTAAAAGGAGGAATTATGCGTGGTTTATGTTTTTACTATGTTTTAGGAAAAAATATGAAAAAGAAAGAAAACACGGGCTTTCACGGCCTTTTATCGAAGAAAAAGACAAAAGACGTAGTCAAAAGATCAAAAGTGCAAGAAGAACGGAAGTCAAAGGCCTATTCTGAAGATTTATCGAAGAAAAAGTCTAAAGACGGAAGTTTAACGAAGTCGAAGAACCAAGTCTACTAAAAAAGGAAAATTAGAAGACGAGTTCATTTTATCATTCGACTAATCCCGAGACAAAGTCAAGAAAGACGAGTTATTTAAAAGACGAGAAGACAAGAAGAAAGAAGAAAAGAAACAACACCCTCCATTCCCCTATATATAGTGTCCTAATCTTCATTAGGAGGGGAGTAGTTTTTAATTTTTAGTTTTTCAAGGTAATTAGGGTAATAGTTACTTTCTCTCTCTAGAATTTTCTCTCTGTAGTTTTTCTTAATCTTTCATCTTAATCTCGTAATTTTGGATCTTGATCTTCAATTTAATCAAGCTTATTTTATATCTCTCATTTTACCTTTCTTAATCTTGTGGTTGATTGATTAATCATGTAGTTTGCTTAATCAAGTTGATTGTGTGATTGATTTGTTTATGTGATTGATCTTATGGTTTTGATGTGGTAGATGTTTTAGCTTATTGTGATTGTTGATTTATTAGTGTTTGGCTTATTTTTAATTAAGTTGATTTGATAGATTAATAGTTTTAATTAAAAGTTGATTTCAAATATTTTGATTATTTTGTGTTTTTTTATAGTTTTTAATTTGTGGTTTATTTAGTTTTTCTTAAAATCAATTTGGTGTTAGTTTTGGTTAATAGCTTATTCGTTTAATCTGATAATGTATCTACCCTGTTAATCTATCTTCGGAAAAGGGTTTTGTTTTCCGAAGATATGCAATTATTCCGAAGATTTTTTTATAGCATTCATCCGAAATTTCCTTTTATCCGAAAACTCACCCTTTATTCTGAAAATCAGCATTTATCCGAAATTTGTTGCTTTATCTGAAATTCTTGCCTTTTATCCGAACATCTCTTTTTACCGAAATAAACTGTTATTCCGAAATGATTTTTATCCAAAAAAACCCTTTAATTCCGAATTAAATCAATTTATCCGAAAATTAGCTATTATCCGAAAATACCATATTATTCCGAACTAACCAGCTTTTTCCAAATTTCTTTGTTTTTCCGAAAACCCTCCTTTATTCTGAAAAACTCATGTTATTCCGAACTTCTTTGATTATCCGAGATTAAGCTTTATTCCGAATATTTCATTTTATCCGAATTAACCTATTTTATCTGAATTTGTTTGTTATTCCGAAAAAGAGCTGTTTATCCGAAAAAGTGGCATTATTCCAAAAAAGAAAAGAATGAATATCCGAAGATCCATTTTATTCCGAATTTGTTTATTTTTCTGAATAAAGCCTTTTATCTTAAGATTTAGTTTACACAGCAATTAAGGTCAGATTCCTCTTTTATTTTATTTAGCTTTTATGTTTACTAGTAGAATTAGATAACCAAAGCTCCCCTTTTTAGTTACCAAAAACGACTATTCCACTTTAAACCGTGATCAATTCGGATTGAATCGAGTACGAACAACACACAAAAAATCATTATATCAAGGTCCCTCTTCTTCAACTATAGTTTCGATTTCTCCTCCTGTAATTGACTTTTCCTTGAGTATTTCAACCAATACTTGTTCGGATAAATGGGCGAAGCTTGTAGACACAATCTTGCTAAGAGCATCCGCCTTCTTGTTCTCGCCTCTTGGTACTTGCTTGATGGAAAACTTTCCAAAGGCGGCGATGAGTGACTTGACTTTCTCCAAGTATTGGATCATGTTATCCTCCTTGGCCACGTACCCTCCTAGGATGTGATTCGCGACAAGCCGTGACTCCACATAGGCCTCAAGGTTGCGGACTCCCATCCTAGCCGCGATTTTTAAACCCGCAATCAATGCTTCATATTCTGCCTTGTTGTTCGTGGCTGTGAACTCAAAGCGCAAAGCGTAGGTAAATTTCATTCCTTCCGGATTTGTGAGAATGAGGCCGGCTCCTGATCCGTCCGTCCACGAAGATCCGTCAATAAACAAAACCCATGGTTCCGTTGGAATTTCTTCTTTTTGCACCATTGGTTCGTCCTCCTCAGGTTTCTCAATTAGGAAGTCTGCTAAAATTTGGCCTTTGACGGTTGTCCTTGGTCTATAGGAGATGTTATGCTCTCCTAGTAGGACGCTCCACTTCTGTAGCCTCCCGGCCACTCCGGTTTAGAGATGATCTTTTTTATTGGTTGATCAGTGATAACCACAATTGGGTGCGCCTGGAAGTACCAGCGCAGCCTTTTCGTTACGTAAACTAGTGACAAAACCAACTTCTCCATTGATGAATAATTCAACTCCGGTCCTTGCAATGCTCTAATTATGAAGTAAACCGGAGTCTGGACTAAATCCCGATTAGTCATAAGGACTGCGCTTATTGCTCCGTACGTAGCGGATAGATACATAATGAGCTCCTCCTTAGGTCGGGGTACAACTAGCAGGGGAAGAGCCGCGAGATGTTGTTTAAGCTGCCCAAAGGCTTCCTCTGCTTCTTTTGTCCAGCGAAAGTCTCCTTTCTTTAAGCACTTCTTGAGTGTTTTAAATAGAGGTAGTGACTTCTCCGCGGACTTTGACAAGAACCTATTGAGCCCGGCCAGCTTTCCATTGAGTGATTGTACCTCCTTGAGTGTCCGAGGGGATGGTAGTTGTATCACGGCGTCCGTCTTCTCCGGACAAGGCTTGATGCCGTTTGGGTTAATCATATACCCGAGGAACATTCCTTCGGTTTCCCCAAACGTGCACTTTTTTGGATTTAGTTTCATGTTGATTTTCCTCAAAGTGTTGAACGTCTCCTGGATATCACGGAGAAGTGCTTCCTCCGTATGGCTCTTGATGACCAAGTCGTTAACATAGACCTCAAGGTTATGGCCTATCTACGAGTAGAATGCTTTATCAATAAGTCGCTGATATATCGCACCGGCGTTCTTTAGTCCGAACGTAATTTTGTGTGTAACAATACACGCCCTGACTAGTGTGGAACGTCGTCTTCTCCTCGTCTTCCTCCGCCATCTGGATCTGATGGTATCCTTTGTACGCGTCTAAAAAACATTTGAAAGGGTATCTGAATAAGGATTCCACCTTCCAGTCGATTTCTGGTAACGGATAGCAGTCTTGTGGACAAGCTTTGTTCAAGTCTGTGAAGTCCACACACATGCGCTAGCTCCCGTCATGCTTCTTGACCATGACCGGATTGGATAACCATTCATAGTAATATACCTCCCGCATAATTCCTGCGTCCACCAGCTTCCGTACCTCATCCAGTATTACCTGGCTGCATTCTGGTGCTTGACCGCGCTTCTTTTGCTTAACAGGGGGATATCCCGTGCGGATTTGAAGCCTATGTTCTGCTATTGAACGCGGAACGCCTGTCATATGCCTTGGCTCCCATGCGAATATATCAAGGTTTGCCTTTAGGAGAGAGCACATGGCCTTCTTCCCTTTTTTCTGATAGCGTTCCCCCTATGTCTACCTCTTGCTCCGGGTAATCGGGTTGGATTACCACCTTCCAATTGGGGGGGGGGGTGGTGATCCTTCCTTAATGGGAACTGGCTGGACTGGTGTTGTCACGGCGTGGCATTCGGATGCCGGTACGATCGAATTGTAAATAGTAACAATTCCCCCTTCAACTGGGAATTTAATCATGCCGTGAGCCGTGGACGGGACTGCCCGTATGGCCAAGATGCCTGGTCTTCCAATAATACCATTGTACGGAGAGTATGAACGTATCACCATAAAGTTCATCCATGCCGTGGTGGAATGCTCTTTATCCCCAATGGTTACCAGTAGACGTAGTTGTCCTATTTGCCAGATAGTGTCTCCACTAAAGCCAATGAGCGACGACGTGGCTGACACTAATTGGCTTTTAATCTCTGGCCGTAGCTGTACAAAGCAATGTTCGTAGAGTACTTCCACCGATGATCCCCCGTCTACATACATACGACGAACGTTGTGGGTTCCAATGCTTACCTCAATCGTGAAAGGTGCATCGGCTACGTTGCTCGCCGTAATAGGAGGGAATGAAATCTCTTTGTCGCGTGAAATTTTTTGACTAACTTTCTGCTTTGTGCGGCGCTTCCACGATTGGATCATATATATAGTTGAAGGCTTGTCCTTTTGGGAGTCCTTCTTGTCATACTTTTTGTTATCCTTCCCATCCTTCCAATCCTTGACCAGGTGTTAGAGTTTGCCTGATTTAATCAGTGACTCTATATGCTTTTTGAGTTGGATACACTCTTCCGTGTCGTGACCCTTGTCATTGTGGAATTCACAGAAGCGATTTCCTTGACGGCGGTCAACTGGAGTTGTCATTGGGGGAGGCCTTGGGAAGTTTGTCCCTTCCGTCAACAAGATATCTCGGTAAGTCATCTTTAGAGGGGTGAATTTGTCATCCGACCGCCCTCCTTTATTTTGGCTCTTGTAATCCGAGTTCCTTCCATTGCCTTGGGTACTTTGACCACCTGATTGCCTCTTGGGCTGGTCATTCGATCGATAGTTATGATTTCCCTTTGTAGGTTAAGCCGCGGCTATCGTGGTTTCTCCTTCTACAAAGTTTCTGACCCTTTCCATGAGGTCATCGTACCTCTCCGGTCGTTTGTCATTGAGACGCCTAATTAACTCCTTGTCCGTTATGGCATGCATGTAATCAGAAATTTTTAGGAGCTCAGGCCATGTTTTTGTGCGCGTGCACTCGTCATTGAAACGTTCCGTGAAGTCCTCCGTAGACTCCCCGGGCCGTTGCTTGACGGTTGCTAACGAGATCGGATCCCTATTATACTTCTTTCGCTGAGTATAATTGTTTTTAAACGCAGTGCGTAGCTCGCCGAAGCTATCAATACTTCGGTGAGGGAGCCTTTCAAACCAATCACGGGCATTGCCAATCAAGATCGAATTGAACATTTTGCACCATATAGGCATTGGCCATCATTCAATTTTTGCCTGCGTATCAAATATCTTTAGGTGATCGTCCGGATCACCAGACCCATCATAGGTTTTAACGCACGCCGGCATACGGCGCTTCTTTTCATCAGAGTAGTTCCGTATGCGGAGAGTGAAGGCATCCTCTCTGTCGTCGCACCACAGACGGGAAAGATCCTCCCCTTCATCTCGATAGTAGGAATCATCATACTATCCCTCATCGTCCGATGGTGGTGGGGTTATACCTAGTTCGGCGATGTCTGGGAGGATAGTCATCCGAATTCGACCCCGAAGGGCCGTGAGGAGGGGGCGGTGCCCCACTTCTCGGCTGGTTATGATGACCACTTATGTGAGAAGAGCTAGGAGCTTTCGTCCTACCAGAATTAACCCTATGCCACACGCTGGTGCGACGATTGTTCACGGGGGTCTCCAACACCGGGCGTTCGGCGGAGTCGTCGGACCTATCCCCCTCCTTATGGGATTGTAGCAATTCTTGTATGATGCGATCCCCTATACGCTCGAATACATTCTGAGGTTGAGGGTTTTACTCAAGGGGAGTTTGTTCCTGTGGGCGCGCCCTCCTTCTCCTCTTTCGAGTTTGAGGGGAGGTTCCAGGCGCGGTATTGCTAAAGTTAAGCCTAGATTGGAGGTTCCTCCCCAGGTTTAGCCTTGATGCGATGCCCGGGACGATCCTGTCAAAGTTCTGCGTAAGAATACACTCGAGGTCTTCGTCACCGAGTGAACCCACCTCCAATTCTGTCTCGATTTGTGGCCTCTGTGGATCCTTGTTAGGGGCCTTTAGCGCACTTCCTGGATCAGGATTATCCATGGAGATGGTTGGTGGCGGGGTATTGTCGGACGTGCCTGCCCCACCTAAAGACTGAAAGATGTTTCGATTATTCAGTCCGCCTGTTTGCTAATAGGGGACTGGGTGGAGATAAGTATCCCATCACCCGTGGACTTTTGGTTCCCAGGATTCGTGTTCCTCGGATTTCCTTGAGGGTGTCCCTTCGTCATTAGAAGAGATCGAGATTAAGATTGAGTTTTAGTTTAGTGTTTGGGTCCCACGGATGGCGCCAACTTGTTGATACAAAACTTGGATGATCCTTGCTTCACCCGAATTAGGCTTAATTCGGGTAGGCTGGGCTCCGGCTCATGCATCAAGTGAATAACTTGTTGAGATCCTGCACACTAAAGCAACACGCGTTAGACTTACCGTGGGAATCTATCCCACGATTAGACTCCGACATGAGAGTAAGTAATCGGTTTAGGGTTATGAATCGGCTGTAGGTTGAGAGTATAGAGAATGTAATCCCTTTGGAAACCCTTAGGGGTTCATTATATAGGCAGTGAAACCCTAATGGGCTTTCACTGTTACTTCGGCCCCAAGCATAAGATAAACACCATAATTAGATTGATTGTTATCTTCAAATTATGGTGAGTGTGTATCCTATACTTTGAGGTAAATCTCAATCCTGATAAGATTGTGATTCTGTCTAACCCTGCACCAGCCGTGGGCCGCACACATCTTACGCGGCCACTGTTCATTCAATCCCATAAGCTTAAATGACATCAATCCAACCCATTCGTGATGGGCCGGATGTGGGTAGTATCCATGGGCCGGGTTCATGACCCGGTTGGGTACTATACGTCATCATGTACTATCATTATTAATAATCAGATATAACTGATGTGTGTTCGTAAGTCCTAAACAAAGGGCCAAAAACTTGATGTTGCGAAAGCGAGTTTTAAATTTATATTACTAGATTATTACCAAACAAGGGACTAAAAACACAACACGGACATGTATGCCCTTTCGTGTATAGCATAGTCTAAAGGTAAGTCCAGATCGATCCATGGGATTAGTGTTAACAAGTTAAAACAATTATCTTTATAGTGTCACAAGTTCTAAAGACTTAAGCTTATCCAAATGATGATTCAAAGAACATAGAAATGATATATAGCTAAGATGAATTACAAGCACATAAACAAGGTAAGACAACATGTGGATTACTAGTCGCACATGCAACATATAATTAATATAACAAAAATCTGACTAAAGATCATGTCATACCAAAAGCATTAAGAATGGTTTATGCTTGATTTCGATAACTAAGTTAGTAGATAAAATTATGCAAGAGTTAGTATATGTTTTCATCCACTAATCGCGACAAAAGTGATTAACAATAATCATTTACTAGATGACATGAAACTCATCCATTCACATGAGTACTAGTCAATGATCATGGATTAATCCAACATATAACAATGGTCTTACATAATAACATATAATACAAGAGCATCTAAATCACACTTATAATCATGAACCAGGGAAAAAGTGCGCCGCACAAAACTAATTGTGCGCCGCACTTCGCCCCTGCGAAGCTAATATAAACAATTCAATAATCAAAATCACAAGCATCAATAAACACAGAAACATATCAATTTGATCACTAAAGAAATGTACCCAATCCATTTATGCGAGTGGTTTGATTACAAAGTACCAAATCCAATATTATGATTACAACAATCATAAATCCAAACCAATAATTCCATGATTAAGCAACAACCAAATGCTACTGAATATTCCTAAAGTAATGGTGTTGGAAGGTGGTAAATTCTTGGTGGTGGTGATATGGTGATACACCATGGATTAGAAGAGTGTTTGGATCAATGGATCCAAAGATCCTCACCTAGTTCTCTCTTCTCCAATGGAGTATATGATAGAGATATAAGTTATATGTTTCTCTGAGTTCTTGGGGTATTTATAAAGTGATTCTAACACTTGGGGACCAAGGTAAATGTAAATGATCGGACTTGTAATGAATGGGAGTCATAAATATGACTTTTGAATTGTGCAGAAGGAAAGTGCGCCGCACTTTTTCATTTGCGCGCCGCACATTTCCCTGCAGAAAAGTACACCGCACATTTTGGATTGTGCGCCGCACATTCAGTCATTCCATCTTTGGACCAAATAGCAAAGTTGTAGATCTTTCTTTACTCTTTCCGTGGCCGCTTGAATCAACTAAAACGGAGTTCGTATGCTCAAGATATGGCCAAAACAGTTACAGGTGTCGGGAGATCAGAAGCTTGACCTTATTTCTTCGTTTAAGCTTCGTTCTTTCGTGTTTTATTCCATTTCCTTCCAAGACACGTCCTTGGAACCTATACATCAAATATAATCCATTAAATATCGATAGTTCATATAATTAACCTAAATATATACAGATAACGCACACGTAAACATGTATAATTAGAGCGTTATCAAATTCCCCCACACTTAAACTATTGCTTGTCCTCAAACAATGCTAAGAAACTATGCTTGCCCTCAAGCAATGCTAAGAAAAAGAAAGTTAAAATAAAATTTACCTAAGTGCCAAAAGAAAAGAAAATTTTTAAAGATTTTTAAAAATTTTGAAATCGCAAATATTTTTGGGTTTTTGTAAGAAATTTGCTAAAAGAGCAAACACTCCCCCACACTTAAGGGTTTGCTTGTCCTCAAGCAAGAAAAGTAAAAATAATAACTTTTTACATGTTTAAAATTACCCATGTTGTTAGTCACCAAACATACCACGGACCATGAAATATTATTGTTACAATTTTTCTACAATCACATATCGAACAGCATACATATATCACGTCTTAGCACATTGGCTAATCGATATCTCAAAACTTTGTCTTCCTTCATCTTAATAAATATACATATAGCTCATTGGCTTCTTTTTATTCACTATTTTTTTCATTTGTTTTTTTCGTCTTTTTTTTTCTCATCCTCATTTTTTTCTATCATCATCATCATTTTTTTTCACAAACATCACGCCCTTCACAACTAACAATTCCCTCACACTTGATATAAGTGTACACCAAAAAAAATACGAAACATAATGCGAGCTCTCTTTATCTTCGTTGGAATAGCACAATACTCATAACCAACCGCGAACCAACTATTAGCAAAAATCATCCAATCATACCGGGTAACTAGCAACCAAACATTTTTTCTACGTTTTATTCTAATATATTAACCTAAGTGGCAAAGAAAAAGAAAAATAATTTTGATTTTTAGATTACCGAAGGCGAACAAAAGTTTTTATTAAATAACGAGTCACATTTTCCAATTCATTTCCCCCCACACTTAAGTTTAGAAATATGCGTAATTATAAAATAACTTAAAAGTAGGACAAGTGGAAACAATAAATATAAGAGAAACGAGACTTCCCGGGGCTTATAAGTTTTTCGGTTGAATTCGGAAAATTTAGCGCAAAATGGAGCGTCATCACAAGCATGTGAATTCAACAATTTATTGTATTTTTCTACAACGATCCAAATATATGTGACATCCCCAAGTGATAAGAATCACCAATTCACTCCAAGCTTCCACCTATTTATTAAATCTGCAAAATAGACAAAACTACAAAAAAAAAGTAAAATTCTAAAGCACACTTTCGTAGGCACCACGATTGCATTGAGCTTATGCAACAAGCCTTTAAACCCCTCGGTGTACAGAGTGGACGAGTTATAGTCTCGTGAGGGTTTTCAGGGAACACACCCCCAAAGTTCGTGAAATATTTTTTTGGTTACAATAGTTAAGATACGACACGTAGAGGCCTCACACACGTCATACTAAAAATTTGAAAGATTTTTTCATTTTATATTTTTTTTATTTTTCTTAAAAAATTTATTTATTCACATTTTACTAACAATAACACAAAACATTATGAAATGAAAAATAAAAGTGAAATAAAATCTTTTTGAATTTTAAATTTTTAGACAAACACACATAATTATTTAATGTACAAAGATATAGAATAGAAGTCAAACAAACAAACACATAGACACTTAGATTACATAGATTAGAAAAAGAAATAAGAAAATCTTTTTTTTATATAAGTTTAATTATGTTTTTAAGATTTTTAGTTTTTTTTAGTTTTTTTTTTTTTTGCATATATACATTTCAAAACAAAATATGCAATGGTCACATACAAACAAAAGAAGCAAACACTCATGCACAACAAATTGAAGTAATAGAATCAATAAGCAAACTCATTTTTAGATTTTATAATTTTTATATTTTTTATATATTTTTTTAGATTTTAACATTATTATGCAATCAAACACAAGCAATCTATCTCACACATTCAAACACACAAGAGTATACTAAAATGATTATGAAATAATCTATATGATAATGATATGAAAAAGAAAATATTTTTGGTTTCAGCCCAGAAGTGCGGCGCACGAATCAAATGTGCGGCGTACTTTCTGTACGATTTTTTTATTTTTTTAGAAACTTTCTTATAACATAAAAATTAACAACTTTTATAAAAACACTTTTATCAAATCATTTGGATATATATAAACTATCTTAATCCAAACACACCCATAAGAAATATGAAAACACATAATGTATGAAAAGGAAAATGAGCATAGAACTAAAAGGAAAGACTAATAAGTTAGAAAGACAAGTAAAATTACTTATCACAAAACATTCTAATAATAAAATAAGACATAACATAATGCACATCTAACACATAACATGAAACAAATGACAAAAACTAGATTCCTAACTTTCTTTTATTTTTCATGTATTTTCCATTTATTTTCAAAACTTTTTTTTAAATTTTTTATTTTTACAAATATGACTTAAGGTATCAAATACCACTTATTTTGATGAAAGGAGAATTTTTGTTATGATCAAAATCGTTAGAAAATGACTAATCCAAACGCCCCCTTAAACTAGGAAAAAGAACAAAAATGCATACAATGGATCAAATGCAAACAAGCAACATGCGAACTAAGATGCAAGAAACAAATTACAAGTCTTCACGAAATCCAACTAAACAAATCATGTTTTTATTTATAATTAACCCTTTTTCAAATATTTTAAGTTTCGTTATTATAATTACCAAGAATCTCAAATGATTCATATAGCAATAAAAAGCAAATAAGCAAAACTACAAAAGTCTTTAAACAACAAAATCAACAAGAGAAAAAATTAAAAGAAATGTTTTTTGGTTTTTAGTTTTTTAGTTTTTTTTTTCTTTTTAATGTACATTATATACAAATGCAAAAATTCAACAAGTAAGGGCACAAAGAAAACAATAATCATGTTCTTAATAGTGAACTTGGACATTAAAAAGATTTGGTGGGTTTTTGTAATTCATTCAGTAAACGTTTTGAACTTTTTTCAGAAAGTACGGCGCACAAATGAGAAGTGCGGCGTACTTACAAATTTACCAGAAAGTACGGCGCACAAAACTAATTGTGCGGCGTACTTTTTGCAAATTTAGGACAGAAAGGTTTTGAGATTGCCAAAAATCTCTACGTCAATGGTTTAATTTTTAACAAGTATCTCAGAAAGTTTTAACAAGTAACGAA
Organism: Glebionis coronaria; assembly: GCA_025667525.1. Classification (NCBI taxonomy): domain Eukaryota; kingdom Viridiplantae; phylum Streptophyta; class Magnoliopsida; order Asterales; family Asteraceae; genus Glebionis; species Glebionis coronaria. The sequence continues at coordinate 218,557,849 of CM046877.1, forward strand.
AACAATCCCCGGCAGCGGCGCCAAAAACTTGATGTGTGTTCGTAAGTCCTAAACAAAGGGCCAAAAACTTGATGTTGCGAAAGCGAGTTTTAAATTTATATTACTAGATTATTACCAAACAAGGGACTAAAACACACAACACGGGCAAGTATACCCTTTCGTGTATAGCATAGTCTAAAGGTAAGTCCAGGTCGATCCACGGGATTGGTTTTAACAAGTTAAAACAATTATCTTTAGAGTGTCACGAGTTCTAAAGACTTAAGCTAATCCAAATGATGATTCAAAGAACATAGAAATGATATATAGCTAAGATTAATTACAAGCACATAAACAAGGTAAGACAACATGTGGATTACTAGTCGCACATGCAACATCTAATTAATATAACAAAAACCCGACTAAAGATCATGTCATACCAAAAGCATTAAGAATGGTTTATGCTTGATTTCGATAACTAAGGTAGTAGATGAAATTATGCAAGAGTTGGAATATGTTTTAATCCACTAATCGTGACAAAATTGATTAACAAGATTCATTTACTAGATGACATGAAACTCATCCATTCACATGAGTACTAGTCAATGACCATGGATGAATCCAACATATAACAATGGTCTTACATAATAACATATAATACAAGAGCATCTAAATCACACTTATAATCATGAACCAGGGAAAAAGTACGCCGCACAAAACTAATTGTGCGCCGCACTTCGCCCCTGCGAAGCTAATATAAACAATTCAATAATCAAAATCACAAGCATCAATAAACATAGAAACATATCAATTTGATTAGTAAAGAAATGTACCCAATCCATTTATGTGAGTGGTTTGATTACAAAGTACCAAATCCAATATAACAATCATAAATCCAAACCAATAATTCCATGATTAAGCAACAACCAAATACTACTGAATATGCCAAGATTAATGGTGTTGGAAGGTGGTAAATTCTTGGTGGTGGTGATATGGTGATACACCATGGATTAGAAGAGTGTTTGGATCATTGGATCCAAAGATCCTCACCTAGTTCTCCCTTCTCCAATGGAGTATATGATAGAGATATAAGTTGTATGTTTCTCTGAGTTCTTAGGGTGTTTATAAAGTGATTCTAACACTTGGGGACCAAGGGAAATGTAATTAATCGGACTTGTAATGAATGGGAGTGATAAATATGACTTTTGAGCTGTGCAGAAGGAAAGTGCGCCGCACTTTTTCATTTGTGCGCAACACATTTGCCTGCAGAAAAGAGCGCCGCACATTTTGGATTGTGCGCCGTACATTCAATCATTCCAGCTTTGGATCAAATGGCAAAGTTGTAGATCTTTCTTTACTCTTTCCGTGGCTGCTTGAATCAACTAAAACGGAGTTCGTATGCTCAAGATATGGCCAAAACAGTGACAAGTGTCGGGAGATCAGAAGCTTGACTTTATTTCTTCGTTTAAGCTTTATTCTTTCGTGTTTTATTCCATTTCCTTCCACGCCACGTCCTTGGAACCTATACATCAAATATAATCCATTAAGTATCGATAGTTCATATAATTAACCTAAATATATACAGATAACGCACACGCAAACATGTATAATTAGAGCGTTATCAATAACATATAGTATTTAATTAATAAACTATGCTTCGTTCAAAAAAGAAATTAATAAACTATGCTATTAATTCTGTGACTTATAACTTTTAACCAATAAACATTAACTTATATTATTAGCTTATTCATCCAGCTTATTTCTAATTATGAAAACTTTCTATTTCAGGAAACTTACTATTTTTTTAGAAGCTTTCTATTTTTAAGAACTGATCTATTTTTGGTAACTTTCTATTTTTAGAAACTTTCTATTTTTGGAAACTTTCTACTTTTTGAAACTTTCTATTTTTGGAAACCTGCTATTTTTAGAAAGTTACTTATTATTACACTACAAGTATAATAATACAAGAATACAAGATAATACATAATCAAAAGACATGAAATACATCAATAATATAATATATCATTTAAAACAGTAAAATAAGACAAGAACATATAAAACAAACTAAGAACATACAAGAACCAGTAGCATACTCAGTAATCAGACAACTCATACATGTCCCTTATTTGTGTAGCCTTAGTGAGGTCGGAGTAGGACTTTTCATCCTTCCATCTTTCCTCGTTCACTGGACATAAGGTACCGATATTCCGTCCTTCAGTATGGACATTCTTTTCCTTATTAGGATTCCCCGTTTGTAGCCAACTTTTTTCCCTAAGTAACTGTTTTCCGTAAGGGTGAGATTGAGGGCACTTTTAGACATGCGGACTCCAAGCCACCTCCGACTACTGGACGGGTGTACACTACCTCGCGTGACCAATTCAACAAGTCATTAGGTACCATCACCGGAATCTTGTATGTGTATGGTCAAGCTCCATGCATTTTATTTGACACGGGTGACTCATTCGGTCATATCCATTGCGTATGCCAATCGTGTTCGGATATCCCCTATGCCACTAGAAAATGTATTAAACATTTCCACGCCCTTAAGAGACTCTGTATGCATCACACATGGGTACAAAGATCTTCCACTTGAGTTTGATGACAGATGTCGTTCAGTTGACGCACTTCCATTGGACATGTGCGATTTTGACATGATATTAGGCATGGACTGGTTATCCAAACACCATGCCACCATAGATTGCCATTCATATCGGGTCATTTTCGATGATGTAAATGCGCCAGAGTACATTCACAACGTTTTATACCAGGAAGGTCTGTAGAAATAATTTCAACCTTACAAGCACGTGCATTACTGTCACACGGCTGCGAGGGCTTCTTAGCTACTGTTCATGATAAGGAGGCTAAATCTCCATCAATCCAGAATCAGCCTATCGTGTCAGAATTTCTCGACGTATTTCCTGAAGAACTCCCAGGCATACCACCTGCTCGTGACGTAGAGTTTAATATTGAGCTCATCCTGGGAGATGAGCCAATTTCCAAGGCTCCTTACCGCATGGCTCCCATCGAGCTTAAGGAGTTAAAGTAACAGCTACAGGAACTTTTGGAACGAGGTTTCATCCGACCCAGTGCATCTCCATGGGGTGCACCGGTGTTGTTCGTGAAGAAGAAGGAAGTCAGTGTGCGTCTTTGCGTTGATTATCGTGAGCTTAATAAGATCACCATCAGAAATCGATATTATTTGCCACGTATTGATGATCTGTTTGACCAACTGCAAGGTACCAAACATTTCTCTAAGATCGATCTGTTTGACCATCAGAAATCGATATCGCCAAGACTGCTTTCCATACACGTTATGGACACTACGAATTCGTAGTCATGCCATTTGGCCTTACCAATGCTCCAGTAGTTTTCATGGACTTGATGAACCGTATCTTCCATGAGTTTCTGGACAAGTTTGTTATAGTCTTCATTGATGACATCCTGATTTTCTCAAAATCAAAGGAAGAACATGAAGACCATCTTCGTACAATATTATAGATACTTCGCCAGAAGCAGCTGTATGCTAAATTCTCCAAATGCGAATTCTGGTTGAGTAAAGCGGCGTTTCTAGGCCACATCATATCCGCAGAGGGAATAACCATGGATCCTGCGAAGGTTGAGGCTATTACCAAGTGGCCAAGACCGACGTCGGCAACCGAAGTTCGCAGCTTTCTAGGCTTAGCTGGTTACTACCGTAGGTTCGTAGAGAACTTTTCCTGATTAGTACTACCATTGACCAAACTGATGCGGAAAGGGGAGAATTTCGTCTGGACTGAAGAAAGAGAGAAGAGATTTGAAGAACTAAAGTAGAGGTTGGTATCTGCACCAATTCTTACTCTACCATCTGGTACAGGTGGATTTCAGATCTATAGTGATGCTTCAGGGAAGAGCCTTGGCTGTGTTCTCATGCAACATGGGAAAGTGATTGCTAACGCATCACGTCAGATTAAGCCTTATGAGGAGAACTATCCTACGCATGACTTGGAACTTGCAGCAGTTGTGTTTGCACTGAAGATTTGGAGACATTACTTGTATGGTGAATCATGTGATATCTTCACGGATCACAAGAGCCTGAAATACATCTTCACTCAGCGTGAACTGAATATGAGGCAAAGAAGGTGGTTGGAGCTATTGAAGGATTAGGACATTAATCTACAGTATTATCCCGACAAGGCGAATGTAGTGGAAGATGCTCTTAGTAGAAAGTCGAGTATGATCAACGGCATTAAGATAGAGGAAGAGATTATACAAGACTTCGAGCGACTGTGAGATTATGGTACGTGGACAGCATGGCTACTGGGATAATCTTAGAGTTGAGCCTGACTTACTCTCTATGATCAAGGAAGCTCAGAAGGATGATGGTGAAATTCGGGCGATTATTCAAAACCTAGATCAGCAGACGGAGTTTTGGGTAGATGGCGACGGTATCTTATGGTAAGGCACTATACTTTGTGTTCCTGATGATCTTACACTCAGGGAGGCGTTATTGGCTGAAGCTCATAGCTCCCCATTCTCTATTCATCCTGGTTCCACCAAGATGTACCATGACATCAAACAGTATTTCTGGTGGAGTGGTATGAAGCAGGATGTTGCTACCTATGTCTCCAAAGGATGACACGGTTAGAAAACTAGCTGACCTATATCAGAAGGAGATCCTGGGACTTCATGGTACTCTATCCAGTATCATCTCGGACAGGAGATCCACGGTTTACTTCACGATTTTGGAGGAGTCTGCAGAAAGCTTGGGGCACCAGACTTAAGCTTAGCACGAATTTTCACCCTCGGACAGACGGACAATCGGAGCGTACCATTCAGACATTAGAGGACATTCTTCGAGCGTGTGCTTTAGAATGGACACGAAGTTGGGACGACTATATCTGCTTGGTAGAATTTGCATACAAAAATAGTTGGCACGCCAGCATCGAGTGTGCACCGTTTGAGATGTTGTATGGCAGGAAATGTCGCGCCCCAATCTGCTTGGATCAGGTTGGTGAGCGAACACTTGATGGTCCAGAGATGATAGAGATGACCAATGAGAAAGTCGTTGTAGCTAAGGCGAAACTGCAAGAAGCTCGTGCACGTCAAAAGAGTTATGCCGAAAAGCATCGTAGGGATTTTCACTTCAACGTGGGAGATCATGTCTTTCTCAAGGTATCACCGGCGCGTGGAGTTAGGCGTTTTGGAATCAATGGAAAACTTAGTCCTCGATTCATCGGACCATTTGATATACTCGAACGAGTCGGTGAAGTATCGTATCATTTAGCGTTACCTTCGCAGCTTTCTCACGTTTACGTTTTTCATGTGTCCTTACTCAGAGGGTACAATTATCATCCCCTTCACATGGTTCAGTATCCACTTGAACAGATTCGTGAGGATCTTACTTTCATTGAGGAGCCCGAACGAGTTCTTGATCGTCAAGAGAGAGTCATGAGGAAGAAGACGATTCCATTCGTCAAAATCCTTTGGAGGGACCATTCCGAGCGGGAAGCCACTTGCGAGACGGAGCAGTCTATCCGGAATTCTTACCGTCATTTCAAATTTTAATTCGGGTATGTTCCTCTTTTAGCTTACGTTATCTATAATTCGGTGTTGGAAATACGTTTTTCCAGGGAAAGTCTCAATCACATCATTGTTAGCACAGATCACGAGCTATAGACGATTTAGGACATTGTAACTTGGAGTGACCTCCCTTAGGGGGAGATTGTTGGAAATACGTTTTTACATATTTAGAAAGGATCGGTCACTCCAAAGATATATTCAAGTATTGGGCTCGTGATCCAATATGTAATCAGTATAGCCCATATAGCCCACATGTAGGATGGGATATATATACCCCCTCCTAGCATGTTAGGAGGGGTTGGTCATTTGTATTTCACACTTTTCATTAATCATATCCTTCTTTCTCTCCTTCTCTCCTTTCTCTCTCTAGCTTTCTCTCTCTAGTTCTTCCTTTCTTCTCCATCTCTTTTAATTAGATAAATACAAACACATCTACAATCCTAAGAATATATGATTATACAATTGGTATCAAGAGCTTTGGTTGATTCTTCGGATTTGCGTGTTTTTATCTATTGATTTGGTGGTAAAACTTTTATTTTTTGTTCACGTCTCTCTTTCTTTTAATTTATTGATTTGGTGGTCAAAATTTTTTTTATCCTACTATTTTTTTGTCTCAAATATGGTATAATTTTCTATTGTTTTCATCCTACTATATTTTGTCTGAACACTTTTTCTTGTCTCAAATATTGTTTCTTTTTGTCTCAATTTGTGTCCCAGTTTTATCATTTTTTGTCTCCATCAACTTTATCAACTTTCATAAACTTTTTGTCTCGATCTGGTATTCAGCAAGTCGATTTCGGATAACACTTAAAAGTTTATTCCGGATAGCATTAGGAATGATGCATTCTGGATAATATCAGAAAAATACATTCCGGATAAGAGACAAGTCGCATTCCGGATAAGGCTAGAAAAGTATATTCCGGATATGCTGTAGTTGGTATATTCCGAATAAGCTTTAGTTGCTATATTCTGGATAAGTAATTCAAGGCATATTCCGGATAAGCACTACAACACACATTCCGGATAAGACACTTGACTGACCAACACAGACCCTATTCCCTTCGTCACTTTCACTCAACACACAAGACAAACACTCGACTAACGACTCACACAATCGACTCATCAGACACAAGGCAAACACTCGATTGACGACTCACACTTCGACTCAATCTTGACTCGAAACAAGACTCGTCAATCTCAACCCCGACTCGATATATCTACCTATATCCTTTCTCCTATCCCAACCTCACAAACTTAAGATCTAAGTCCTTAACAAAACCGAACAACACCAGACCAACACAACTCTTGTTTCTCGACTCACACAAAACTCAGCCTCACAATCAATCACTCTCGAACCCACTTACACATACAAAACACAACATATAAGACTCAAACAACACAACCAAGACTCGAACACACATTGATTTTTCAAACAAACTAATCCCTTCGTCACATTTAACAACACTCAACCTCGACAAAAATAACTTCGACAAGACTCCATTTTTTAAAAAAAAAACTGATTCTACTCCCTCATCAACCCAAACCTCAGAAAGATTAAAACCCACCCAAACACCAAACCAAAAAAATACACAGATCTCAGTCAGAAAAACCATCATCGATCTAATAAATTAAACCAAAATACCTACCCGAGACTTCTCTTTTGAGAAATCGTGAAGACCAATAACCCTCGTGCCTCTGCTTTAACTATTAAGAACACATTCAGTTTGGTTCTTTGATGTATACTCAGCCTATGCAATATTGGCTTTTCTTTGGGTTTGATTCAAATGTGATCAATTTTTGGCTTGATAAGTTTGTTTTTGAGACTTAAGATTGGACAAAGTGGTATATGGATTAAGGATTTCTTTGAGAGAGATCTAAAGGATTCGTTCTTGTTTTTTAGGGTTGTGAGATCTGCACAAAGAAAGAGAAACAGACGGAGAGTGATATCAATGTGGTTGTTTTTTGTTTGAGACTGATATATAAAGAAAGTCAGACGGAGATATCAATGTGGGTGCCACACGTCTAGATTAAATGCCACGTGTGTGGCTAAGGCGGTTACAAAGCAAAAACACAACTGAGCCTTTTATTTAAATACTTTGTCTGTTAGGGTATCACTTTTGGGGATAAATTTGAAGTCTCATTTCTTCACAAAACAATATGAAATGACAAGTTGCTTGTAGGATCGTGTTTTGTAGACCTAACCAAACCTTATCTAGACACCCCACATAAAACACTAGCTACTATTACTACTATTTGCAACACAATTCTAATTAAAAACCATAAATGTTACTGTAGTTGTTAAAGTATTCATATAGGTGGACTGTTAAATATCGTCACCTTGTTTGTGATTTGCTAACTTTGGAGTTGGGATGAGCTTATTCATAGATATATATTAGAGATCGATATTTTTTTAAAAAGTGCCGAGTTTTTAAATAGTGTGACGTGACAAAGACATTTGCCAAAGTAGCGAGACTAAGTGACGAGAAAGATTTACATCTCATCAACAACGAATTAGAGTTATTTACGGATTTTTCGTTGGTTTGTAACATCCAGAGAAATCAATTGCTCTTATTTATCATCGATTAACAATGGATTGGTTGACTTTGACGTTTCAAAAGGGAGAATTGCATCCAATGCAAGAAAAATTTAGAGAAAATGGCATCACTTCATTTCGACTACTTCAGTCTCATCTTGTGAACATTTCATGGCAGCGAATTTGTGACACTCTTTGGTCAAGATTGTTATATATTCACGGAATCGATGTTCATCATCTTGAACCAATTAGCAGAGCAACTCCACAATGAAGACTTTAATCACTCTGCATCGGCACTTTCATATAAGGCTCTTGTGACTCAACTCACGCCTTTCCTCCAATTCAATATCGTCAAGTCTGAAAGTTCAATGATTTGCGAGTTATTTCTTCGAGATACACATATCGAGCTTCAAGAATTCCGTGGTACACTGTTGAAACTCATGACATCGGTCTCGTCTTCGATTTATGAAAGATCCTGACTTCAGCAAGCGTATGATAAAGGAGTGCAAGAATCTACGATGCAAGAGGATAATGGTCATATGATTGACGAATTGGAGGCTGCTAAAGAGTGCAAAGGCATGGAATCAACCGTTAAGCATGATATCAGCAACACGTTAGGGAATGATATAGACATCTCTTGTGATGACACCATACCCGTTTATGACGAAGAGCCTACAAACATGGTACAATGTAATGTTGTATATGATGTTTATGCTGATGCAATGCCGTATATTGAGCATTCTGAACCTAATTATGACAAACATGGGATGGAAAAGAGTGATAGAAATACCACTTCTCATTCATCCGATGTGAGTCATAATGGGGGAGAAAGTGTTCAGAATGCTAAACATCATGATAATTGTCTTATAACTGCTTCTGATTCCAAGATTAGAGAGCTTGAAACGATCGTAGCTCCACAATCAAAATATCTTAAGGATGCCAAACTTGAATTTTCGAAGAAAATGAACAAATTTGAAAAATATTTTGAAAAACTTGAAAAGTCAAACGTTGTTCTTGAACGAAAATTGGATCAAACTGCTCTAGATTCTAAAGCTAAAAAGGCTAATCTTTTGAAACAAATTAAGTTGCTTGAATCTAAATTGGCATCCCAAGATAACTTGCTCAAAGAGAATGAGACTTTAAAGGCTCAAGTACAGGAAAAGGTCTTTGCTATAGCTGCATTGAAAAACGAATTGAGGAAAACTAAAGGAACTAGTGTGGACACTAAGCTTGAAAAACGATCAATCTTGGGGAAATCTCCTACAAATCATTTCGTTCGATAATCGACTGCATTTAGATCCGAGCGATCGCATTTCTCGAGACCACGGTTTTCCTCCTAAGTTGATATGGTTCATCTTTCTAGACCAGACACTCCACCAACTAGGGCCAATGTGAATAAATCATCTTTTGCAAGACCTAATCACATGATTGCATCTAGTCTCCCTAGACATAGTCCAAAGAACACGTCTCAAACTAGTTCAAATGACTTTGCCATAAATTTGGTCTAAGGGAATCTATTTAAAAGACACAAGTAAGAGATATGAATTTCAAACCTAGTCAGATGCCTTCTAGATTACCCAACACTGCTAACCGTAGCATGTCATATCCTAGAAGCATCAATCAATCTTTTAGGAATTCTAGATCTTATTCGGACATTAAATATGCTACTTGTAAAACATGTAGAAAATGTGTCTTTACGGCAAATCATGACTCTTGTGTCAAGAAATTAATTAATGAGGTGAACTCCCGTGCTAGACTTAAATCCCAGTGGGTAGCAAAAATCAAACCCATTGGTAAAATGTGGCGCCCCACTGGTAGAACTTTCACACTTGTAGGAAACGAGTGCCTTTTAACTAGGATAGTATCCGATTCTACTAAGACTGCTAGGGAGGAAATTGAAAAGGATGATACATCACTTAGGCCTGAACTTAAGGTTTTCTATAAACGGAAACGTTTGCCAGCTAAGACAAGTGAATCATCTACTCAGGTTGCCTCTGGCACAAGAAAAGACAACTGTGAACCCCCACTTGCTTCTAAAATAGATATCACAAACCCATTTCAAAGCATGCAAATTCCTAATGAGAATGCAGGTACCAAAGTTGATGTTCCAAAAGAACGAAACGGTCCAATCATTGTATACCGTTCAACTAAGGACACTCTTAGAGTTTGGTTACTGAAGAACCAGATATCGGAGAAACAAGTGTCTCAGGGGATTCACGGTTAAGCTTACCAACAAAGGACTTATAGTCACATCACAAACTGTAACTCGTTCATCAAAGAAAGGAAAGTTTATCGCCGATGATAAACTTATCCTTACAACGAGAAATTAATTTTTCTCGGGCATGAGCTTATATAAAAAACATTCCAAGTTTTTAAGCTCATGCACTATGGCTCCTCGTTAAATGACAGACGATGACCCGGACTTCAGAGAAAGGGAATTTTATCTACACAACGATAACTTACCCTCAAATGAGAAATTAAGTTTTCTCGGACACGAGCTTATCCTAAAACCATTCAAAGGTTTTAAGCTCGTGTATATGGCTCACATTCAAATCACAGTCTGTGACCTGCTCTTCAAAGAAAGGGAAGTTTATCTCGTCAACGATAACTTACCCTCAAAACGAGAAATTAAGTTTTCTCGGACACGAGCTTACACTAAAACCATTCAAAGGTTTTAAGCTTGTGTATAAGGCTCATCGTTAAATGTCAGACGATGACCTGATCTTCAAATAAAGGAAAGTTTATCACTGATGATAAACTTATCCTTATTAACGAGAAATTAAATTTTCTTAGACACGAGCTATTATTAAAATTATTCAAAAGTTTTAAGCTCGTATACAAGGCTCATAGTTAAATGCCAGACGATGACCCGATCTTCAAATAAAGGAAAGTTTATCGCCGATGATAAACTTATCCCCATTAACGAGAAATTAAATATTCTCGGACACGAGCTATTATTAAAATTATTCAAAGGTTTTAAGCTCGTGTATGTGGTTCATTGTTAAATGTCAGAAAATGACCCGTTCTTCAAATAAAGGAAAGTTTATCGCCAATGATAAACTTATCCTCACAACGAGAAATTAACTTTTCTCGGGCATGAGCTTATATCAAAAAGATTCGAAGTTTTTAAGCTCATGCACTATGGCGTATAATTATATTTCAGTTTATGCCCCGGACTTCAAAGAAAGGAAAGTTTATCGCCGATGATAAACTTATCCTTACAACGAGAAATTAATTTTTCTCGGGCATGAGCTAATATTAAAAACATTCGAAGTTTTTTAAGCTCATGCACAGTGATTTACAGTTAAATATCAGACTGTAACTCGGACTTCAATGTTAGGAAAGCTTATCTTTTATGATAACTTATCCTCTTAACGGGAAACTCAATTTTCTCGGTCATGAGCTTGTATTAAAATATTCCAAGTTTTAAGCTCATAAAGTAAAGTGTATCTTTTAAATAAGAGAACTTTTCTTCTCAACGAGAAATTCATCTTTCTCGGTCATGAGCTTTACGTTAAAACATTCAAAGTTTTTCAAGCTCATGAAAACGACTTCTAAGTAAATATCAACTTAGGACTCGTTCTTCAGTTGAAAGGAAAGTTTATCGTTGATGGTAACTTACCCTTAACAACGGGAAGTTTACAACTTCTCGGACTTGAGCTCGTTTTGTAAGATATTCAACATCTTAAGCTCAAGTAATTGGTTTTTAAAACATTGAACACAATTTTTTGAGAATTTCTCAAAAGGTTTTTCTAAATATTTCAAAATTGTGTGTTCAAAAATGTTTTTGATAAATAGAGCATGTCTTCTGGAATCGATAATATTTACAATACTAGAAATGTCATTCAATAATGACACGGGGTTGTAAATAAATTTCAAGCAGAAGTTCAAATATTTTTAAAACATGCTCAAAATGGTTTGCTATTATTTCATATAGTAACCCGTTTTTCATACTCAAGTCAAGCAATTCACCAGAAAGCTTTGACTCAACAACGATAATTTAATTTCTCGGGCATAGTTTACTTTATAACCATGTAAGGGATTGTGTTTACGTTAAAACACAATCTAACACTAATATATGTACGTGTCAGTGCATTTATTTGTTAAAATAAGAGAAATCTTGTTTTTATGAAGTTATCATCTCCACAATCATAGCAATTTACAATTGATATCTACATACTCGATGATGCGACTACTCAAATGGCGGCTACAGATCTTTCAATAGAACACGGGTCAACAATTGAGGGGGAGCAATTGTCCAGCATTCAGAATCTTTGACACCGAAAGTGCCAAGTTCACATATTTGTGTCAAGACAACGATATTAGTCGTACACATGGAATCAAGAGATAACTTCAGACGTGACGAGGCGACCAACATTCGTGAACTAGAACCATGTGATTCTCTCATATGATGTTCTCCATCATTCAGGTCCAACCTCGTAAATTGCTAATCTTGTGAATACATTATCATATATGATATTTGCATGTGATAAGTACCTTACACTTGTGTTTAAACGGTATTTTATTTACGTTTCAAGTACACCCTCATTTATTTAAGGGGGAGCTTGTGAAAATCATGAAGATAATTGGATTTGCAATTTTCTTCCCAAATTTTCTTAAAATGCTATTAAATTAATTGATATTAAAAACATCGATTGGGTTAATATTTTTAATATGGGGGAGAAAATGTGATTTAATATTGAGATCAATAATGGTTTGACTTAATGTGCTAGCTCATCCCGACATGTGCGAAATGTTTTCGAATATCGTGGCATATGTTAAGGGGGAGCAAAATGGATTTGGATATAAAATGGATTTCATGGTGACATACACTTACCTAAAAAACATCTCTATTCACGACGGTGAAGATTGTGGTGACATAAGGATGGTAGGGTATGTTAAAGTCCAATGATTCTTCTAGAACCGGAGGAATCTTCCCAAGGACATTCCATAGCTAGAAATAGTAGTCCTTAGGAAAGATGGAGAAAGATTGTGAACGTAGCTGAATGTCGACCAAGTACTTAAGTTAGCACTGGAACAATCACAACAAGGTGCTAGTTATGACGTATTGGTAAGCATTGAAGGGGTTGAAGAATGAAAAAGAATTGTAATGATAAAGGGTGTAAAAAAAGAAGCCCTCCTTACAACCTTAGGCAGAAACCGGGTCAATACATATGCTATTGAGGTCATTTTTTAGTGATGCTTGATATTGAAGATAAGACATCATGGACCTAGTGATGCTATGCACAACCCATCCCAGCTAACTCAGATATCTCTCAAAAGATATTTATTTTAATCACACGGAGACAACGCATTATCTATTGATTTATTCACTCCGAATAAATTGGTATTGAAATGGTGGCACTCCTCTCCAGCCTCCGATCACTAAAATCCAAAATGCGTGATCGAGTCTAGAGCCATTTGAGATCATCAAATATCTCATTAGGACACACTTTCATAATTCCTTGCTTCTTCACACACTGTGAAAAGTAAGAAAGATTTTAAGAGTCCTACACAAAATCTTCATGATCTTGCCTGAACATCCGAGTAATACGAAAGTATTTACAATGAAGATGGAAATCCTTCTTGAGTGAACATCAAAAAACTCATGATAGGTGACTTGTGCGATTCTTTATGAATCAAGCTTGTGATAACTGGAAAGCAACAGTGCTTTAATTCTTAACTGAATTTAAACACGTTCCAGGCCTCTACGCAATATCTTTGTGATCTTGCCAAAACACTCAGAGTGATACCTTACTGTTCACAGTGATGAGTGGAAATCCTTCTAGTGTTAATGTTGGAAATACGTTTTTCCCAATAAAGTCTCGGTCACATCTTAGTTAGCATAGATCACGATATATAGAATATTTAGAACTTTGTCTCTTGGAGCGACCTCCATTAAGGGGAGATTGTTGGAAATACGTTTTTACGTATTTATGAAGGATCGGTCGCTCCAACGATATATTAATGTAATGGGCTCGTGATCTATTTAGTAAATGTATAACCCGTTAAGCCCACATGTAGGGTGGGCTATATAACCCTTCCTAGCATGTTAGTAAGGGTAAGCTTTGTCATTTTCATTAATCTAACATTTTTAATTTCTCTCTCCTCCTCTCCCTTCTCTCCTTTCTCTCTCTAATCCCTCATTTCCTACATCTATCTTCTATATTATTAATCAATCTATCAATCCAATCCATCCAATCAATCATGTAGAATAGGCCAATGATTACGTAGACTTACAATTGGTATCAAGAGCTAAGGTTAGATTGGTTTATTCTTGTTTTTATTTTGATTGATTTTGGTGGGTTTTGATTTTACCAAGCTTAAATCTTGAAAAAGTTTATGTTTTTATGCTTTAAATCAATAGTCAAATCTTTGGATTTACTTATTTTATATAAATCACAATTTTTTTTTACATTCAAATCTTGAGAAAATTTGGTTTTCAATTCAAGCGTCGGGTTGATTTTTTATATAGACAATTTTTTTTAAAAGAGAATCACAAATCTTTTATATAAATCTCAAATCTTTAATTTGTGTTCTTCAATTAACATTTTTTTTCTATAATCATAAATCATCATATTTTAATTCTATTTTTTTTATTTCTTTACGTCGCTTCATCAAATTTAAGTCGTTTACTCGTAAACTCTGTTTTTCCAGAACCATTAAAATTGGGTTTACTGTAGCTTCATTTCCCGAACCAGTAAAACATTCCCAAACGAGTTAAAAGGTCCCGAATCACTAAACTGTTTCCCAAACAAGTTAAAAGGTTACCGAAACAGTGAAATTCCCAAATCAGTCCAAGTAAAGTTTCCCGAATCAATCACCAAAATCCCAAACCAGCTAGAAATTCCCAAATCAAAAAATTCCCGAATCAACTTATTTTACCGACTCAAGGAAACTTTTACCGACTCAAGAACTTTTCCCGACTCAACATACTTTTCCCGACTCAACAGAATCAAAAGTTTTACCGAATTAAAAGTTTTTCCCGAATCAACCTTGACAAGACTCACACCTTTTATAGACCATAAACCAAAACTGTCACAAACTCACCCTCGACTTGCGATAGCCGACTCAAGACTCGACACACCCTCAAGACATCACTCGACTCAAACCCATAATACCATAACAAACCACACCACACCACCCTCACCCTCGACTCCCACAAACATACCCACCCTCGACTCCAAAACAAACACAAATCTCACTCTCAAGCTGTCTCGACTTACACAACAAATCAGACCTAGGCTCGACTCTGACAGCAAAAGCACTCGACCAAGACTCCAACACGACCAAAACACAAATACACTTAAGACTCCAACTCACACTCGATCTCAGTTTAAATCCGAAAAAAGAAAAACCTCATCGATCCAAACACACATGCAACAAGAAATCAAAATACCTACCCGAGACCTCTTGTGAGATCTTGAAGTCTCAGTCTTCCCTTGGTGCTCGATTCTCATCTGTATCTGGTTCCGCCTTACTGTAACTAAAAGATATAGAGAAACAGATAGATGGGGCTGCGTTTGTGAGAAAGACGAAGTTTTTATGTGTTTGTGAGTAAGAAAGACGACGAGTTTATGTTTGTGAGAGAGATAGATATTGAAAGGTTAAGTTTCGATCAGATCTGGATTTTTATGAACTGAGATTTGAGAGAAGAAGAAAGATTTGAGGTTGTTTTTTTTGTGTTGTTAAGAAGAGAGAGAAGGACGGAGGTACCTATAAAACAGATATTGTGCGTGTTTTAATAAGGGAGGTGGGATTACGTGTTTTTAGCCAAAGACACGTGGGCTCAATTTTGACGTGTAGATTTCAAACAAATACTGGTCACTTGACGAATTTTATTATTAAACGTGTAGATTTACGAATTTTGACGAATTTTATGAATAAACAAAGGATCTTATTATTAAACGTGTAGATTTACAGTTTGGAATTTGACGAATTTTATTAGTAAATTTGTGTCACTTTATTATAATAAAAGATCTTAGTATAAACAAAGTTTTTTTTTAAAGTTGTCAGGATTTATAACGATGAGACACAAAGACGAGACTAAGTGACAAAATCTGTTTTGACGAGACCAAGAATTTTTATTTCATTTCTCATCGAACTTTCAATGGAATCATTGAGTTCCAAGTCTCAAAAGGGTGAATTGTAAGACGATACAAGGAGTCATCAGGGAATAGAATCAGGAGGGACGCAGGAACCAGGTAGCATGTGAAGTACAGCTAATATTCTTCATATGATATCTGAAAAGAATGCGTTAGTTAACAATCCTGCTAATTGTTTTACGACTGATTCTTTAACCAACTATAGGTCTAAGATTGAAGAGGTCGAATCGATCGTAGCTCAACAATCAAGAGATCTTGAGGATGCCAAACTAGAATTTTCTAAGAAAACGGATAAATTTGAAACATATTTTGAAAAACTTGAAAAGTCAAACGTTGTTCTTGAAAGAAAATTGGCTAAAAAAGTTTTAGATTCTAAAGCTGAAAAGGATAATCTTTTGAAACAAATTCAGTTGCTAGAATCTAAGTTGGCTTCCCAAGATAAATTACTCAAAGAGAATGAGACTTTAAAGGCTCAAGTTCAGGACAAGGTGTTTGCTATAGCTGCGTTGAAAAACGAGTTAAAGAAAAATAGAGGACCTAGTGTTGATACTAAGCTTGAAAAACCATCAATCTTGGGGAAACCGCCTACAAATCAGTTTGTCAGACAACCTACTGCATTTAGATCCAAGTGATCTCAATCCTCTAGACCGCGGTTTGCCACCCAAGTTGATTTGGTTCATCTGTCTAGACCAGTCACTCCAGCAACTAGGCCCAATGTGACCAAAACAGCTTTAACAAGACCTAATCACATGATTGCCTCTAGTTTCTCTAAAAATACCAAGACCACGTCTAGACCTAGTTTAAATGACGTTTTCTATAAATCTGGTCTAAGGGAAGCTACGCAAAAGACACATGTAAGAGTTAGCAATGTCAAACCTAGTTAGATGCCTTCTAGATTACCTAACACTGCTAACCGTAGCATGTCATCTCCTAGGAGCATCAATCACTCATCTAGGAATTACTCGGACATTAAATATGCTACTTGTAAAACATGTAGAAAATGTGTCTTTACGGCAAATCATGACTCTTGTGTCAAGAAATTACTTACTGAGGTGAACTCCCGTGATAGACTTAAAACCCAGTGGATAGCTAAAATCAAACCCATGGGTAAAATTTGGCGCCCCACTGGTAGAACTTTCACTATTATAGGAAACGAGTACCCTTTAACTAGGATAGTCTCTGATTCTACTAAGACTACTAGGGAGGAAATTGAAAAGGATGATACATCACTTAAGCCTGAACTTAAGGTTTTCTATAAACGGAAACGTTTGCCAGGTAAGACAAGTGAATCATCTACTCAGGTCGCCTCTGGCACAAGAAAAGGCCAACTGTGATTCCCCACTTGCTTCTAAGATAGATATCGCTAACCCACATAAAAGCATACAAACTCCTGATGAGAATGCAGGTACCAAAGTCTACGTTCAACAAGAACACAGCGGTCCGATCTTTACATATCGTTCAACTAAGGACACTCTCAGAGTTTGGTTACTGAAGAAGCTGATATCAAAGAAACAAGTGTCTCAGGGGATTCGCAGTTAAACATCGTGTGTAAATAGGACTTATAGTCACATCACAGACTGTAACCCGTTCATCAAAGAAGGAAAGTTTATCGCCGATGATAAACTTATCCTTACAACGAGAAATTAATTTTTCTCGGGCATGAGCTTATATAAAAAACATTCCAAGTTTTTAAGCTCATGCACAATGGCTCACGGTCAAATCACAGTCTGTGATCCGAACTTAAGAGAAAGGGAAGCTTATCTCGTCAACGATAACTTACCCTCAAAAACGAGAAATTAAATTTTCTCGGACATGAGCTTACATTTAAACTATTCAAAGGTTTTAAGCTCGTGTAAATGGTTCATTGTTAAATATCAGACGATGACCCGATCTTCAGAGAAAGGAAAGTTTATCACCGATGATAAACTTATCCTCACAATGAGAAATTAATTTTCTCGGGCATGAGCTTATGTTAAAAACATTCCAAGTTTTTAAGCTCATGCACAATAATACAAAGTTTTTACCTTGTAAGAAAATATTATCGTCCGAATCTCTTCGAATTTACTATTGGTTCAAAGTGCGACTCAATTGTTCTTGGTGGAATAATAAATGGTTTGGTTGATTATCTATTTTAAACTAATAGCAAGTAAATGTAAATGTCGTTGAGTAAAATTAAACTAAAATAACGAGTTAAAAATAAATGCTTGAAAACTTAAAGAAAATATTATAAAAATACTTGAACACTTAATAAATCTAACACTTGAAAACTTTGCAAAAACAAGAAATTAAGTCCGTCGGAACCCCTGGTCGGAATCCCGTCGGAATATGCTGATCGGAATAGGCTGGTCGGAAAAAAATGATCGGAATACACCCAAAAGAGACGTGATCGGAATGTAGGTATGACTCTAATCGGAATATGGCAAATCGGAATGTCAAACCACTCCCTCGTCGGAATAGCAATCGGAATCCACGATAGGAATCCAAATCGGAATCCAAGGAAAAGATAGCAATCGGAATAAGGGAATAAGAAGCAATCGGAATAATTAACTAATAAGTCCAGTCGGAATATCTCACAAAACCAACACAATCGGAAAGTTCTAAAACCCTTTTCCGATCAGACGATCAGAATAAAGGGGGTGTGCAGTCGGAATACTACAATCGGAAAAGGGTTTATACCTTTTCCGATTACCCTTTTTATTCGAAATAAGCCAAGCTATAAGCTATAAGGAAAAAGTTCAAACTAAAACTTGAACGTATCTAAAGTGAAAAGGACTCAATAAGCCAAAATAACAACTTTTTCAACTTAAAATAAGCAATCTTATAAATCAAACTATATAAAAAGATGAACTTTTTAAGAAAACTTTTAAAAGTAAATAAGCTAAAAGACGCGAATAAGCCAATAAGCACAAGAATCTTAAATCTTAATCGTATGAAAGCTTATGTAGGAACAAAAAGATTAACTTTTTAAGCACAAAAACATCAAGATCAACACGGATTAAATGTATTTCGCACCAAAAGTTAACTAAAATCTAGAAAGGTAGAAAGAGATGAAAGATTAAAAGCTTAACTAGAACTTGATTAATGAAATCAACAATACACAAAGGTTTAATCTTGAAAGATTAAAAGAAAGAAAGATGAAAACTTAGTGAGAGAAAGTTGAGAACTTTCTCTCTCTAAAACTAGAAAGAAAAGTGAAAAATGAAACTAACTACTAAAAACTAACCCACCCTCCTAATGTGTATTATGAGGGTATTTATAGGGAAAATGGGAAGGAGTGCATGTGTTGCTTCTTCTTTCTTTCTTTTTTCACGTCTTCTCGACTCGATTTAATTCTTTATCTTTTCTCGACGTCGTCTCGGGATTTGAACTTGTCTTGATAATTTTCTTCTTTAATTTAGACTTGAGTTCTTCGACTTCATTAAACTTCCGTCTTTAGACTTTTTCTTCGATAAATCTTCAGAATAGGCCTTGGACTTCCGTTCTTTTTGCACTCTTGATCTTTTGACTTCGTCTTTTCCCGTTTCTTCGATAAAAGCCCGTGAAAGCCCGTGTTTTTCTTCCTTTTTAATCTTTTGGTCCTAAAACACAATAAAAACACAAACCACACATAATTCTGACTTTTACGACATAAAATACACGTTTTGGTCTTGTTATTATTGGAAATAAGTGGTAAAAGGATAGGTGTTTTCACACTTATTAAATCCCCTACACTTGACCATTGCAATGCCCTCATGCAATGCATTAATTTTAAAGCACGGTTTACATTTTCCATCATAAATAACCCACCTTGGCCTTTATTAAATACTAAACATAAAAAGATAAAAACAAGTAAAGAAATTAAAGACTTACATTGGGTTTTGGCTGCCATGAACGTTTCTCATCCTCAAGTTTCACGTTCCCATACCAAGCTTAAAAACGAGATCATTGTTATTATAAGTTAGCAGACGAACACGAATTCATGTGGGCCAATTATTTACTTAGACTCCTTTATTCCTAGGTGTATCTCTTATATTTTATTTTTGTCTTGAATGATCACGAGGATGCATTGTTTGACTTATTTCGATAGTTATTTAGTCTGAAAATAAAGTGAACGATTTGATCAATAGTTAGCTAAAGGACAAAATCTTTTAAAACTACTTCTCGGGACCTCATAAAGTTCATATCTTGGCATAACTCGCTTCACGATTTGAGACCTTTCTCGGACCGATATTTGGCAGCGACTTCATACTTCAAATCTTTGAGAGACGTTCTTGAAATTATGGTCTTCTCTTCATAATAGGAATTTCTTCACTTGAAGTTTTGAGAGATTTTTCATCTTTGGACCACGACTTCTTCATTTTTCTCCAATCTTTATTTTGGACTTTGATATACAACGATCCGCCTCCTTTTAGGACTTGGATCTATTTATCCTCATACCTTGTTAGGGCCTTTTTGGATAGACTTCTCCATGATCTTTAGGGGAGTATTTGCTTTTCGTCGTGTGTCTCGATCCTTCATATTGATTTTCGATAAATGATTCTTCACATCACTTTTGGATCTTTAGCAACAAAATGTAGCCCTCATGCCTTGTTAGGGCCTTTTCGGACTCGCCAATCTTCGCATCCCGCTTCCATAAGTTATGCCTTGGCTATGAACTCTAATTAATACCGAGCAACTTTTAAACGATCTTGGGCTAGAAGCTAAGTAACTTTTCAAATCGTACAACCTTATTTATTGCAGATAAATTTATTAACAAGCGATGGGAGAATAGGCTTATAATTAACTCACATAAACTCATGAAAGAATACCAAACTTATAATTGACTCTATCATCTCTCTTCTCCACAGTTTAAAATCTCAAGGAATGAGACTCGTGGATGCTTAGCCAATTAAATCAAAGTTTTGGGTTTTCGAGTCGCCTATAGGATCTTGCAAATTCTTATACTTTTTCAAGTTTAGAAATCGCATTTTAAAGTTCCCTTGATAAACGACTCTCTAGGATCAATTATAGGAACTTGCGAAAAGTTCTTTTTCTTAACCCGTGAGAGTTAAGACTTTCGTGTTTTAAAGCTCCCGATATAAAAGCCTAGCAAAACTTGACTTAAACACGTTAAGGATACTTGCTAGAGTAAACTTAGATAAGTAAACTCGGGTTGGGTCAAAATATTCATGACTTTAAAAAATTTAAAACCACTTTATTTTAACAAGGAAATAAAATACCCATATCAAAGGAAAATACAACTATACAACTAGGCCAAAATAGATTAAAAATTTTGAAAAATGTCAAAAAATCAAATTTTCCGGTTAAAATGAGGGCAAATTCATGGAAAAGACCACTTACTTCGATAGAAGTCCCCTCTACACTTGATATAAACATTATCCTCAATGTTTAAGCATGTGGGAGTAAACTCTCCTACACTTAGGACATTGTGCACTTTGTTTAAATCTTGTTAAGGAAAGGACAACTAAAGTGAATTCAATGTGAACATATAAAATATGAAATATTGAATCACAAGAGTTTAGGATAGAACCGGGAAGATGGAAACACGGTATCACGGTTCGTCAAAAGTCATCAAGGTGCTCTTTGAAGATTGAATCCCTGCACAAGATAAGAAACAAGGCAACAAACACATACGGGGCTCCCCCTTACACTTATGATGAAAGCAGTAAAGGATAGAACACGGGTTGCCTCCCGAGAAGCGCTTGTTTTTGATAACCGAGTCACGAGCCTGACTCGACCCAACTTTAGTTCATGGGAAACGTGGTGAGGGATGGAATCATCTCATGAGAGATGTCCTCACCAAAGTACAGCTTCAAACGCTGGCCATTCACCTTAAAATTGGGCCCATTTGGCTGAGAAAGCTCAATGGTGCCATATGGAAAGACTTTGGTAACGGTAAATGGACCAGACCAGCGGCTCTTCAACTTGCCAGAGAAGATCTTCAACCGAGAGTTAAAAAGTAAGACTTGATCACCAACGTGGAACTCTCGGTTCTTAATCCTTGCGTCATGAATGATCTTGGTCTTCTCCTTGTAGATCATTGAGTTCTCGTAAGCTTCATTCCTCAGTTCGTTGAGCTCGTTGAGTTGAATCTTGCGAAGATCACCGGCTTTGTTGATGTCGAAGTTAGCCCACTTCAAGGCCCAGTACGCCTTATGTTCCAGCTCGATGGGGAGGTGGCATGCTTTCCCGTACACAAGACGATACGGTGTACAACCAATCGGGGTCTTATAAGCTGTACGGAAAGCCCACAGAGCATCATCTAACTTATCGGCCCACGCGACACGATGCTCTCCCACAGTACGCTCCAAAATTCGCTTCAATCCACGGTTAGAAATCTTGGCTTGCCCATTGGTTTGGGGATGATAGGCGGTGGAAAGACGATGATTAACACCATACTTAGCCATGACTCTTGCAAATTGATCATTGCAAAATGAGTCCCGCGGTCACTGATGATAGCACGAGGAACACCAAATCGAGCAAAGAGCTGCTTCAAAAAGTTCACAACCACCCTCGCATCGTTCGTAGGAAGAGCCTTAGCTTCAACCCATTTAGAAACGTAGTCAACTGCTACGAGGATGTACTTGTTCCCTTTGGATGATGGAAATGGCCCCATAAAGTCGATGCCACATACGTCAAAGATTTCACATTCTTATATGAAATTTTGAGGCATCTCATCTTTATGTGTGATATTGCCTTGTCGTTGGCAAGCATCACAATGCTTAACCATTTCGTTAGCGTCACGATAAATGGTGGGCCAATAGAATCCCGAGTCAAACACTTTTTTGGCGGTGTAGTTGGGACCAAAGTGACCAACGGTGGGTCCTTTGTGGCAAGCCTGGAGAATGTCTAAAGCTGCCGGTCCGTCAACACATCAGCGAATAATCAAATCAGCGCATTGTTTGAAGAGAAAAGGGTCATCCCAATAGTAAGTCTTAACATCATTCAATAACTTCTTCTTTTGTTGGGATGTTAACCCTTTGATGAGAACACCACCCGCTAAGTAGTTTGCAATGTCGGCAAACCACGGGGTGTCATCCAAATTGAGATTAATAGACATTAAGGTCTCAAGGAGAAAAGAGTCATTGATCTCTTTGTTTGGTGATGAGACTGCAATTATACATAGTCTCATCGTCCAAATCGGGCTTAAAACACTTAAAATATCATCAAAATACCCAAATATATGCTTGTGTTTGTTCATTGTGTATTTTAGGTATGGATATTGAGAAAATGGCAAAAGATCACAAGAAACAAAGAAAAACGAACACGGGAAATGAAGCCGCACAATGAACCAGACCCGAGCAATAAATTTTCCAAAAATACTCTTGAAGTTTGAAGAATGTACAAGTTTGGTCCTCCAAGTTTGAAAAATTGTCACTCTCTACCCATCTTCTATCAATATTTGCAATAGGGTCCCTGGAATATCAGGTTATCACAAGAATGGCCCTTCAAGTTATCACAACTTGCAAAAGAAGTCCTTTTCATAAGCTATACAAGACACAAGGACCTATTTTGCCAATGGATGAAAGCTATTAACAAAGAAATCTTCCATATCAAGATTAGAGATTGTTTGCCATATTTTTGCAAGACAGGGGACCAAAAGTGTTAACTATCAAACCCTTACCCACTGTTTACCCGAATTAAGCCCAGTCTAAACCCCACAAGCCCACACCCCCACCCCCTATACGCGTTTTATTTGTATAATTGGGGTCAAAAGAATTAGCCGCTAAACACTTTTTTCTCCCCTCACCAGATTAAACAGCTCCCAAATCAACCCATAAACCCTAAAAACTTTCCCAGGATCAAGCCTCTCAAATTAAAGGGTAAACAAGAATTACCATTACCAAATGGTAATTAACCCAAGCAGAGAAACATCCCCATGTGCAATCATTGCCACCTTAGCATATGAGGACAACAAGACAGCTACAAGGTCACGGGATTGTTGGGAATTCAAATCACTTTGACTCAATTAACGTACATGATCAGTTTACTTGGTCCCCAAGCCCATCCAACGGTTTCAGCAACAATGACGACATACTGAAGGCCATGTGATCATGATGGAGGCTTCACGAAGGAAT
This sequence comes from Glebionis coronaria, assembly GCA_025667525.1. Classification (NCBI taxonomy): domain Eukaryota; kingdom Viridiplantae; phylum Streptophyta; class Magnoliopsida; order Asterales; family Asteraceae; genus Glebionis; species Glebionis coronaria. The sequence goes on from CM046877.1 coordinate 218,582,079, forward strand.
CAAGGGGCATTTTTAGGAATTAAGAGCTAAGATATGTTGTCATCCTTAGCAGCTAGGGTTTCTCTTGGTACTCTATATATAGTATAGCTATCTTTACATTCCAGGTTGTTCCAATTTTTCTCTTAAAAAATTTGTAATCCGAATTTTAGATGAATGAAAATTGTGTTCCATTTATTTTTCTTGCAATCTTTTAAATACCTGTTATTTATTTTTCATGCAATTTAAATTTTATTGTCATTTAAATTTCAGTTTGTCCTTTAAGTTTTCTCAAATCAGGGGTTCCAGAAATTTAGTCTTTAGTATGTAACTTTTTATGATAAATAAAAGTTGGTATTATTAAGAAAAAATTTGTGTTCCATTTTATTCACTTATTTTGGATTTCCCGTGTTACTTGTAATTCGTTTTTCGAAGTTTTTGAAAAGTTGGTAAAGTGAGACTTGGTTCCAAACATCTTTACTTTTTGAGTTTATGCAATCTGTTACTAATTTTTTTTTGATGCAAAGTTATTTAAAGTTTTCATTGTTCCAGGTTTTCGAGTTTTGATTTGGTTAAAGTTTTCTAAGGTTTTCCTTAAAATTCTTAAAAATCTGACTTTCTTGATTTCTTATTCTTCACTGTGTCAAGATCCCATGATCTTGACACTTGAGTTGTTATTGAGCTGTTTTGGATGTTCCCATGGGGTCTTGTCGTTACTGATTTGATTCCGCTAGTTTCGTCAAGTTCTGATTAAGAAGTTGCAGGTCTAGCAGTTGGAAATATTTTTTGATACAGTTGGTTAACAAGTGTGTTGTTGGAATCAGTAGTTGTAAAGATTGGAGTTTTTGGTGATTTACGTTTAAGATATATTTTAACTGTTCAAATCCGAGTTGCATCTCCATCAGTGGACTGGCTTGGATGACAGGTTGAATTCGTTTTATTTTTCTGCCAATTTTAGATCAGCTAGCTGTGCGTTTATAGGGTAAACTTGCTTGATCTGCATTTGAATGATTTTTGGACTTGAATTTGTACTGTACTTTGATGCTTTCATTAGTCTTCTTTGAGTTTTTGATTTTCTGCATATGCTAGCGTAATAGTAGAGTTTTGAGTTCGAGTTTATTTAAAAAAAAATGTTCAAGCTAAATGCTTGAAAGGAATGTAGTGTAATATAGATTAAATTTGGTTCATTAAGGCTCTTTGAAGTTAGCATTAAACTAATCTCATCTTAGCCCATTATGCTTTTAATTCAGCTAACTAATAATTCATCTAGATTCCTTAACCAGTGTTTGGCGGTTTGGTTTACATCTGATGGTGTAGTAGTGTTTGTGTACTTTTGAGGACTCAAAGTGAGTTGATTCAGCGAGTTTAGCTGTGATTCCCTTAGTGTAGTGTGTAGGACATCAGTTTAGATATTAAGTATAGTGGCCATAGGTTTAACTTGATAGCCCACTGTTTAGATTAGCCAATTTCTAGCAGCCTAGGATGATCCATAGGCCACTTTCACTTTGATTAATTCATATAAGCTTAAACTAAGTAGGTTTATAGTCACTTTGGGTTATGTTCAATAATCTAAAAAAAAAGGGGTTTCACCAAACAATGCAAGCCAAGAGAGAAGGAATATGGTGCTTGCTGTATTTTTTTGTTCTTAACTTTGCAAACAAGATTAAATTTGTGGCGTTTGTTTGTTGATTAACTGGTGAGTTTGTATTTTATGGTTGTGTTAACTTTGCAAACCAAGCAAACCAAATTAAAAAGGGTCCATAAAAAACAACCAGAAAAAAGGGGGAGAATCAAAAAGCAGGTCTAAGCTTTGTTGTTAACTGTGCACAACGCATAATTCATAGGCGTGATTAGTCTCTATTTTTGGACTTGTGTGAGTATTTTGTGTAAGCAAGTAACTGACCACACAAAACAAGCACACCTATGGAAAGTGGTGCCTGCTAAGTGCTTAGCCCACTGTCGTTCATTTTATTCACTCATTTGTTTGCCCACTGTTACGAGTTTATTGGTTTTGGCGTGACTCATTGTATTTAAGGATTGGGAGCTAGTGTGTTTTGTGATTGGGGCATGTTACTGTAACCTAAGCAACAAATATATCGAAACGAAAAATTAACCAACCTGCCTGCTGTTGAGATTGGGTGTCACCGTGCATTATAACAACACATAGGTTGTGTGTTAGTGATTTGAGTGTTGTGCTTTGTGTTTGATTGTCATTGCCTACGTTTACTTATCGTGACTCCCACGAGCACGAACGCTTGTGGGGTGCCCCTTGTATCAACACCAACAGCATACACCTTAAGTACCAAGTTAAAAAAAAGATGTCTGATGTGTAATTGTGTTTATAGGCACAAACCAGTGAATTTGGTTTGGTGTTTGATTGAATTTTGGTGATTGTGTTGTGTTTTGGTGTCCCTTGTACCCAAGCAAACAACAAACATTAAAAGTAAACCAAAGAAAAAAAACCGATTGTGTGTCACTGTGCACGTTATAGCAACCAAGCCGTGGCGTGTTTAGTTGTTTGGATTCAGGTTTGGGTGGTTTTGAGTGACTGTGACACCATAGCTAAACAAAGAAAAAAAAAGTTATAAAAAAATTAGGGACTGCCAGAATCGAACCCACGACCCCCATACCCCCAACGAATCACAAACACACATAAAGACCAACTGCCCTAGGGACTTAATTAGTTTATCTTTCACAAGTTTACTGTTTGAGGGGACTTAGTTTTTGCTTATATAAATCCAACCGTGAGCTTTTCAACTTTTTCAAGCTTATTGTGTTAACATTTTTCTTATTTCTTATTTTTTCTTTATTCCTAGTGAGGTTTAGGATTTTTCAGAAAAGAAATTAGATTTTTCCCTTTATTAGTTTTTTTTATTAGGATTATTTTTATTTTAAATTTTGAAAAAGTCATAAAAATAGATAAATGTATTTTAAATTTTAAAAAAAATATATTTTAGCTTTTTTATAATAGATTTTAGGTTTACAAATAAAAAAGTTTGAATTTTGTCTTTTTCTTAGTTAATTTATTTTTTAGGGTTTTTAATTAAGTTTTAAAATTAATATAGATTAAATTAAAAGCTTTCAAAATTTTTGGTTTGTGTATTTTTCTTAGTAAGGATTTTTAGAATATTTTAGTGATTTTTAATTATTCTTTAGGTTAAATTTTTCGTTGGATCGCGTTTTACGTTCGTTCGTTTGAGCATTTTCGACCGTTTTCAACGTAATTCGTCTCCGCTTTTCTTTCTTTCTTTCTTTCCAAAAACGTAATCACTCGATTAAATAACGTCTATAATTGTTGGCTAAACACCATACCTCCTCGAGAACGAACTCAATTGTCGGTATTTACGTTTTTCACAAAACGTAATTACTAATACTTACTACGACTTTGGTTTTTGCTTTCTTTTTCCTAAAAGATAGTAAACGACTAAAAATCACTACATCAAAAATGGCGCCGCTGCCGGGGAGGTGTGTTTAGCCATATTTATTTATCGTGTTTGTTTGAGTGTTTACGTTTTTGTTAAACATCAGATTCAAAGCTATTAGGGGTGATCCGGAGGTCGGGGAGGATAAAAGAAGTGTTTAGACATTTTTAGAGAGAGAAAGTAAAGCTTGAATGTAGTATGTGTATTTAGAGAGAGAATGGAAATACACAAGTAAGAAGAAACCTCACCCCTCCATGGAAGTATGGAGGGGTATATATAGGCTAAACAAGAGGTCACTTTGACAACATGTCAATAGTAGTCCCTCCTTGTTTTGCCTATCTGAATAAAATGTAATTCCGTAAATGGCTCTCACATTTTAAGGCTAACAATCTTCCCCCAATGTGGAGACATACGGAATTACTTACAATGTTCCTAACAAGTAAAAATACAACAAAAATAAAGTCTTCCAAGGCGCTTCCAATGCTGAGGATGTCTTTTAATTCTTCTGGTCTTCATAACTTGTACCTCAGCTTGAATCCTCTTTGTCTTTGCTTGTTGTGGAACAATTGTAATATGCGTGATTTGGATTAACTTCCCCCCAATTCATGCAGCATGTATTTAAAAAACTTTCTTCATAGACTTCTTTTTGACGAAGTTTCTGAATCAGCTTCCCCCCAAACCAATATCCGTATCTTAAGCAGATTCTGACACTTTGATGTAGTTTGAACAATCTTCTAGCTCATCGGTTTAAGTGCACAGCGGAAATTTGTAGAAGAACCACACCAAATAACACTGCTTTTATACTGTTTCATGTCGTTTATGTTTTGGTGGTAATCCGTTTGGGGTAACATGCATGAAATCAGCAACAATTCTTCTCACGCATGCAGAATACTTCATAAAAATCATATAACGTAAGTAGATACCATTCCATGTACACTACTTCCCCCTGGAAGTTGATCCGATTACTTCAAAGTACACAATCTTCCCCCATGATGATTTCGAACTCTCGGAAGCATCATTATCGTGGACTTCCATATACTCGAGAAGCTCTTAGTCTTAAGCAAATGTCTTGAAAAGTTTTGAAAGTCATTGAGAAACTTTGAAATTTTTTGCTTAGACTATGAAGTACCATTGTCGTTGTGAAGCTCATAAATATCCCGTGAGAATTGATTGCTGATTCCATCTCTCTCTGTCTAACTTACCAACCTCGAATTCATTCGGCTATTTGTTGTGACCACATGTGAAGTAAATCCGATATTCCAAACTTGAAACTGAAGTACAATCCCCCAAATTTGTTACTTAAGCTTGCACTTATGTCGATTGAAGAACGGTGCAGAAACAAGTCTCTAACATCTCTTGAAGTTATCCACACGAGCAACTGCGTGTGACACCCACAAATGATAGTTATCCATGTCTTCGACCATCCACCCCTTGACAGTGGAAACTAGATAATTCAAGTCTCAATCATAAGTTTTATCGTCCAAGCAAGTCATCAATCGATAGACTGGGTTTGAAGAAAAGGGGTAGAAAAATAGAAGGAAGGCTCGATGATGAAATAAGTAGACGCCTTCATGAAATCCCACTTCAACTTCAAATAAAGAATACCAAATCCACTTCGTGATCACTTGTCTTTGTAGAACCAAAACTAGCCGTTGTCGTTAAATTGAATCTTATATCGGATCGTTTTAGCGTTAAGTGTTTTGTTTGCTTTGGTGTTGTGTTGAATGTCGTTAACTAGAACAAATTATGTAATGAATTATCATTAAAGAAAAAATTTGTCTAGATAACTTGTCGTTTAAGCTCAACGTCAGTCACATGCCCCACTGATGCGCGGATCGACCTCCGCGGTGAGGTCGTCGAAATTTTTTCGAAAATATTAGGTTTAAAACCTAAAATTTTCTTAGTCGTTGAAGCACTTTCGATCGAAACATACTGAATATCCGGCATCAATAATAGTATCAACATGGCCCAAATAATGCTATAGTCGGATATTGGTACCAATTATCCATAATACTTATAACTAAGTCCATTAACCAACCATGCTCGGCCCAACATCCTTTATCAATTTTGTCCAGTCCAAACAATTCATATAGGCCCAGTTACACAACATATACACGGCCCAACCTGCTTTTCCAAAACCCGGTCCAGCCTTGCCAAATATATATCACATCCCGTTTTATTAGGGCAAAGCTAAACCTAATCCTCTAAACACAGTTTAGTCTGCCCCCATCTCTTCCATCGCTCCCATCCATAAAAAACTTATCTTTCATAGCCACCATTATAATCAAATCTGTCCCATCACTGTTAATCAAAAACCTAATCTCAATCTCATCTAACCAACACTTTAATCAACAAAGAGACCAATAAACCTATATCAAGATACCCGAACCAAATACCAATAATCACGAACCTATTTTTGATTCATTTGAAATCCGAGAAAAGCTTTAACTGTGCCTAATCATGTCATCAAATTCTTTTTAGAGTATTCGAATTAATATCCCTTGAATAAGCATGACCCACGAAATCAGAAGCTGCAAGATCATTCGTGGTCTCGGGTAGGTTTGATTTTCGATGCATGTATTTGATTTGATGGACTTGTAAATTAACGAAGCAAAGATTTATTATAACTTGATAGTTATAAATCGAATCTTTAATTTCGTACATTAAACGAGTGGAATCATTCACATAGATCAATGATGATTAAAGTTTCGTGGTCAAGATCTGCAATTGGTCATGATTTAATAGATCCACACGAAACAATCTGAGATCGAGTATTTTTCAGTTTGTAACGTGAGTCTAGTTGAGATGGGTTTTAGGAGACGATGGGTTAGGATAGATTTGGTGTTTGTGGAGGTATAAGGTTGATGGTTTGTTGACATTGGTTTTGGTCCGGTCTATTAAGGTCTCGGAAAGGATTTGTTTTAGTCATCGCAATGATTTTGTTTAACAGCAACAAGAAGCCATCGCAATGACTTAACCAAGCCATCGCAGTCAAGCATTTTTTTTTAAACCCATTGGAGTCTAAAAAAAAATTAGTCATCGCAATATTTTCAGTCAAAACACCCCATCGCAATGTCATTGTGAAAAATTCGGCAGCATGACGGCTTAGAATACCATTGTGATGGATCAAGCCATCCATCGCAATGAGGACAGCCCTAACCATCGTAATGTGAAACAGAAACCCCATCGGAATAAATCCGAAAAAGAAGAAGCCATCGGAATGAATCTGAGTATCCCATCGGAATGTAGCATCGGAAAGTAGTCATCGCAAAGGGTTTTGACTTTATCTTGGTTTCTCTAAAAAGGTGGATCTGGGTAAAGTTTTATGTATCTGGTAGGTACTCATCATAAAAACAAATATTTTCTAGAAAAACCCAGAAAGAAGACAAAAACAAAAGGTTAAAGATACCAGAATCTTGGGATTCGAATCTGTTAATATCCACTAGCAGAACAGTATGAATATTTTTATTTTGGACATGATAAAAAACGACACCAAACAATATTGATGACATATTTGAGACTGATAAACTATCACGTGACCACACAACTTAAAAATAAGCTATTATAAGCCACGAACACCAATAAAATAAGCAAACACAAACACAAAACACCCCCGGTTAGCTCTGATACCAATTGTTAAACATCAGATTCAAAGCTATTAGGGGTGATCCGGAGGTCGGGGAGGATAAAAGAAGTGTTTAGACATTTTTAGAGAGAGAAAGTAAAGCTTGAATGTAGTATGTGTATTTAGAGAGAGAATGGAAATACACAAGTAAGAAGAAACCTCACCCCTCCATGGAAGTATGGAGGGGTATATATAGGCTAAACAAGAGGTCACTTTGACAACATGTCAATAGTAGTCCCTCCTTGTTTTGCCTATCTGAATAAAATGTAATTCCGTAAATGGCTCTCACATTTTAAGGCTAACAGTTTTATCATAAATACTTCTTTTTATTTTTCTATACTATTAGCCATACTAATAAATAGTGTTAAATTGAACTCAATTAACACAAAATCGTTTTCTCGTTTTTATTGTGCATAATATATTGTATTTACGTAGAACAATTAACACACAATAATTATCCAAATACGCGAGAAATCGCACCTCAATAGTTGAGCGTTCCGGTCACTATTGTTGTATCGAATTCAAACGAAATCAAAGGCAAAATAGATAAATACTCTTAATTGGTTTAATCTCGATAAATACAAACTATAAGGTGGGTATAAGGCGGTTGTATTTCACGACCTAAGGAAAAAAGGCTCTTAAGTGCTTCGCGCAGCCTCGTTTTCTCCGCTCGCTTGTGCGTATTTTGAAAGTGACGATTAATTAGGGGTTTGCCAAATCAAGTATTATTAATCTATTTTTGTGAGTTTTAATTATTGAACCTCGAAACGTTTTGGCATTCCGCCAACGTTTCAAAGTCGACGAGGGTTTTTACTTCACGTAATTACCTTCATTCTTCTTGGATTCATTAATCGAGACCTTTGATTAGTGGATAGTTTTTGTAGATTAATTTCTACGTAATACACCCAAAATTCCAAAAAAAATTAAAAAACCAAAAACACAAAAATAATCTTCTCATTTTCCCTCTATTTTCATAATTCTCTTCTTGAACCCTCTAATTTGTTTAATTCTCGATTACGATTTTCGCGTTACATCATGTCGAATGATGGTTACTATTCGTGTCCATATTGTGGAGGACCGCCCGATGGTGGTAATTGTTATAATTGCTAGATCTTAGGAGGAAGGGAGGGTTATATCTACAACTCTCCTCAAAACAACAATGGTGACGGATTTCAATCATACGACCAAGGTCACCAATCGTCTTCGTTTTATTCGTCGAATGATTCGTCTTATTATTGTGATAATAATCAAGACGATGAAACGAATCAAAACGCCTATGGTTACGAATTCCAATCATATGACCATACTTCACAGCCGCCCTCGTCTTATTCATGTGATTTTTGCGGTTTGGAGCACGATTTCGGATTTAGTTGTACGAATAACTACAATGACCACCAACCGAATCCTAATTTCTATGACCAATCTTCGCAATACACACCGTCATATTCATGTGAGAATTGTGGAAACGGACCTCATTATGGATATGATTGTCAACCAATGAATCAAAATACGTCTTTCGACAACCAATTCAACGGATTTGACGAATCACCTCCACAAGATATGAATTACAATTGTAACAATGGGAATTTGTATCCACACAACGAACCGGATTTTTCTCAAAATCCGTGTTGCGACAATTGTGGGGGGCCTCACGATACTTATTCTTGCCAACCAGTGCATTATAATGAACCCAAATCATACTATAATTCCGGTTTTGATAATTTTGAGGCCCCACCATACGATCTCGAACACCAAAATTCTCATGAGTCAAGTAACGAGAGACAAAATTCCTTTGGCGCTTTCTTACAAGACCATGAAGAAGAATTCTTGCAAGGTGTGATGGACATTTTTAGAAGTATAAGGGAGAGATTGAAATGGAAAAGCAACGAGTGCAAGCGTCAAATATTGATACTTATGCCTCTACGTCTCTTGAGATTTCATATGATTACCAATACGACGATGATGATAGCGATGTTTTCAATCTCGACCCTTATCATGGAAAAACTACTCCTATACCCACTTCGGAAAACGATGCCTCTCTAAGTATGGGGGAGACGAATCTTAGCACTAATCCTAGTGTCGAGATCCCTATTCCAATCCAAAGTGAGCCTACGGTTTTCTCCGAAGATGAGGTAAGTGATTTTTCTCTCGATAAATTTTTCCACGAAGATTCTAACGAGGCAAATCACGATAGTGAGTGTGAATCGATTTCTTGTGATGATGTCTCTCCCATTGACACTTCGGGGAGAGAATCAACGACTTTTTCGAACCCGCTTTTCAATGACGATGATTTTTCCGCTAGTGATGACGAGTCACTAATCGACGAGGATGTTCAAAATACAGATTTTAAAATCTTTTCGAACCCTTTATTAGAATTTGATGACGCGTTCATTTTTGGTGACGTAAATCCTCTCTTTGATGAGACGTTCGAGGACATCGAGAGTGAGGATTCTAAGGATTCTAAACTCCATGAGCCGGATTTGCTAGTCACCCTCCCGACGTCTTATACGGTTGAGATTTCTCTTTCTACTTGTGACGTTTCCATTCTCGAGGGGTTCGCCGATGGACCACCTCTCGATGACAATGAGGATTTTAGTGAGGCTTTTGCCTTCGATCCGGGGGGAAATTTTGAAACTCCTATTTTTGGTGATTCTCTTTCAATTTTACCTTCGTTTCAAAGTATACCAACCCACCCCCTCGGATATGATGAGTTTACCTACATCGTAAGGAATTTTCTTCCTCACAAGACGTATCCTCCGGCTTTACGTGTTTTATTTTCAACAAAATGTGAGGATACGATCTTCGATCCCGGTATAAAGGCTTTGCCTTTATTCACGGTTGCTTTTGGGCCTTGATTACATGTAAGTCCCACCAAAAATGACCGAGCCAAGGATATCCCTAAATGATCACATTTATGGGGATTCGAGTCGAGCTTTTGACTTGGTTATCAAAAACAAGGTGCCTCCTGGGGGAGACCCATGCTTATCCATGTACATATTATCGCTTTCTAATGTAGTTTAATGTGAGGGGATTTGTGCCCTTCCAACCTTTGTTCCGTGGTTGTTTGTGCATTGTGGTTTTTAGATCATGATCTTCACGATTGGAGCCTCTCGTGTTCGTTTTATGGGAGCACTCGATCGTTTGCTTTGAAGACTTTCTCAATATCCATGATATATCCTTTTTATGTTCTAACCTTAGGTTTATAGCACACTTCATAAACGACTATTACTTATTGGTTACACCCTTTCCATGCTAGATTAGGCATTCGACTACGTCTCTAGTATGGGGGTGTTTGCACCCCTAGACTCGAAACATTGAGGACAATGTTTAACTTTAGTATGGGGGGTGAATAGATACTTGCCTTGCTAAACCTTCAAGTTTTCCAAAGTTTATCTTTTTGTTTATCGTTTTTGTTGCAAAATAAGGCTAAAATGGCCAAATTTTAAATTTTTCTCATGTTTTATAAGTGTTTAAGACACGAATGTAGGTTTTCCGATGGTGAGAATAAGAGTAATTTTTGACTCGACCGTGCGTGTTGAGCACTTAGCTTCGATTCCTTAACTTTTAGGCTAAGTCTCTTAAATGAGGACGAGAAATGATAGAGTTATTTATAAGTCTCGTAATCGTCACGATCTCATGTGTAGTAATTATTAGCTTATTCTCCCCACGCTTTTGCATAATAAATTGTTAATAAATATTGATTTAGCGGTTTAGTCACTATTGTTGGTTTCTAATTTGTTTTAGTAGCTTCCATGTAATTAAATTGGGAAAACATTAAGGTATCGCCAGCGTCACGGTTTTGAAGTATTGGCACCCGAATAATCGAAAGCTTCACCTAATAATAAGATTTCAAGTGCTCACCTAAATTAAGCAAAAATTTGAAGCTCACAAGGCCGAAAAATCTATGCCCAAATTGAAAGTGAATCAAGCCTTAATCTTCGAAGCTTTAAAGATCCAAAATTCGCCTTAGCGTGAGGATATACGTCTTTGGCTAATAAAACCACCGATGAGGCGGATAATAAAAGGCAAGGCAAGACCGAAGTCATAATAAAAGCTTCATGGCGAAGTTTAATAAAAGATGGAGGTAAACCAAAGATAATAAGGCCCTTCCGTTAGGGGGCGTATAAAAGTCTTGGTAATAAGTCTCATGTTCAAAACCGTTCTAAAACCGTGTTTATCGATCCTTCTTGTTGACTTAATTTTTTGACATCGTTGTCTATTAGGGCGAATTATTAATTTAATGATTTTGGTTACACCGTTAAGACTCTATTTTTAGACTTAATCTCTATTCACGCATAAGTCAATGATGTATCCTCGTGATCATTAAGACATAATAAAATATAAGAGATACCAAGTAGGAATAAGGGAGTTTAGGTTCGTAATTAACACTCATGAGAAGTGATCGTGTTGCTAACTTATAATAACAATGATCTCGTTACACGCTTAGCATGGAATTGGGTGAAAATCGAGGACGACGAAATTATTTCTAACGAAGCATTCACGTGTTCTTGTTCTATGATCCCAAAAGTCACTTAATTGTGATGAAAGCAATACATTATGTCTAAGTAGTTTATTTAAGTTTATGTCTTCAATAAAAGTCATCATAAAATGAATTTTGGAGCTGCTACGATACTTTATTCTAGCATTGCGTGAGGGCACGGTAATGGTTTAGTATGGGGGAGTGATGAGACTGCAATTATACATAGTCTCATCGTCCAAATCGGGCTTAAAACACTTAAAATATCATCAAAATACCCAAATATATGCTTGTGTTTGTTCATTGTGTATTTTAGGTATGGATATTGAGAAAATGGCAAAAGATCACAAGAAACAAAGAAAAACGAACACGGGAAACGAAGCCACACAATGAACCGGACCCGAGCAATGAATTTTCCAAAAATACCCTTGAAGTTTGAAGAATGTACAAGTTTGGTCCTCCAAGTTTGAAAAATTGTCACTCTCTACCCATCTTCTATCAATATTTGCAATAGGGTCCCTGGAATATCAAGTTATCACAAGAATGGCCCTTCAAGTTATCACAACTTGCAAAAGAAGTCCTTTTCATAAGCTATACAAGACACAAGGACCTATTTTGCCAATGGATGAAAGCTATTAACAAAGAAATCTTACATATCAAGATTAGAGATTGTTTGCCATATTTTTGCAAGACAGGGGACCAAAAGTGTTAACTATCAAACCCTTACCCACTGTCTACCCGAATTAAGCCCAGTCTAAACCCCACAAGCCCACACCCCCACCCCTATACGCGTTTTATTTGTATAATTGGGGTCAAAAGAATTAGCCGCTAAACACTTTTTTCTCCCCTCACTAGATTAAACAGCTCCCAAATCAACCCATAAACCCTAAAAACTTTCCCAGGATCAAGCCTCTCAAATTAAAGGGTAAACAAGAATTACCATTACCAAATGGTAATTAACCTAAGCAGAGAAACATCCCCATGTGCAATCATTGCCACCTAAGCATATGAGGACAACAAGGCAACTACAAGGTCACGGGATTGTTGGGAATTCAAATCATTTTGACTCAATTAACGTACATGATCAGTTTACTTGGTCCCCAAGCCCATCCAACGGTTTCAGCAACAATGACGACATACTGAAGGCCATGTGATCAAGATGGAGGCTTCACGAAGGAATCAAGGGGCATTTTTGGGAATTAAGAGCTAAGATATGTTGTCATCCTTAGCAGCTAGGGTTTCTCTTGGTACTCTATATATAGTATAGCTATCTTTACATTCAGGGTTGTTCCAATTTTTCTCTTAAAAAAATTGTAATCCGAATTTTAGATGAATGAAAATTGTGTTCCATTTATTTTTCTTGCAATCTTTTAAATACCTGTTATTTATTTTTCATGCAATTTAAATTTTATTGTCATTTAAATTTCAGTTTGTCCTTTAAGTTTTCTCAAATCAGGGTTTCCAGAAATTTAGTCTTTAGTATGTAACTTTTTATGATAAATAAAAGTTGGTATTATTAAGAAAAACTTTGTGTTCCATTTTATTCACTTATTTTGGATTTCCCGTGTTACTTGTAATTCGTTTTTCGAAGTTTTTGAAAAGTTGGTAAAGTGAGACTTGGTTCCAAACATCTTTACTTTTTGAGTTTATGCAATCTGTTACTAATTTTTTTTTGATGCAAAGTTATTTAAAGTTTTCATTGTTCCAGGTTTTCGAGTTTTGATTTGGTTAAAGTTTTATAAGGTTTTCCTTAAAATTCTTAAAAATCTGACTTTCTTGATTTCTTATTCTTCACTGTGTCAAGATCCCATGATCTTGACACTTGAGTTGTTATTGAGCTGTTTTGGATGTTCCCATGGGGTTTTGTCGTTACTGATTTGATTCCGCTAGTTTCGTCAAGTTCTGATTAAGAAGTTGCAGGTCTAGCAGTTGGAAATATTTTTTGATACAGTTGGTTAACAAGTGTGTTGTTGGAATCAGTAGCTGTAAAGATTGGAATTTTTGGTGATTTACGTTTAAGATATAGTTTAACTGTTCAAATCCGAGTTGCATCTCCATCAGTGGACTGGCTTGGATGACAGGTTGAATTCGTTTTATTTTTCTGCCAATTTTAGATCAGTTAGATGTGCGTTTATAAGGTAAAGTTGCTTGATCTGCATTTGAATGATTTTTGGACTTGAATTTGTACTGTACTTTGATGCTTTCATTAGTCTTCTTTGAGTTTTTGATTTTCTGCATATGCTAGCGTAATAGTAGAGTTTTGAGTTCGAGTTTATTTAAAAAAAATGTTCAAGCTAAATGCTTGAAAGGAATGTAGTGTAATATAGATTAAATTTGGTTCATTAAGGCTCTTTGAAGTTAGCATTAAACTAATCTCATCTTAGCCCATTATGCTTTTAATTCAGCTAACTAATAATTCATCTAGATTCCTTAACCAGTGTTTGGCGGTTTGGTTTACATCTGATGGTGTAGTAGTGTTTGTGTACTTTTGAGGACTCAAAGTGAGTTGATTCAGCGAGTTTAGCTGTGATTCCCTTAGTGTAGTGTGTAGGACATCAGTTTAGATATTAAGTATAGTAGCCACAGGTTTAACTTGATAGCCCACTGTTTAGATTAGCCAATTTCTAGCAGCCTAGGATGATCCATAGGCCACTTTCACTTTGATTAGTTCATATAAGCTTAAACTAAGTAGGTTTATAGTCACTTTGGGTTATGTTCAGTAATCTAAAAAAAAGGGGTTTCACCAGACAATGCAAGCCAAGAGAGAAGGAATATGGTGCTTGCTGTATTTTTTTGTTATTAACTTTGCAAACAAGATTAAATTTGTGGCGTTTGTTTGTTGATTAACTGGTGAGTTTGTATTTTATGGTTGTGTTAACTTTGCAAACCAAACAAACCAAATTAAAAAGGGTCCATAAAAAAACAACCAGAAAAAAGGGGGAGAATCAAAAAGCAGGTCTAAGCTTTGTTGTTAACTGTGCACAACGCATAATTCATAGGCGTGATTAGTCTCTATTTTTGGACTTGTGTGAGTATTTTGTGTAAGCAAGTAACTGACCACACAAAACAAACACACCTATGGAAAGTGGTGCCTGCTAAGTGCTTAGCCCACTGTCGTTCATTTTATTCACTCATTTGTTTGCCCACTGTTACGAGTTTATTGGTTTTGGCGTGACTCATTGTATTTAAGGATTAGGAGCTAGTGTGTTTTGTGATTGGGGCTTGTTACTGTAACCTAAGCAACAAATATATCGAAACGAAAAAGTAACCAACCTGCCTGCTGTTGAGATTGGGTGTCACTGTGCATTATAACAACACATAGGTTGTGTGTTAGTGATTTGAGTGTTGTGCTTTGTGTTTGATTGTCATTGCCTACGTTTACTTGTCGTGACTCCCACGAGCACGAACGCTTGTGGGGTGCCCCTTGTATCAACACCAACAGCATACACCTTAAGTACCAAGTTAAAAAAAGATGTCTGATGTGTAATTGTGTTTATAGGCACAAACCAGTGAATTTGGTTTGGTGTTTGATTGAATTTTGGTGATTGTGTTGTGTTTTGGTGTCCCTTGTACCCAAGCAAACAACAAACATCAAAAGTAAACCAAAGAAAAAAAAAACCGATTGTGTGTCACTGTGCACATTATAGCAACCAAGCCGTGGCGTGTTTAGTTGTTTGGATTCAGGTTTGGGTGGTTTTGAGTGACTGTGACACCATAGCTAAACAAAGAAAAAAAAAGTTATAAAAAAATTAGGGACTGCCAGAATCGAACCCACGACCCCCATACCCCCAACGAATCACAAACACACATAAAGACCAACTGCCCTAGGGACTTAATTAGTTTATCTTTCACAAGTTTACTGTTTGAGGGGACTTAGTTTTTGCTTATATAAATCCAACCGTGAGCTTTTCAACTTTTCACGCTTATTGTGTTAACATTTTTCTTATTTTTTATTTTTTCTTTATTCCTAGTGAGGTTTAGGATTTTTCAGAAAAGAAATTAGATTTTTCCCTTTATTAGTTTTTTTTATTAGGATTATTTTTGTTTTAAATTTTGAAAAAGTCATAAAAATAGATAAATGTATTTTAAATTTTAAAAAAAATATATTTTAGCTTTTATATAATAGATTTTAGGTTTACAAATAAAAAAGTTTGAATTTTGTCTTTTTCTTAGTTAATTTATTTTTTAGGGTTTTTAATTAAGTTTTAAAATTAATATAGATTAAATTAAAAGCTTTCAAATTTTTTGGTTTGTGTATTTTTCTTAGTAAGGATTTTTAGAATATTTTAGTGATTTTTAATTATTTTTTAGGTTAAATTTTTCGTTGGGTCGCGTTTTACATTCGTTCGTTTGAGCATTTTCGACCGTTTTCAACGTAATTCGTCTCCGCTTTTCTTTCTTTCTTTCTTTACAAAAACGTAATCACTCGATTAAATAACGTCTATAATTGTTGGCTAAACACCATACCTCCTCGAGAACGAACTCAATTGTCGGTATTTACGTTTTTCACAAAACGTAATTACTAATACTTACTACGACTTTGGTTTTTGCTTTATTTTTCCTAAAAGATAGTAAACGACTAAAAATCACTACATCATTCGGATGATCCCCTTGATATGGATCCTCAAGTCTACTAAGATGATCTGCGGCCAGGTTTTCAGCACCCTTCTTGTCGCGAATTTCAATGTTGAATTCTTGAAGGAGTAAAACCCAGCGAAGAAGTCTTGGCTTAGAGTCGTGCTTAGTCATCAAGTACTTCAACGCGGAATGGTCCGTGTATACGATGGTGGTGGATAAAACAAGATAGGGGCGAAGTTTTTCAAAAGCATAGACAACAGCTAAAAGCTCTTTTTCGGTTGTCGTATAATGCAATTGAGCCCCCGTCATTGTTTTGCTAGCATAGTGGATTGGTTGGAAGTGTTTATTCACTCTTTGGCCCAAAACCGCACCAATAGCAAAATCGATAGCATCGCACATCAATTCAAAGGGTAGCTCCCGATTAGGGGTAACCAAGACCGGTGCCTTAGTTAGCTTATCTTTAAGAAGATTGAAGGCTTCGATACACTCTTTAGAAAAGATAAAAGGAGTATCTTTTTCCAAGAGGTGGGTCATCGGACGAGCGATTTTAGAGAAATCCTGAATGAATCGACGATAGAAGCCCGCATGACCCAGAAAACTTCTCACACCCTTCACGGTTGAAGGTGGAGGTAATTTGGCTATGACATCTACTTTAGCACGGTCGACTTCAAGACCGGCTTTAGAGATTTTGTGTCCTAGCACAATGCCTTCTTTTACCATAAAATGGCACTTTTCCCAATTCAGAACAAGGCGAGTGTCTTTGCACCGCTTAAGCATACGTTCCAAATTGGCAAGGCAAGAAGATAAGGAATCCCCAAAGACCGAGAAATCATCCATGAAGACTTCCATGGTTTGCTCAACCATGTCATGGAAGATAGCCAACATGCACCTTTGGAAAGTCCCGGGGGCATTGCATAAGCCAAAAGGCATTCTTTTGTAAGCAAATGTGCCATAGGGACAGGTGAATGTTGTCTTCTCTTGATCTTGGGGATCGATGGGTATTTGGAAATAACCCGAGAAACCATCAAGAAAGCAGTAATATTCATTACCCGCTAAACGTTCAAGCATTTGGTCCATAAAAGGAAGAGGGAAATGATCATTTCTCGTGGCATCATTGAGTTTGCGGTAGTCTATACAAACTCTCCACCCAGTAACGAGACGTGTAGGAATCAACTCGTTGTTTTGATTGGGCACAACGGTAATTCCGCCTTTCTTAGGCACACAATGGACTGGACTAACCCATGGCGAATCCGAAATAGGGTAAATCATACCCGCATCAAGAAGTTTGATAACCTCTTTTTTGATGACGTCATGGACTTTAGGATTCACCCTTCGTTGGCTTTGAATTGTGGGCTTAAAGTCGTCCTCCATGAGAATTTTATGTGTGCAAAAGTGAGGATCAATTCCGCGAATATCGGAGATTTTCCAAGCGATAGCTCTTTTATGTGTCTTCAACACGGCGATAAGTCGGGATTTTTCTTCTTCTTTTAGGTCCTTAGCAATGATGACCGGTAACTTCTTGTTGTCTTCAAGGAAAACGTACTCGAGATGAGGAGTTAGGTCCTTAAGCTCAAGAGTAGGAGGATCCTCAATAGATGGTGAAACTAACGATGGATCATCATTAGTCACCTCTTTAGGAGAAGGAGGAGAAAACGGGTCTTCATTGAGAAGTTTCTCAATAGTACGAATGTCTTCATCCCAATCGGTGGACGAATCATCATACTTAATATCGAGAGGACCCAAGCTAGCTTCGAAATCATCCAAGTCACTTTCTCCAAAAGGAGTCAATGCCGGAGCAATTGAGGCAACGGTCTCAACATTGGGTAGAGAAGAGAGAGTACTTTTGCAAGCATCAAGAAAGTGTTCTTCACAAGCCTTATCGAGAACATCAATAGCATTAACACTCTCATATGAATAAGGTTGCTTAGAAATCTTACCCATGTTGAAGACAATTTTATCGTCACCAACTCTCATGATTATTTCGCCCGCGGCTACATCAATGAGAGTGCGACCGGTCCTCAAGAAGGGACGTCCAACGATTAATGGAACACGAGGATCCATCTCATAGTCAAAGACAACAAAATCCGCCGAGAAGGTGAATTTGTCAACGCCAACGGAGACGTCTTCGGCTATCCCCACTGGATAAGCAACCGTGCGGTTAGCTAATTCCAAAGTCATTTTGGTGGGGACTAGCTCGGGGAGAGATAATTGCTTCCAAACACTTAAAGGCATTAAGTTTATACTGGCACCTAGATCGGCTAGGGCCATGCAATTCTCTACTCCCGGGAAGTTGCAAGGAATCAAGAAGCGACCCGGATCACCAAGTTTGGTGGGCAATTTCATTAAGAGAACGGCGGAGCAATTCTCATTAAGTTGGGTCTGAGCAATGTCAAGAAGCTTCTCCTTGTCACTAAGAAGATCTTTAAACATTTTCGCATATTTGGGCATGTGAGCGAGAGCCTCAGCAAAGGAGATGTTAAAATTCAATTGTTTAAACATTTTGAGAAAGTTTGAAACTTGAATATCATCCTTTCTCTTTTGCTTCTCTTTCCTCAACCTTGAAGGATAAGGTATATTGGATGAAGAAGAAGGCTTTAGGGGAGTAGGATCACTCACAACCACGGGTGGTGGGGGAATGGGGGTAGAAGGCAAAGGAGGTGAGGAAAGTTGCTCTTTTTCCTTGTTCACAATCACGGGTGGAGGTGTAGGAAGCTCGGGTTCCGTATAACCTTTTCCACTACGAGTGGTGATTGCTTTCATCTCCCCTCTTGGGTTTGCAACGGTGTTACTCGGAAGAGTACCCGAAGAAGTGGGTTGATTACCTTGGAAGAGCGAACCGATCATATCACGTATGTTAAGCGCTTGAGTGCTGAAAGAGTCTCTCATGTCTGCACGAATATCATTGCTTTGTTTTGCCATGTCATTCCTTAGCTCGGCTCGAATATCGTTCCCTTGTTTCGTCATTTCTCCCTTCAAGTTGACGAATTGACTCTGAAGATTCGTCACCATCTCTCGATTAGTCTTCATGAACGTCTCCACGTCTTGATTCAATGCCATCGGTTGATTGAGAGGTGGAGCTTGGTAAGCTTGAGAATTTCCTTGAGTTGGGTATGGGTTTCTTTGGGATTGATATTGATTGGTAGCACGAGGTTGGGATTGGTTGTTTCGGTTATAGCTTTGTTGTTGGTTTTGGTTTGGAGGAGGGAAACCGGGTGGAGCAAGATAGTTGTTTGAACGATAACTTAGCAAGCTACGGTCTCCTTAAGGACGAGCTTGATAGCCTCCCGTGGGATAAGTATCGTATGACGCGTTAACGTTTTCAGAAAAATTGCCTTGAGTGGAAGGACAATCATTGTAGGAATGAGGACCACCACATGTGTCACAAGAAATAAAAACGGCTTTAGCTTGTTGAAAGTGGTTTGTGGCCATGGTCATAAAATTCTTGTTCATCTCTGCGATTTGTTGGGTAAGTTCGGTTATCTCGGGATTGGAAGTAGTAGACGAAACATTGACTCTCGAGTTAGATCTTGGGAATGCGGATGAATCCCAATTCTTGTGGTGAGTAGTCATGTTTTCAATCAAATCTCTACACTCCTCCGGTCTCCTTTTCATAAAAGTACCACCGGCGGCGGCGTTGATCGTGTCACGATCACGAAAAGTGAGACCATTGTAGAAAGTATCAATGAGAGTGACGGGGAGCATGTTGTGATTTGGACAGCGGTCGATCAAATCATTGTATCGTTCCCAAGCATCAAAGAGCGATTCATCATTGTCTTGCATGAATCCACTAATTTGGTTACGAAGGCTTGTGATCATGGATGGTGGGAAGTAGCGCGACAAAAAGCGTTGAGTCATGTCATTCCAAGTATGAATAGAATTCTTTGGGAGACGGTCAAACCATTTTTCGGCATGGTGAGAAAGCGAGTGGGGAAATAGTTGAAGGCGAAGGTCATCCATAGAAACATCGGGCGACTTCATGCTTTGGGTGATGGTAATGAATTTGTCGAGGTGTTTGTTGGCATCATCATCCGGAATTCCGCGAAATGGGTTAGTTTGCACTTGTTGGATCATGTAATGCTTCAACGAAAACTCCTGAGCCGTGATGTGCATCGGCGCAATCGGGCCTCCGCGTCCGTTCATGGTGGGTTGACACAATTCCTCCATTATGCGTAAATCAGGTAGGGGGACATTGTTGTTGTTGTTATTGTTATTCAAATTGGGTAGAGGTGGGTTATTATTGTTGTTATGAACACCAGCCATATCTAAATCTTCACGAGTCTCGGGCTCAGAATAGTTCGAAGATCTAGTACGCATACACCTGCAGAAGAAAATTACACAGAGAGAATATCTATATAATCTTTTTGGTGCAAACCTTTGGAAAAGAATTGCTTTTTATGATTTTTCAATGTTTTTGTATTTTGGAAGAATTTTATATTTTTTAGGGTTTTTGAAAATTTTTGAAGCAAGGAAAATAACGTTCAAAGAACGGATCCCAAAATTCAATGCGTCTCTCACTAGAAACCGTTAATCGTAGCGAAAAGAGCCGGCAGCGGCGCCATTTAATACAAAGTTTTTACCTTGTAAGAAAATATTATCGTCCGAATCTCTTCGAATTGACTATTGGTTCAAAGTGCGACTCAATTGTTCTTGGTGGAATAATAAATGGTTTGGTTGATTATCTATTTTAAACTAATAGCAAGTAAATGTAAATGTCGTTGAGTAAAATTAAACTAAAATAACGAGTTAAAAATAAATGCTTGAAAACTTAAAGAAAAGATTATAAAAATACTTGAACACTTAATAAATCTAACACTTGAAAACTTTGCAAAAACAAGAAATTAAGTCCGTCGGAACCCCTGGTCGGAATCCCGTCGGAATATGCTGATCGGAATAGGCTGGTCGGAAAACAATGATCGGAATACACCCAGAAGAGACGTGATCGGAATGTAGGTATGACTCTAATCGGAATATGGCAAATCGGAATGTCAAACCACTCCCTCGTCGGAATAGCAATCGGAATCCACGATAGGAATCCAAATAGGAATCCAAGGAAAAGATAGCAATCGAAATAAGGGAATAAGAAGCAATCGGAATAATTAACTAATAAGTCCAGTCGGAATATCTCACAAAACCAACACAATCGGAAAGTTCTAAAACCCTTTTCCGATCAGACGATCGGAATAAAGGGGGTGTGCAGTCGGAATACTACAATCGGAAAAGGGTTTATACCTTTTCCGATTACCCTTTTTATTCGAAATAAGCCAAGCTATAAGCTATAAGGAATAAGCTCAAACTAAAACTTGAACGAATCTAAAGTGAAAAGGACTCAATAAGCCCAAATAACAACTTTTTCAACTTAAAATAAGCAATCTTATAAATCAAACTATATAAAAAGATGAACTTTTTAAGAAAACTTTTAAAAGTAAATAAGCTAAAAGAATCGAATAAGCCAATAAGCACAAGAATCTTAAAGCTTAATCGTATGAAAGCTTATGTAGGAACAAAAAGATTAACTTTTTAAGCACAAAAACATCAAGATCAACACGGATTAAATGTATTTCGCACCAAAAGTTAACTAAAATCAAGAAAGGTAGAAAGAGATGAAAGATTAAGAGCTTAACTAGAACTTGATTAATGAAATCAACAATACACAAAGGTTTAATCTTGAAAGATTAAAAGAAAGAAAGATGAAAACTTAGTGAGAGAAAGTTGAGAACTTTCTCTCTATAAAACTAGAAAGAAGAGTGAAAAGTGAAACTAACTACTAAAAACTAACCCACCCTCCTAATGTGTATTAGGAGGGTATTTATAGGGAAAATGGGAAGGAGTGCATGTGTTGCTTCTTCTTTCTTTCTTTCTTCACGTCTTCTCGACTCGATTTAATTCTTTGTCTTTTCTCGACGTCGTCTCGGGATTTGAACTTGTCTTGATAACTTTCTTCTTTAATTTAGACTTGAGTTCTTCGACTTCATTAAACTTCCGTCTTTAGACTTTTTCTTCGATAAATCTTCAGAATAGGCCTTGGACTTCCGTTATTTTTGCACTCTTGATCTTTTGACTTCGTCTTTTCCCGTTTTCTTCGATAAAAGCCCGTGAAATCCCGTGTTTTTCTTCCTTTTTAATCTTTTGGTCCTAAAACACAATAAAAACACAAACCACACATAATTCCGACTTTTACGACATAAAATATACGTTTTGGTCTTGTTATTATTGGAAATAAATGGTAAAAGGATAAGTGTTTTCACACTTATTACACAACGGCTTGCAGTCACATGTCAGATTGTAACCCGCGATTCGAATAAAGGAAAGTTTGTTGCCGATGATAAACTTATCCTCATTAACGAGAAAGTAAATTTTCTCGGACACGAGCTAACATTAAAAATTATTCAAAGATCTTAAGCTCGTGTAAATGGCGTATAATCACATTTCAGATTATGCCCCGGATTTTAAAGAAAGGAAAGTTTATCGACGATGATAAACTTATCCTTACAACGAGAAATTAATTTTTCTCGGGCATGAGCTTTTATTAAAAACATTCGATGTTTTTAAGCTCATGCACAATGACTTACAGTTAAATATCATACTGTAACTCGGACCTCAATTTTAGCAGAGCTTATCTTTAAAGATAATTTATCCTCGTAACGGGAAATTAAATTTTCTCGGTCATGAGCTTGTATTAAAACATTCCAAGTTTTAAGCTCAGAAAGGAAAGTGTATCTTTTAAATAAGAAAACTTTTCCTCATAACGAGAAATTCATCTTTCTCGGTCATGAACTTTACTTTAAAATATTCAAAAGTTTTTCAAGCTCATGAAAACGACTTCTAAGTAAATGTCAACTTAGGACTCGTTCTTCAGTTAAAAGGAAAGTTTATCACCGATGATAAACTTATCCTCACAACGGGAAGTTTACAACTTCTCGGACTTGAGCTCGTTTTGTAAGATATTCAACATCTTAAGCTCAAGTAATTGGTTTTCAAAACAATGAACACAATTTTTCAAGAATTTCTCAAAAGGTTTTTTCTAAATCTTTCAAAATTGTGTGTTCAAAAATTGTTTTGATAAAAAGAGCATGTCTTTTGGAATCGATAATATTTACGATACTAGAAATGTCATTTATTAATGACACGGGGTTGTAAATAAAGATCGAGCAGAAGTTCAAATGTTTCAAAACATGCTTAAAATGGTTTGCTATTATTTCAGATAGTAACCCGCTTTTCATACTCAAGTCAAGCATTTCACCGGAAAGCTTTGACTCAACAACGGGAATTAATTTTCTCGGGCATGGTTTACTTTACAACCATGTAAGGGGTTGTGTTTAATTTATAACACAATCTAACACGGATATATGTACGTTTCAGTGCATTTATTTGTTAAAACAAGAGAAATCTTGTTTTTATGAAGTTATCATCTCCACAATCCGCAACAATTTACAATTGATATCTACATACTCGATGATGCGACTACTCAAACGGCGACTACAACTCTTTCAGTAGATAACGGGTCAACAATTGAGGGGAGCAATTGTACAGCATTCAGAATCTTTGATGCCAAAAGTGCCAAGTTCACATATTGGTGTCAAGACAACGATATCAATCGTACACATGATGTCAAGAGATAACTTCAGACATGACGAGGCGACCAACATTCGTGACAAGAACCATGTGACTCTATCATATGATGTTCTCCATCATTCAGGTCCAACCTCGTAAATTGTTAATCTTGTGAATACATTATCATATATGATCTTTGCACGTGATAAATACCTTACACTTGTGTTTAAAAGGTATTTAATTTACGTTTCAAGTACACCCTCATTAATTTTAGGGGGAGCTCGTGTCAATCATGGAGATAATTGGTTTTGCATTTTTCTTCCCAAATTTTCTTAAAACTTTATTAAATCAATTGATATTAAAAACATCGATTGGGTTAATATTTTTAATATGGGGGAGAAAATGTGATTTAAGAATGAGATCAATCAATTTAATGGTTTGACTTAATGTGCTGGCTCATCCCGACATGTGCGAAATGTTTTCGAATATCGTGGCATATGTTAAGGGGGAGCAAAATGGATTTGTACTTCAAAATGGATTTCATGGTGACGTATACTTACCCATAACATCTTAATTCACGACGTGACGATTGTGGTGATATAAGGATGGTAGGATAGGTTAAAGTCCAATGATTCTTCTA
Organism: Glebionis coronaria; assembly: GCA_025667525.1. Lineage (NCBI taxonomy): Eukaryota > Viridiplantae > Streptophyta > Magnoliopsida > Asterales > Asteraceae > Glebionis > Glebionis coronaria. Next base: position 218,606,348 of record CM046877.1, read on the forward strand.
GAACCGGAGGAATCTTTCCAAGGACATTCCATAGCTAGAAATAGAAGTCTTTAGGAAAGATGGGGAAAGATTGTGAATGTAGTTGAATGCCGACCAAGTACTTAAGTTAGCACTGTAACAATCACAACAAGGTGGTAATTATGACGTATTGGTAAGCATTGAAGGGGTTGAAGAATGAAAAAGAATTGTAAAGATAAAGTGTGTAAGGAAAGTAGCCCTCCTTACAACTTAGGCAGAAACCGGGTCAATTCATATGCTATTGAGATCATTTTTAATGATTCTTGATATTGAAGATAGACATCATGGACCCAGTGATGCAAGGCACAACCCATCCCAGCTAACTCAGATATCTCTCAAAAGATATTTGTTTGAATCACACGGAGACAACGCATTATCTATTGATTTATTCACTCCGAATAAATTGGTATTGAAATGGTGGCACTCCTCTCCAGCCTCCGATCACTAAAATCCAAAATGCACGATCGAGTCTAGAGCCATTTGAGATCATCATATATCTCATTAGGACACACTTTCATAATTCCTTGCTTCTTCACACTTTGTGACAAGTAAGAAAGATATTAAGAGACCTACGCAAAATCTTCATGATCTTGCCTGAACATCCGAGTAATACAAAAGTATTTACAGTGATGATGGAAATCCTTCTTGAGCAAACATCAAAAAGCTCATGGTAGGTGACTTATGCGATTCTTTATGAATCAAACTTGTGATAACTGGAGAGCAACAGTTGTTTAATTCTTAATTGAACTTAAACACGTTCCAGGCCTCTACGCAATATCTTAATGATCTTGTTAGAACACTCAGAGTGACACTCTTTAGTGTTCACGATGATGAGTGGAAATCCTTCTAGTGTTAACATCAAACAGCATTTGGTAGGAAACTTGCAAGATTCTATATGAATCAAGCTAGTGACAACTGGAAAGCAACGATGGTGTGATTCTCTAATGAATCAAACTTGTTCTAGGAACATGAATTGACGGCTTCAATCATGAGGATAACTTTATCCAAATGATTCACTCTTTACGTTCGCAATCATCTTTGGACGGTCGAGTAAAGAGAACGAGTTTACCCGCGAAATCTTTTCAATGAGGTTCTTAATTGAATCTACCTGCCACAAGTACGATATTTGATATCGTCTAACGGTCTTCACCGACCGGAGGTAAAATGCTACCGAATTAGACTGAAATGTTCAAGGCCATTTCATCCGCGTATATGTTTTGTTGCTAACTGTCTTATGTAGCTAACAAGAAGGTGGCATTGCGGTGTACAATCCAGAAGAAGTCGTCACCACATGCTTATACTGCATACACTTAGTACTTCAACAAATTCAAGAAAGTCTAAAGGTCAAGTCTTCTGCTGTATCAAACTCTGAAGCTTTCAAGAATTTAAAGGTATAAGTATGTGGAACATGAAGTCACGAAGAGGCGAATATCACAAGCGATGAATGCACAAGGTCAAGGTAAGAAAACATGCTCAAGACTAAAGTAAAAGATCACATCAAGCATATTCACAAGAACAAGATCGAAGACTCAAGCATAGATGCTAGGTTTAAGATTTTGTAAAACGATGTGACCTCCCTTAGGGGGAGATTGTTGGAAATACGTTTTTCCCAATAAAGTCTCGGTCACATCTTAGTTAGCATAGATCACGAGATATAGAATATTTAGAACTTTGTCTCTTTGAGCGACCTCCCTTAGGGGGAGATTGTTGGAAATACGTTTTTACGTATTTATGAAGGATCGGTCGTTCCAACGATATATTAATGTAAAGGATCGTGATCTATTTAGTAAATGTATAACCCGTTAAGCCCACATGTAGGGTGGGCTATATAACCCTTCTTAGCATGTTAGGAGGGGTAAGCTTTGTCATTTTCATTAATCTAACATTTTTACTTTCTCTCTCCTCCTATCCCTTCTCTCCTTTCTCTCTCTAATCCCTCATCTCCTTCATCTATCTTCTATATTATTAATCAATCTATCAATCCAATCCATTCAATCAATCATGTAGAATTGGCCAAAGATTACGTAGACCTACAGTTAACCTCAAACAGCACTTGGTAGGTAACTTGCAAGACTCTATACGAATCAAGCTCGTGACAACTGGAAAGCAACGATGGTACGAATCTTTAATGAATCAAACTTGTTCCAGGAACATGAATTGACGGTTTCAATCATGAGGATAACTTTATACAAATGATTCACTCTTTACGTTCGCAGTCAGCTTTGGACGGTCGAGTAAAGAGAACGGGTTTACCCGCAAAATCTTGTCAAGGAGGTTCTTAATTGAAACCACCTATCACAAGTACGATATTTAATATCATCCAACGGTCTTCACCGGCCGGAGGTAAAATGCTACCGAATTAGAATGAAATGTTCAAGGCCATTTCATCCGTGTATATGTTTTGTTGCTAACTGGTTTATGCAGCGTAACAAGAAGGTGGCATTGCGGTGTACTATCCAAAAAGAAGTCGTCCTCGCATGCTCATACTTTATGAACTTAACATCAACAAATTCAAGAAAGCCTAAAAGTCAAGTATTCCGCTGTATGAAACTCTGAAGCTTTCAAGAATTTATAGAAGTATAAGTATGTAGAACATGAAGTCACGAGGAGGCAAATTTCACAAGTGATGAATGTACAAGGTCATGGCAAGGAAACATGATCAAGACTAAAGCTAAAGATCACATCAGCATATTCACAAGAACAAGATCAAAGACTCAAGCATAGTATGCTAGGTTTAAGATTTGGTAAAAAGGTGTGACCTCCCTTAGGGGGATATTGTTGGAAATACGTTTTTCCAAGAAAATTCTCGGTCACATCATTGTTAGCATAGATCACGAGCTATAGACGATTTAGGACATTGTAACTTGGAGTGACCTCCCTTAGGGGGAGATTGTTGGAAATACGTTTTTACGTATTTAGAAAGGATCGGTCACTCCAAAGATATATTCAAGTATTGGGCTCGTGATCCAATATGTAATCAATATAGCCCATATAGCCCACATGTAGGGTGGGCTATATATACCCCCTCCTAGCATGTTAGAAGGGGTTGGTCATTTGAATTTCACACTTTTCATTAATCATATCCTTCTTTCTCTCCTTCTCTCCTTTCTCTCTCTAGCTTTCTCTCTCTAGTTCTTCCTTTTCATCCATCTCTCTAGATAAATACAAACACATCTACAATCCTAAGAATATATGATTATACATTCGAGGAAGAATTATTCTTTTTAGGGGGAAGAGTTGTAAAACCCGCATATAAATACCATGAACAGTACATCACGTAAACCTAGGAACCAATTAAAACTTTCCATTTATGTTATGTACACGTGTCACGAGCATTAAATTCAGAAAACTACGTATAATAATAACACACGATAATTATTAAGTATAATAATTATAATCACGAACATTTAAACACACGATAATTATTACGCATAATAATTATACCACGAATATTAGTACACGACATTAACTAATACGAATATTTAAACACGAACATTTAAACATACAAAGGAACACGGATAATAAGTTAACATGAGCAAGGCCCGGTTTGGCCTTGTTGGGTCTTGTGTCCGCGGCAACCAAAGGGAAAGGGGGCCCAAGCCCATTTTGGACTTACTTAGTAAAAGTAAAAACACAGGAAATCATTTTACAGAGTTTTAACAAAAAAGATAAAACCCTAACCCTATTGGAGACTATAGCCGCGGCAACACAAGGAGGAAAAGGAAAGATCGTTGTTGATTTTGATCTTTGGTTTATTTGGTGTCATGTTCGTGTTTTTTTCTTTTCAACCACGCATTGGGTAAAATCATCAAATCTTCATCTCTTTTTAATTATTTTATTAATTATTAACACGTGGGTTTTGATCTTAAAATAATTAATAAATACATGTTATGGATTAAACTAAAACAAGTAAAAGGTTTCTTTTGGTTTGGTTTGTGGTTTGGCAGCCCCAACCGAGAGCTAAAGCTCTCGGTGTCCCTTTTTTGCCACAGACGAGACGCCTCATGGGGCTCGGTGGGTGTTTGTATCACACAGTGGGAACCACCGGCTCATGTCGGTGGCTATGTTGCTCGAACAGGGGGAATGCGAGGCAGGCAGGGGGAACCACCGGTTGCATGCCGGTGGGAACCTTGGTCTCATCAGGGGCCAGCCATGGCTGCCGCCGTTGGCTGCGCAGCCACCGGTCGCCACCACAGCCGCGACTGCAGGTGGTGGTTGGTGTTCAGGTTTTTGTTTTGTCTCGGGTTTCGGGCTCGGGATATTTTGCTAATTATTTTTTTTACAAGATTAAATAAATTAATTTTCATGCCTAACTATTAATTTAATTAAAACATGAACTTATGTTATATTATTTTTATAAATAATACATATTTTAGACTAAGTACATTTTATTATTTATTTAGACTATAGTTTTATTAATTAATTATTTTAATACATGAACTTATAATTAATTAATAAATTCCATGACTTAGGTTATTTTATTAAATTAATAAAACATGTATAACCTAAGTATTAAATTAGACTTAATTTAATTAAATCATGACTTAATTAAAATTGTATAACCTATAGTTTATTAATTTACCATGATATGTTATTAATTAATAAAATTTGTACTATCATTATTAATTAATAATCAGATATAACATATAGTATTTAATTAATAAACTATGTTATTAATTCTATGACTTATAACTTTTAACCAATAAACACTATCTTATATTATTAGCTTATTCATCCAGCTTATTTCTAATTATGGAATCTTTCTATTTCAGGAAACTTAATATTCTTTTAGAAGCTTTCTATTTTTAGAAACTGATCTATTTTTGGAAACTTTTTATTTTTGGAAACTTTCTATTTTTGGAAACTTTCTATTTTTGGAAACCTTCTATTTTTAGAAAGTTACTTATTATTACACTACAAGTATAATAATACAAGAATACAAGATAATACATAATCAGAAGACATGAAATACATCAATAATAGAGTATATCATTTAAAACAGTAAAATAAGACAAGAACATATAAAACAAGCTAAGAACATACAAGAACCAGTAAGATACTCAGTAATCAGAATACATGTCCCTTATTTGTGTAGCCTTAGTGAGGTTGGAGTATGACTTTTCATCCTTCCATCTTTCCTCGTTCACTGGACATAAGGTACGGATATTTCGTCCTTCAGTATGGACATTGTTTTCCTTATTAGGATTCCCCATTTGCAGCCAACTGTTTTCCCTAAGTAATTGTTTTATATGTTTTGATCTGCTTATGTTAGTTTTAAATGCCTAAGCCAATTACATGCATGCCATGTCACCTAGTTATGGAGGTACCATAACCATGACACTAGAGGCACCAGTGTTATGACTTCCTCACGGTGGAGTGATTGCTCATGGCGTCCCTTTTATAGTTTTGGCCATATATTTATATTATCATGTGGGGCGTATGGGTGCATCCTATTTACATGTTTTTACAGGATTTTCATGGTGAATGTGGTGTGTGCCTTACATCATTCACAAGGAGTTGATCCCTCATACCCAGACTAATTAATTAGAGGCATCCCTTCTAATTGCATGATGAGGTCACCCCTCTAAGTATTCATGCACGGTAGAACCTCATGACCTATATGGGTTATTGGCTAATTAATACAGTTTTCATATAAAAACATAAGTCTTTTCAATCTATAAAACCAGATTTATAAACATGTTCCAGGTTATCTACGACTTATACATTTCCGCTGCTATTAGTCATTTATGCTTACGTCATTTCATGCTATACTTGTATATCCGTTCACTGGGCGTTTTGCTCAACCGTTTTCCTTTCATGTTCCTAAACGGCAGGTACTCAGGGACGCAACTAGGACTTGAGAGTATGTGTATACGGATGGAAGCTAGCTAGCCTTCATTACTTTATGCATTTCCATGCATTACTTTACTTCATTTCTTTTGGACATTTTTTAGTCCTTTCATTTCAGTACTTATATTCATGTGTGTGAGCTTATGTTGGACTACCGATGTTTGGTTTCGGTATTTTTTTTTATGGTCATTTAATATTTTTGGACATTTATCTTACATGCTTTGAGGACACGCCATAATTATCCTGTGATATTCCATTTATCAAAATGAGGTGTTACAATTTTTTTTGTAAAAGATACTTTGACCTTATTAGTGCATGAGTTACACGAAATCATTATCAGAATAATTTAAGAATAACACTTGGATTTTATGCATAAAAGATCAAAGCAAAAACAAAGTGTTTCTTTTATGTTCTATGAGACCATTTGTTAGTTAATATTCAAAAACATGTGACAATTTAATATAGATAATTGCAAGTAATGTCATATATTGACGGACACAACTGTTTATTCCAAAATACACAATGGTTGGGAAAAAGGAAAAACAGTCCCTTTGAGCAAAATATATAACGTTTGGGTCAGAGCCCACCTCGACCACCGTTCGGTGACCTGGCAGCGAGAACTAGCATGAGCTCTTGACCCCGAATGGGACGCCACGCCTTGGAGCTAAGCATTTTTTGTCGTAGTTGAAAAACATATTAGCTCAACAAGTGTGCATGTCATATTTTCTTAACTCTTATTTAAACCGAATATAAAATTACATTAATCTTTATTTAATTTGCATATTTAAAATAGTTGATAACATTAAAATCATTACTAAATGAGTTACTAAATACTATGGTATCATTATAGTATTGCAAGCACCATTCTTTTTATAAATGACAAGATTAGAATACTCGAGCATGATTTAAGTTATTGGATCCCAGCTGATGGTTATAGAACAAGTTGTAGGAAAGCATTATTAGCAAGTTGGTGTTGGTACTGTCTTTTAAGACAAAAATCGTTGCTATTAAATTAAATTATTTCCACATTCGGGTGAATCATTAATTTTCTTTTGTTTTTTTGCTTTAACAGCATAGAACTCAGTTTGTTACGTGCAGAAAAACAAAAGTCCAGACTTGGGGTCAGATGATTTATTGTAAAAGCAATATTTTCTTTTTAATTTGTAAGAACAAACTTTCATCTACTAGTTCATATTGTTTGTCTACTTACTGAAATATTAGTTCGACACTCGGTGTTAGTGAATTATTATGTTTCGATATATAAAAAAGGTAGGAATGTTGTATAGACAACAAACGATAGCTTCTTATGATCAGGGACGGAATTAGGATAGTTTTCAGAGGGTTTGGGGACATGTATGGATTTTTGTTAAATAGTGTTAAATATGTTAAAAACTTTTATTTTTATTAGATTTTGTTGAATTTGTGCTAAATGCTACATGGTCTCTAAAATTGAGTTTGTAATATTGTTTTTTATTGTAAGTACACATGTTCGTCTTGTGTCTCGGTTTCGTCCGTACCTATGATATGATCATGCCTATTTGTTCGAAGATAGTACAGACGATTGTTAACTTAATTTAGCAAACCTCTAGGAAACCACGTATGCTCGCTCCTCCATAATGGTTCTTCTCATCCTCGGTATTATTAACTTTTTAGATAGAATAGGATTTCTTGCGCGTATAAATGAGTGGTTTTGTAGAAGAAAATGTCAAATAAGTATCTTAGTGAATATTTTGGAGCTATACTTTGTCTCTTTAGAGTCATCAGTAACTTTCATACTTAAGAAATGTCGAAAGGACTCCATATCGTCTTATTATGCAACTCTCGTTTAAAAAAAGAATGGTTATAACTAGGGGTGGCAATTATCGACACGACACGATTAATGACACGAACCCGACACGAAGTTAAATAGGTTTGGGTCAAGGATAAACAGGTTTGGGTCAAAAACAGGTCAACCCGTATAACCCGTTTAATAAATGGGTCGTGTTTGGGTTGAGTAAGTATTAAACAGGTCGACACGTGAACCCGTTTAAGTATATATAAGCCTCTAAAAATAAATATATAACTTTAGTCTTATGTTAGATTTTGATTAAATATATTTTATTATGTAGTTAATAAGAGTAATTGGCATTATAATTCACATATCATCTTTCTTTACATATTTATATCCTTTTTTTGCATATAAATTAGTCTGATTAACAAACATCAACCTTAAACAGGTTAAACGGGTCAAAAACGGGTAACACGTGTTATGCAGGTGCGGGTTAGGGTTGAGTTTCTTGACACGATTAATAAATGGGTCGTGTTTGGGTTTAGGTTATAATAACACGTCAACCCGCGAACCCGAACAGGTCGACACGAACACGACTCGATTGCCACCCCTAGTTATAACTAGTACTTCCGTTTTTTAATTATCATATAATCAACAATGACAATATCTTCTCTGGTAGCAATATGCTAATTTCTACTCTATTACTAAAATATACTAAATATACTGGCCATCTAATTTCTACTACTTGTAATATTATTTTTACTTTTGTACTCCCTCCGTCCCGTATTATATAATAGTCTACTGACAAAAAATACGCAGTTTAATACATAACTTTTTCAGTTTTCTCTCTCCTACTTTTTACAAAGACAATTGACCTTTAACCAATTAATTTACAACTTCTTTATTCTTTGTAATAATACCCTTAAGTGAGGGTGATATAGTAAACTTAATCTACATTTCTTATCTATTTTTATACTAGATTATTAATTTAGGACGTTCAAAAATAGTATACTGGACTGTTAATATGAGATGAAGAGAGTAGTATATATCAATTTCAGACACTACGATGAGTAGTTTAAAGTTTAAACAAGTACAAATCAGAATTAATATAATTCCCTAATATTTGGACTTTGGATTCTTGATGTAAGTGAGAGTCAACATGCATAATCATAGGAGAAGAAAAGTTGTAACAAGAAACAATATAGACGGCAATATTTTGTTTGATGCGTTGTTAATAAGTGTCTGGACCATCCGAAAAAACTGCCCCAATAACTTTGGGCCGGCTCAGTCCAGCAGTAAACTTTTAAGTTTTACATTGATCTTTCTTATGTAACACTTGTTGTTTCCTAGGGAACATGTTCCAACTTAGAGGCGATTCCTAGTTTACATTTATTTACATGACTTGAGATTAATATATATATCTTTCATTTATTATTAATTTATTTAACTAATCATGTATATTCATTTTTTTAAACCATTTCTTACTTTAAAAAAAATTAAATATCTTACAAGCGATAAATCGTTAAACAATATAAAATACACAATTGCAACGAGAATTAAATCATCTTTTTATAAAGGCACATGTATAAACTTTCGACAAACTTTTTTTTTATGAGTAAATCATATATGATTCATCTCATGAATCATATATGATTTCCAAACTCATATATGATTTCAAAAAATCATTTTATCGTTATACGAATCATATACTGTATTATTTTGTCAGACAAAAAAAAATTCAATGAAAGTATAAATATATGTGCCCCTCGATTGGGGAGAAAAGTATAAAGTGGGTGTTGTAAAATACATTGGAAGTGATATAAAAAAAGATGTGATAAGAATTTTTATAAATTTTTAAGAGGTTGAGTTCTGAAAAGCGAAGAAGTTTTAAAAAAATTAAACGGCTAAAATCATTTTCAATGGGCAAATTTAAAAAGGTTGATGAATTAACTTTTCTATCTTCCGACGGATGGTGAAAAACCTTTAACAGCTGAAGAAATTGAAGTTCAACTTGAGGAAATGAAAAAACTAGAAAACATCAAAAGAGCCAAAGAGCTGAATGAAACCAAAATCAGAAAATAACCCCCCAACAGAATCAAGAGCAGTGAAACAATTTGAAAGAAATAGAGCAAAGGCGCATAGGGCAAACAAGAAAAACTTAGGCTGAATGCGATGCTTGTGTGAACAACAGATCCTATCCAAAAGAAATCACCAATTTCAAATATGCAATCAAAAAATCTTCCAAGAAGGTTCAAATGGTGATGTGGAGAAATAACTAACTGACAAACATGCACATCTATGAAGAGTTCAAGTTGAAAATGTTGGGATTAACTGAATTGCTAAAGTTAGCAGCCAAGAAACAAGGCCAAGCAAATTTGTCGTTGTTCAAAACACTAAAGGCAAAGTTTGGTTGGCTAAAAGACACGACCGACAAACTCAAGGTTGAACCCCCACCTCAGCAATTTGAAATGGAGATGACAAGATCTGGGAAGAAAAGAAAGAGGTTTCAGGGGTTTTTATAAGAACAGTTCATCACATACGAAGTCATAGTAAATGGAATGCACAGAAATGTCGTTCTACCAAAAGAGATTGTTGGACCGGTTGATGGACAAGCGTATATCGAGCCAGAAAAAGGGATGGTGTGCCTAAGCAGAGGGTGCCAATATTGTTTCCAAAGAGAGAATGAACTCTGCTTAGCCTCCACGGTTCAGATTATCAGCTTAAAGAAGATCTTAAAGATAAACTCTGAATATGCCAAATGACTGTATAATGATATTCGGTTGCGATCAACTTTAGAGATGATGTCAAAAAGGATGAAGAAAGAATCAGACTTGGAACTGATTAATGAAGAGCTGAAGACATCATAGCTGAAGTGGTACACTAAAGTTGGTACACTAGAGTTGGAACACGAGAGATGGTACACCCTAGAAGTGGGACATCAAAGGTGGGACAACATAAGTGATACACTTATAAGGATTACATAATTTTTAATTTATGTATTTTTTGTACTTGTAATATTTCTTATTCTCTGTTGTTTTAATAAATACATGTTATGTGTAAGAAGAAGTTGTGTACTCACATACAATAACAAGTTAAGACTTAGTTGTATTTATGTCTAAATTTGTCACACCCCACCATGGCGGAAATATGGGGCGCGACGTATGGATATCATCACAACATGGCGTGTCTATAGAGATAACTATATGAAATAAGAAATGTCATAAAATAGAGACACAAAGTCATGACAATATCTCATCAGACTCAGGAGTCTAGGTAAGTAGGTAACAGTCCTACCGCTTACCCAAGACAAACAAATAACATAACCAAACAAATATATGTGTGCCACAGTATCACTTATTAAAAGAAAAAAATAAAGACTAGGAAGGAAACGGGGATTCTCCTTCTATATGCATTCCTAAGCTTCTCCAATCCTAGCCACTTAAGTTCTCATGCTTAACCATAGTATCACCTGAAAGAGACACTAAAACACGTCAACATAAAGTTGGTGAGAGTCATAGGTTTAGACTCCAACACAAGACAAGTCATAAGCTGTGAATACCATAAACCAATAAACATATGGACAATGCGCTACAATCATGTACTAACAACTAGCATTCAAGTTCAATCAATCATTACAATTCCAAGGTATCACGCCTTACCAACAATCACAATTTCCAAGGCATCACGCCTTACCAACAATCACAATTTCCAAGCCATCACGCCTTACCAACAATCACAATTTCCAAGGCATCACGCCTTATCACTAACCATAGGTCCCATAGGCGCCCATACACCTATGTACCTTTCCAATCCAGATCACACACAAACAAGAATCACATAGCAGTTAATCACATAAATGTACACACAAGTCCATCTCAAACCTTAAAACATTCACAACATTAATTTAGAAAATAATTCAACACAATGTCTCTTCCATCCCATCTGGAAGTCAAAATCAAAAGTAAACATGGGACTATGAAACTCACCTGATAGCTTCTTCACAAGTCCTCGCACTAGCAACAAGCTAACAAACCAAAAACACGAAATCAATACACGAACCAATCACTAAGATGGCTCATCAACCTATGATGGACATCTAGTCTATTCCCGTATAATTACCTCATTGTTAAGCTCTAATCACCCCATTACCCTTCCTTAACAAGTCCTTAACTTGGTTAAGTTTAATAACTAACCCGTTCATATTTTACCCAAAACAGTCCCAGTTTTTAGGTCTCAAAACTTTAAGTCAAACGTCCACTTAAACATACCCATGGTTTCTGTAAAAGAAATATTCATACCCTTACGTATGTTGGCTAACACTTCCCACTTGACCTAACTTTAAAGCTACTGTTAAGGCCCCGATATACATATATCTACTTTTGTCATTCCAGATTTCCTGATTTTAAACGTACTAAAAGTTTGTTACCATTAAGGCTTCTTACCCTAAACCACAACCTTAGCCCAAGTGCAGATACTTACTACAATATATAAACCATCTCTCACGTTCGTGAGAAGATCCCAATGCAACCCTAAGTACCCCAAACAACCCAAAACTTAAAAAGAAAACAGGCTGAATTCAAAACTGTTTTGACCTCCGACTGTTGTAACCTGTTTTTGACACACTTTCCGACCTCTAATTTAGTTCCCGTTTCTTGCTTTGGAAAACCACTTCAAATATATTTCCAGGGGTACTTGGATCGTAAAATAAGAGTTTATAGAACTCCCGATATGATCAAAACAATTGACTCAAAAATCTGCCCAGTTTTTAAAAACGGGTTTAAACAAATTGAACAAATTAATTACCCATAACCCCATCTAATACAAGCCCTCGATTATATGATCATCATATTATGATTATCACATCATTATTTTACTGATTTTATAAAAACCCTAACCCTAATCCATCATAAGAATGATTAATTAAACACAAACAATTAAATCAAAAAGGTTAATGAAGGTTTTTACCTTTAATTCAATGGAAGATGAAAAACACCCAATTTTTATGAAGAACCCTAATTCTCCTCTTCTTTTAGTCGACTATAACTCCAGGGAAAGAAAAAAAATGCGTTTGATTTAGTGTTGGGGGTTCCTTATATAGCCAAAACAATCCTTGTCCAACCCAATTACCACTTACCATAAATCTTTTCCTTTTTTCCTTTTTTTTTCTCTTCTAAACCGACCCAAACACCCCTAATTTCGTTTTTTTCTTTATTTTTTTTTTCTTTTTATTGTTAATTAATATCTTATTAATATTACCTTAATTTACCTTAATTTATTTCAGCTCCTAAAACTCCCAAAACCTCAAAACCATAAAACTAGTCAAATTTACGCGTTTTACCGTAAAAGACGTAAAATATACACTTTTATAAAAAATCTCAAATTTTGAAATAAACTTTATAATTAAGTCCTAAATGACCTAAAACCATCCCGAAAAATATTCATATGACTAATTACCTCATTCGAGACCTCTAAATGCTAAACCGTAAATCCTAAAAAATACACTATTACTATAATACTTATACGTATACGTAAACACCACAATATCACCATTTTCATTTCATAGTCACCACTTGTGAGCTCATGAACATGAAATAACCGTTCCTCGATTTACTTATGAGTACTCTATACTCATAAACGATAACCACACCAACCTCGTTCACACAAAATAAACACGTAAACACACAATTCAAGTAAGCACTCATAAAATAACCTAAAAGTAAGACCAAGTGACAAACCCAAAACCACGGTTGTCACAAAATTGGAGGAGATTGTTGGGAAACTAAACTGTTAGATTTCCCTTTGTCATAGATTTATTACTACATAAATACGCTAAGTATTGTAAACTTGCGTGTGCCTAGGTGAGAGACAAGTATTGAAAGGCTCACAAAGGTTCTAACCTTTGTGTGCAACCACAGAGAAGTTCAAGTCAGAGACATTTCCAAGGAAGTCGAATATTACTTGAAGACATACTCATCAGCTGTGATGGATAACAGCTGAGATGTACCAAGGACTCTCAGTTGTTGGGTGCTATCATGGGTGACAATACCCCTGATAACACTCTGTACCCTTTGGACATCTCTTAGTGTTAGACGAGAACTATTTGAGTTGGACAAATAATAGCTTTGAAATAAAGCTGCCTAAAGTACGAAGTTGTGAAGATAAGACAAACAGTTGTCAGCAATGTTTGCTAAAAGCTTTGTCGTAGTTTAACAAGAATAGAAGAGCATCTACGCAGATGTCTGACCGGTTCTTGTAAAGTTGTTATCCACTCCACCAACTTAATCAACCTCGTACCATTATAAATAGAGAGTGTAGCATAAAGTTAATGTTGTTCTACTTTTTTTAGAATCATTGTATTAACTCTTTCAAACTTATTTAAAGTCAGTTGTTTCATTCGAAATGTGCCTTAGAGTTTGCTAGTAAACTTATCATCCTTGTTAAGTTTACTTGTCCAAAGGTAATTTCATACATTGTCACTCAAACTGTGTGATATATAACACATTGTAATAGTTGTTATACAATTATAAAGTTTTACGTTTGAAAAGTATTTCTGGTGTTGTTAATCCTTATAGTATTTGTTTCAGTTTTAAGGACTTTCAAACCGATATATTAAATCGCATAATATGATATTGTATTAGTATTCTTTATTTTTTTAAAACTTTAAATACATATTATGGTAATTTAGTCGATTTTCAATGTTTTTTTAACTTTATACGCATAACTATGTTAAACGAAAATTTAATTGTGAATACTCAATACCTAAGGGTAATATCCGAAAACTCAATGAGTAATACTAATTGAGTACCCATCAAATATTAAAGTAGATATGAGTATAAATATTATAAAATGATTCGAGTACGGTAAACTTGACCTAAACTAAACCCATTGCCATCCTAATCAAAAGTGAATTAACCGCCTGGTAGTGACTAGTACATATAGTGTGTTGATACATCAACCTAATAAGAAGGCCTAAAAACATACCGCATTGAATGATTTTCAATATATATATATATATATATATATATATATATATATATATATATATATATATATATATATATATATATATATATATATATATATATATATATATATATATATATATATATATATATAGATCGAGGTTCTTGTAAAATAGTGCTTAAAATAAGTTAGTGTAGTAAGTTATGTATTATGTGTATGTTCATCTATATTTATCTATAAAAATGTTACTCGTAGCAAGGTACCGCGTTTCTTTGTATATTATGTATCAAAAAGTTAATCACGTCAAGAAACGATGTATCTTTGTAGATCATGTGTCAAAATGTTACTCGTAGCGAGCTATCGTGTATCATTGTATTATGTATCTAAAGGTTACTCGGGAAGAGCATCGTCACTTCCTTTCATGTTATTTACAACATGACATTGACCAGAGTTCATCAAATGACATCATATACTAATACATCTAACGATTCACGTTACTTCCTATACTTCCTACGTTCACAACTATCCTACGTTAACCTTCCTCTATATATATATATATATATATATGTATATATATGACATATCAATAGTTATAGACTTATAGATTTGTAATGATTTTAAAAAAAGAAAACCGACCACATTGAATTTGAAGAGATAGTCGCCAGAAAATGGAGGTGTTAATTAATAAAATTTATAGAAGTAAGTGAAAACATAAGTGAGGAGGTGGCAAAAATAAGAGAATTTTAGCGTCTGAATTATCGGAGCCCTCCACTCTGGTGCGGTCACGTGACCTGCTTCCCTAAAAACTGCTGACTCATCATCTGCCTTTGCCATTAATTTATACACACGTCACGTGTTCACCATTCGTCGTTTCATTTGCCGTAAACACTTACCGGAATCTTTTTGTAACTGTTTCTATACATACGATGATGTTTCAACTCACAAGATATGACTGAATCTTTGTTTTCTTATAAAGATTCACTATGTGTTTTAGTTTCGAGATAAACCTGGAGTAATTTATTAAATTACCTTTTGGTATAAGAAATTAAGAATATTAGAAATATATATTTAACTTTCGTGTGCATATAAATAAAATTATTTTTAATATTCTAATTTAAATAAGAATATTTATAAAAAATTTCGCTTGCTTATTTTTTATAATTCTAATATTCGTGTAACGATAATTGTACTTCTAGAAAAAAATTAACATATACTTTCTTTTTAACATAAACTCAACGAACCAATCACAACCATTTATTCTTTTTATCCAAAAAAAAAATTTATTTTTTAAGAATCCAATATCTCAGAAACCGTTAATCGTTACGTAAAACGAAACATACTATCGTGACGAGAATTAAATCATCTTTCTAACGAGGGGCACATGTATATATACTTTCGACAAACGTTTTTTTTTATTTTTTTACCAATCACGTAAGTGAAAATCATATATGATTCGTATCACAAATCATATATAATTTTCAAAAATCATATATAATTCGTGATATGAATCATATATGATTTCTGAAAATCATCAGGCGTGACCTAAGAAAAAAAAAATCAGAAAAAAAAGTTCGCCGAAAGTATATACATGTGTCATTCGATATAAAGATGAGTTAATTCTCGTTTCAACGGTGTATTTTTTTTCGTTTGACAATTTACTGTTTGTAAAATATTTAATTTTTAAAAAAGTGGTGAGAAGTAGTTTTTTAAAAAAAATTGGGTAATTATGATTAGTTAATTAGTTTTATACTATTTTATAGGTCTGCAAGGATCTTAACTTCATAAATTTATATCATTTTTTTTCACCAATTTTTCATATACTTTTTAATTTTTTTATCAAATTTAATAATAAAATAAGAATTGATCTTTTGGATGAATAAAAACTTCTACACGTTTTGTTTTATTAAGTAAAAATTAAAAAAAAAATAATTAGTTTTATATTAAAGTTATATATTAATTATTTGATTTTATTGTATAAGTAAAGTATTTATGTTTTACAACATTAATTCTTCTGTCTTAAAATTACTGTTTTTATTAATTTTTTTGGTCTTATTTTCTCAAACATTCAATTTTTTGTTTTTGTTATGTAATATTTTATGAAGAAAAAAAAATTTGTACCCTCCGTGCTTTATTCAGACAATTTTTATCGATTTTTATTCCACATTTATTGCCTGTTTAATATTAATTTACTAGTATTATTTTTTTTCGTACTTTTAGTTTCACAATTTTATAACAAATACAAAATTCTTTAAAAAAAAAGTAGGAGTATTGTTGGTAAAAAGGAGGGTGAGGGGAGTCTTTCAGAACCTTGCCATGAAAAATAGGTAAATGAATGAGATTATACCGTACAAATTACTCTAGAAGCACCGTTTTTAATTCAAACACAATTTTATCGTGGTACCATGTGACTATTTTCGACTTTCTACTGATTGTTACAGTACAAAATATGTACAGGTTTAAACTTATTACTTAGTTCCTTATTGACAAATAATGACACATAAATAAATTTAAACTAGTTAAAAAAATTTATTGACAGCTGTCCATTAAATTTGGATTTAAGTTCATTTGGATACCAAACTTTATTTGGATACTAAGGGACTAATCTCCACCACTCATCTTCATCTGAATCTAATAGATAAGATTAAACATAAAACAAATTTCCTCTTTTTTTCAAACATTAATATCTTTTAAACCGTCAACCGTTATACGAAAAAAAATATACCATTACGACGGGCATTTAATTATCTTTCTATAGATATGCTATATGATATACTTTCGACAAATTATTTTTTTTTTCCGTAATTTATCATATATGATACTAAATATCATATATGATAGTAACACTGGTATCATATATGATATAACTTATCATATATGATATAAACCAATATCATATGATATAAACTAATATCATATGATATAAACCAATATCATATATGATTCTGTAATAATTTGTAACATAACACTAATATCATATATGATAAAACACTATTATCATATATGATATTTTACGCAAATTAAAAAAAAAAAACGATTTTTTTTCTTCTTCAAAAGTATATCATATTGCATATCTGTAGAAAGCTAATTAAATGCTCGTCGCGATGGTATATTTTTTTCCGTTTAACATTTAACGGTTTAAAAAATATTTAAGTTTTAAAAATAAGTGAAATAATTAAATACTTTTAATCTCAACCATTAGATATGATGAGGATGGATGGTGGGGATGAGTCCCTTAGTATCCATGATAGATATGGTATCCAAAATAACTTGACTCTTAAATTTGACGACTCGTAAAGGAAATTTGATCTATTGACGACTCTCTCCTCTAACACGGTAGTAAATTTGAACTTGTAACATTTCGGTGTCATGCTAAATGTTGCCGACCAAAGTTAGTAGTACCATTGAGGAGACAACAATAGACTGTATGGCTAAAAAAGTCCTTGACCTCCCATTACACGAAGCTGTAATCCATTCACCAAAATATTGACTTAAAATAGTATGATTTGTGGACAATAATTTCTTACTAGTACCATACTTACTAAATTGTCAACTAAAATCAATTCCTTCCTTAATTTACGTATCACATAATCACAAAAAACAAATAAAATCTTCACCTAAATGGAACGTACTGCTTTCACAATTCAAAATAAAAACAGATATTGACACTTTAAATGGCGATTACATAGTTATTTTGAAAATATTGAAAATTAAAAGATTATCACTTTCCATGTGAAAATAAAAACAAAAAAATAAAAGAACATAAGTGTGTACCAGCCTATAAAACAGCATGTTGGGTGCAGCCTTACCCTCTTCACTCTTCACGCCACTTCCTTTCTTCTTATTCCCTCCACTCCCAAAAACACACACTTTATAACACTTACACAAACACTTCTGTCTCACCAAAATTAACTAAACTTGTGGGTTTTTTTTTTTTATAAAAAACATCCCCCAAACCTTCCTAAACAAATGCAAAAATCATCATTTTTATAAAAAATTATTTATAAAAATGTGTGATAATATTAAGTTTACAGAACATAAAACCCACTCCACCATCTCTGGAGCGTGTACTCCACGCGTGGTCAGAATCTCACTCACTGACCACTACGCTACCGACTCATCCGGCGACGAAAGCTCTTGCGACAGAAAAAGAGTAAAAAAGTTTGTCAAAGAAGTCAAATTCGAAAACAATACGATGGAAAAAATGACGTCACGCAAGAAGAAAGCCTCAGTTAAAAATGACGTCACCGCTGTTAAAACCAAGGCGGTAAATAACTATGGGATTAAAAATGGTGTTAAAAAGTATCGTGGGGTGAGACAAAGACCATGGGGCAAATGGGCCGCTGAGATTCGAGACCCGGTGAGACGTGTACGGTTATGGTTGGGTACTTACGACACGGCAGAAGAAGCTGCCATGGTTTACGACCACGCCGCTATCCAGCTCCGTGGCTCTCACGCGCTCACTAACTTCACCCTCCCTCCCTCTCCGGCGCGTGAGAAACACGCGCCTGTACCCTCAACAAGTGGTGAATACTCGCACAAGCCCATGACGTCTCCGAAGTCTGTTTTGAGGTCTGTTTCTAACATGACTGACGAGTCAACTGCTGAGTCGACTCAGAACGAGTCGAGTGATGACGTGGCAGTTTCTTGTAGTTTTTCCGGGTTTCATTGCTTTGATACGCCGCCTTTTGAGAAGAGTAGTGATGATTTGTTTGATTTTCCAGGCTTTTTTGAAACGGGTATGGATACGTGTCCGGGTTTTGAAGACTCCGGGTCGATGTTTTTGGACCCCGGTTTTGATACCGGGTTTGAAAGCTGGGGTGGCGTTGATGATTACTTTAGCGAGTTTGGAGATGTGTTTGGGTCGGATCCTCTTGTTTCGCTATAAGGTGATCGGTTGGAGTGAGTTCTACGCCCTGTGATGGGTTGTATCGGTTTTCGGGCTCCGGATATGAAGAAATTTTGTACGGATTTAGGGAGTTAATTATTTTGTTTATTTTATATAAATAGTATTATTATTAGGACTATTATTAATATTATATAAATATTTAGGTGAACTCCGTTATGGTTCAAATAACGGACGAGTTGTTAATTTATGTGGATGTTTTTATGGTTAATTAAGTTACGGCACGTGTTAGTGCACGTGACTGGAAAAATGTTTATGGTATTTTGAATTAGGTGAAAGAATGAAATGAAATGAATGCTACGTGTTTTGATCATGCGATATCTCATTTTCACCTTATTATTATGTCTGGCTATGGTGTTGATTATTGAATGTTGTTGCGTTAATTTGTACGACTTGTGTTGCATAAGTAATAGCGTTTTTATTTGGTCAGTTATTGTGTATTGTATTTACCCAGTTATACAGACTAATGATGGTTCAAGTTCGATATCAATATAGAGTAACTTATTGACCACGGAAATACTTAATCCGATTACTTGTTATATTGTATATTGGGTTCTTGTGTTCATTACTTCATAGTCCTGATGGTTCTAAGATGATCTGTAAACATGTCGAATGACAAAGATCTTGCTTGCGACATCGAGTAATGATTGAAATTCGATTATTATAGAGTGATGTGATTAGGTTGATAGATTTTGGTACTTCGATGTCACTATGTGAAACCATGATACGATTGACTTGGGCTATGTAGGTCATTGTTACGGTTGAAATGATGACGATTTAGAAAATATTTATGACGATTTAAAAAAGTATAAAAGTTTTTTGGAGCGGTGAATAAGAACATTTTAATTTTCAATGTTTGTTTGGCAAAATAAGCGGTGAGCGTTTTGATCTTTTTTTGCTAAAGTATCAGTGAGCGGTGCTATTTTTAATGCTAGTTTTTCAATGCTTCCTATAAGGAGCGATGCCAAATAAGCGATGAACAAATGAGCTCATGCTCACAGCTACTGCTCACAATTACTGCTCATTTCAACAAACACACCCATAATACGTTATAACCAAAGAAATGATTTGTACACTAATAAAAGTCAATTATAATAAAAAGAAATTATCGTCCTTATAGTTTGCGTTGACCGGCGTCGTTTTTTCATTTAACAAAAAAAGTAACACCGTTCAGCCTTAACTTTAAAACCTTTTCTGTTATTTGTCTCTCACTTTGACTGGATCAATAAACAATTGTTAACTCATTTTAACACATGAATATTCCGTCCTTTCCTCTCACCCAAACCGTATAAGACTTCTATCTACCTTAAGGGCATGTCTGATAGGATAGAAAGGAAACCAAAGAATGAAAAAAAATTTGGTTCCGATGTTTGTTAGCATCGGTGAAAAGAAACAAGATATGACCATTCCATTCTCATCCTATTATTTTCATTCTTTATTAAAAGTAAAGAATGACGGAGAATCGAAATTTTCGAAGGCACCATTCTTAGTATGCATTCCCGTATGAATCATAGAACCACTACCAAATAAGGGGTATTAATACATAGATCACGTTCAACTCACATTTACTCACAAATTATAGGAAATCCAAGCACATCTATTTCTGCAACTACAATTTTTATAACCGTCTTACTATCATCGCCATCATTGTTTCCAAAGTATTTTGTTTGATATTATATATAATAATTGTTATAAACATCACATGATTCGATCAATTGAGACTCGAAGATTTACTCATGTTAAACAACTCATAAAAAATATGTTTCATTGGTAGAATTTTGTATGAAATTACTCACGTGTATAAAAAAATTTGTTTCATGTTAGGTTGTTGATGATCTTATTTTCTACTACCTGTATGTAAATTATACCAGAGATATTTAACTTGTTTTTGCATTGTCCATGTGATGCGATCCTAGGAAGTTTTGTTTTCGACTTTTTCGACACTTTGGCTCGTTCGGTTCACGTGTATGTTATACTAATAAATCTACCGATGAAGATCAGCTTCCTATGGTGTGGTCACTAACATGTTTCGAGTCTTGTGTTTGATCCTACTAACGATTTTTGCTGCTAATAAAATAAACACCTTTGATAGAATAATACTTTTTCTATAGCATCTAGACAATTATGAATCTTATAATGAAGTTATAAACATTCAAACAATTGTGGTGCTGATTAGACGTGATATATGATGATATTATTTAGTTTTTCTGTGGCCCATGTTACAGTCGGGTGTTTGGGTTATATATGGTTATTCATACGGAAAAACTCTTTAGTCGTACCCAGGATTCGATTCTCTAGTCCACGATAGCACTTCATTCCCTGCTCGTCCCAAACTGCGTAATGCATTTTATTTTTTTCAACAATTCTCTTTCTCTACAATTTCATTCTTTACTTCATTTCCATTCTTTATGATTCACTCGTACCAAACGTCCCCTAAAGATCTGATCTTTGGGGAAAATCATCTTTGTGACTTATCTACCACAACCATTTCTCAAAGCAGTCCACATCACTCAAATACAAATCATCACCATCACCCTCCCCTTCCACGTCATCATAATCAAAACTCACATCTCTTAACTTTTTAAATAACTTTATGCATTACTTGTCCTATGAAACGTTTTAAAGCCATATATAGGGAAATGATATATACAAGCAAAAAAATCATTATAAAAGTGCAATTTTGCAATACATAATGTTAGGTGTTTTTAATAATTTATATAGTGTGCAAATAAATTTTCTAATAGCCAAAGTTTTAAAAGGCTCGTAAAGATTTTGTAAACGTCTCGCAAAAGCGTGAGGCTTGATCTTTCACGTCACACAATAGACCAACGCTTAAGCTTAAGGCTTAACGTAAGACGATAAGTGAAAAAATGTGACAAGTCGCGATAAAACAGGATGCGTGAAGGCTTTTTTTAATTTAATTTCGATAAAATCGTATTTTTATTATGAAAAAGATTACATTCAAAAATAATTCTTTAAGTTTATTCCTTATCGTTTACTTATTTCATCATCTAGACTTTCTTGTACTATCTACTTCTTTTCATTAAACCCCTATATCGATTGGTGACTTGCTTGAGTACAAAGAATTTATGATTGAGACTTGGATTATCTAGTTTTTAGTAGTCCGAGATGATTGGTTGAAGATACGAATAATTATAACTCAAAGGAGTTACGTTGTACTAATGTTTAGTGCGCATGCAGATGCAGATGTGATAATTTCACCAAGTGTTTTACTTCTTATACTTTTTGTGATTGGGTACACGGTACTTAAAGACTTGCTTCTACATCGTTCATCAATCAATAATAGTGCAAGGTTAAGTAGCAAATTTAAAAAGTTGTACTTAAATTTCAAGTTTGGAATATTGGGTTTCCTTCATCATGTGTTTACAACAAATAACCGGCAGAATACGAGTTTGGTAAGTTAACAAGAGAAGTTAAAGATTAGAGATGTGATCAGCAAATAATTCTCACATGATATTTAAAGAAATATAATGACAATGGCACTTCACAATCTGAGCAAAATTTTCAAAGTCTCTCAAGTTCTTTCAAAACTCATTTTATATATTTGATTAACACAAGAACTTCTCGAGTATCTGGACGTATACAACAATAATGTTTTTGAGAGTTCAAAATCATCACGGTAAAAGATCTTATACTTTTGAGTAATCAAGTTAATTTCAAGGGGGAAGTAGTGCATAAAGAAGGCATCTACTTCACTTTGTATGGTTTGTGTGAAGTATTTAATAAATGTGAGAAAATTTGTTGCTAATTTTTTTGCATATTCCTAATAAGTGTGAAAACACTTATCCTTTTACCACTTATTTCCAATAATAACAAGACCAACACGTGTATTTTATGTCGTAAAAGTCGGAATTATGCGTGGTTTGTGTTTTTATTATGTTTCAGGATAAAAATATGAAAAAGGAAGAAAACATGGGCTATCACGGGCTTTTATCGAAGAAAACGACAAAAGACGAAGTCAAAAGATCAAGAGTGCAAAAAGAACGGAAGTCCAAGGCCTATTCTGAAGATTTATCGAAGAAAAAGTCTAAAGATGGAAGTTTAATGAAGTCTAAGAACTCAAGTCTAATAGAAGAAGAAAATTATAAGACAAGTTCAATTTATATCGACAAATCCCGAGACGACGTCGAGAAAGACAAAGAATTTAAATCGAGTCGAGACGAGAAGAAAGAAAGAAGGAAGCAACACATGCACCTCCCACTTCCTATATATACCCTCCTAATGACACATTAGGAGGGTGTTAGTCAATTAGTTCATTTTTAATTTTTAGTAGTTTAATTTTTAGAGAGAGAAAGTGTTTAACTTTCTCTCACTAGAACTTCATCTTTTCTTTCTTTTCATGTTTAAGCTTTGATTTGATCTTGTATTTTGGAATCATTAATCTATAAGTTCAAGTTAAGTTTCTTATATTTAATCTTCTTCTACCTTTCTTTATTTTGATCTTGATTAGTGATAATCTTTGATTTTGTTTCATCTTGATGCTTATGTGATTAAAAAGTTTATCTTTTTATTAATCTCTAAGTTTTTATACGGATTAAGCTTTGAGATTATCATGCTTATTGGCTTTTTGTGTTTAACTTATTTACTTTTTAGTTTTCTTAAAAAGTCTTATCTTTTTTAAAGTTTGTTTTAAAAGATTTGTTTATTTAAAGTTTTGAAAGTTCTTATTTTATGCTTATTAGTTTGGCTTATTATTAATTTGGTTAAGTCTTAGTTTGAGCTTATTAAAAGTAGCTTAAAAACTTGGCTTATTTCGAATTCAAAGCTGTCGGAAAAGGGTTTGTGATTCCGACGCTACATTCTGATTGCAGACTGTCGGAATAGGGCTTTATATTCCGACCAGCTTTACTATTATTCCGATGCATAGCATCGAAAAAGGGTTTTGCATTCCGACGGGTTTGTTTTGAAATTCCGATCCTTATTCCGATTTGACATTCCGACAGTAGTATTGTTGATATTCTGGTAGGACTTGATTCCGATTGCTTTGCTATTTAATTATTCTGACAAGATTCATTTTTGCCACATTCCGATAAGAAGTGTTCCGATTGACACATTCCGATCATATTCCTTTGGGCCCATTCTGATTACAGTATTCCGACGGGTTTAATTTCTTGTTTTTACAAAGTTTTCAAGTTTTAAATTCATTATGTTTTAATTTCCAAAAATTGCACGCTTCCCGAAATCTCTGTTTTTACCAAGTGTTTTTCTAATTTTAGAGAGAAAAAGTGACAGTTTTTCTAGATTTGCTTTTAGCCTATTTTAATCACGTTTCGCATTTACTTTTTAATTAGTTATAGACAACGACAACCTTTTTTATTTTCCACCAAGAACGACTGAGTCGCACTCTTAACTAGTAATCAATTCGAAAAGACTGGAACAACGAAACTTTCATACTTGGTGAAAACCCTTGTATCAATTCCTCCAAGCGGATTATCACAAAAATCAAAAGACACGAAATGGTGCAGAAAACTAGAAGGGAGGTTGAATAGTATTATCGGCTTATTTTAAGTATTTTGAACCTTTTGTTATGATTACTAAAGATATGTAGATCCAGTATGAATGAAATTAAACAAGACAAATAATAAAGATAAGAAAGGAGATAATCAAACCACACAAGACAAGAGATTTATAGTGGTTCGGCCTTGCAATATCTCACTTTTCTTTACCCTACTTCAACTCCTCGATAATTATCTAACTCGAGAGTTCGACTTTCACTAGTGATTGTTTTTTCCAACTGCAAATCAATGACAAACTTGCTAAGTCCACTATTTTTGCCAAATTAGTTAAACTGCCTTGTTCATAAATTGTCAATGTTAGGCTTCCTTACCATAACCTATTACATAACCAAAAGTTAGATTAAAACCTAACACCACAATGACATAAACTTATACAACTTAGCCATAACAAAAGATTAAGCTTGAAACCATTCATTTAGCTTTATTTTTCTCTTGCTTGTTAGTCATCAATGCCATCATTCTTCTCCTCTTGAGGTCTTCCACCAGATCTTTTGCAATATCATTATCACCATCATTTTCCTCTTTCTTCACCTCAACAACCTCTTCTTTGGCCTCGACAGCCTCTTTCTTCACCTCAACAGCCCCTGTTTTCACCTCAACAGCCTCTGGTTTCACCTCAACACCCTCTACTTTCACTTCTTTAACTGGAATCACAAACTCAACATCTATTTCATCCAATTGTTGCTAATAATAAGAAAAAAATCAACATCTACTTCATCCAATTGTTGCTAATAATAAGAAAAAATGTCATCCATATCTTTAGTTTGAGTTATTTGTTGAAGCTCATCTAGTGCTTGATCAATGTTAGCAAACATATCAATAATCTCTTTAGGCTCATCAACAAGATGGCAAGGCTCAGCATTCTAGTCAACATTCATGGCTTCATCCAAATCTGCATCACTGTCCTATTTGGGAAAATCCCTTGATTTGCCACTGATGCTATCATTTGTATCAGTCTCATATTGATGAATATCCATCCTTATATCAAAATCAGCATAACCAGAAAAATCATCAAAATCAATCTCACCAAAGTAAACATCATCCTGATTGACATCGTTTGAAACTTGTTGTTCTTCATGTCTTGAATCATCAAACCCAAACATGGTGTCAAGCTCTTCCAATACTCTCTTCAACTCATACTCAGCACTAATCCTTCTACTCCTATCTTCAAACATTTTTTTTAACCATGGTGGTGGGAACTCAATTTCATCATCACAGACACAAAAATCATTAGCCACTATAGTTCCGTCCATCCCAACAAAGCTATTCTGACAAGATGTCACCATCTTCTCACTGTTGACACTTTCTAGTGCCAACTCTTTCACAACATCATCACCAACATTTTCTTCTACCACCAAAGCCTTACCCTTACTTGCCTGTTGTTCCATCAGGTGTTGTTGTACCAGCGGAACACCTGATTCAATATACACATCTATTTCTTTACACCTAGGAACATACTAAAAAAATATGTCGATATCTTCTTTAGACGATAGTGGTAGCAAACCGTCGTCCAATGACTGGCTAAGAATCCTAAAATGCGGGAACAAAACCATACCTTCTATGTACCATAGATCCTTAAACATTTCTGTGAGTATGTACATACCAAACTTGTCACGGTGAACTAAGTCAAACCAACTTATAGTACCAAAGCGATAAATTCTTTCTGGTGGTGGGGTAAATTCACCATTGTGATGGATTTGCACAGTAAACAAGTTTTGATTCGATTCCGTGAAACAAAAAAAGAAGAAAACATAGATCAATTATAAATAGGCAATGTACACAAGAATAGCAACATATTGAAGAAAATCTTAATAAGATGGAATTAAACAAGATTGAAACTCAAACTCAAACCTTTCATGAAATAAAAATAAATTCAAAGATTAAAATACGATAGAGATCACCACAACTAATCAGGTGTGATCATATTATCTAACTTGATAATAGTTTTACAAAGATAAAACATAAGAAATGATCTGGGTTACATGTTAAAAAATGAGAGAGAACACATGTGAAAAACACACAGATGAGAAACCCAAATAGATAACAAAATGGGAGCGTCTCAAATGACATACAAAGTCAAAAGAGCCGTTGAAGGGCCAGCGTATGTGTGGGCTTGGGCTTGAGTACACATGGGCTTCAAACTTTGACAAGTTGAAAACATTAGTCCTTCAAGATAAGAGCTGCCATCATAGAAGATCCAAAGTTATAACTGAAACATTAAGTAAACCACAATAAGTCCCCAAGGGTTTAGAATGGTATCTGATTAGGTCCACAATTTTAACATTTCCCTTTAATCAGATACCCCAAAGATGTCAAACATCCCAAGTTTTTCAACAAAAGTGTTATGCTGCAGTATATCCAGTCCCTTAATAAGGATATCTGCTATTTGATTAGCAGATTTCACTTTACATGTTTTAACTACCCCATTTAAGATTTTTTTTTCCTCACAAAATGCAAGTCAATCTCTAAATGTTTAGTTCTTTCATGAAAGACTGGATTAGCGGCTATTTTCATAGCTAAGTTACTATCACAATATAAGGTTACAAGCAACAGGTTATCACAATGTAAATCACTCAAGACCTTAAGAATCCAAATAACCTCACTGGTCACTGAAGCAAGAGCTCTATACTCTGCTTCAGTGGAAGATTTGGAGAGAGTGTTTTGCTTTTTACTTTTTAATGACTGAATTTTGCAATATTTTTTAAGATCTATTTTTCGTTCCTCGACTCACCCAAATTGATTAACAATTTAAACGTGGATTAATTGTTTTTGGCAAAAATACTTTGTTTGGTATTTTAAAAACTAAAACTATTTAATAAAAAAAACTATTTAATCTAATTAAAAGGAAAATCTTTAATTAAAAATACTTAATTAAAACTAATTAAACTATTTTAAAACTATTTTAAAATTGTAGCCTTATTTAATTAACTAAAACTTAACTATTTAAAAAATATAAACTAATTTTAAACTATTTAGAATAAATCTATTTAAACAAATAAACTAATTAAAAACTATTTTTATAAAAACTATTAATTAAAATTAACTAAAATTAAACAAGTAAATTATATTTTTCATATTCTTTTTTAATTTTTTTTTAAACTTTATAAAAGTAAATTTATAAATAGCTTTTATTTAAATTTAACTAACCAAAAACTTGTAATTAAACTATTTAATAAATCTGACAACAATTAGTAAACCTATATTAATTACTAAAATTGTATTTAAACACAAAATGGCGTCTAGCAAAGATGGTAAAGACGTTAGGCTATGGAACGGGAGGTCAAGGGTTCGAGTCCCTGCACAGGATTTTTTTGATTATATATATATATATATATATATATATATATATATATATATATATATATATATATATATATATATATATATATATATATATATATATATATATATATATATATATATATATATATATACATATATATATATATATATATATATATATATATTAATATAACTGATAGAAATCAGTTTAAAACCAGCAGATCAAATGAACCTGCTAGCTTATACTTAGCAAAATAATAACAGACAAATAACTCAAAATAAGCAAGTAACCAAGCAAGTCTAAATTTAACAAAATCAAATAAGCTAACAATAATCAGCAAAACAAGTAATATCAGAACTTCTACTAACTCAAAAGCAACAAGAAGTACTGAAAATAAGCAAGCTTAACTAATATGCAAAACCTGTAAACAAGCAGATATAAAACAAGTACCAACAAACCTAGAATCTAGCAGACCTATTTATCATATCAAACCCAAGTATTATCAGAACACAAATACAGCAAATCCATTTAAGCAGCCAAATGCAAAACCAAAAGAACTGAAATCAAATTAGGTTGAGCAGACTTAAGACAGCAACGAAATTCAATAACAAAATCAAATAAGTGCAGACTATAAACTATATAACTTCTAACTCACAATCCTATAAGGCAGATGAACTAAATCAAACCTAAGCAGAAATCTTAAAACTCAAAATAACTCTAAATAATATCAGATTAACAGATTCCTCAAATAAACTCATAAATTTCTTAAACTAACAACATAAACCCGCAGACTAAACAAAACCAAAACAGATTGACTACTAGCAGATTAAAACAAATCTAAACTTAGTTCAGCAATCAACTACTCAAAACTTTCAAACAGAAACTTAAACAATCATTAAATTTAATCTTAAAAAACATGAAAATTAAAATCGAATGAAACCTTGTGTCGAATCCGTTGAGCAGAAGGATAGGCGCTGAGCCCCCTTTTAATCGAACCGAGACGCCTTATCACCATTAAACATCATCACCACTTCGAACCAGATTTATGTAAAACTTCCCAGTAGGGGAAATTTATTATCCACTTTTTTTTTACTTTTATTAATTTAACCAAAAAGCAGATTAAAGAGTAAATTGCAATAAAATTTAAATAATTAAAGAGACGAGATTAAACCGAAAGAAATTTTTATTAATAACTAAAAATTGGATTACAATACTTGAGAAAATTGAAATTACAATTTAACCTAAAAACTATTTGTGCATAAATAAAAATAAAATAAAAATGGCACACGAAAATTACATAATGAGAGGGTTTTTATAGGCAAACCCTAAAAACCTGTTGGTGAAGCTTGGTGAGCACGGAGAGCAATCATAGCCGCTCTTTCTTCTCTCTCTTTTCCTTTTCTTGATCAAACGGTGGATATGACACCTATGTGCCACGGATTGCCAGCTTGGCACGAATTATGCTAGTTGTGTTTCTTGAAATCTGATGTGTCTTTAACTTATTGGAGGAGTGAAGGATGGTGATGTGGTTCATCCAATCACAAGCAAGGAAGGATCCACGTTTAATTTGAGGAGACCACTATAATCTTCCGAAAAACTTGGGGATTTAATTTCCCATGTGTGAATAACACGCACCTCACAAAAGCCCCAAATAATCTTGGTATATTTTTGTGATTAGGGTTTGGGATTGGGGTAAAAAAAGCTGTGTTTATTTGGGGATAAGGGTGAATGGTGAGAGAGAAGGGTTGGGTAGCATAGGTTGTATCGAAGATTTGTTTGTGTGTGTGACTAGATGAAAGTTGTGGGGTGGGTAAAACGTTTTAATAAACGTGTGTGGTTGAAAGTTGACCAAGATGAAAAGTGAAATACTTTCACTTTAACCGTTCCACATTTAACTTGACTTAATGGGCTTTCAAACCCATATTTCCACCGTCTCAATTTAGATTCTTGTAATATTGGGCTTTTAGCCCAATAACTCCATCTGTCCATGTTTTTTGTAAAGTGAAATGGGCCAAATTGGGCTTTTAGTCTTAAAAGTAAATAACTTGTTTCCACTATTGGGCTTTCAAGCCCAATAAGTAAATGTGGGACCCACAAGGCCCAATTAACTCCAATAAGATTAAATCCACTAAAAAGGAGCTTGATGGCTTCCTTGTTCTTTCCTTTAAACCCGTGTCGATTTTGCCGGTTTTTGTGACCTTTGGTACACTTTTGGTTCTTTGACTTTGTCTTTGTCTCTTTCTTGGACTTTTCTTCAACAATTGACCATGAAATCCCGTGTTTTCTTTCCTTTTGATCTTTTGTACCTATTTCACACAAAAACACAAAACCATGCGTAATTCCGACTTTTACGATATTAAACACATGATTAGGTCTTGTTTTTCTTTGATTTTAGTGGCAAAAGGATAAGTGTTTACACACTTACTAAATCCCCTACACTTTACCATTGCAATGACCCCATGCAATGCATGATTTTAAAGCATAAAGTTACATTTTTCTCATAATTAACCCATCTTGACCTTTATTAAGATATACTATTACTACTATGATGAAAAGATAAAAACTTTAAACGAGACAAAAGTTATAACAATTTACTAACTTGGAAATTATTTGATGGAAGAAACTCGTAAAGAAATCTAAGACTTAAATTAGGACTTTGGTGTTATGAATATTAATCACCCTTAAGTTTCACGTTCCCCATACCAAGCTTAAAAACAAGATCATTGTTTACCATAAGTTATTTGGTTAAAACCACTTATATAAGACAATTGTGTAATACTATTTCTTCAATTCCTAAGTTGTATCTCTAGATTTTAAGGAATGTCATTCACCCGTAGGCTCATTTGACTTATTTAATAATTATTAGTCCAAAAATGAAGGCAAAACGGTGCAAACCCGACACTCAGAACCTAACCTCGTCCTCAAAAACGTTGTCACTAAAGTAAGCCCACATCAAGGATAATTTAACACGATTTGGGGAATAAATTCTCGGATCCGAATATTGGCCAATAGTACTACTTATTAATTATTCCTCCAAAGTCATGTAGACTTTATGTGGAGTTTAGCAAGTTCACATCATATACCCTTAGGCTCTTTAAGATGTAAAAATGCTCCTCATCTATTGTCCACACCATAAGGCTCCTTGAACGATAAACGAGGGAATTGATTTTTTTGATCAATTTTTATTCAACACTTACCATGCCATACACCCTAAGGCTCTGATGACAAGGTTCGTGCTACATGCCCCACACCCTAAGGCTCTTTGAGGTCATGTTTTAATCTTATTCTTTCTTTATTTATGATATATATATATTAGGCCAAATTTCGCGGTCCCATGGTCTGAATACCTCCTACTTAGTGGTTATGAGCCACCTTTGTCGGAAGTCCACAACGCTGGTACCCTCAATGTGTTCATGCTTTAATTACAAGGAGATAAAATATTTGGCTAAGGTCTAAGATATCGAATCTACTCCGCAAAGATCCTCATTTATTTAGCAATTAAATATACAAGCGGGAAGAAAGAGCCACAAAAACTTATATAAGCAAGAATTAACCCTTAAACTTATTATCAACTCTATCATCTCTCGTTCTCCACAATTTAAAATCTCAAGGAATGAGACTCGTGGATGCTTAGCCTAATAAACCAATTAAGGTCCATATGGTTAAGGATACTAGCTAGAGTAAACTTGGATAAGTAAACTCGGGTTGAGTCAAAATATTCACGACGGGCCTAATATATCAAAGATATCAAAACTTGTTAAAACCATTTTATTCATTTATTTATTGTTTTGACTTTATTCTTGAAATGGAATTTATTCATACGATGAGATGACAAAAGGAAAGAAAATAAATAGAAATACTACTAGGCCAAAATAGATCAAAAATTTGAAAAATGTTGAAAAATTTTAATTTTCCGGTTAAATGAGGTCAAATTCATGGAAAAGTCCACTAAAATTCGATAGAAGCCCCCCTACACTTAAGATAAACATTGTCCTAAATGTTTAAGCATGTGGGAGAATAAACTTCCCTACACTTAGGACATTGAGTACGTTGTTTAAATCGAGCTAGGGAAGAGACAACTAAAGTGATTACATTTATTCAACTTATTTATATACAAGTATGAACCACAATAGCAAAAACTTATCGAAGAAACCGGGTATACGGGAACACGGGATCACGTCAAAAACACCAAAAGTGGATCATGAAAGCACATGCCCCTGCACAACATCACAAAACATACAACCTACTTAGCTCCCCCTACACTTATTGGAGGAAATGGGTGAAGGTGAAAAAGGGTGAAAAGGTAAAAATCTAACCTAGTTATACGATGCTTGATTTATTTATCACGAGTCTCTAGCTCGACTCGATTTCCCGAATATTATTATTCAAATGGGAAAAATCATGAAAATACCAAGATTTCCAAGGGAGTAGATCTCTCCATGATAAAGGGTGAAACAAAGTTATATAAGGAATACCCCAAGAAAAATCCACCCGGGTAAAACACATAATTTCCATCATGAAAGGAAATAAACCCCGAGGTGGTAAAATCACACAAGGCAAAGAAAAGAGGGGTACCCTTAGTCAAAAATTTCTTACGAGGAAAGGTGTTATGGTTATTGTAGAAACTAGAAGGGGGTGGGGGTTGAATAGTTTCTTATATTTAGTTGTTAAAATGTGGTTTCAAAAAAATCCTTTTTCAAAAACTTAGTTTGAGGAAATATGTGAAATCTTCTTACGCACAATATGAACAATGATAGTGTAACTAAGCTAATACTAACAAATATATATGCACAAAGAATAAAGAATGTAAAGAGTTAAGGGTAAATAAAGATCAAACCGAACACCAAGGATTTATAGTGGTTCGGCAACGAAGCTCAATCCTCGTTCCTACTTCACTCCTCGAGTACTCCTTACTCGAGAGTTCACTACACAACAAGCTCCTTATGGTGGAGAAAACCGTACACGTCGCTTAACCAATTTCTGACTCTAAGCTAAAAGTCAAGCCCTAATCGTAGCTAGGACCAATCTACACAACTATACTTAGTACATACACAACTTCCAAATAGACACAACTACTTGGATCTTCACAACTATGACACAACTACACGTGTATAAAATTAGATCTTCAATGGATCTTTGGTGGTGGACTCAACACTTCACAAGGATAGTGTTCTTCTCTTTGCACTTGGAGAGGAAGGGATGGAAGGACAAGATTCACTTCTTAAACAAGTAGTAATCAAACAAATGATCATAGATTTGAGTGATTAAAGAAGAGTGTTTGAATCTGGAAATAGATGTGCAAAAGAGGTGAGTTGAAAAGCTGAGAATGGTCCACTATTTATAGGACAAAGGGGCCAACGGTTATATCTGCCCGCGGTACCTTATCTTAGCCCGCGATACCTTATCGATAAGAAATCGCCTAGGAGCTAAGGTACCGTTGGACTAGACTCCGTTCCTTTTTTGTCCTTTAATGGTGGAGGTCATATCTGGCTTAAAAAATATCCTGATAGAATATTCCTAACCAAATAAGAATATGCCATTTTCAAATTTTCAAATAATTAATTTAATAAAACATTTTCTTAAAAAGAAAGTTTAATAAAAACTTGTCACACTTAATAAAAAGTGAGTTTTAAGAAAAGATTAAATCACTTGATCACTTGATTAAGGTTAGTACTTGTTTATCCATACCTTAAGTGAAAATGGGTAAAATGAAAAATACTTGAACTCAAGAATTCATTTTTCGTTGTTTTCGTAAATGCTTGTTTTTACACATTGTCGTAATCAAAACAAAGCGAGACCGAAAAATACAAGTAACGTTTTTAGGCATTATTGCAATATCAATCTCCCACTTTTTGATTCCGACAATACATAAACTCAATCACACAAAACAAACAAGATTTTCGAAGACGAGTTTATTCATTTCTCCCCCTTTGTCGAAGCAAAAAGGTTGCACAAGTCGGTGTTGAAGAAACGGACTTAGCAAAGACTCCCCCTTGGTGCTTACTCCCCTAGCTTGGGGCACCGAGGAATCGAGATATGGTGACAAGCTACATAGAAGGGTTAGTTGAACAAAACAAACAACCAACAATATATAGCAATATGTCACAAAAAATAAAAGAGAAGAAAACACAAAGACAAAGATCCAAGATAGGTTACTAAAAGATCATCATACAAAGAAGTATGGAAAAAGAAACAAGCCAAAAGCATAAATCTAATCCTAGTTATTCTAGAATTCTAAGATTTACTTGAATTTGGTGTCTTGTGGATAAGCAACCAATGCTTATATGAAAGACAAGGTAATGGCGGAGGGTGGTGGTGGTGGCTTGTTGGAGATCTCATAATCATAGTGAAGAGGAGGCTTGATTAAGAGACTCTTGATGTAGCTCAACTAATCATAGATGTGTGCCATAGCAAGATGTTGATATTGACAACATTGACAATATGTTCCATGGTGCATGACATTATCATGAGAAGGAGGAAGAACACTAAAGGGTGGTTGTGGAAGAAAAGATGTTCCACAATCAACATTCTTGGTAGGAGAGATGTGATTAAGAGTGTTCTTGGGTGGGTTTGGGTTGAAAGCATTTGGAGAAAATGGAGGAGATTCAAGGCTTTAATTGGGAGAATAAGACATTTTGGATGTGAAGTAATGCAAAATGCTTATGGTTTAAATAGGGAAGGCTTAGGGTATTTTTGGGGTGGTCAAAGGGTTTGAAACAAAGATTCTCAAAAATGTGGGAGCAAATATGGAGTTTCAGACAAAAACTCGAAAAAGGAAGGCACTGTAGGTGGTTCCTTATATAGGCTGGCGGTACCTTATCAATAAGGTACCGCGGTTCACATATGGAACCGCCTACAGAGGCAGTGTTTGGTGTTTGGAGGAAGATTTTTCAGCAAATCTTATTTTTCTAGTCTAACTTATCATAGGGATATGCTTAAAAGCAAAGATAGACAAAGAAAACATATGCAAACTTACCAAATAGAGATTTGACCAAAATATATGGATTAAAAAATCGATGTAGGAGGTGTGTAAGACAAGACCTTAAGTCATGACACAATGATCCTCCATTATTCTATCTTGTTCTTGCTATGTTTGAGAGAATCATACATATGAATTATGTAAGCTCTAGATTAATAGCGAGAATCTATGAAAAATCGTTTTTAGATTGAATTAACAATGTCAAACGAATTTCTCAACCATTTTCGAAAGAGACTTTGAGAATTTTGAAAAGAAGAAGAGAGGGTTTTTCAAAAAGAGTTTGGAAGACTCAATGACTCAAAGTGGTAAAAGAAAACACACAAAAGGAAAGGAAATTAAGGAAGATGTTCCATTAATCCTAGACCTAGACGCAGGTAATTAAAAGGTTCCCTCTTAAGTGGCTTAGTGAAGATGTCGGCTAAGTTGTCCTCGGAGGGTACCTTCTCAATTGAAATGTTCCCCTTTTGAACATTATCCCTAAGGAAATGGTGTCTAATTTCTATGTGTTTGGTTCGCGAATGTTGCACGGGATTCTTGCTAAGGTCTATAGCGCCTTTATTATCGCACATGATGGGAACATCATCAAGAGAAATCTCGTAATCAACAAGCGCTTGCTTCATCCATAGAGGTTGTTGGCATGCTTTTCCGGCACTCACATACTCGGCTTCCGTGGTGGATATTGCAAGAGCGGTTTGTTTCTTGGAGAACCAAGAAGTTAAACAACAACCCATGAAGGTACAAACTCCACTAGTGCTTTTCCGGTCCACATAGTCTTCCGCATGATCCGAGTCCGCGTAGACAATGGTTTCTACGCCGGTCCCTTTAAGATACCATAATCCTAAATGTATAGTGCCTTTAATGTATCGGAAGATACGCTTAACCGCTTCAAGGTGAGAGGTTTTGGGAGCCTCTTGGAAGCGAGCACAAAGGCAAACACTAAACATGATATCCGGTCGACTTGTCGTTAGGTACAACAAACTACCAATCATACCTCTATATTTGGTGTTGTCTACCGACTCACAATCATCATCTACGGTGAGTTTAGTATCTGAGGCCATTGGGGTCTTCATTGGTCTAGATTCTTCTAATCCAAATTTCTTTAGCATTTATTTAGCGTACTTAGATTGACTAAACAAAATACCATCGTCCATTTGTTTAATTTGGAGTCCTAAAAAGAAGTTAAGTTCTCCCATCATACTCATTTCAAACTCATCATGCATGATTTTGCCAAAATCATCACACAATTCTTGACAAGTTGAGCCAAATATAATGTCATCAACATATATTTGTACGATTATGAGGTGAGGACCTTTCTTCTTTGTAAAGAGTGTATTGTCTACCATTCCCATGGTATACTCATGTTTAACAAGAAACGCTTTAAGTCTATCATACCAAGCTTTGGGTGCTTGTTTGAGACCATAAAGTGCCTTCTTAAGCTTGTAAACATGATCCGGTTTCTCAAAATCAATGAAGCCGGGAGGTTGAGCCACATATACCTCCTCATTAATCAAACCGTTAAGAAATGCACTCTTTACATCCATTTGTTGAAGCTTAAAATCTAAGGCACAAGCGTAGGCTAAAAGGATTCTAATTGATTCTAATCTAGCTACCGGTGCATATGTCTCGTCATAATCAATCCCTTCTTGTTGATTATAGCCTTGAGCTACAAGTCTAGCCTTGTTACGAGACACAACACCATTCTCATCTAACTTATTCCTATATACCCATTTGGTTCCTATAATGGTAGAACTTCTAGGTGGAGGAACAAGTTCCCAAACATCATTGGCAACGAATTGATTCAATTCTTCTTGCATCGCAATGACCCAACTCTCATCCGTCAAAGCTTCTTTAACATTCTTTGGTTCAATCAAGGAGACAAAACAAAAGATGTTGCTTTGGTTTTGGACTTGAGATCTTAGGGTCCTTTGATTTAAGTCACCAATGACATTATTGATAGTATAATCCCTAGATTCCTTAATGTTTACTTCCTTTTCAACACTAAGGTCTTCAACTCCTATTTTTCTAACCTCTTTGGCTTTAACTACTTCTAATTCATCCAACTCATCATCAACCAATGGTGGTGTCTTGGGTGAAGGAGGGGTTTCATCAAAGGTTACGTTGAGTGATTCTTCAATAACCCCCGAGGTTCTATTTAGGACTATGTAGGCTTTGCTAGTTTGGGAATAACCTAAAAGGATACCTTCGTAAGACTTTGGGTCAAACTTGGTAAGGTAGTCTTTGGTGTTGAGGATAAAGCACTTGCTTCCAAACACCCTAAAGTATTCCAATGAGGGTTTCTTACCTCTAATAATCTCAGAGGGGGTCTTTCCTAGGAAAGGTCGAATAAGAATTCGGTTGAGAATATAGGTCGATGTGTCCACGGCATTGCACCAAAACTTTTGAGGCAAAGATTGCTCGTTTAACATCGTCCTACTCATCTCTTGGAGAGTCCTATTCTTCCTTTCAACAACCCCATTTGATTGTGGAGTGCGAGGAGCCGAGAAGTTATGGGTAATACCATGAGCTTCACAAAAGGTACCAATTTGCACTTCATTATCAAATTCCCTACCATGATCCGTCCTAATAGAGACAATTGGACATCCTAGTTGATTTTGAATTCTTCGACTAAAGATTTCGAAATGATCGAAGGCTTCATTCTTAAATGCCAAAAATCTAGTCCAAGTGAATCTAGAATAGTCATCAACTATAACTAGGGTATAAAGGTTACCTCCATAACTCCGTATGGCGGAAGGTCCAAAAAGATCCATATATAGGAGCTCTAAAAAGAATAATTCGTCCCCGAATTATAGATAAAGTAAACTAGAAAAGAAGAACATACCCGAATTCAAAATATGAAATGAGGGTAAGAAGCCCGGATAGACTCCTCCGTTTCCCAAGTGGCTTCCCGCTCGGTATGATCCCTCCATAGAATTTTGACGAATGGAATCGTCTTCTTTCTCATGACTCGTTCTTGTCTGTCAAGAACTCGTTCGGGTTCTTCTATAAAAGTGAGATCTTCACGTATCTGTTCCAGTGGATACTGAACCATGTGAAGGGGATGATACTGGTACCCTCTGAGTAAGGACACATGAAACACATTGTGCACATGCGAAAGCTGCGGAGGTAACGCCAATAGGTAAGATACTTCACCGACTCGTTCAATGATATCAAACGGTCCGATGAAACGAGGACTGAGCTTCCCTTTAATCCCGAAGCGTCTAACACCACGTACCGGCGAAACCTTAAGGAAGACGTGATCTCCTACATTAAAGTGTATATCCGTACGATGCTTATCGGCGTAACTCTTCTGACGTGACCGTGCCTCCTGAATTTTC
Organism: Glebionis coronaria; assembly: GCA_025667525.1. NCBI lineage: Eukaryota > Viridiplantae > Streptophyta > Magnoliopsida > Asterales > Asteraceae > Glebionis > Glebionis coronaria. The sequence goes on from CM046877.1 coordinate 218,644,984, forward strand.
TGTTTAGCTACTGCGATCTTCTCATTGGTCATCTCTATGATTTCCGGTCCTTCAAGTGTTCGCTCGCCAACCTGATCCCAGCAGATTGGGGCGCGACACTTTCTGCCATACAACATCTCAAATGGAGCACACTTGATGCTTGCGTGCCAACTGTTGTTGTATGCAAACTCCACCAAACAGATGTATTCGTCCCAATCACCCGTCCATTCCAACGCACATGATCTCAACATATCTTCCAATGTCTGAATGGTTCGCTCCGACTGTCCGCCCGTTTGAGGATGAAAAGCCGTGCTAAGCTTAAGTTGTGTACCGCAAGCTTTCTGCAGACTTTTCCAAAAGCGCGAAGTGAATCGAGGATCTCTGTCTGAGACGATGCTGGATGGTGCACCGTGGAGTCTCATGATCTCTCGTCTGTACGTATCTGCGAGTTTACTTACCGAATCTTCCTTGCGGATCGGTAAGAAATGAGCTGATTTGGTAAGTCGATCAACGATAACCCAAATTGCATCGTGCTTCCTTTTGGTAGGCGGAAGACCGGTAACAAAATCCATGGTGATTTTGTCCCACTTCCACTCTGGAATATCTAACGGTTGAAGGAGACCGCCAGATCGCTGATGCTCAATCTTAACCTGCTGGCAGGTAAGACATTTGGAGACGTAAGTGGCCACATCCTGTTTCATACCACTCCACCAAAAGTACTGCTTGATGTCATGGTACATCTTAGTTGAACCAGGATGTATCGAGAATGGGGAGCTATGAGCTTCAGTTAACAAAGCTTCCCGGAGTTCTTGGTCATCAGGAACACAAAGTCTCGTGCCCTGCCATACGATACCATCTGCATCTACTCTGAATTCTGTCTGCTTTTCCAAATTTTGTACTATCGCCCAGATTTCTCCGTCATCCTTCTGAGCTTCCTTGATCTTAGATAGCAACTCGGGTTCTACTCTAAGATTAGCTCAGTAACCGTGCTGTCCACGTACCATGATTTCGATGTCTAGTCGCTCCAAGTCTCTGATGATTTCCTCTTCGATTTTAATGCCGTTGATCATTCCGGACTTCCTGCTAAGAGCATCTGCTACTACATTTGCCTTTCCGGGATAATACTGTAGATTAATGTCATAATCCTTCAACAGCTCTAACCATCTCCTCTGCCTCATGTTCAATTCACGCTGTGTGAAGATATACTTCAAACTCTTGTGGTCCGTGAAAATGTCACATGATTCTCCATATAAGTAGTGCCTCCATATCTTCAATGCAAACACGACTGCAGCAAGTTCCAGGTCATGCGTGGGGTAATTTTCTTCATAAGGCTTAAGCTGCCATGAAGCGTACGCGATCACTTTTCCATGTTGCATGAGAACACAGCCAAGTCCCTTCCCCGATGCATCGCTGTAGATTTGAAATCCACCCGTACCAGATGGTAGAGTAAGAATAGGTGCAGATACTAGCTTCTGCTTCAGGTCTTCAAATCTCTTCTCTCGATCTTCAGTCCAGACGAATTTCTTCCCTTTCCGCATCAGTTTGGTCAGTGGTAGTGCTAAGCGGGAAAAGTTCTCCACGAACCTACGATAATAGCCAGCTAAGCCTAAGAAACTGCAGACTTCCATCGCTGATGTCGACCTTGGCCACTTAGTAATGGCCTCAACCTTCGCTGGATCCATAGTGATTCCTTCTGCTGATACAATGTGACCTAAGAATGCCACCTTGTCCAACCAGAACTCACACTTGGAGAATTTAGCATACAGCTGCTTCTGGCGAAGAATCTGTAGCACTGTACGAAGATGGTCTTCGTGTTCCTCCTTGGACTTTGAGAAAATCAGGATGTCATCGATGAAGACAATGACGAACTTGTCCAGAAATTCATGGAAGATTATGTTCATCAAATCCATGAACACTTCTGGAGCATTTGTCAGGCCAAATGGCATAACTACAAACTCGTAGTGGCCATAACGGGTACGAAAGGCAGTCTTAGCGATGTCCTGCTCCTTGACCCGTAGCTGATGATAGCCTGACCTAAGATCAATCTTGGAGAAGTGTTTGGCCCCTTGGAGTTGGTCAAACAGATCGTCGATGCGTGGCAGTGGATACCTATTCCGAATGGTAATCTTGTTGAGCTCGCGATAGTCTATGCAAAGACGCATACTGTCGTCCTTCTTCTTAATAAACAAGACCGGTGCGCCCCATGGAGATGCGCTCGGTCGAATGAAACCTCGTTCAAGAAGTTCTTGCAGTTGATCCTTCAGCTCCTTCAGCTCTATGGGAGCCATGCGATAAGGAGCCTTGGAGATTGGTTCAGCTCCTGGAACCAGCTCAATACTAAATTCCACTTCTCGTGCAGGTGGTATGCCCGGAAGTTCTGCTGGAAACACATCTTGGAATTCCGACACTATAGGTTGATCCTAAATCGATGGAGATTCAACATCCATGTCGTGAACTGTAGCTAGATAACCCTCGCAGCCATGTGATAGTAGTGCACGCGCTTGCAGGGTGGATATGACTTGTACAGACCGTCCGGGTATGAACCCATTATGAATGTACTCTGGTGCATTAACATCACCGAAGATAACTCGATATGAATGGCAGTCTATGGTAGCATGATACTTGGATAGCCAATCCATGCCCAAAATCATGTCGAAGTCATTCATGTCCAGCGGAAGTACGTCGACAGGTCGAACCTTATCATCAAATTCTAGGGTAGGACTCTTGTATACATGGGTGATTAATACAGAGTCCCTCAAAGGCGTGGAAATAGTAAGCCTATTTTCTAGTGGCAAGGGAGGAATCCTAATGTTCTTAGCATAAGCAGTAGAAATAACCGAGTGAGTATCACCCGTATCGAAAAGAACACATGCAGCTTGACCATACATATACAAGATTCCAGTGATGGTACCTGTAGACTTGTTGGCCTGGTCTCGAGATGTCGTGTAGACACGCCCGGCAGTAGGAGGCGGCTTGGTATCAGCATGTCCTGATGTACACTCAATCTCGCCCTTACGGCAATCCTTCATAATGTGGCCAGGAAGACCACACTTGAAGCACGCATCAGTATTACGGCGACATGGTCCTGGGTGCCTACGGTGGCAAGTAGAGCAAAGAGGATGAGTGTATCCTCCAGCAGGTGCTCTGGCTGGCTGAGAACCTGATAAAACATTTTACATAAGACATGGTAATTGGGTACAAAGGACAAAGCGGATAATCGTAAGATTGAATACCAGTGATAGCTGGACGGCTAGGCTGCGAACCTCCCTGGTTCTGGTCCCTACCATTTCCATGGTTCCTGGTAGAAGTTTTGCTAAAGTGTCAGAATATGAGTTATAACATAAAACATAAGGAATTGCGTAAGTATTAGGACCTGCTGCTGTTGGAGTGCCCAGCGTTGTTACGGTAATTGTCATTACCGCCACGCCTATCCGTAGCAGAACGGTCGTTAGTCTGACCGTTTCCCTTGGGCTGATGAGGCTGCTGCTGAGTAGTCGGCTGAGACCGGTCCCCAGTTTTCTGCCTGGAAGATACATTTAAGAGATGAATAATTGACATATGGAAAAATATACGGATTGGTCACTGCTTGGATACAAATGTTTACCTCTTGTCGGGTCTTTCAGCTTCCTCGAACTCATCTCTCTCCTGCAGCATCTCTATTTTTCGTGCTGCATCGGCCACTTGTGCTATAGTGTTGAACGTAGCACACACCAGATTGTTTGCGACCGATGTGCGAAGAGCCCATCTAAAGTGATGTGCCTGCTCTTCAGGAGTACCTGCTGCCACACCAAGAAAACCAGCCAAGCGAAGAAAGCGCTGCATAAACTCGTTGCTATTCTCCCCAGCTCTCTGTCGGATCCCATGGTACTCTCTCTTGAGCTTGTCCTGCTCAGCCTTGGGAAAGAACTGCTCCATCACGCTGTCCTTGAACTGAGCCTAAGTCAAACCAGCAACCCACTCATCACCACCTTCAGATTGCATCAATGCTAACCACCAGTTGAGTACATCGCCTTCGAACCGATAGCATGTCAACCTCGCCTTGTATGCGGGATCACAACCCATGGCGTTAAAAATCTTCTCGATGTGAGCCAACCAGCTTTCAGCATCGCTGGGGCTATCTGTCTTCTCAAAAGCTCGAGGGCGGAGCTTGTTGAATCTCTCCAGCCATACTGCTAATGTCACTGGAGGAGGAGGAGGAGGCGGCTGATTATGCTGCTGATTGTTGGCAGCTTGAACTTCAGCCCTGATGTCATTCCTCAGTTGAGGAAGCAAGGCTTGCATACTGAATTGCAACATTGAGCTGCTCCTGTTCGCGTGTGAGAACCATCTGACAGTATAACATAAAACATATGATTAAACAGATCAAAACATAAAATCTATATATACATGAAAAAAATTTATACTAAAATTTCACGAGAAAAATTTTATGCAAGAAAATTTTGTGTATGAATGCATAATGCAGTTTTATGAAAACTTTTGTATTCTCGAGAGTGAACGCCTCTGGTCAGTTCACCCAAAACAAAAGACATAGCGAGGGGACGCCTATGGGTCGGTCCCAAATCTAAAAGTTTTGATAAAACACATGCGACTAAATAGGGTCAGTCCTGTACCAACCATTACTTAGTCAAAAACCCTGCAACAATGACATGTATATGTATGCTTAAAAATGATGAATGCATGAAAACAACTGTCAGTTCTAGGAAGACCGTAGTGACTACCCACTAATCACATGTCATATTTGAGAGCCTACAGGTCGAAGCCTTGGCTCTGATACCATAATTGTAACACCCCATTTTGGAAATGGAAATATCACAGAAATTATGGCGTGTCATCAAAGCATACAAGGAAAAATGTCTAAACATTACTTGACCATAAAAGGAAAATACCGGAATCAAACATCGGTAGTCCAAAAGTAAAGCTCATCACACACAAACATAGTATAATAAAGGAAAGGACTAAACAATGTCCAAAGCATAAGTATCATAAGAAAGGAAATGCATAATGTAAAGAAGGCTAGACAGCTTCCAGTCCATATGCACGTACTCTTAGTGTCTACGAGCGTCCCTGAGTACCTGCCGTTTTGGGAACATAGAAAAGGAAAACGGCTGAGCAAATACGCTCAGTGCACGGATGTACAATAAAGCATGAATAGGATAAGCATATAACATATAACAGCGGAAGAAAAACTAAGTCCCGAGTAACCTGGTTAAGTCTTAATAAAACTGGTTTTAATAGTTTGAAAGTCTTATGTTTATCTTATAAAAACTGTTTGTCATATTTTACCATTAGCCAATATAGGTCATGAAAATCCACCGTGCATGAATACTTGGAGGGGTGACCTCATCATGCAAATTAGAGGGGCTGCATCTAATTTAATATACTGGTTTTTGGGTAGGAGGGATCAGCTCCTTGTGAAGGATGCAAGGCACACACCACATTCACCATGAAATCCTGAATAAAAACATGTATCTAGGATGCACCCATACGCCCCACATGATAAATATAAATAAATGGCCAAAAGCTGAAGGGACGCCACGAGCAATCACTCCGCCTGGTGAAGTCATAACATCAGTGCCTCTAATGTTATGGTTATAGTACCTCCATAACTAGGTGAAACTGGTCATGCATGTATATGGCTATAGGTAATCTTAATTAAACATAAGCAATCAAACACGTAACTTATACTACGGGAAAACAGTTGGCTGCATACGGGGAATCCTAATAAGGAAAGAATGTCCATACTGAAAGGACGGGAATCCGTACCTTATGTCCAGTGAACGAAGAAGATGAACTGAGAGGAATCCTACTTCCGAATCACTAGTGCTACATAAATATATACATGAATAAGTATCTGCTTACTAAATACGTAGCTAGTTTTATGTCATGTCTTAGGTTATTTTATGTGTTCTTACCATGTTTTACTGTTTTAAAGCCTTAAACTGTGTTTTATCTTATATTCTGTTTAATCTGATTAAGTATTTCTGGTATTTCATGTGTTATTATACTTACTGTGAAATAATAAGTAACTTTCCAAAAATAGCAAGTTTCCTAAAATAGAAAGTTTCCAAAAATAGAAAGTTTCCAAAAATAGAAAGTTACCAAAAATAGAAAGTTTCCAAAAATAGAAAGTTTCCAAAAATAGAAAGTTTCCAAAAATAGAAAGTTTCTAAAAATAGAAAGTTTCCAAAAATAGAAAGTTTCCAAAAATAGAATTACTGCTTAAAATAGATAAGTTTCTAAAAAATAGAAAGTTTCCATAAATAGATCAGCTGCCTTAATTAAATAAGTTTCCATAAATAGATTAGCTGCCTGAAATAAATAAGTTTCTAAAAATAGAAGGTTTCCATAAATAGATTAGCTGCCTTATTTAATTAAGTTTCTAAAAATAGAAAGTTTCCGTAAATAGATATAAGCTGGTTAAATAAGCTAAGTATATAAGCCTAAGTGTTTTCATGATTATTTTCTAAGTCATAAGATATAATGTATAGTTTAATAATTATTTCATGTAATTAAATTAAACTATAGGTTAAAATATTTAGTTAAAGTATAACATGTTTTTAATTAAATAAGTTAAATACTTAGGTTTAAATGTGTATTATTATATATTAATAATATAACCTAAGTCATGTTAATTAATAATTATATCCATGGTTTTAAAATAATTAATTAATTATAAGTCTTAAATATACAAATACTTAGGTTAATTAATTTCATGATTATAATAATTAAAATAACCTAAGTCATGTTATTAAATTAATCATATCATTTTATTAATTTGATTTTAACATAAGATCATAAACATAAAAAAACTAAACATACACCATGAACCGGATCCAAACTAAAAACAATGAACCGGACATGAAATCGACACCGTACCCCGAACCAACTCGGGAAACCCCGTGTTTTACTGCTGCCGTGGGGCCCACGCGCACCAACCAAGACCGTATGGTCTTGGTGGTGGTCGGCTTGGCCAAACCGAAACCCATTCGGGTTCGGTGCAGCCTGCGACCAAAAACAAACACCCCTTAAAACACCCTTTTGATTTTATTTAACACCAAATCATGTTAGATCCATGTTTAATTATTAGGTTTTTGTAAAAACATCACATGTTCTTGATTTATAAAAAGATTAAATCAAAAGAAAAGGTTTAAAAAGGATTTACCGAATTCGTGGATCAAAAGGACGAAGAACCAACACGATCAATCACTAAAATTCCAAGATCCAAGATCAAAAACCACTTCTTGTGGTGGTTGTAGGGTGGCGACACAAAGGAGAAAGGGAAGGAGGGTTTTAGGGTTTTTTCTAAAATCTTCTGTGAATGAAAAATGAGTAGTGAAAAAAAAATAACTCCCTTTAGTAAAATTTGACAAATGGGCTTGGCCCATTTGTCCTTGTAGCCGCGGGTAGGGGCCCCACTTGGGGTACCCGTACCTTTTTCCGTGTCTCGTTGTTAAGTTAAACGTTTGTGATTATTTGTGTTCGTGTTTAAGTGTTCTCGTTACGTAAATACCGTGATCTAATATATTTAATTACGCTCGTAATAAATATATATACGTAATTAATAATAGTTCGTGTTTTAATTACGTTCATGATTTCATGATCGCATGTTCGTGGTTAATTATCGTCAAATAAATATTACGTGATCGTGCATAGTAAATACTTATCGTGTTCTAACACGTACGTAATACGTAAACTCCTAACACGTAATCGTAATCATGCTATATTAGGAAAGTTTTAATCTAGTACGTACGATCCTAAGGGTTTTACAGAGTTCGAAACCAAATTCTTGGCTTTGTGACTTGAGTGAACTTGCTTTCCAACTTTGCAAGCATCACAAAAGTGACTATCAAACTTAATCTTGGGGAGGTGTCTTACCAACTCCTTAGAGACTAAAGATTGAATTAAACGCGTATTAGCGTGACCTAATCTCCTATGCCAAAGAGTAGAACTATCATCTATAGTCGCAAGACATATGTTGTCTTTTGACTTCTTATTGACCTTCATAACATAAAGCCCATGCTTTCTAATACCTTTTCCAATGACCTTTCCATCTTTTACGATTTCACTGTCATGTTCTGAAAAGATAACCTTACACTTATTATCACAAATTTGACCTATACATAAAAGGTTAAACCCTAAGTTATCTACGTGCTCAACATTTTCAATGGTCATGGAGTCAAGAGAAACCGTACCTTTTCCAATGATATTACCACGTAGACTACTAGCGAATGTGACGTTACCTCCATCATATGCTTTGTAATGCGAGAACAAACTTCGATTACCCGTCATGTGTTTAGAACATCCACTATCCTTAATCCACTCATCGGGCTCCAAATCAATTCCCAAGCATATCTAGGTAACAACACACAAGATCAAACATTTGGTCCCCAATATCTCATGGGTCCAAAATTGTTAGTTCCAAACATCCCTTGCATTTGGTTGGGATGCATGAATGAAGGAGGGGTTCCCCATGGAGAACAAAATGGAGGAGGGTAGTAATTCATGTAACCATTTTGTTGTTCATTATTTCTCCTAGGTGTATTTGATCTAGGTTTAGAGTTATGATCATTTCTTCTAGGTGTTGGGGTTTTACTTCTAGATCGTGAATTGTTTTGATTATCTCTTCTAGGCGTTGTCATTCTACTTCTAGGCTTAGACTCATTCCGTACTCTAGGTGGAGTAGAAGATGGTCTAGATAAACTTCTATTTCCCATGCGAGGTTTACTTAATGGCTTGTAGAACTTATCAACAGCATTGTCGTCAAGTATGGGTAATTTTACCTTATTAACAGTAAGATGCTTTGGTTTTTCACCTAATTTAGATTTTTCAAAAAGTTCAGGATTTTCACCAAAATCATCCTCTGGCCGCGGTACCTTATCTATGGCGGCGGTTCCATAGTGATAAGGAACCGCCCCATACAATCTGGGACCGCGTACAGTGGACGTTTTTTGTGAAACCTGACTTGTTTTGGTTCACTAGTTGAGGCTTCATTTGAGTTAAAACCTAGACCAAGTCTTTCCTTAGAATGAACTTGTTTGTTTAACATATCATCAAGAGCACTAGTACCTTTCATGAACTTTTCCAATTTAATGGAGGTGCTCTTGAGATCTTCATTCTCTAATCTAAGTTTCTCACAACCTAAGCAACCTAAATCCACTTCTTTATTTTTCTCAAGTATTGCCAATTTCTCCCTAAGTTCATTGATCTCATTTTCAAGCTTAGTTTTGGTTGATTTTAAGGTTTTATTCTTTTCTATGAATTTAAGACTAAGTTTGTGTAAACTATCATATTTGCCTTCAAATTTAATATCATCAAAAGTAGAGCTATCATTGCTATAATATTGGGTTTCGGAATGTACCTCTTTAGAAGTGTGAGCCATAAGACATTTCTCCTCTTTGGGTTTGTCATCGTCATCTTCACCGCTATCGCTCCAAGCGCCACTAACAAATGCCGTGTGGTTCTTATCGCGAGAGGGCTTTGGAAAATCACCAATGAAGTGATTTGGATCACCAAATCTAAAGCAATTCCTATCACCTTTTTCGTTCTTGGCAAACCGATTCTTTGAGAATGGTTTCTTGTCATTGTTGGGTTGCCTAACGTGTTGACCTCGTCTCTTGAAGAACTTCTTGAAATCTCTCACCGCCAATGCATACTCCTCGTCATCGTTTTCCGAGGAACTATCATGGTTACTTTGTGCCTTCTTGGCTTTAAGTGCAAGAGATTTTCTTTCACTCTTGGTTTTCACCAATTCCGAGTCCTTTAAAATTATCATCTCATGAACCTTCAAGTTGCCTATGAGTTCATCGAGTGATAAAGTTGAGAGATCTTTCGATTCTTCAATCGCCGTGACTTTTGCTCTCCACTTTGGATGTAAAGCCCTTAGAAACTTCCTAACATTGTTCTTGCTAGAAAAACCTTCATCAAGTGCTTTTAGACTAGTAATAATAGTGTTAAACCTAGCAAATGCACTATCAATAGTTTCATCTTCTAAGATGACAAATTGTTCATATTGTTGGACAAGAAGATCGATTTTGCTTTCTTTGACTTGGCTATTACCTTGGTGGGTTACTAAAAGAGTGTTCCAAATATCTTTAGCGGTTTCACACATAAAAATTCTTTCATACTCTTTCTTAGGCAAAGTATTATAAATCACCATTTTAGCCTCATTATTTTTTGAAAGTTTTTTTTTAGTATCGTCATTAGCTTTGTCAAAAGTGACCAATTCTTTTGTTTTACAAACTTCACTAAATTGAAAAGGTAACAAATCACCATTGGTAATAACATGCCAAAGATCTAAATCTTTTGATTTCACATAAGTTTCAAATCTATTTTTCTAATATATAAAACTATCGGTTTCAAAAAGTGGTGGTCTTTGCATAGATTGCCCTTCTAGGTATTTGTTGGAATCCATAGATCGATTCAAGTTTTAAAATACAGTATACTTTATAAAATCTTGAGCAACCCTCTCTGATACCAATTGTAGAAACTAGAAGGGGAGGGGGTGAATAGTTTCTTATATTTACTTGTTAAAATGTGGTTTCCAAAAATCCTTTTTCAAAAACTTAGGCTTGAGGAAATATGTGAAATCTTCTTATGCACAATATAAACAATGATAGTGTAACTAAGCTAATACTAACAAATATATATGCACAAAGAATAAAGAATGTAAAGAGTTAGGGTAAAGAAAGATCAAACCGAACACCAAGGATTTATAGTGGTTCGGCAACGAAGCTCAATCCTCGTTCCTACTTCACTCCTCGAGTACTCCTTACTCGAGAGTTCACTACACAACAAGCTCCTTATGGTGGAGAAAACCGTACACGTCGCTTAACCAATTTCCGACTCTAAGCTAAAAGTCGAGCCCTAATCGTAGCTAGGACCAATCTACATAACTATACTTAGTACATACATAACTTCCAAATAGACACAACTACTTGGATCTTCACAACTATGACACAACTACAAGTGTATAAAACTAGATCTTTAATGGATGTTTGGTGGTGGACTCAACACTTCACAAGGATAGTGTTCTTCTCTTTGCACTTGGAGAGGAAGGGATGGAAGGACAAGATTCACTTCTTAAACAAGTAGTAATCAAACAAATGATCAAAGATTTGAGTGATTAAAGAAGAGTGTTTGAATCTAGAAATAGATGTGCAAAAGAGGTGAGTTGAAAAGCTGAGAATGGTCCACTATTTATAGGACAAAGGGGCCAACGGCTATATCTGCCCGCGGTACCTTATCTTAGCCCGCGGTACCTTATCGATAAGGAACCGCCTAGGAGCTAAGGTACCGCTGGACTAGACTCCGCTCCCTTTTTGTCCTTTAGTGGTGGAGGTCATATCTGGCTTAAAAAATATCCTGATAGAATATTCCTAACCAAATAAGAATATGCCATTTTCAAATTTTCAAATAATTAATTTAATAAAACATTTTCTTAAAAAGAAAGTTTAATAAAAACTTGTCATACTTAATAAAAAGTGAGTTTTAAGAAAAGATTAAATCACTTGATCACTTGATTAAGGTTAGTACTTGTTTATCCATACCTTAGGTGAAAATGGGTAAAATGAAAAATACTTGAATTCAAGAATTCGTTTTTCGTTGTTTTCGTAAATGTTTGTTTTTACATATTGTCGTAATCAAAACAAAGTGAGACCGAAAAATGCAAGTAACGTTTTTAGGCATTATTGCATTAACAGTGATACTGCAAAGAAAGCACTAAAGTCTCTATCTCGGGATCAAACACCGGTTCCTTAACGGGAAAATAGCAAGAGGTGTTGACATTAAAGCTCAAAATGTCATCATAATCCAAAGTGGGGGAGTCGTCCTCTTCCAAACTCGATGTGAAAACATAAGTATCATCGGAGTCATAGGAAAACTCATCCTCGTGAGGAAAATAGGAATTTAGAAAGATATCTAAATCCTCCTCAAATGGAATATCCTCTAAACTAGGGGCAACCTCTAAAGGTGGAGGATCCTTTTCAAAAGTCGTAACCCCCAATATAGGAAAGGGAGACTCAAGAATGGGAGGATCACTCATAGAGATAATAGGATCATTAGGCTCACTAGGTGTCTCGTCAAAACCCAAAGAAATGAGATCACTTAAAGAAGAGACATTACTAAAATTAGCTTCCTCATTTTCTTCAAAAAGTAGATTATCATTTGAAGTTTCAAAAAGTGGATTTGAGTGTACCACAAAATCATTAAGGTTAAACTTTTTAGTTTCAAAAGGATTGATAAAACTTTCTTCATTATCAAAATTAAGCACATCAATCATATTGACCGATTCTTTTCTAATTGATTTATTTACCATTTTACCCATTTTAAACACGTGTTGATCATTCCCTACCCTAAGAATTAATTCCCCTTCGGCTACATCAACTAATGCTTTTTCGATTCTTAAGAACGGTCTACCAAGTATTAACGGAATACGAGGATTCATCTCATAATCGACTACAACAAAGTCCACGGGAAAAGTGAATGTACCAAATCGAACAAAAACGTCTTCGGCAATACCAACGGGGTATGCGAGAGTTCTATTAGCTAACTCGAGAGTCATGCGAGTCGGTGCAAGGTCAGGTAATGATAATCGTTTCCATACCGAGAGTGGCATAAGATTGATGCTAGCGCCGAGATTAGCTAAATCCATACAATCATCAATTGAGGAAACGAGCAAGGTAACACGAATCGTCCGGGATCTCCTAGCTTTTCGGGAAGCTCTTTGAGAATAGTCGCGGAACAATTCTCATTTAAACGAGTGTTAACAAGCTCAACCATTTTTTCTTTCGTATTGAGCAAATATTTGAACATTTTCACAAATTTAGGCATTTGAGCAAGTGCTTCAATAAGGCTAATGTTAACATTCACTTGGTAAATCATTTTCAAAAAGTTGGAAACATGAACGTCATCTTTGGTGAGCACTTTAGCCTTTTCCAATCTAGAGGGATAAGGGATATTGGGCTTTGAAGTTGAAGGTGGAGAAGGAGAAGGACTCGCTTCTTGAACAACCTTAGGGATAGGCTCTTTAGGCAATGGAGAACTAGTACTAGGAGTGGTAGTGGGAGGAATCACCGAAGGGGGGAGTAGGATTACTCATTATGACCTCCAGGCCTTGTCTCTCCTTTATAGGCGAAGAGATGGAAGGTCCCACTAAAGTGGCTCCACTTCGAGTAATGATAGCACTCACATTAGCACGAGGGTTAATCTCGGTATTAGAAGGTAAGGCTCCGTGGGGTCTAAGGGCTTGGAAAATTTGCACGAACTTCCTATCGGTGGACTCTTGCATTTGTTTCATAATTCTCTCATGTTCGGTCAATTTTTGTAGAACCAAGTCCGTTTGAGGATTATGCATGTTCATTTGATTATACCCTTGATTGTTAAACCCTTTATTAGGAAAACCTTGGTTTTGATATTGAGGTTGAAAACCGTTGTTATTATGAAAACTTTGGTTGAAGTTATTATTTTGAAACCCTTGATTTTGACCATTAAAATTCCCTTGATTATGAAAACCTTGATTAGGAAAACCTTGGTTATTAAAGCCTTGATTTTGAGTATTAAACCCTTGGTTTTGCCCTTGAAAATTCCCTTGATTTTGGTTAAAATCCTTTGCATTTGAATTCCCTTGAAAATTACCCATTCGAGGACTTTAGTTCCTATTTTGGTATTGGGTATTTTGGGCGGGTGGGGGTGGTCTTTGTGGAGCTACAAAACCCGGGGGTGCCAAATATTTAGTACTCTTATAAGACAAATGGTTAACGTCAACGTTTGGTTTAAAGTGAACCCTCTCATTTGCATTGGTGTTATAAGAATAAACTTGTTGTTGTTGATTGTAACCCTTGTCACAATTATAATACGAATGTGGTCCACCACAAGTCTCACACGTTTCACAAGTCTCTTTTAAGGCATTTACTTGCATATTGATGGCTTTGGTATTGTTAGCGGTTTGTAGATCAATTGTTTCAACAAGCGAAGTAAGCTTATCAATTCTCTTGTCGCTCTCACTAGTACTAGCACTTGCCATAGTAGCCCAAACACTCTTGGTTTGTACTTTTGCTTTGTTTTCAATTATTGCCCAAGCCTCGTTCAAGGATTTCACAAGAATATTGCCCCCCGCGGCACTATTAAGTGAGTCTTGGTCATTAAGAGTTAAACCATTGTAAAACGTATTGATTTGATGCACTTTTGTAAAACCATGTAGTGGACATTTTCGTAAAAGCTCCTTAAAATGGTCCCAAGACTCACTAAACGTTTTCCCATATTTTTGTTCAAAGGTAATGATGTCATTCCTTAAAGAGGTGGTCTGTGATGGTGGGAAAAAGTAGTTAATGAACTTGGTCTCTAAATCCACCCATGTAAGAATGCTTTGGGGTGGTTCCTTATCAAGCCAAATCCGGGCTTGCCCTTCGAGGGAAAAAGGAAAGAGCAACAAACGTATTGCTTCTTGAGTCACCCCGTTGTATTTCACCGTATTAGTCAAATGGATAAATCTCTTAATATGATCATGGGGGTCATCTTGGGAACGACCCAAAAATGGTGTAGCGGAAACCATTTGAATAAAACCCGTTTTGATATCAAAATTATTTGCCCCAATTTCGGGGACAACGATAGCGTCATCGTTTCCCTCAACGTATGATTGCAAAATCTCGATCATAGGTCGGTTATCCGTTGCCATCGTATTGTCAAAAGCGCGATTCTCGGGATCGGCTTGAATGACGGTCTTTTTGTTCTTCTTCTTCTTTTTGGAAGAATTAGAAATATTTGGTACACAACTCGGTATGTGTGCACGCGCGCGAGTGCGCATACAACTAAACACGAGGAATGAGGTAGGAGACCTCGGTCGACTTTGAGAGGAAAAGGATTATCCCTCTCGAGGTTCAATATGAAAAAACTACAAAAATATATACGTAATACTACTTGAGTTGGCAAACCAATAATCGGTCGTCCCTCTCAATATACGCACAAGCAAGCGGGGAAACGAGGTGGCACAAAGCACTTAAAAACCTTTTTCCTTAGACGGCCTTTTATAGCGCGTCGCCTTATACCTACCTTATAGTTTGTATAAATCGAGTTCAAACTTCTTACTAGTATTTATCTATTTTGCCTTGATTTTTTGTTTTGGATCCGAATACAATAGCTAGGTGATGAAATCCCAACTAAGGTCTTATTTGAAAGTAGTTAAATTAACTGTTCTACGTAATATAATATAGTAAATGAAAAATCTTTTTGTATTTTTTAGAAAAAATATATATTCACAATAAAAAGGGAAAGAAATCGAAATAAGAAAAATAACAATAATACGTAATATTTTTGGTGTAATACTTTAGGAAAAGTAATACTTTTGTATCTTAGGAAAGAGTTTGCTTTTTATGATTTTTTAATTTTTTGTATTTTTAAGTTTTTTATTTTTTTTATGTTTTTGATTTTTTAAGCAAGAAAGTAACATTCAAAATTGAACGGATCCCAAAATCCAAAGTTTCTCACGAAAAATCGTCAATCGTAACGAGCGAAGCGGCAGCGGCGCCAATTTAATGACTGAATTTTGCAATTTTTTTTAAGATCTATTTTTCGTTCCTCGACCCACCCGAATTGATTAACAATTTAAACGTGGATTAATTGTTTTTGGTAAAAATACTTTGTTTGGTATTTTAAAAACTAAAACTATTTAATAAAAAAAACTATTTATTCTAATTAAAAGGAAAATCTTTAATTAAAAGTACTTAATTAAAACTAAGTAAACTATTTTAAAACTATTTTAAAATTGTAGTCTTATTTAATTAACTAAAACTTAACTATTTAAAAGTAATAAACTAATTTTAAACTATTTAGAATAAATCTATTTAAACAAATAAACTAATTAAAAACTACTTTTATAAAAACTAGTAATTAAAATTAACTAAAATTAAACAAGTAAATTATATTTTTTATATTTTTTATTTTTATTTTTTATATTTTTTAAAACTTTATAAAAGTAAATTTATAAATAACTTTTAAATAAATTTAACTAACCAAAAACTTGTAATTAAACTATTTAATAAATCTGACAGCAATTAGTAAACCTATATTAATTACTAAAATTGTATTTAAACACAAAAAGGCGTCTAGCAAAGATGGTAAAGACGTTAGGCTATGGAACGGGAGGTCAAGGGTTCGAGTCCCTACACAGATTTTTTTTGATTATATATATATATATATATATATATATATATATATATTTTTTAATATAACTGATAGAAATCAGTTTAAAACCAGCAGATCAAATGAACCTGCTAGCTTATACTTAGCAAAATAATAACAAACAAATAACTCAAAATAAGCAAGTAACCAAGCAAGTCTAAATTTAACAAACTCAAATAAGCTAACAATAATCAGCAAAACAAGTAATATCATAACTTCTACTAACTCAAAAGCAGCAAGAAGAACTGAAAATAAGCAAGCTTAACTAATATACAAAACCTGTAGACAAGCAGATATAAAACAAGTACCAACACAGCTAGAATCTAGCAGACCTATTTATCAGATCAAACCCAAGTATTATCAGAACACAAATACAGCAAATCCATTTAAGCAGCCAAATGCAAAACCAAAAGAACATAAATCAAATTAGGCTGAGCAGACTTAAGACAACAACGAAATTCAATAACAAAATCAAATAAGTGCAGACTATAAACTATAACTTCTAACTCACAATCCTATAAAGCAGATGAACTAAATCAAACCTAAGCATAAATCTTAAAACTCAAAATAACTCCAAACAATATCAGATTAACAGATTCCTCAAATAAACTCACAACTTTCTTAAACTAACAACATAAACCCGCAGACTAAACAAAACCAAAACCAAAACCAAAACAGATTGACTAGTAGCAGATTAAAACAAATCTAAACTTAAATCAACAATCAACTACTCAAATCTTTCAAACAGAAACTTAAACAATCATTAAATTTAATCTAAAAAAAACATGAAAATTAAAATCGAATGAAACCTTGTGTCGAATCCGTTGAGCAGAAGGATAGGCGCTGAGCCCCCTTTTAATCGAACCGAGACGCCTTATCACCATTAAACATCATCACCACTTCGAACCAGATTTATGTAAAACTTCGCAGTAGTGGAAATTTATTATCCACTTTTTTTTTACTTTTATTAATTTAACCAAAAAGAAGATTAAAGAGTAAATTGCAATAAAATTTAAATAATTAAAGAGACAAGATTAAACCGAAAGAAATTTTTATTAATAGCTAAAAATTGGATTACAATACTTGAGAAAATTGAAATTACAATTTAACCTAAAAACTATTTTTGCATAAATAAAAATAAAATAAAAATGGCACACGAAAATTACATAATGAGAGAGTTTTTATAAGCAAACCCTAAAAACCTGTTGGTGAAGCTTGGTGAGCACGGAGAGCAATCATAGCCGCTCTTTCTTCTCCCTCTTTTCCTTTTCTTGATCAAACGGTGGATATGACACATATGTGCCAGGGATTGCCATCTTGGTACGAATTGTGCTAGTTGTGTTTCTTGAAATCTGATGTGTCTTCTACTTATTGGAGGAGTGAAGGATGGTGATGTGGTGCATCCAATCACAAGCAAGGAAGGATCCACGTTTAATTTGAGGAGACCACTATAATCTTCCGAAAAACTTGGGGATTTAATTTCCCATGCGTGAATAACACGCGCCTCACAAAAGCCCCAAATAATTTTGGTATATTTTTGTGATTAGGGTTTGGGATTAGGGTAAAAAAAAGCTGTGTTTATTTGGGGATAAGGGTGAATGGTGAGAGAGAAGGGTTGGGTAGCATAGGTTGTATCGAAGAAATGTTTGTGTGTGTGAGTGGATGAAAGTTGTGGGGTGGGTAAAATGTTTTAATAAACGTGTGTGGTTGAAAGTTGACCATGATGAAAAGTGAAATACTTTCACTCTAACCGTTCCACATTTAACTTGACTTAATGGGCTTTTAAACCCATATTTCCACCATCTCAATTTAGATTGTTGTAATATTGGGCTTTTAGCCCAATAACTCCATCTGTCCATGTTTTTTGTAAAGTGAAATGGGCCAAATTGGGCTTTTGGTCTTAAAAGTAAATAACATGTTTCCACAATTGAGCTTTCAAGCCCAATAAGTAAATGTGGGACCCATAAGGCCCAATTAACTCCAATAAGATTAAATCCACTAAAAACAAGCTCGATTTTGGCTTCCTTGTTCTTTCCTTTAAACCCGTGTCGATTTTGCCGGTTTTCGTGACCTTTGGTACACTTTTGGTTCTTTGACTTTGTCTTTGTCTCTTTCTTGGACTTTTCTTCAACAATTGACCGTGAAATCCCGTGTTTTCTTTCCTTTTGATCTTTTGTACCTATTTCACACAAAAACACAAAACTACGCGTAATTCCGGCTTTTACGATATTAAACACATGATTAGGTCTTGTTTTTCTTTGATTTTAGTGGCCAAAAGGATAAGTGTTTACACACTTATTACTCTTCCATGATATAAGATTATTATTGACAAACACACAATAACCAATCATAGACTTTCTAGTGACAACACGCTTAGCCCAATCAGCATCAGAATCAGCACTAAGAAACATATCAGATGTCTTCTTAATGTGAATGCCCAAACCTGGAGAACCATTGAGATATCTTAATTTCTTGAAGGCTGTCTTAAGATGAGATTTCAAAGGAGAGTGCATAAATTGACTTAGGCAGTGAACTACATAAGATATGTCAGGTCTGGTATTGGTCAAGTAAATAAGCTTACCCATCAGCTTCTGATAATCAACAATATTATCAAGAAAAGGGTCATCAATAGTGGGCTCATTAGATATAGCAAGTTTAGTAACCAAAGGGGTGCTAGCAGGTTAACAAGCCAGCATACCATACTCAGAAAGAAGTTCCAACACATATTTCCTTTGATTCAAACAGATGCCACAATCGATATCAATAACCTCAATACCCAAAAAATATTTCAACTTTCCTAAGTCCTTAATCATGAACTTAGTTTTAAGAAAAGTTTTGAACTTCTCAATCTCAACAATATTGTTCCCAGTAATAATGATATCATCAACATACACAAGTAAGGCAAGAAAAATATTACCAAGAGACTTAGTGTATAAAGAATAGTCAGATTTACTTTGAACAAAGCCATTTTCACTTAAAACAGTTGTAAGCTTAGCATTCCATTACCTAGGAGCTTGTTTAAGCCCATACAATGATTTTTTAAGCTTACATACCATGTTATCACCACAAGGAAGATATCCTTGAGGTGGTTTCATGTAAACAGTCTCATCAAGGTCACCATAAAGAAAGGCATTGTTAATATCAAGTTGAAAAACAGGCCAAGATTGCACAATAGCTAGATTGAGCAAGCATCTAACAGTAACCATCTTAACAACAGGAGCAAAAGTTTCATCAAAGTCAATCCCTTCTTTCTTACCAAAGCCTTGAGCAACAACCCTAGCTTTGTACCTTTCTATTTCACCACTAGACTTAAACTTAAGTTTCCAAACCCACTTACTACCTAAGGCTTTTCTACCTTTTGGTAGTTCAACAATATCCCAAGTATCATTCTCAAGAAGGGATGCAAGTTCAGAATTCATAGCATCAACCCACTAAGGATTTTGAGAGGCTTCAAAAAAGTTTTTTGGTTCATTGTTTTTGTTAAGTTGGGTGACAAAACAGAAGTTTTCATGATTAAGTTTTGAACACCCCACAAACTTTTCAAGACCATATTTAACTTTGGAATTAACCACAAAATCATTATAGTTTTTAGGAAAAACAGAGGGTCTGGTAGACCTTCTAACACCCTGAGTAGAAGAACTTGGATTTTGATCCAAGTGACCTTCAGATTCATTGTTATCATCAAGTGTTGTTGCCTCCTCTCCCAACCCAGCTTCAATATAATCACTGTTATGAGCATCATCTCCAATATTTGGAGAATCAACAGTGTCCATATTGTTCTCTTGGTTGGGAGAGTGGCTACCCTCACTTTGTGACTCATGGTCACTATTATGACTAAGTGTTACTATCTCACCATCATTAGGTAGCTCAAGGTTATCTAAATAAAAAATGTTTAACAGATTTTTATCTTGACTAACACTAGGTAAATTGGACTCATCATGCTTGTTTTTAGAGACAGAATCCTTAAAATGGAATATAGACTCAAAAAAACTCACATCTCTAGAGACAAGGAACTGATTTCTATCAAGACTAAAAAGCCTGTAGCCCTTTTAAGAATTAAAATAACCCATCATAACACATTTATTAGATGTATTAGACAGTTTTTCATGACTATTAGAAATAGTAGCAAAACACAAATAACCAAACATTCTGATAAGAAAGAGATTAAGACAAGTATTGTAAATCATTTCATAAGGGGACTTTCCATTTAACACATAAGAGGGTAATCTGTTAATGAGAAAAGTAGTAGTTAGAATGCATTCAGACCAATATTTCAAAGGAATTCCCCCCTGAAACATAAGACACCTAGCCACATTTAAAAGGTGTCTATGTTTCTTTTCAGCCACCCTATTTTGCTGTGGGGTATAAGCACATGAAGTTTGATGAAGTATGCCATTGTTGTTACAAAACTTGTTGAAAGTTTGGTTAACAAATTTAGTACCATTATCACTTCTAAAAACTTTAATGTTTCTTTTAAACTGATTTTAAATCATTTTATATAAACCACCACACTGATTACCAATCCCTAGAATGTTTTTCAGATTCAAATCCTGATTCAAAAAAAGGCATTATTTTCATCAAAAATCACAAAGATCTTATTATCCTTGGCTAATTTATGTACATATATTAAAGTAACACAATACTCAGGTATAACCAACACATCAAACAAGACAAGAACATTTCCCGATTTTAGATTTCCAATCTTAGATATGAAAGCTTCAGTACCATTAGGATGGCTGACTTTAATTTTAAGGTGAGATATGTCAAACACATTGTCCAATTCCTTTTTATTATTAGTCATGTGTTGGTTTGCCCCAGAGTCAACAACTTTCCCATGTTGAGTCACTTTGGAATGAATATTAGAACAAAAAAATTTCCTAATGTTATCATAAAAAACCTTGCTAGAATTAAGATAAGTACCTGCCATATTGGACTGCACTCCTTTTTCAGAACCAGTGTTCTCTTTGATAAGAGAGAGTAAAGTAGAAAGTTGTTCATCAGAGAACACGGAGTTGGAATTAGAGCCAATAGAGTTGTTAGAAAAGTTTTTTCCTTTAGAATTTTGACCAGATTTCTTTTTTCCAAAATCAGCAGGAAACCAATGAGTTTAAAACACCTATAATAGTATGCCCATTGTACCCAGTTTTCATAGACCACTTCAGAGTTCCCATTGGGTCTATAAGTATTAGGTCTATTAGCCATGTTAGGTCAAAGGCTGCTATTATAGATAGGTCAAAAGACACCATTAGGTCTGAAAGTATTAGGGTTAACATTCTGATGGCTTTGAAACACATTTCTGGTGGGCCCATTTAAGAGAAAAGCAGAAGCCTGATTCCTCTAAGAGGTACAAGATAAGTTGCAAGAAGCAACTATGTGAGACTCCTCACTAGAGATGATGGCATAAGCACCTTTGATATCTGGTAGAACCTCTCTAGAGAGAATTGAACTTCTAATGGTCATATAAGTGTCATCAAGACCCATTAAGAATTGCATCAACTTCAACAACTTGTTATGATTCTTAAATTCATTATTAGCAGCACAAACACAATTAGGAAGTTCAACCATAGCATCATATTGTTTCCACAAAGCATTCAAACTATGATAATAATCAGACAAGTTGGAACCATTTTGCTTTAAGGTGTTAATCTTATGATGAAGATTAAATATCACAGACCCATCAACCTTATGATAGGTTTCTTTCAAATCATTCCAAACATGCTCAACTTTCTTAGAAAAAATTTGACCAAGAAACAATTCATCAGATACAGAATTAAGAAACCAGTCTAAAACAACAGCAATGACTCTGTCCCATTGCTTTCTCAACACATCATTAGTTAGGGATCTTTTACAAGACCAAGTTACAAAACCAGTTTTATTTTTTCCTTCCAAAGCCAAAAGCATAGCATTAGACCAAATTTGATAGTTCTCAGTTCCTTTGAGTTTGATAGAAATCACAGTCAATGTGGCAGAGTCATTTGGGTGAAGGTGCAAAGGGTCACTAATATCAATTTTACTGATCAAGGTGACAACAGATTCTTCCCCAATCTGGCCATCTTGATGTTTAGTGTCTGTGTCACCATGAACACTAGTCATGGTGTGAAATCACAGAAACCAAACCCAAAAAAGAACTTAATCAAGGTCAAAAAAGTTCCCAGACTTCCAAACCACTCAAGGGTGGTGGGTCAAGGGCAAGACAATGATTAAGGGTCCAAATAAACAGATACCCCAAAAACAACCAAGCCATCAAAAGAGAGAGTAATAAATACAAAGAGCACAAAGAACAATCAAAACACATATATGAAAAACAAAATCAACCAAATAATCAACCACCAATAAATAAGGAGAGAGAGAAGAGGTGTTATAGTGCATACACAAAAGCGCAATTAAACTGCCTCTTCTAGATTCACTTAGTCTAGAAGAAACAGAACCTCCCTACCAAACCCTAATTTAGAAAAATCAGGGAAAAGTATAATCAGCAACAGATATATACGATAGATCAAAGGAGAACCTTCCCTGCAACAAAAATAAGATTAGAGCATAAAGAATATCGAAACCCCCAAAAAAGTTTTGAAACACTAAAATTAAAAAATCGATTTTAGGACTGATAAAGAAGAAAAAAATATAAAATCTTTCAAATCTGACTATCTCAATAGTAGATCTATCCAAAAAAAACATATCAATTTTAAAAACCCCCAAAAAAATTTAAAACCCTAAAAAAAATTTCAACGATTTCAGAGCAACCTGGCTCTGATACCATGAAGAAAATCTTAATAAGATGGAATTAAACAAGATTGAAACTCAAACTCAAACCTTTCATTAAATAAAAATAAGTTCAAAGATTAAAATAGGGTAGAGATCACCACAGCTAATCTGGTGGGATCCTATTATCTAACTTGATAATAGTTTTACAAAGATAAAACATAAGAAATGATCTGGGTAACATGTTTAAAAACGAGAGAGAACACATGTGAAAAACACACAGATGAGAAACCCAAATAGATAACAAAATGGGAGCGTCTCAAATGATATACAAAGTCAAAAGAGCCGTTGAAGGGCCAACGTATGTGTAGGCTTGGGCTTGAGTGCATACGGCTTCAAACTTTGACAAGTTGACAACATTAGTCCTCCAAGACAAGAGCTGCCATCATAGAAGATCCAAAGCTATAACTGAAACATTAAATAAACCACAATAAGTCCCCAAAGTGTTAGAACGGTATCTGATTAGGTCCACAATTTTAACACATATCCAAATTAAGCTTACCATATAGAAGACCTAAAGGAGACCGAAGCTTACCAGAAAGGCGACCCAATCAAGGATGATAGTACCGCGAGAGCGATTTTGCAAAAAATTATCCATGTTCTAACTGGTGTTCTTGTGGTGAGATACAGATTGATGGAAAGAAATGAGATGATGTATTTATAACATAAATGATGGATATTTTTCATTGCAAATTCAGACCTCGAAGTGAACTTTTTTACCGGGAAAGCAATCGTATCGTGTCGAAAATGGTTTTAGAGATAAAAATTGCATAAAAGAAATGCGGATATTGGATGACGAGATGGTGTGGCACGGGAAATGACGAATATACCCTCACGTGCCAAGCACATGTGAGAATTAATGGATAAAACGATGAAAAATCAAAAATCGTTAACTCAATGATAAAATTGTACGAGATTTTCAAGTATCATGACAAAATTAAATGTAATTTGCTTACCAATTTCGAAAGGTTAAGAAACGAAATTTGTAGTTTACCCAACTAAGAAATACTAATAGATTATTAGTACTTTACACAAGTACTATATAATACGGAATTACGGAGTATTGTTTAGTCATTACTCATTAGTATATTCCTAAAATAGAAAGAATAAATCTTTAAATTAATGAATACAAAGTTCAACTTTTAGGAAGCATGAAAGTATGAGATGTGAGGTGATGGTGGTATGTCTTTTGCATGTTATGGAATATATATTTGATGAGGTGTTTGGTTCATGAGACATGTTAAATAAAAAATCAGGTGTTGTAGGCATGAGTCAACTCTCTTCGCTCGACACCTGCCATCAATCTTTAATTCTTTGCTTCAACTTTCCTCTTTCCTGCATTATTGGGCTTCAACAAAGATATTTTTTTACTAGAGATTAGACACCAAAATGTGAAAAAGACTTGGTAAAATATCTTAAGGGTGTTTGTTTTAGTTTATATAGTGGGTTTATAAGCTTATTAGCTTATTAGTTTATATAAGTTTATAAGATAAAATTAAGTATTTGGTTAAGCTTATATAAGTAAGCTTATAAGCTTATATAAGAGGGTTTTAGTAAGTTAAGAAATTATGGTTATATAAGAAAACGTGGGCTTATATAAAAATATTATATGAAAAGACATTTATGCCTTTATTTAATGATTACATCTTTTTTATTTTTTATATATTTCTTTATTATTTTACCTTATTAACTATATAAGCTAAACCAAAACACTTAAGTAAGTTTTATAAGCTTATTATATATAAGCCATAAATGATTTATATAACATTATATAAGCCCAATACATAAGTTTAACCAAGCACACCCTTATTAATGGTTTATTTGTCCGTTAGTTTGTGATTAAACAAGGAGTAGAGAGTTATTTTGTAATTTTTTTTACTTACACGTAAGGGGATTAATTTTAATCATTCATTATTTAAACTTAAATTTTATGAAGAAAAACACGGAGGAACTTTTTTTTACCAAAATGTTAAAAAATGCAAAAAAGTCGGCGGGGATTAAAATTGTAAATTTTTCGAACTAACTTTTATTAACGGTGATATTTAACTAGTAAAAAAAATAATGAAATATCATCAGTGATAAAATTATCTTATCACCGGTGATATTTCATTTTTTTTCACTAGTAAAATATCACTATTGATTAAAATCAGTTCGAAAAATTTACAACTTTAGTTTTTCCGCCTGATTTTTAAAACTTTTAAATTTTTTGGCATAAATGATCCCTCCGTGTTTTTTTCTAAATTTTTGATTAATTTTCATCTTTAGATCAAACTAAAATGATGGTAAAGATTTATCTCCTTGTGAGAAAAAACAAAATTACATTTAAACCTTTGAATATTGTGTTTATTGCTTACTAGTGTAAGTAAGGTAGTAGATAACTATCGTAATTATATTACCGAATTCATATATAAGAAGTTGCTATAAACAGGAAGCTATCTCTTTGCACGCATTTTCTGTTGGTTCCATAAAGACATAACAAAATAAAAGTGAGATGCCTCCTAAAGAATTTGTTCCACATCTAGCAAATAGGTTAGGTTCCTCTCGTGGAAGTACTGTGTAGGAGCAAGGAGATGTTATTTATAAAAGGAAAAAAGACTATTTTTTTTATCGAAATTATATTTTAGTATATTATTTTTAGATGTTTTAAATTAATAATCTATTTTTAAAATAGACACAAAATGTAAATTAAGTAATATATATTTTTTACTTAAAAGTATTATTAAAAGCAATAAAATATTATAAATTAATTTGCTAAATGTAAAATACTTATTACGTAAAATATAAAAGAGAGAAAATTGAAAAAGAAAGTTATTAAATATGTGTTTTTTTTTCAATGAATTATAATTTTAAGATAAAAGAAGTAATATAGTTAAGTTTATCATTTTAAAACTACTTTTTGGTCAATCTTAAAATTAAGAAAAGAATTAATATAATCAAGTTGATCACTTTAATACTCATTAATGATAAAAAAAAAAATTATTTAATATAGTTAACTAACAGTGAAATTTTATGTCTATTACAAGACATAATAAAAAAAATAAAAAACTTTTAAAAAATGATTTCAGTATAATGAGTCAATACTTGTAGAATTGTAGATAATACATAAATATAAATAAACAACATATTCATTGCCTTGTAATTATCTTTTCTATTTTCACATTGATTACGTGATGCCAAACACTATGAAAGTTTGCTAAGTCAATATGCAATATATTAAGCAAAAAATTGTGTTCTTCTATTAATAAAACGAGGAATTATGCCCTTATACCCGCGCTTCGTCGCGGGTTCTTGTGTTTCTTATGTTTCTTATTCGTTTGGTGTTCTAGAGTTCCACCATAAGATTAAGACTCAGGTACTCTCAACATCTAGATATTACATCAAAATGTATTTAAGATGTCTATTACATAAAGACATTAACTTCCTACAGATTGAGAATTTTTTCTATAATGGTCAATATATTCATTTGTGAGAACAATACTTCAAAAGAATAGTAGTTACATACTTTTGGTAAGTAAACACAAAAAGTGTAGACCATCTGCCTAAAACATCTAAACACATTAAAACAGAAGCTCCATATCTACCCGGAAATAAAATGTAACCAAAAAAATTACGTCTAACCCAACATAACTGCGACTTCCACATACCCAGCATGACACTCCATTTGTTGTAGCAAGTAGTAACTCACTGGAATTAAGAGACCACTTGGCTAGCTCCCCTGTAATCAAGCTTGAAAAACATATCTACTAATGTCAATGTAGGTTACAACGCTTGTTCTCGTAAATTTTATGGATTCTATGTCATAAGATTCGACGGCTTCCTCGTGTAACCTACATTGTGCCTAACGGTACAAACAAATCATAGGTACATCCAAATCACACTAACTTTTACATGACAAAATCCCCATAACCCTCTTATTGTAAAAATCATATACATTATAGAACTGTATGAAATTGATTACATTTAAAACATACTCCATGCAATGCATTAAGAATCAAGACTCGTGTTATCTATTTAATTCTATACATTTTAACTTTTTTAGTCCTTTTTATATGGTTTTCTTATGAATATTTAACGGATATTTAACTTCTGCAACTCATTTGATGTACATTCGTTATTGTAATTTTGTTAGTGTGATTTATGCACTTTGTGCATAAAATGATCCAAATGGATTGATTTTGGGGCAAACATGCACCCAGAAAAAAACGTACCCTTGAAAGAAGCTTGTTAGGCACCTAACCAAGAGGAAAATATCCAATTGTTGTCGGTCAACACCTAAGCAAATCTGATATGTCCTGATCCCACTAATATTCACAAAACGTGAAATTCATAAAAACCTAACATCCCTTTCGAGCTTGCTCGTTCTCTTCTCACCCGTTCTATTTACATTTCATAAAGAGCAAGCAAATCAAATGCACCAAGCGGTTCCATGAATGCAAGCATGTGTGCTTCCTGATGCAGCCCATGTCATGGTTGTTTGGACAGTCACATCTTTCTGCACCCTAATTACCTTTAAGAAAGCTCACCAACCTGAGACATTAGACCTTCATAGTAAAATCTATTAGCTTCAACTCGCAAAACAATTACCATCGTTGATGTTTGAGAATTTTTTTTTTGATGATATAGATAAACTAAAATTCGACCATCTAAAGCTAACGATGAGGCTAAGAGATAAGTGATTGGGAAAAGAGGATAAATATGCCATGGCTGCAAACATAAAAGCTTACCCCACCAAGATGCAGAAAATAATCTCACTTGTGCTCAAATCCATTCAGAAGTATTGAAGTTGTATCATCATTACAGTCTGACAGTGACATTTTATTTCCATTTATCTTTCCAATGATAAATTTAGAAACAATAAAGCGACATTGAAGGATAAAAAAGTGCACTATAAGCATCAACCGTCATAAGCAACACATGGATTAATTTAGAGTGACGTCATGACATCAGGCTTGTAGTATCTATCCAAGGAAAGTGAAATATTCTCGTCTACTCTTTACAAAGTATGCATAGAATGATATCATGCTAGTTAGGAAAAAAATATGCGTAGACCGAAAGAGTACCAGATTATAACTTGAGGCTCAAACCTGCTACTGTGGGACCACGCGGGACACTCCTTATGGCTGCAACCACAATATAAGTACGGCTGCCTAGCCAAGATACGGGTGTCCGTAAACTGGGGTCATAAAACACAATTGTTGGATATTATCGTCATTGCCTATAGTAAAGACCCAAGATCTTTTTTCCTAAAAATTAATGTCACAGCGACATCGTCTAATATGCTTATGTTATATGATGTGTACGTACACATCATCTAATGGGATATCTGTTAAATGATGTGTATGTTCGTACATAGCCTAGGTGAGCGTACCCTCTTCTTTCTGTTACACTAATCAAATCTGTCACTCACATTCTGTTGTAGGCGCCATAACTTTCATTTTATGACAACTAACATAGCGTGTAAGAACCACATCATATAGAGTGTTTAAGTAAATCTCCGCCTATATTATAAAGCAAATGTAGTTTGGAATTTAATATTAAAAAGAATGAATCTCTACAATTGTAATCCTCGGTTTTAGCTATTAAATCGCGCAGCCTTTAGACCAATTAAAGATAAAAACACATCACAACCCCGAAGTTTACTGAACCAATTAACTATTTATTGTCAATTATATATCTATATGTTTTGTTCTCACTAACTAAAGTTACTCTATTTTTGTAAGTAGTTAAGCTTAGCGAAAGCAAAGTAAGCTTTGCTTGACAATAATGCAAAACATACAGATATATAGTTTTCTACGTAGTTAAGTTAATCTAAAGTTTTCATAGGCACCATATTCGTATTACAGGTGCTCCGAGTGTTGTAAAATTTGTTAGTAAACTGAATATGTAGGGTCGAACAACATGTGTACGCTATGTTCTTTTTCTCTTGTCGCTAACTTTTTTACCCGTTTCAATCAGACACAACAAACATCAACCCATGCATATCAAAGATATTTACTATTTGCTAATGGAGTGAATAAAAAGTGACAAAAAAACTACATTTCTATTTCTTTACACTAATGTACGGGCAATGAAAATTAATGTACTCTATAAGTGCAGTATTATGACATTAGTGTTAGTTTTTATGATAAAAACATCAAATCCCTATACATGGAAACAA
Organism: Glebionis coronaria; assembly: GCA_025667525.1. Classification (NCBI taxonomy): domain Eukaryota; kingdom Viridiplantae; phylum Streptophyta; class Magnoliopsida; order Asterales; family Asteraceae; genus Glebionis; species Glebionis coronaria. Next base: position 218,674,052 of record CM046877.1, read on the forward strand.
TGTAGACGCGTCTTGCAAGGCCAATTCATATAATCAGTAACATGTTGTGATAAGAAAGAAAAACACTCTCTTTGTAGTGATAGACAATAACATAGGAAATTTCCACAACCTTAATGACACCAGATAGTGGGTATGTGCTTATTATCAAACGACTTTCTTGAATTTAAGTGATGATCATTGTACTTATTTTGTCAAAACTTGAGTCATCAAAAGATGGCTTAATGCACATTTTGGTTACATTTGTATATGGATGTGATAGCTAGCTACATATAAAATAAAAATCATTTTACATAAAAAGTTAGAATTTTGTTAGCAATTGTATAAAAACGTTAGTTTAATTTACCATTTCCAGAACTACTCAAACACCATTGGTTTAATGAGCATGTTAACTTTACACTTAAAAAGGGGTGTTCCACACCAGACATTTTTTTGGCTATGTGAGGCCTTATCCAAGACAAACCGGTGTTCTACACCAGACGTTTTATTAAATATGTCAATGCATTAACGACATGTCTGCAAGTGCCATAACACTTGCTGAAAAACAGAGCCCCTCAAACTAACTGTGGCCACGAGTAGGGGTGTCAAGGGTTTGGTTGTTGGGCTTATAACATGCCTAAATAAGAGTAGTTCACATATTATCTCTTTAGCTTATATGATAACGGGAACGATTTCATTACTTATAAAAGGAAAAAGAAGACGTGTACATGACTAAAAGAGATGAGATGTTAGATTTTGACCTGCATTCTTAAAGTACGCAGGTTCAACTAATAGAAGTTCACTGCATATCCATAGTTTTGCCATAGTCTTGCACCATCGAAACGTGACCTGCATTAATTAGCATTGTCAATAAAACCTATCATTGGCATAGTGAGAATAAGTACGCATCTGAACCCCGAGAGCTTACGTTTCATAGTTTTTCCTCAAGGATTTGCTATTAATATATGCGACAGAAGTTGATTTGAAAACTTGTTTAAACCATTGGTGCCGCCAATTCGATCACTCAAAGAGAACCACACCCAACACCCTCAGTTCCGAAACTCGCCTGCTCCTTTTCATGTGTGTTTTAGAGCAACGTAATGTACCTGTTGAAGCGTCAATAACACCACCAAATCATCCAAATTCTCACTTCCTTGTTTCGAGCTTTCTGTATGACACGAAACCATAAACATCAAAAGTAACTTATCGGGTACATCTGTTTTGTTTAATTTCTTTCGTGATTTGACATTCCAGTCAGACAACTGAAGAAAGTCTCCTTTTAAACTTCGCTTTTCGCTTCCAATTTCTCATCTAAATGCCACTACTTGATCTGTCATCTTTAAAGCAACACCATGCATAATCGTAAAAAATGCGGCTCAAATATGTAAACAATCGAAAAAAGAGGATACACCGACGTGGATGCAAATCTAAAAATTTGCCCCGCTAATCCGTGGACAATCTCAACTTTAATCAATCGCACCGTGACTCGTCACAGCCTCCTACATTTACATTTAAATCTCATAAAGGAATTCACTACACGTGAGGATGATGAACCAATCACAAAGCTGACATTAGGAAAACATTAGAAACTAAATACAACAGGTCAACATTATAAACCACATATCACTTTTTTCGGTAAGGAAACTGTTATTCTAAATCCAAAGTGGTAATAAAAAGCACAAACCAAAATTCGGAATTTAAACTCTTTAAAATTTAGGAATGAGATGGATAATACCTTCAAGGCTGTATTGAATCTCGAATTGCAAGGACATTGTTTGGTTTGAGTGTGTAATCTCGAACATGTATCGATGCATACAGTTTGTTTTCCTTGCTTTGGCGTGCAGTTTGTACCCTCTTGAGTTCCTGACATCTGACAAACCAAAAAGACGTTGTTGCAATTTTTTTGCCACATAGATACACACGTTTGGTTTTTTCGTTATCTAACAAAACAAATGTGGCTCAAATCTCATAGTAAAGGCGTGGGACCGAAAACCTGGCACGACTGCAATCACACTCTGTGGACTGCCTAGCCTAGATGCAGATGTCGGCAGGCCATTGACTAAACAATATTTGTACCTACAAATAAGTAGTAACATTTAAATTAATATCAATAACTTAGATAGTGATCTGGACTAAAAAAATTCACGATTATATAAAATTCTATGTTAAATCAAAGGAGGATAATTAGGATCTTGATTTGCTCACATTAAAAGCTTAAAAAAGTTTATTTTTTCCAGATTATCACATAATCGAACTCAACGAATCTAACAACAAACATAAATTCATCATCTTAAACCACCAATCCATAAAAAAGTATCATCTACATTTTCAGTTTATTATATTAATCAGTGTGTAAACACTTATCCTTTTGCCACTAAAATCAAGGAAAAACAAGACCTAATCATGTGCTTAGTATCGTAAAAGTCAGAATTACGCGTGGTTTTGTGTTTTTGTGTTAAAATAGGTAAAAATGATCAAAAGAAGAGAAAACACAGGATTTCACGGTCAAATGTTGAAGAAACGTCCAAGAAAAAGACGAAGACAAAGTCAAAAGACCATAAGTGTGCCCAAGTTCACGAAAACCGGCGAAACCAACACGAGTTTAAAGAAAAAGATCAAGGAAGCCAATTTCGAGTTCGTTTTTAGCAGATTTAATCATTTACGAAGATTTCGGGCTTAGTGGGTCCCACATTTGCTTAATGGGCCCACAAGCCCATTTAAGAAAATGGTTACAATTCAAATAACGGATCATGAGGCCCAAAAGAAAACAATTTATAAAAAGACAAATTGAGCAAAAGCCCATTATGCAAAAGAAAAGATCCGTGTGATGTTTGGGCCAAAGCCCATTTGAATCAATAATGTTGGACGAAGATTTCACTTGGCCTGGTCAAACTCTGTCAGTCAACAACTCTCACACGTTTTAATCTTACAACTCCCCACACGTCTTTATTTCACCTCACACGTGTACCCATACCCCACTCTCACTTATTAATAAAACGTTTTTTTACCCACTCTCCCATTGTTTCGATGATAACAAAGCAATCACCCACTCCCCTTTTCTCTCCCATTCACACTGCCATTTTTTTACCCATCTAAAAAAAAACCTAATTTCCTATATCTCATAAATTACCTATCATAAATTGGGGCTTTTACCCAATTTTGTGTGATTCACACACTTGGGGAATAAATCCCCAAGTTTTTCGCAGCAATCACCAAAGGGTGGTCCTCACCTCCAAAACCGACGTGGCCTTTTTCCTTGTTGTGATTGGTTAAACCACATCACCAATACCAATCCCACCAATAAAGAACCTCCACCTCAGCATAGAACAAACACAAGAAGCACACACCCCTATCCAGGCTGGCAATCCGCGTGACACAAGATGCTTTCAACCGTTGGATTGAAGGAGTGAAGAAAGAGAAGGCATAAATGATGAATAGAACGACTCAGATTTAATTTTGTTACTCTCGAAGCTTCATGAAGAAGTTTTTGGGGTTTTGCCTATAAAACCCCCCTCATTTGTGTAATATGAAAGCACTTTTCTTTTATTTAATTTTCTATAAATTAGATAATTTGGGTTAATGTAATTTTTAATTTTCAGTTATTGTAATTTTTATCTTGTTAATGAAAAGTAATTTTTAATTATTTTCGTCTCATTTAAATTTTCTGTCAAATTTAATTATCATCTTGAATCTGTTTCTTTTTAATATTACTGTTTGTTTTTTTAATTGATAAAATATAATAAAAAAATGATTAAAAGAATAAATAAATAGAAAGTGATTATTATTTTCCCCACTGGGAAAGTATAAAAAATCTGTTCGAAAGGTTACTGTTTGGTTCGGTTAGTATTCTGGTTCGAAGGAGATGTTGTGTTCGAAGATGATGATGATGATAATTTAGGGGTGCGTTTGATTCGGTTCATAGGGGGTTCAGCGCCCTCCTACATCTCAACTGTTGCGTCACAAGGTTCCTTCTCATCTCTTTTATTGTTCTGATTAATTTTAGATTAATATCGAATGTTTGATTGCTTATGATTATTTAGCTGTTTATTTAGTTATTGTTTGGCTTTAAGTTGCTCGAATCTGCTTAAGTTTATGTAGTTACTGTTGGGTTTAAGAATTATTTGTCTGTTTTGTCTATTGGTAAATCATATCTGCTTTGTTTGGTTTATTTAGTTTATTTGGATCTGCTTCTTTATTATTGGTACCTGCTATTTTAATATGTTTATTTAAGTTTATTTTGATTTTAGTTTTAATAGATTATTGAATCTGCTTATTAAGTCTAATGCTTATTTGATTTGTCAAGCTGTTATGTTTTATTTTGTTTAATTTAAGTTGCTGATATAGTTTTATTTGGTACTGCTTGTATCTGTTTGGATCTGCTTATTAATTGTTTTAGCTTATCAGCTTATTCACGTTTTGTCTGGTTCCTTGTTTTAGCTTATTTGACATCTGCTTATTCTCATTTATTGCTTATTTGCTTATTGCTGGTTATTAGCTTATTTGGGCTGGGTTTGTTTGCTTTCTGCTATAAGGAAAACAGATCCATTTGATCTGTTGCATTCCAAATAATTCCAAAAAAAAAAAATAAACAACCAAAATTCGTCTGTCAGGGGACTCGAACACCTGACCTCTCGTATACCAGTCGAACGGCACAACCAACTTAGCTAGGACCTTTCTTGTCTTTTATTTCACTTCATTTAATTAATATAGGTTATTAAATCTTTGCTGGCAGTTTAAATTAACTAGTTTTAATACAAGTTTTTAAGTTTATTTATTTTAATTAAAAAGTTTTATATTAATTTTCTTTAATTCAGTTTTTATAATAAATAAAAAGATAAAAAAAATATTTTAATTTTAATTACTTTTATAATATTAAATTAGTTTTCATTTTATTTTTATTTAAAAATAATTTTGGTTTGTTTTAAAAAATAGTTTTCATTAAAAGTATCAGTAGAAAAGTTTTTAATTAGAGAAGTTTAAATTTTATCTTTATTTACAAAATTAGTTTTCATTTTGTTTAATTTTTAAAATAGTTATTAATTAAATTAGATTTAAATTTTAAATAGTTGAATTAGTCTTTTGTTTAATTTTAGTGTTTTATTACATAAGACTTTTAGTTTAAAAAAATACCAAAAATATTCGTTTCACCAAGAACAAATAAGTCTTACGTTAACTGGAAATCAATTCGAGTCGAGTCGAGGAAACGAACAATAATTGTTAATTGGACTAAATATCCTTACATTATATATCAAAATCAATAGTTTTTGATACTTCGAGCAACTAAAACTTCAAAAGCCAATAAAGCCCGCAACTTTCCCTAAATTTTCCATAACCCATGAACACCCTATAAGCCAAATAAGAAACAGTGACAATAAACAAATAATTAAACCCGAAATTTACAGGTCTTAAAAAAGTAGGCTACCGGCAACAACCCGCAAGACTACTATCCGGGACAAATCCTTCTTGATTCACTCATCCTGTGGAATGTATTTTTGTAATGTTAAAGCAAGACTTAAGACCCTTTCATGACAAGCATGTACACATAACAATCATCTACGAAACAGTTGCACATTTATATCAATAGAAACACAACAAATGAAAAAATGTATCTTTTTATCATGAACAAATACGCCATTGATTTCTCAGACATAATTTAAACAAAGGCCTGATTTTTGATAAGCAACTGCAAGGAATTAAGATTGAGGAACCCTATTTTAATTCAACTAATTAATTGTACATTTCAAAAACCTCGACTAACTTTGTCATCCTCACCATGCAAGAATCAGAAGGTTGAATCGAAATTATATGGTTATGGTTTGTGGGTTTGATCAAGATCGGTGGATTTGTGTGTATGTTTTTTTTCAAGAACGGTTGTAACCATAAAAAACTTTGTGAGGGGCGCTTTGGTTGTAACCGTAAAAAAACTTTGTGAGGGGCGCTTTATTTATTTATTTATTTTTTATTATGGAAATTCCCATCTATTATTATAGTTATAATATAATAAGTAGTGATGGCAAAAAAACTTCGAATCTGACAGAGAATTCGATACCCGACTTCAACTTGACCGGGGATTCCTCGAGTTGACTGAGAATGGGGATGAGGGTGGGGATTATTCGACAATAAAAAGTGAGTATGGAGGTGAGGATAGTAATACCCATAATTTCTTAAACCCGTCCTCGAACTCGCCCCTGGATATTTTTATTCTAAATATACATTTATATATCTATTAGATATTTGAAACACTATCAATCGATTGTTAATATCTCATTTGAAACGAACCTTTTAGGATGAACTTTTGTATGTTAATGTTGTTATTGTTCATATTGAGCATGACCGTATGAATATTAGTGTGGTTAATGTTGTTTGATATTACCGTATTATTTATTTGTAATTGTTACATCATTTAAAAAATATTTTAAATATTAATCATGTAACGGGGAAAATCCTCGATTTCTCATTGGGATCCCCGTTCTCTAATATATATATTTACAAAACCCTTGTAAACTCTAATATATATAGTTACAAACTTTAATGAGAATGAGGATAGAATAAGGATAGATATTGAACTTTAGAGATAAGATGGTGTCAACCATTTTCCGAATACTCGGCCTCATTGCCATCTATAAAATTAAGTACGATTGGCAGAAAGAAATATAAACTTATACTCTAATCTTTTACAAGTTAAAAACTGCAAGATATACAAAATACAGAAGAAAAATCAAAATATATATATTTCAGTTGATACAACGTATTGTTTGTAAAAAAGCTAGAAATAAATCACCCTGTAAAGAGATGGTAAGTAGTATTCTCAAACAAAAATATTGACTTCTCTGTAAAAAAATTGTACACTTAACCACCATTAATATACATTATCCTGTAGTTTATATACTGTGATTTGCAGAAATTAAAGAATCAAACGATAATGGTGAAACTTTGATGATCCGTCGTGGGTCGACACGAACCGCTATCAGCTGATTGCTAGTTAGACGCGAAGTTCTAAACTACTTTACTTATAAAAAAAAATACAAGGATAATATTACTATATACTAATTTCAGTGAATGTCATTTAAATAGGTTATACTAGAAAGAATATGGTGTTTAAATATAACTAGCATGAGAGAACGTGTTCACAATATGTATTTGTATTGGTATTTCCCAATGAAGCTCTGTGTCGTCTTAGACTCCTTTCTATTTTTTATAACCTTATGCCGACTGATGATACATAATAAATTTAGGAAAGTATATGGCCAGTAGTTTGTAATAATCACTGTAAACTGTAAGTAGATTTAGTAGCTAAGCTAGTTCCATTACTTGTTTGCTCTCCATACATGAGCTGTCACACAAATTCAAATGTCAAAATGATTGAACTTTTGGATTAAACAAGGAGTACGTATTACAAATATTAGGGAAAAAGATGGATTTGGTCAAATCCTCTATCTTTGATCCACTATATGGTCAAATTAAAAAATTTTGACATATATAGTCATGCACAAATGCTCAACTGTCCAACTCGATTATAATTATGACACGTGTCTTATGGTAAATATTCGACTTACGGTGCTCAACCCCCAAGTGATTAACTTTGTCATTATTTTTTCTTTTTTGCAGTTTATTACATTTTTGGTCCTAGTGGTTTTGAGTAAATTGCATTTTCGAAAACCAAAAACAAACATCTTCACTATCACCAACATCATCAACATCCACCTACACCTTTTTGTCCTCTCATCCAACAAAAAAAAACCCCAAATTTATTAAAAGAAAAATCTAAGATCTGTTTGAAAAAATAACCATATTCGCCTCCTCCACTACCATACATGTCACCACCACCTCCTCCACTGCCATACCTTCCACTGCCTCCTCCACTCCTATAACGATCACCACCACCTCCTCCACTGTCATACCTTCCGTCGTCGCCTCCACTACCATACCTGTCACCACCACCTCCTCCCCTGCCATACCTTCCACCGCCTCCTCCACTGCTATAGCGATCACCACCGCCGCCTCCATAACCTCCTCCACCACCACCTCCGCCGCCTCCGCCGCCACTAATGCTACTTTGAACGCTGCCACCTTCAGGACCAGTGAAATCAGCAGCTTTAGCCCTACCATCAGATCCAGTCTCAACAACAAACTTAACAGCCTCACCATCACCTAAGCTTCTAAACCCAGTCTCAACACAAAAACAGAGGGAATGAATCTACAACCTCAACAACAAACTTAACAGCCTCACCATCACCTAAGCTTCTAAACCCAGTCTCAACACAAAAACAGAGGTAATGAATCTACAACAGGGGAGAAAGCACAAAAACAGGGGGAAGAATCTACAACAGGGGAAAAACTACAGCATTTCATTGAACCTTCCACGAATATAAAAAATAAATAAATAACAGAACCAATAATAATAACCCATCACTTGACATTCCTAATCACACACACAAAATAAGATACTCACACTTAGTCGACTTGTAATCTTTGAACCTTCCATGAATGCAGGATACATGTTATACCTTTCATAAACAATATTTCACCTATTTTTAATGGACTTTAAACCCAACCCAACTTTACTTTAAAGATTATAAACATAGCATTTATTACACCGTGTCATTGAGCACATTATTTTTCATATAAATAATTAGACCTCATATGAGACATCATAACATAACTTAATACTAATACTTATAAAAATCACAAACTTTTGTTTGGTTCTTTTTTGTTACATGAGTTGGGCAGGGGTCTTTCATCGTGCATTCACGCATACTTCCTGACTCGTACACCTTAAAACCCAGCTTAGGGTTAGTTCCATTTTTTCATTCCTCAAATCTGATCTGTTTTTTTATATATTTTTTTATCAGATGGGTTTAAAAAACTTGTTTGAGGGTAAGAAAACAACAACCCAGAAAAACGATGATGTTATTATGAACAACAATTCATCATCTCGTAGTGTTCTTTCGCGATCAAGCTCGCGTGCTCGGATCGAAGAAGAGCTAGCACAAGTTTTCACCCAGAAAATTCGACCTAAATGGGGACAGAAAGATCTCAGCCTCCGAACTGGGATCAATAATGGTTCTCTAGGAGGCCAGAAACCAACCGAAACCGAGCTCGAAAACATGATCAAGGAAGTTGATGCTGATGTCGATTTGCATGATATCATTGCTCTTAATACTAAATATGTCGATTTAAATGAGCTTTTGGAGAATCTAAAACACGCGTTTGGTGTTTTCGATATTGATAACAATGGTTCTATAAGTGCAGAAGAGTTGCAGAAAGTTTTGGGCAGGTTGGAAGAAAGCTGCACCATTGAAGAGTGCAAGAAAATGATTAATGGTTTTGGTGTTGATGGTGATGGTATGATTAGTTTTGATGAGTTTAAGGTTATGATGATGAGTGGTAATGGCTTTGGTTCTAAGATGAAGGATGAATAAGTTCTTTTTAATATGTTTCTTATGTTATTGTTATGTGTTTAGGAAGATTTTAATGTTTTTCATTAGTCTTTGTTAAGTTTTAGTATCTTGGAAATATTAAAAAGTTTTATGATATTTATGGTTAAGATTTGAGGAATAGAAAGAGAAAGTTAATATTACTCTTTTTGGATTTGGAGTTATGTTTGTTTAATATTCTTATGGTTTGAGGAGCGATAGTGTGAATATATTATGATCCATCAAAAACAGTGTTTTGTGTGTTATTGTTGAAAAGATAAGGATCGAATTTGTAATTTGGCCAAACCACAGGGATCAAAGTACTCAATTTCAAATAAAAAAGTAAAATGTAAAGTTAAGCATTGTATGGTGCAAAGTTGAGCATTTTATGGTTTAGCACCGTAAGTTTATCACTTACTGTTGAGCACTTGTGACTGCAAAGTTGAGCATTTGTGGTAGTGACTATATTTGTCAAAATCTTTTGGCTTGACCATCCAGTGGATGGAAAGTGCTCACCTTGACCATTTTGGTCTTTTTCCCTAAATATTAACCACTATTGTAACTCACCCTATTAGTGATTTTTCTCAACAAAAACGGTAACGTCCATTCTGTAAGGCAAATTGGAGTGGACTAAAACCTACAAGCCACTCACCCCAACTCACGTGTGACTTCTATTTCCCTTTAAACTCACTCACGCGCGATTTACTCACTTCACCCAAATTTCTACCCCGAACTCACCTAGCGCCAATTTTATACACGTGACTTACTCAGTTTTAGGTTAAGTTTTTTAGGTGTTTTTTGTAAGTGAGGTGTGTTTAAATAATAAAAAAATAAGTATGTGAATAAAACCTTGATAAATTGAATATGAACAAGATAAATAACTCAGAATCAAAACCTTATATTAATAAACGAGTTTAAAGTTTAAAACCAAAACAAAGATCACCACAGCTACTCTGGTGTAGTTTTATTATCTAAATGATAATAGTTTTACAAAGATAGAAGATAAAAAAATGATCTAGGTTACATGTTTTGAAAGAGAGAGAACACATATGAAAAACACACAGATGAAACCCAGATGAGTCAAACAATAGGAGCGTCTAGGGTTTTATGTAACCAAAGGAGCCGTTGTAGGGCTTGTGTGGGCTTTTGTAAACTGGATATGGGCTTGAGCTGTCATGGCTATGAACTTTCACATCTTGGCAGCTTGAGTCCTCCAAGTTATAATCTGCTATCACTGAAGGTCCAAAATGCTAACTGAAACATTCAAACATAACAAAATAAGTCCCCAAAGGGTTAGAATGGTATCTGATTAGGTCATTCATTTTAACATCCCCCCTTAATCAGATACCTCAAATATGTCAAACGTACCAAGTCTTTCAACAAGGGAGTTGTGCTGTAATGTATCCAGTCCCTTAGTAAGGATATCTGCTATTTGATTAGCAGACTCCACTTTACATGTTTTAACTACCCATTTAAGATTTTTTCCCTTACAAAATGCAAGTCAATCTTTAAATGCTTAGTTCTTTCATGAATGACTAGATTAGCAGCTATTTTCATGGATGAGTTACTATCAAAGTACAAGGTTATAGGTAAACGATTATCGCAATGCAAATCGTATAAAACCTTAAGAATTCAAACAACCTCGCTGGTTACTGAAGCAAGAGCTCTATACTCTGCTTCATGGGATGATTTGGAGAGAGTATTTTGCTTTTTACTCTTCCAAGATACAAGATTATTTTTAATAAATACACAATAACCAGTAACAGAGTTTATAGTCACAACACATTTAGCCCAATCAGCATTAGAGTAAGCACTAAGAAACATACCAGATGTCTTCTTAATGTGAATGCCCAAACTTGGAGAACCCTTGAGATATCTTAATATCTTGAAGGCAATCTTGAGGTGAGAATTCAAAAGGGAGTGCATAAATTGACTTAAGTAGTGAACAACATAAGATATATCAGGTCTGGTATTGGTTAAGTATATGAGCTTACCCATCAATTTTTGATAATCAATAATGTTATCAAGAAAGGGATCATTATCAGTAGGTTCATTAGATATAGCAAGTTTAGAAACCAAAGGGGTCTTAGCAGGTTTACAAGCAAGCATACCATACTCAGAAAGAATGTCCAACACATACTTTCTTTGGTTCAAACAAATGCCACAATTTCTGTCAATGACTTCAATACCCAAAAAATATTCCAATTTTCCCAAGTCCTAGATCATGAACTTAGTTCTCAAAAAAGTTTTAAACTTTTCAATTTCAACAATGTTGTTACCAGTGATAATGATGTCATCAACATACACAAGTAAGACAAGGAAAATACCATCATGAGACTTAGTGTACAAAGAGTAACCAGATTTGATTTGAACATAACCATTTTCATTTAGCATAGAAATAAGCTTAGCATTCCATTGTCTACGAGCTTGTTTAAGCCCATACAAGGATTTTTTAAGCCTACAGACCATGTTCTAACCCCCAGGAAGATATCCTTGGGGTGGTTTCGTGTACACAGTCTCATCAAGATCACCATACAAAAAAGCATTGTTAATATCAAGTTGATAAACAGGCCAAGATTGCATAATAGCTAAGTTAAGAAGACATCTAATGGTCACCATCTTAACAACAGGGTCAAAGGTTTCCTCATAATCTATACCTTCTTTTTGACCAAACCCCTGTGCAACAACCCTAGCTTTATATCTTTCTATCTCTCCACTAGATTTAAATTTTGACTTCCTAATCCATTTACAACCTAAGGCCTTTCTACCTTTAGGAAGCTCAACAATTTCCCAAGTGTCATTCTCAAGAAGGGCTACAAGTTCAGCATTCATAAAAAGGGTTTTGAGAAGCTTCAAAAAAACTTTTTGGCTCACATTTTTGTTAAGTTGGGTGACAAAATAGAAACTCTCATGATTAATGTTAATGCAAAGCAATGCCTAAAAACATTGTTAGTACTAATTAATCTTTCTTAGTTTTGATCAAGACAAATTACATAGACATTTATTGTTAGAACACAATCATAAAACGAATTATCTAACAAACACTATCATTAAGGTAATAATCATTACATTAACATATCTTAATCATGCTTAGTGATCATAAAAGTGATTAGCCTTAAAACTCACTTTTGTCAAATGTAACAAAAGATTTTTAATAAACTTTATTTTTAAGAAAATGTTTTATTAAAATGAAAATATAAATTTGAATATGGCATATTCCAAATGCCATAAGAATATCCGTTGAAGGTTTAAACAACCTCAGATATTTTAAATTCACTAAAAGACAAAAAGGAGCGGACTCTACGCCGGCGGTACCTTAGCACCTACGGCAGTTCCTTATCGATAAGGAACTGCGGGCTCCAATAAGGAACCGCGGGCAGATATAGCCGTTGGATGTTTTGTCTTATAAATAGTGGATCAAATCTGCATTCTCATCAACCCTTTTTGGACATCTTCTTCTGCCTTCTTTCTTCTATCTAATCCTAGTAATTTGTAAATGATCACTTGATGTGTTAAGTATGTTTACTCATGATTATCCTCTTGATATCCTTCTTTACCTTGTCCAAATAGAAGATCACTCATACACTTGTGATGTGATTAAAGATGTAACATTGATGAAGATCACCTTCTCCTAAAGATCTAGTCATGTTCATCATTTGTTTATTTGTGTCTTGTGTAGATCCAATGTATTTGTGAATACTTGGACTAGTTGTGTTCATCCAAGCTATTTGTGAATACTTGGATTAGAGTTGTGTAAATCCATTCCACATGTGTGTGCTTGGATTTATGTTGTGTAGATCCAAGTTACATGTGTGTACTTAGATATGTTTAGTTGAGTTGTAATTAGTTGTGTTAGTTCTCACTAAACTATAAAGTGATGTGGTTGTGTCTTGTGAGTTCTCACTAAACTATAAAGTGATATGTAGTTGTGTTGTGTGAAGTTCTCACTTAGCTTCAAAGTGAAGAGTTGTGAAGATTGGTTCTAGCTTTAGATTAGAACTCGACATCTAGCCTTGTGTCGGAAAATGGTGAAGTAGGCAACATTGTGAAGATTGGTTCTAGCTTTGGTTTAAAACTCGACATCTAGCCTTGTGTCGTAAAATAGTGAAGTGGGCGACATTGTGTAGATTGGTCCTAGCTATGATTAGGTCTCGACATTTAGCTTAGTGTCAGAAAATAATGTAAGCGACGTTGTAAGGTTTTCTCTGCCAAGAAGGTAGCTTGTGGATATAGTGGAAATCTCGAGTAAGGTGTACTCGAGGAGTGGAGTCGGAACGAGGATAGAGCCTCGTTGCCGAACCACTATAAATCTTGGTGTCTTCCTACTAGGTTGTTTCTTTCCTTACTCATTACTTACATTCATTATCATTATACTTACTATAGATTGTTAATGCATTAGAATTGAACCTAATCATTATGCAACTAGCTTTCAAGTAAAAGATAGTTTTGTGCACTCACCTAATTGAAAGGAATTTTAATTAGGAGATAAACCGATGAGAAACTATTCAACCCCCCTTCTAGTTTCTAAAATTGGTATCAGAGCGACGGTGACTCAAGATCTTTGAAGTATATTGTACTTTAAAACTTGGATCGATCCATTGTCTCCTCAAATTAGAAGGTTAAGTTGTACTAAAGTTTTTCTTTGGTCAAAACTATTTTTTGTTGAAAATAAGCCTTTTAAAATGTTAATATTGCATATTACTTAAATTAGTAGTATTAATGCATTTTAGATTTACTCTTGAAATGTATTTACTAGTTTGCATCTTGTTATGTGTAGGTACTCATAAAGATAAATCATTCTATTGATTGTGGATTGAGTTACTTACACTTGTAGAAGACTCATCTTCTTTGATTTCCAACATCATTGAATGATGATATCAAGATGGGTAGAAGTGATACTAGTATCTGAAGACTTAGTAGTCACTATTATTCATAGTTGGGCTTTGCATCGGTTCCTTGAAAGCTCGGAATGCAATTTGTGGCTAAGGTACGCTTTCGTTCTTCCACACGCCTTATTGATCATTCTTTTGATCATTAATTGACTATATGCTTGTTCTTGGCATCCTTGCCTTGACATTTACTTGTGGTTTGTGATTCTTTCCTTTTTCCCTCTCAAACCTTCATTGCTTGGATACTTGACTCACTATGGAGATGTAGGGTGAGTAGGTAGAAGCTTAAAGTATCAAGCATGATTTCCATGGTTTGCACCCTTACGGTTAGTAGGCCCTATATCATGTGTAACTTGTGCAATTAAGCTCATCTCTAGGATAATTAGTGAATCCCTTGAGATACCAAACTACTTCATTAAGTTGTAGGTGGATTTTACACATTTGGAATTGAAATATTCCAAAGATATTGTTATTGTTAATTCTAGCAATAATTATCCTATCATGTGGGAGAAAAAGTGAATCTATACTTTGCTCATGTTTTGAAATAAAATAAGACTACTCTTAAAAATGATCTTATTCTATGCATCAAAATTGCTTGGTATAATTCATTACCAAAGTCGTTTAGACTTTCGCTAGAAAGGCACGTCTTAAACCACTATATATGACACAAGCTATTCACCTCCTCAATTTGAAGAATGTCATTTGTCTCTTGAGCAATGTTCTTGGTCTTGATTCACTTCCCTTGACTCCTCTCCATTTGCTTCTTGGCTACGAGTAGTCGTTTGTTCACTTCGGTCTTCTCCTATCTCGATTCAACTCGTAATCGTTCAACAAGGCATTATTAACTAGTGTTGTGGTGGTCCAATGATATCCTAAAAGGTTTAAGATATATTTTTAAGTATTTTAAAAAATTTGGTTTTCAAAAATTCATTGTCTTTCTTTGATAAAAACCTGCCTCTGTAGGTGGTTCTTTATCTCTGGCGGCTCAAAGGCGCGGTTCCTTATCGATAAGGAACCGCGGGCAGAAACTTTTGCCAGAGCGCCAGTTTTTGTAAAATAACCTTTCTCAAACAAGACCTTCTCTCTCCTTCACACACAGCCGACGTTTTTCTTTGTTTTTCTAGCATTGTTGAAGCTTCAAAAACCTTCAATCACTCAAATTAAGTGATTCAAGTTCGTGGGTTTCACTCATCCATCATCCAAGATCAATTAATTATAAGTTATTTCTTTCAATTTCATCTAATTTGTTCTAGGGTTCATACATTCATAATTGGGGATTTTTAAAATTGACTTTGAATTAGAACCTTATTAGGAATAAGAGTTGACATAGTATTGTTACTATGATTCTTTAGGTTCATATTCATTCAGATTTTACTAAAACCCATTTGTAGAACAAATCCGAATTTTGACTAAATATTTTTGGTTGATAGATGGAATTGATATGAACCCATGAACAAGTTGGTAATGGCATTGTTAAATGCTTACCTAAAAAACCTTGTTTTGAAAAACCAATGTTCTAATTCATTGTTGATTTTACATAATTCATATGTTTTAACCAATGATGAAATGAGTACATTGTGAACATGAGAATGACAAGGATTAATCCTTTGTTTGTCAAGCTATTGATGAAACACATTCTCATCTTTTGAAATTTTGATTTTTAATTTTTCATATGAGTGATTGGATAAATATTTTTGTTTATTGTATTTAGGTACAAATCATGCCTTTAAGATATCAAAGAGATCATCAAAACACTAGACGATATATGACAAACCTTTCTCAAATTGTTGCTTCTACCCAACTCCAAAACTCATATCCATCTCTTTCAAAACGTTGTTTCCATGAGGGTAGAACTGTTAACGAAGAAATTACGGGTTATGACTATATTAAATCTATGTTTGAGCCTACGGGGTTTGATTGTTTGCTTTACATAGATGAAGAGATATATCCCGTATTTATTTTGGAGTTCTTTAGCACCTATTCTATCTTTGAATTCAATGGTATAATATTCGTTAGATTCTTATTGAATGATCAAGTCATTCAATACTCTCTCGAAACCTTTGGTCAAATTCTCGGTGTGTCATCTGAGGGCACTTGTCGTTTCACGGACAAATGGAGACTTGATGCTCTCGATGAATCCAACGATAAACCTCCAAATGACCACTATGAAGTTGATCTTGATTTTATCCTTGAAATCATTTCCAATGAGCGTGATGGAAACGTTGTGAGAAGCCTTCATTCTAATAAATGAATTGTAAATCGTTATGAGGTTCTCTCAAGTGACCTTAAGGATTATATGGTTCATTGGGCCGAGATCCTTAGGGAGAATGTATTTTGTCTTGGTGGGAACCAGGATCACATTCTGTCACACCCCACCATGGCGGAATATGGGGCGCGAGCTATGGATATCATCACAACATGGCGTGTCTATAGAGATAACTAAATGAAATAAGAAATGTCATAAAATGGTGACACAAATGTCATGACAATATCTCAACAATGCAGGAGTCTAGGTAAGTAGGTAACAGTCCTACCGCTTACCCGAGACAAACAATTAACATAAACAAAGCAAACATAAAGGTTTCAACAAAGTATCATTTATTCAAACATCAAATAAAGACTAAGAGGAAAGGGGGTTCCTCCAAATGCAACCCTAAGCCTCCAAAGCTAGCCACTCCTATTCTCATGCTTAACCACATTCTCACATGAAACAAACACTAAAACACGTCAACATAATATTGGTGAGAGTCATAGATTTAGACTCCAACCATAAATCAGTTATAATTAGTTGTGAATAACCACCAACAATAAAAATATATGGACAATGTGTTATAGATGTGCATTAACAACTAACATTCAAGATTAATCATACCAAACCAATTCCAAGGCTCCAATCCTTTCCAAACACCATGGTTCCATAGGCGCCCATACACCTATGTACCAATCCTAAGGCCCCGCCTTGTCAACATCCCCTTGGTACCAAGTCAAATCACAAAACAATCATGAATCAATTAGCAGATAATCACATAAGCACACACAAGTCCATCACCAATCATAAAACATTCACAGCAACAATTTACAAAACCATAACGAGTATCTCTTCCATCCCATCTGGAAGTCAAAATCATTAAATGATATGGGAATATGAAACTCACCTGATCAAGGTTCTCCAAATATCCACGCTCTATAGAAAATCTAAACACATAAACATATACAATCAAGACATGACCACATACCAAATGGCTCATCAATCTATGATGCATATCTAACATTCTCATACAACTTAAACTCATTTACGTGCTATAAGAATCCCATTACACCCCTCTATCAGCCCTTAACTTAGTTAAGTTCATAACCCGTCCCGTTAACATTTTACCCAAAACAATCCTGTTTTTCATACTTCAAACTATAGGTCGAACACCCCCTTACCCAAAATAACATTCACTGTAAAAGAAACCCTATTCCCTTATATGTGTTATCTAACTCTCCTGTTCGGACTCAACCTTAAAGCTACTGTTAAGGCCTCCATATATATATATATATATATATATATACTTTTACCTATCCAGAATTTACTGATTTTGAACATATGAAAAGTTTGTTATGATTAGAAGGTTTTCCACTATCCCAATTGATTAGCCCTATTACAGATATCTTATATAACATATAAAATAACTCTCACGTTAGTTTGAAAGTCCAATTGTACTCCTAAGTACTCTAACCACCTTAAAACATTAAATTAAACCCGACTGATTTCAAAACTGTTTTAACCTCCGACTGTTGTAACCTGTTTTTGACCCACTTTCGTACCTCCAATCCAGTTCTAGTTTCTTGTATTTTAAAGCCAATTCAATTACCTTTTCAGGGATATAAGATTCAAAAATTACAAGTTTGTAGAACTCTAGATATGATTAAAACAATTGACCTAAATTCTGCCCAGTTTTTAATTACGAATTTAATTGAATTAACCTAATTAATTATTCATAATTTACTTAATCACAAGCCCTAATTACTCTAATCATTCTTAATCATAGAAACTCAGGTTTTAATTTATAATAAACCCTAAATCCATCATACATTGATTATAAAAACCTTAAAACCAATTTAATTGAAAAAGGAATTTGAAGGTTTTACCTTAAGATAAATGGAAGCCAATATTTTATGAAGAACCCTAATTTTTCTCCAAGTGATCGTCGGTTTTTCTTTGCTCCAGGGATTTATGTTTCTTTTTTATATAAAAGCCTTATATACTAATGTTACCAAGTCCTAGCCCAAGTAGTATTGCCCACATTCCTTTTTTCTTTTTCTTTTCTTTGTGTCGACCTAAACCGTCCTATATATATTTATTTTTTTATTTATTTTTGTTTTTTATTATTTATTAATACACTACTAATGTTTCCTTAAATTACCTTAATTTATTACAGCTCCTATAGCCTCCAAAACCTCAAAACCGTAAAACTAGTCAAATTTACGCGTATTCCGTAAAAGACGTAAAATATACAGTTTTATAAAAACTCTTGAAATATGAAATAAACTAGTTAACTAAGTCCTAAGTGACTTAAAACCATCCCAAAAAATACTCCCATGACTAATTACCTCATCCAAGACCTCTAAATGCTAAACCTTAAATCGTAAAAATACGATTTTCTATAATACATATACGTATACGTAAAACCACTAAATAACACCATCTTATTTCATAGTCACTACTATGTGAGCTCATGAACATGAAAACATAACACATCGTTTCACTCACAAGGTACCCCGTACCCGAAAACGATGTCCAAACCACACTCTATTCACAACAAATAACACGTAAACACATAAAGACACACAATTTCACGAAATATGCCCAAAATAAAACTAAGTGACGAACCTCAAAACCGTGGTTGTCACATCACTCCCTCCTAATAGAAATCTCGTCTCGAGATTTACTCCTTAGGATCAGTCCCATCATTAGCAAATAATTGAGGATACTTGTTCCTCATGAACTCCTCCCGTTCCCAAGTGAACTCCGGTCCACGTTTCGAATTCCATCTAACCTTAACCAACGGTATCTTACTTCTCTTTAGAGCCTTAACTTCATGATCCATAATCTCTACCGGCTCTTCAATAAAACGAAGGCTCGTATCTATTATAATATCATTTAACGGCACCTACAAGTCCGTCTTTACTAAACATTTCCTCAAATTTGACACATGAAATACATCATGCACACTGCTCAACTTTTCTGGTAATCTCAACCTATAAGCCACTAGTCCAATCCTTTCAAGGATTTCAAATGGACCCACGAATTTAGGTGCTAACTTCCCTTTCTTCCCAAACCGCATCACCCCTTTCCATGATGAAACCTCTAGCATAACTTTGTCTCTAACACTAAACTCCAACGGCTTACGCCTCTTGTCAGCATAGCTCTTTTGTCGGTCTCTGGCCGTCTTTAGTTTCTCCTTAATACTATTATCGCATCAGTAGTTTCCTGTACCAATTCAGGCCCTATAAGCTGTCTGCTTCCAACCTCAACCCATAGTAGTGGTGATCTGCATTTCCTCCCATAGAGTGCTTCAAATGGTGCACACTCTATACTAGCATGATAACTATTGTTATATGAAAACTCAGCCAACGCCAAATGAGTCTCCCAACTACCTCCAAAATCTATCACACACGCCCGTAACATATCTTCTAGTGTTTGTATGGTCCTTTCACTCTGACCATCTGTCTGTGGATGATAAGTTGTACTCATATCCAGTCTTGTACCCAGCGCCTTCTACAACGTTTCCCAAAACCTAGAAGTAAACCTGCTATCTCTATCCGATATTTTCGACACCGGCACTCCATGTTTTGTCACCACATGCTCTATGTACTTCTTTGCAAATTTCTCCATCTTGTCATCCTCCCGCATTGGAATTAAATGTGCCGACTTAGTCAGCCTATCCACTATTACCCATATCATGTTATTACCGTTATTAGACCTTGGCAGCTTAGTAATGAAGTCCTTGGCGATATTCTCCCATTTCCACTCAGGAATCTCAGGTTGTTGCAGTAATAATGAGGGTCTTTGATGCTCAGCTTTCACCTTTGCATAAGTCAAACACTCACTGACATGCACCACTGCATCCTTCTTCATTCCTGGCCACCAATACATGTCCCTCAAATCCCGATACATCTTATCAGCCCCTGGGTGTATTGAATACCTCGTCGCATGGGCTTCATCCAATATGACTTTCCTTGTATAACCAAACAATGGAACCCAGATTCTGTCTAAATAATACAAACAATCGTCTCCCCTTTTCTCCATGTACTTGTCAATACTATGTAAATTTTCCTCTTCCACTTTTTCCTCTTTAATTGCTTCTTCCTATGCTATTCGTATCCTATCTCTAAGACTCGGCTGAACAGTCATAGACATGGCTCTTACTCTCTTTGGTTTCAGTCTTTCCTTCCGGCTCAAAGCATCCGCCACCACATTGGCCTTTCCTGGATGATACTTGATCTCACAATCATAATCACTAAATAATTCCAACCACCTTCATTGTCTCATGTTTAGGTCCTTCTGATCAAAAATGTGTTGCAAGCTTTTGTGATCTGTGTAGATTACACTTTTCGTCCCATACAAATAATGTCTCCAAATCTTGAGAGCAAAGACTACAGCTCCTAGTTCCAAATCGTGTGTGGTGTAGTTCTTCTCATGATTCTTCAACTGTCGTGATGCATAAGCAATAACTTTATCTCTCTTCATAAGAACACACCCCAACCCCTGATTAGATGCATCACAATACACTACAAAATCCTCCACTCCTTCAGGCACAAGACTGGCGCATTACACAACATGTCCTTCAGTGTCTGAAAGGTATCCTCTTGATCCTTACCCCACTCATACTTCTGGTTCTTTTGTGTTAGCATTGTCAAAGGCTTCGATATTCTGGAGAAGTTCTCTATAAACCTCATGTAATATCCGGCCAAGCCTAAAAACGACCTTGTTTCAGGTGGTGTAGTAGGTGCCTTCCAATCTTTCACAGCTTCAATCTTCCCCGGTTCTACATGTATGCCGTCCTGGTTAATCACGTGACCCAGAAAATGCACCTCTTGTAGCCAAAATTCACACTTGGAAAACTTCCCATAAAGCTTCTCCTTCCTAAGTAGTTCCAATACTAGCCTCAACTGCTCACCGTGCTCCTTCTCTGTCCTCGAATAGATAAGTATGTCATCAATGAAGACTATGATAAACTTGTCTAGGTATGGTTTACACACTCGGTTCATTAGATCCATAAACACTGCTGGCGCGTTGGTTAAACCAGATGGCATGACGGTGAATTCAAAATGTTCGTACCTTGTTCTAAATGCAGTCTTTGGTATATCCTCCTCACATACCCTTAGTTGATGATAACCGGACCTAAGGTCTATCTTTGAGAAGTATTTTGCTCCTTGTAGTTGATCAAACAAATCATCAATATGTGGGAGTGGATAACGATTTTTAATGGTCAGCTTATTCAGCTCTCGGTAATCGATACACATTCGAAATGATCCATCCTTCTTCTTAACAAATAATACGGGTGCTCCTCATGGAGAAGAACTAGGCCGAATGAAACCTTTGTCCTACAATTCCTTGAGTTGCTCAGCTAATTCCTGCATCTCTGATGGTGCTAGACGATATGGTGACTTCGCTACGGGTGTTGCCCCGGGTACTAAGCCAATCTTAAACTCTACTTGTCTCACCGGTGGTAATCCCACTAAGTCATCTGGAAATACATCCACGAACTCCTTTACTACCCGAATCTTACTGACCTGTGACTCATCATCTTTCGCACTCATGAGGGATTTGGTCATCTTATCCCTCTTTTCCCCATGAACATATAATACCTTACCATCACCTATGGGAATTTTAACAACTTTATCATGACATACTATCTCAGCCCGATGCCATGATAACCAATCCATCCCAATGATCACATCAAAACTCCCATGACCTAAAGGATCCAATCTATAGTGAACTTATAATCTCCTAACTCTAATCTACAGTTTCGGAAAATTTCATCTACTTCTTCCTGTTTACCACTAGCTATCTCAATCACATAACCTGGTTTTGATACACAAGGACTCATGTTTAGCATAGGCACAGATTGGGAAGATACAAAGCTAAAATCGGCTCCAGAGTCAAAAAGGATAGTAGCAAAGTGATTGTTAACAGAAAACATACCCGTCACCACATTCGGGTCCTGGACGGCCTCTACTGCATTCGCAAGGTAAACCCTGCCTCCATTCCTATTTCCTTTTTTCCCGTCATTCCGATTCCAGTTTCGATTCCCATTGTTTCCATTGTTGCGGTTGGCATTGTTCTGATGACCACAACCTTGATTCCCTCGAATCCCCTCTAATGCTAGCTGACCCCTTCCTTGATTAGTTACCCCGACCAGCCTTGGGCACTCTCTCTTGTAGTGTCCGGGCTGTCCACAATCAAAGCAGTTTCCCCCGGTGACATTCATTCCCACAGATTGGATTGGTGCTGCGCTCCTGTTAGGTGCTCCACAATCCTTAGCAAAGTGCCCAGGTTTCTGGAAATTGAAGCATACATGGCATGAGGTGCCTCCTGGATGGAACCTAGAGTAGGTTCGAGAAGATGCATTGTTGTTGTTCGGATTTCCAGAACTTTGAGGTACTCTCATGGCAAAATTTCTTCCATCTTTTGACTTCTTAATATTTTTCCAGTTGGTGTCAGGCGATTTCGCAGCTTCTGGCTCCTTTCTTTTATCCCCCGCCTTTCCCAAGGTTCCATTAGATACCGCCTCCTCAGTAAGTATTCCTTCTGTACGTATAGCTTGCTGTATCATGTTAGGTTGAGTAGCCTTGATCATTCCCCTAATCTGAGTAGGCAATCCAGCAATGTACCGCTTGATTTTGTTCGTCTCAAGGGTAACCAAATGGGGAACCAACTTTGCCAACTCATGGAAGCGATTCGTGTACTCTGCATGAGAAGATTCAACCATAGCATGTCCCCAAAACTCATTCTCTAGCTTCTCCATCTCATTGCTTGGACAAAACTCCGTAGTCATAAGAGCCTTAAAGTCGTTCCAAGCCATGGCATTTGCAGCAACTCTCCCTCTTGCTTGAACTTGAGTATTCCACCAAATTAAAGCCTTCCCTACTAACGATTCGGTTACATACATGACCCTCTGATTGGGTAAACATCCGCTCATCCGAATCACATTCTCCATCTTCTCAATCCATTGGGTAAGTACTACCGCGTCCAACCGTTACTTGTTTTAGTAGTTTAATCTATTTCCACTCTTATGGGCGGCATGCCTTAAAATTGTTTATGTCTTCATTTTGGATTATGTCTATGCTAGTTTAGCTAGACTATGGATTTGGATGCATCAAGTATTTGACTATGTTATTTTAATAAATGAAGTTTTGGACCTTATTTCGTGTGGTTATGTGTTTTTTGTGAGGTAATGGAATTTTATGTTATGTGTTGTATTGATTCTTATAAGTGTCATCATAGGAGGGAGTAAATTGGGGAAAGGGTAATTGTATAAGTATGGTGGCCAACATAGTTACACAAGTACCACAACTTCAATGGATTCCTAAGTATGATTACATGAAATAGGATTGATACCTGCCTGTATAGTATATGTTGGTAGTACGTATGGTTATGATAGACGTGTGTATGGTGGTAAGTATACTATATGGAGTATTTTGGTAGTTATTAACGGGTGTCATGTTTTTACTATAGCATGGTGAATACGCGAAATGGTTCCGGAGGAAGCGGTGGTGACAAAAATCATGATTTGTCTGCTTTGATTGCTGCTCAAATGGCCAACATAATACCAACCATTGTTCAGCAGGTGACTCATAACCTGAACAACAACAACAACAATCGTCAAGGAGGAGGTGAAAATAATGGCTGTAGCTATAAAGCATTCACGTCTTGTGGTGTAAAAGAGTATGATGGGATTCTATCACACCCCACCATGGCGGAATATGGGGCGCGAGCTATGGATATCATCACAACATGGCGTGTCTATAGAGATAACTAAATGAAATAAGAAATGTCATAAAATGGTGACACAAATGTCATGACAATATCTCAACAATGCAGGAGTCTAGGTAAGTAGGTAACAGTCCTACCGCTTACCCGAGACAAACAATTAACATAAACAAAGCAAACATAAAGGTGTCAACAAAGTACCACTTATACAAACATCAAATAAAGACTAAGAGGAAAAGGGGTTCCTCCAAATGCAACCCTAAGCCTCCAAAGCTAGCCACTCCTATTCTCATGCTTAACCACATTCTCACCTAAAAGAGAAACTAAAACACGTCAATATAATGTTGGTGAGAGTCATAGGTTTAGACTCCAACCTCAAATCAGTTATAATAAGCTGTGAATAACCACCAACAATAAAAATATATGGACAATGTGTTATAGATGTGCATTAACAACTAACATTCAAGATTTATCATACCAAACCAATTCCAAGGCTCCAAGCCTTTCCAAACACCATGGTCCCATAGGCGCCCATACACCTATGAACCAATCCCAAGGCCCCGCCTTGTCAACATCCCCTTGGTACCAAGTCAAATCACAAAACAATCATGAATCAATTAGAAGTTAATCACATAAGTACACACAAGTCCATCACCAATCATAAAATATTCATAGCAACAATTTACAAAACCATAACGAGTGTCTCTTCCATCCCATCTGGAAGTCAAAATCGTTAAAAGATATGGGACTATGAAACTCACCTGAACAAGCTTCTCCAAGTATCCGAGCCCTAGCAAAAATCTAAACATACAAACGTATACAATCAAGACACGAACCACATACCAAAAATGGCTCATCAATCTATGATGGATATCTAACCTTCTCCTACAACTTAACCCTATTTATATGCCATATGCATCTCATTACACCCCTATATAAAGCCCTTAACTTAGTTTAGTTTATAACTCGTCCTGTTAACATTTTACCCAAAACAGTCCCGTTTTTGATACTTCAAACTATGGGTCGAACACCCCCTTAACCAAAATAACATGCCCTGTAAAAGAAACCCTATTCCCTTACATGTGTTAGCTAACTCTCCTATTTGGACTCAACCTTAAGGCTATAGTTAAGGCCTCTATATATATATATATATATATATATATATATATATATATATATATATATATATATATATATATATATATATATATATATATATATATACTTTTACCTATCCAAAATAATCAAATTTTTCACCACCATAACATCTCATAGTCGAATTTTAACAATGGTGGCCAATTAGGGTTTCAAAGATAAAGATCTTCCATTATTTTTAAGGTAAAATCTTCAATCCCTTTTTAAATAAATTGTTTTTATGCATTTATAAATCAATACATGATGGATCTATGATTATGTATAAATTAAAATTTGAGTTTTAATGATATAATAATGATTAGATTATTTAGGGTTTATAATTAAACAAGTTATAGATAATTAATTAGGTTAATTCAATTAAATTCTTAATTAAAAACTGGGCAGAATTTTAGGTCACTTGTTTTGATCATATCAAGAGTTCTACAAACTTTTAATTTTCGAATATTATGTCCCTGAAAAGGTAATTTAGTTGGATTTCAAATACAAAAAACTATAATTGAATTGGAGGTCGGTAAGTGGGTCAAAAACAGGTTACAACAGTCGGAGGTCAAAACAGTTTTGAAATCAGTCGAGTTTAATTTAATGTTTTAAGGTGGTTAAGGTACTTAGGAGTACAATTGGACTTTCAAACGAACATGAGAGTTAGTTTATGTGTTATATAAGATATCTGTAAGAGGGCTAATCAATTGGGATAGTGGAAGACCCTCTTATCATAACAAACTTTTCATATGTTCAAAATCATTAAATTCTAGATAGGTAAAAGTATATATATATATATATATATATATATATATATATATATATATATATATATATATATATATATATATATATATATATATATATATATATATATATATATATATATATATATATATATATATATATATATATATATATATATATATATATGTGGAGGACTTAACAGTAGCTTTAAGGTTTAGGCCGAATAGGAGAGTTAGCTAACACATGTAAGGGATTATGGTTTCTTTTACAGGGCATGTTATTTTGGTTAAGGGGGTGTTCGACCCATAGTTTGAAGTATGAAAAACGGGATTGTTTTGGGTAAAATGTTAACAGGACGAGTTATGAACTAAACTAAGTTAAGGGCTTTATAGAGGGGTTTAATGAGATGAATATGGCATATAAATAGGGTTAAGTTGTAGGAGAAGGTTTGATATCCATCATAGATTGATGAGCCATTTTGGTATGTGGTTCGTGTCTTGATTGTATACGTTTGTGTGTTTAGATTTTTGCTAGAGCCCTGATACTTGGAGAAGCTTGTTCAGGTGAGTTTCATAGTCCCATATCTTTGAAAGATTTTGACTTCCAGATGGGATGGAAGAGACACTCGTTATTGTTTTGTAAATTGTTGTTGTGAATGTCTTATGATTGGTTATGGACTTATGTGTACTTATGTGATTAACTGCTAATTGATTCATGATTGTTTTGTGATTCGACTTGGTACCAAGGGGATGTGTACAAGGCGGGGCCTTGGGATTGGTTTATAGGTGTATGGGCGCCTATGGGACCATGGTGTTTGGAAAGGCTTGGAGCCTTGGAATTGGTTTGGTATGATAAATCTTGAATGTTAGTTGTTAATGCACATCTGTAACACATTGTCCATAATGGACAATATGTTTCAGATGTGCATTAACAACTAAGAATTCAAGATTAATCATACCAAACCAATTCCAAGGCTCCAAGCCTTTCCAAATACCATGGTCCCATAGGCGCCCATACACCTATGAACCAATCCCAAGGCCCTGCCTTGTCAACATCCCCTTGGTACCAAGTCAAATCACAAAACAATCATGAATCAATTAGCAGTTAATCAGATAAGTACACACAAGTCCATCACCAATCATAAAAAATTCACAACAATAATTTACAAAACCATAACGAGTGTCTCTTCCATCCCATATGGAAGTCAAAATCATTAAAAGATATGGGACTATGTCCATACCTTGTTCTAAATTCAGTCTTTGGTATATCCTCCTCACATACCCTTAGTTGATGATAACCGGACCTAAGGTCTATCTTTGAGAAGTATTTTTCTCCTTGTAGTGGATCAAACAAATCATCAATCCGTGGGAGTGGATAATGATTTTTAATGTTCAGCTTATTCAGCTCTCGGTAATCGATACACATTCGAAATGATCCATCCTTCTTCTTAACAAATAATACGGGTGCTCCCCATGGAGAAGAACTAGGCCGAATGAAACCTTTGTCCTGCAATTCCTTGAGTTGCTCAGCTAATTCCTGCATCTCTAATGGTGCTAGACGATATGGTGACTTCACTACGGGTGTTGCCCCGGGTACTAAGTCAATCTTAAACTCTACTTGTCTCACCGGTGGTAATCCCACTAAGTCATCTGGAAATACATCCTTGAACTCCTTTACTACCTGAATCTTACTGATCTGTGACTTATCATCCTTCGACTCATGAGGGATTTGTTCATCTTATCCCTCTTTTCCCCATGAAAATATAATACCTTACCATCACCTATGGGAATTTTAACAACTTTATCATGACATACTATCTCAGCCCGATGCCATGATAACCAATCCATCCCAATGATCACATCAAAACTCCCATGACCTAAAGGGATCAAATCTATAGTGAACTTATAATCTCCTAACTCTAAGCTGCAGTTTCGGAAAATTTCATCTACTTCTTCCTGTTTACCACTAGCTATCTCAATCACATAACCCGGTTTTGATACACAAGGACTCATATTTAACATAGGCACAAATTGGGAAGATACAAAGCTACAATCGGCTCTAGAGTAAAAAAGGATAGTAGCAAAGTGATTGTTAACAGAAAACATACCCGTCACCACATTCGGGTCCTGGACGGCCTCTACTGCATTCGCAAGGTAAACCCTGCCTCCATTCCTATTTCCTCTGTTCCCGTCATTCCGATTCCAGTTTCGATTCTTATTGAATGATCAAGTCATTCAATACTCTCTCGAAACCTTTGGTCAAATTCTTGGTGTGTCATTTGAGGGTACTTGTCGTTTCACGGACAAATGGATACTTGATGCTCTCGATGAATCAACGATAAACCTCCAAATGACCACTATGAAGTTGATCTCGATTTTATCCTTGAAATCATTTCCAAAGAGCGTGATGGAAACGTTGTGAGAAGCCTTCATTCTAATAAATGACTTGTAAATCGTTATGAGGTTCTCTTAAGCGACCTTAAGGATTATATGGTTCGTTGGGCCGAGATCTTTAGGGAGAATGTATTTTTTCTTGGTGGGAACCGGGATCACATTCTGTCACACCCCACCATGGCGGAATATGAGACGCGAGCTATGGATATCATCACAACATGGCGTGTCTATAGAGATAACTAAATGAAATAAGAAATGTCATAAAATGGTGACACAAATGTCATGACAATATCTCAACAATGCATGAGTCTAGGTAAGTAGGTAACAGCCCTACCGCTTACCCGAGACAAACAATTAATATAAACAAGGCAAACATAAAGGTGTCAACAAAGTATTACTTATTCAAACATCAAATAAAGACTAAGAGGAAATGGGGTTCCTCCAAATGCAACCCTAAGCCTCCAAAGCTAGCCACTCCTATTCTCATGCTTAACCACATTCTCACCTGAAAGAGACACTAAAACACGTCAACATAATATTGGTGAGAGTCATAGGTTTAGACTCCAACCTCAAATTAGTTATAATAAGCTGTGAATAACCACCAACAATAAAATATATGGACAATGTGTTACAGATGTGCATTAACAACTAACATTCAAGATTAATCATACCAAACCAATTCCAAGGCTCCAATCCTTTCCAAACACCATGGTTCCATAGGCGTCCATACACCTATGTACCAATCCCAAGGCCCCGCCTTATCAACATCCCCTTGGTACCAAGTCAAATCATAAAACAATCATGAATCAATCAGCAGTTAATCACATAAGCACACACAAGTCCATCACCAATCATAAAACATTCACATCAACAATTTAGAAAGCCATAACGAGTATCTCTTCCATCCCATCTGGAAGTAAAAAATCATTAAAAGATATGGGACTATGAAACTCACCTGATCAAGCTTCTCCATATATCCACGCTCTAGAGAAAATCTAAACACATAAACATATACAATCAAGACATGAACCACATACGAAATGGCTCATCAATCTATGATGCATATATAACATTCTACTACAACTTAACCTCATTTATGTGCTATAATCATCCCATTACACCCCTCTATAAGCTCTTAACTTAGTTAAGTTCATAACCCGTCCTGTTAACATTTTACACAAAACAGTCCCGTTTTTCATACTTCAAACTATAGGTCAAACACCCACTTAACCAAAATAACATTCCTTGTAAAAGAAACCCTATGCCCTTACATGTGTTATCTAACTCTCCTATTCGGACTCAACCTTAAAGCTACTACTAAGGCCTCCATATATATATATATACTTTTACCTATCCAGAATTTACTGATTTTGAACATATGAAAAGTTTGTTATGATCAGAGGGTCTTCCACTACCCAATTGATTCTCCCTCTTACATATATCTTATATAACATATAAAATAACTCTCACGTTCGTTTGAAAGTCCAATTGTACTCCTAAGTACCCTAACCACCTTAAAACATTAAATTAAACCCGACTGATTTCAAAACTGTTTTGACCTCCGACTGTTGTAACCTGTTTTTGACCGACTTCCCACCTCCAATTCAATTCTAGTTTCTTGAATTTGAAAGCTAATTCAATTACATTTTCAAGGATATAAGATTCGAAAATTAAAAGTTGGTAGAACTCTAGATATGATCAAAACAATTGACCTAAAATTCTGCCCAGTTTTTAATTACGAATTTAATTGAATTAACCTAATTAATTATTCATAATTTACTTAATCACAAGCCCTAATTATTCTAATCTTTCTTAATAATAAAAACTCAGGTTTTAATTTATAATAAACCCTAAATCCATCATACATTTATTATAAAAAGCTTAAAAACAATTTAATTGAAAAAAGGAATTTGAAGGTTTTACCTTAAGATCAATGGAGGCCAATATTTTATGAAGAACCCTAATTTTTCTCCAAGTGATCGTCGGTTTTTATTTTCTCCAGGGATTTATGTTTCTTTTTTTTATATAAAAGCCTTATATACTAATGTTACCAAGTCCTAGCCCAAGTAGTATTGCCCACCTTACTTTTTTTCTTTTTCTTTTCTTTGTGTCGACCCAAACCGTCCTATATATATTTATTTATTTATTTTTATTTATTTAATTTATTTATTAATACAATACTAATGTTTCCTTAAATTACCTAATTTATTACAGCTCCTAAAGCCTCCAAAACCTCAAAACCGTAAAACTAGTCAAATTTACGCGTATTCCGTAACAGACGTAAAATATACAGTTTTATAAAAACTCTTGAAATATGAAATAAACTAATTAACTAAATCCTAAATGACTTAAAACCATCCCAAAAAAATACTCCCATGACTAATTACCTCATCCGAGACCTCTAAATGCTAAACCTTAAATCGTAAAAATACGATTTTCTATAATACATATACGTATACGTAAAACCACTAAATAACACCATCTTATTTCATAGTCACTACTATTTGAGCTCATGAACATGAAAACATCACACATCGTTTCACTCACAAGGTACCTCGTACCCGAAAACGATGTCCAAACCTCACTCTATTCACAACAAATAACACGTAAACACATAAAGACACATAATTTCACGAAATATGCCCAAAATAAAACTAAGTGACGAACCTCAAAACCGTGGTTGTCACACATTCCGGCGAGTATGTTTCATATTCTATTTTGCATCTTTACCAAAACCAAGTACAACTTGGCATACTATATCGCTCGACGAATTAATTATGCTCTTTTCAAACCCAAAACAAATCTACCCTATGCTATGCTTCTTACTCGCCTCTTTAAGAGGGTTGTTCATGATTTTCCCCTTCCTTGACTTCTCTCGCTTTCAACCGGTTCAACGGGTGATGTTACCTATTCAAGAGGTATATGAAAAAAAGCCTAGAAGTGATAAAGGTTTGAGAAAACATCATCAACAAGAGTCCGATGATGAGGGCTTTGATATGTCACCAAGTGATGGTGGTGACATAGGTACTAGTGCTCGTGTCGGCTCTTCAAGTAACTCCCGTCAATCCACAAACTCATTCGTGGATGGACTTGAAGACTTAGCTCCTCCTCCTCACCATTCCACTAGTGAAGTACCGGAAGACCTCAACATGGAGTGTCTCTACCGTGAAAATCTTAGAACTCGAGGTGAGTTTTTTGATCATCGAGTTGAGTCAAGAAAGGGATTCAAATACTTGGGGAATTTGATCAAGGGATTTGGCAAAAGAGAAGATAAATACTTTGATTTAATTCAAGGAGAACATGTTGTTAAACATGTTATGTGTTGAACATTTGCTTTCTTTTCTTCTATGTGTGTATATTAACTAATACTACTTGTTTGGATTACTAACTATTTAAATCCTTAATTTACCGTGTAATCGTTCCTTCGATTTACATAGCTTTGTGCTCATTATGTGTTTGTTAGCTTCCTAGATTTTGATTTATAGTTAACTTTGGCTTGCTGTTTACCTGTGTGAAATCTGGGCTGACCAAAGTTTGAGGAAGTGCACTTTGCTGTCACCACTGGTCGCGGTTCCATATCGAACCTGCGGTTCCTTAGCGATAAAGAATCGGCGGACCTACGTAAGGAACTGCCTGTTCCTATCTTGACAGAATCTTTGTTTTACACTGTTTTCCTTAATCTGTGTAAATCTTTGATAAATTTTTTGAAAAATCTGCACTTTCCTAAACTAGGATACCTAATTTCATTATTCACCTAAAATAATTTTAACCCATTACTGGTTTGGATCATTCCCTTCTGTTCTTAAACCCTCTCATGTTGATTGTGTTCTTCATCCCTTCAACTCTTCTCTAAACCTTAACACAACCATGGTGTCCACTAGAACATCCACTTCTTCCAAAACTTCCTCCTAAAAAAGAAGCCTCAAAATTAAGATTAATATACCTAACATTGGTTCTTCATCTTTTCACACTCCCAAAAATGAGATCTCTCCCATTCTCATTTTATCTTCACCTTCACCACCCCTTGATCCATGCAAGACAAACTCAACCCATGGTACTAACCATTCTCATGGTTCTAACTCCTTTTCATTCCAATCAAGAATGAATGAGCTTTCTTCACCTTTCACCTCTAGTCCCCCTTTGGATGGGATTTCTCAACCTCAACCTCTACAAAGTATCCCCTTTGTACTTGAGCCTTTGGTCACCTCTCCTTTCACTCCACCAAACTCTCCCATATCACCCTTGGACACTATTCCTCCACCACCTCCTCCACCCTCTAACACTAATGCTCCTATTTTGGGCATTCCTATCCCTCACTTCATGGGTGATCCTTACTTCTTTGGGTTCTTAGAAGCTCATGGTGCAAATTGCCCATGTTGTCTCTATAATAACTACATCATTTAAAACCTAAGGATGGAGATGCTTGGCCTTTATAGAAGGTTGCATGATTTCTTGCTTGTCTTGTTCTCCATTCCTCCTCCTAGGAGATGAATGATGGTTTTCAAATTAACATGCTTTTTTAAAAGAAAGTCAGGCCAAAGAGAACTATGAATTCAAGACCTACTTGTTAGCTATCTTTGTAGTAGTTAATTGTATTTTTATTTCTTGTATTTCCTTTCCTTTCCCTCATGATTTTCTCATGTGGATGGTTAATGGATTTAGTTTTTATGTGTTTTAATCTATGTGATCACATTAAACAACTTTAATTTATTTAAAATTGAACCTAAATCTATTACAACCTCTAAAAACTTGACTTAAAATTGGACCAAAATGTTATTTAGATATTTTGTCACCCTTTGTCAAGACATTCTTTGTGAATGTGTTGCTTTTGTGCAACCCTAGCATACTCAGTGCTAAAAGAGGTAAAAATCCAAGATTTGTAAAATGTTGAAAAAGTCTTATTTTCTGCAAAACTTTTGAAAATCAAGATTTGCAGTCCACTGGACGCGGTTCCTTAGCCTCCAGGCGGATCAATATCTATATAGAACCGTGGGCTATTTTAAAGAACCGCGCACAGTAAAGCCGTTATTGGCTTATTTTTGGTCTTTCTTCTTTGACCACTGTTTTGGTTAAGATTCTTTGTTTACCCAATTTGGCTAAACATTTCCTAAAACATTTCTTTTTCATTTAAAATCTTTGCCTTGTCTATTTTCTTAAATTCTTCTCTTTTGGGAGTTCTTTTCTTCATCCCTCATAATGCCTAATTCTTCCTTTCCTAACCTTGACATTTCTTTGTCACAAACTTCTCAACCTAAAGCTTCTTCTTCTAAGCTTTCAAAGAAACCAAAAATCTCGATTAAACCCATTTGGATCTAAAAGAACAAGAATCATTATGATTATTCTTCTCCAAAATCCTCCAAGAATTCATCTTTCTCTCCGATTCAATATTGGAATGAGACTTACTCTATAAATCTAATTACCGGAGAAAAGGAAATTTTACCACCACCACCAAAACCTTTCACCTCTCCCAATCTCAATGACCTATCTTATTTCCTCAACCTCACTAGGCATTGTGAAAACATCTCTTACCATTATCTCCCTCTCCACCAACATCTAATCTTGATGGACCTCCCCTATCTAACGACTTTGTTTTGCATCATGGTTCCTCGTGTGCTTGTTGTCGTTTTCAAAAAATTGAACTTGCTCATATCTATGACAAGCTAAATTTTCTTGAATTCCTCCTCACTCGACCTCCTCTCAAAGTTTTCGTTCCCGCGAACTTCAAATGATGCTTCGTCGTCTTTCTTTTCCAACTAAGGCACATTTTGTACTTTAGTTGTT
Organism: Glebionis coronaria; assembly: GCA_025667525.1. Lineage (NCBI taxonomy): Eukaryota > Viridiplantae > Streptophyta > Magnoliopsida > Asterales > Asteraceae > Glebionis > Glebionis coronaria. The sequence continues at coordinate 218,708,370 of CM046877.1, forward strand.
TGAGTCAATAAAACTTAAGCAATCTTGGAAGATTATCACTATTAGAGTAGTTTATGCTTTGTGGTCTATTTTTCATACTTTTTGCTTTAAGTATTCATATTGTGTGTTTGAATATTTCTCTTGTATGTTATTTCATATTTATGTAATATGAATGTTATGTGTGTTATCTTTCCCTCTAATTCTATTTCACACATTGGTTTAAGAGTTGATCATGGTTAAAACTTAAAATTAATTTTGGTGATTCTGTAAATTCAAAATTTTAACCCATTGACATTTTAAATTATCTTTGACTGGTTTGGATGTTTCTTTTCTTCTTTTATTCCACCAATTGAACTATGATGTTGTCAATACACACTCTTTGTACATACTTAGCAAATTCTTGCTTTTAATTTGAGATTTCTTTTCCTTCTCCCTCTCAAGTTAGTTAGTAAGTAGTGCATATACATACATTGGTGTTTCTTTTCTTTCTTCTAACCTTAGTGTAGCATGTCACCTTAGCTCATTTATTTGGTGCCCAAAGCAAGGGGAGTAAGCACCAAGGGGGAGCTACTAGCAAAAGTCCGGTTCTTTTCTTCTTCAAAGACTTGTGATAACCTTTTTGCTTCGACAAAGGGGGAGAAATGATAGTGATAAACTCGTTAATAATTCGAATAAACTTATATTTTACGTAAATGAGTTTATAGTTTGTCGTAATCAAAAAGGGGGAGATTGTTAATGCAAAGCAATGCCTAAAAAAATTGTTAGTACTAATTAATCTTTCTTAGTTTTGATCACGACAAATTACAAAGACATTTATTGTCAAACGCAATCATAAAATGAATTATCTAACAAACACTATCATCAAGGTAATAATCATTACACTAACATATCTTAATCATGCTTAGTGATCATAAAAGTGTTTAGCCTTAAAACTCACTTTTATCAAATGTAACAAAAGATTTTTAATAAACTTTATTTTAAAAAAAATATTTTATTAAAATGAAAACGTAAATTTTAATATGGCATATTCCAAATGCCATAAGAATGTCCTTTGAAGGTTTAAACAGTCTTAGATATTTCAAATTCACTAAAAGACAAAAAGGAGCGGACTCTACGCCGGCGGTTCCTTATCGATAAGGAACCGCGAGCTCCAATAAGGAACCGCGGGCAGATATAGCCGTTGGATGTTTTGTCTTATAAATAGTGGATTAAATCTGCATTCTCATCAACCCTTTTTGGACATCTTCTTCAGCCTTGTTTCTCCTATCTAATCCTAGTCATTTGTAAAATATCACTTAATGTGTTAAGTATGTTTACTCATGATTATCCTCTTGATCTCCTTCTTTACCTTGTCCAAAGAGAAGATCAATCACACACTTGTGATGTGATTAAAGATGTAGCATTGATGAAGATCACTTTCTCCAAAAGATCTAGTCATGTACATCATTTGTTTATTTGTGTCTTGTGTAGATCCAATGTATTTGTGAATACTTAGACTAGCTGTGTTCATCCAAGCTATTTGTGAATATTTGGATTAGAGTTGTGTAAATCCATTGCACATGTGTGTGCTTGGATATGTTTAGTTGAGTTGTAATTAGTTGCGTTAGTTCTCACTAGACTATAAAGTGAAGTGGTTGTGTCTTGTGAGTTCTCACCAAACTATAAAGTGATATGTAGTTGTGTTGTGTGAAGTTCTCACTTAGCTTCAAAGTGAAGAGTTGTGAAGATTGGTTCTAGCTTTGGATTAGAACTCGGAATCTAGCCTTGTGTCAGAAAATGGTGAAGTAGGCAACGTTGTGAAGATTGGTTCTAGCTTGGATTAGAACTCGACATCTAGCCTTGTGTCATAAAATAGTGAAGTGGGCGACGTTGTGTAGATTGTTCCTAGCTAAGATTAGGTCTCGACATTTCGCTTAGTGTCGGAAAATAATGTAAGCGACGTTGTAAGGTTTTCTCCGCCAAAAAGGGAGCTTGTGGATATAGTGGAAATCTCGAGTAAGGTGTACTCTAGGAGTGGAGTAGGAACGAGGATATAGCCTCGTTGCCGAACTACTATAAATCTTGGTGTCTTCTTACTAGGTTGTTTCTTTCCTTACTCATTACTTACATTCATTATCATTATACTTACTATACATTGTTAATACATTAGAATTGAACCTAATCATTATGCAACTAGCTTTCAAGTAAAAGATAGTTTTGTGCACTCACCTAATTGAAAGGAATTTTAATTAGGAGATAAACCGATGAGAAACTGTTCAACCCCCCTTCTACTTTCTACAATTAAGTTTAGAATATCCAACAAACTTTTCAATACCATATTTAACTTTGGAATTAACCACAAAATCATTATAATTCTTTGGAAAAACAGAAGGCCTAGTAGACCTTCTAATACCCTGAGTAGAAGTGCTTGGATTTTGATCCAAGTGACCTTCAGATTCATTGTTATCATCAAGTGTTGTTGCCTCCTCTTCCAACCCAGCTTCAATGTCATCACTGTTTTGAGCATCATCCCCAATATTTGGAGAAGCAACAGTGTCCACATTGTTCCCTTGGTTGGGAGAGTGGCTATCCTCACTATGTGACTTATGGTCACTATTATGACTAAGTGTTACTCTCTCATCATCATCAGGTAACTCAGGGTTATCTAAATCAAAAAAGTTTAATAGATTTTTATCTTGACTAACACTAGGAACATTGGACTCATCATGCTTGTTTTTAGAGACATAATCCTTAAAAGGGAATATAGACTAAAAAAACTCACATCTCTAGAGACAAAGAACTGATTTCTATCAAGACTAAAAAGCCTGTAGCCCTTTTGAGAATTAGAATAACCCATCATAAAACATTTTTCAGATCTATTAGACAGTTTATCATGACTATTCAAAATGGTAGCAAAACACAAACAACCAAACATTCTGATAAGAGAGAGATTAGTAAAAGTATTGTAAATCATTTCATAAGGGGACTTTCCATTTAACACAGAAGAGGGTAATCTGTTAATGAGAAAAGTAGCAGTTAGAATGCATTCAGACCAATATTTCAAAGGAATTCCCCCCTGAAACATAAGACACCTAGCCACATTTAAAAGGTGTCTCTGTTTCCTTTCAGCCACCCCATTTTGCTGTGGGGTATAAGCATATGAAGTTTGATGAAGTATGACATTGTTGTTACAAAACTTGTTGAAAGTTTGGTTAACAAACTCGGTACCATTATCACTTCTAAAAACTTTAATGTTTCTTTTAAGCTGATTTTTAATCATTTTATAAAACATATCAATAAAAGTAACAACTTCATCCTTGGAGTTAATGAGATATACCCAAACAACTCTGGTAAAGTGATTGTGGTAAGATTACACTTGTTTAGAAAACAAGGTAAAAGCGGTAAGTATTAAGCGTACGTTTAGGAAAACGTAAACACTTATGACCCTTTTTGTGAGTTCGTTCTTGAGGAGGATTAATGTGTGTGTTAAACTTGATTATATTTGAGATTAATATTGATGAGATAAAGGAAAAATGAAAATGATGATTGTTACGATTAAAATTAAACTACGACGAATGATAAACCGTAAAACGTAAAAACGTGACCAAATTAAAATTTTAATCTAAAAATTTATTAAAAACAAAAAACAGATCTAAAATAATATAAATAAATAAAAATTTGACAAAAATATTTTAAAACTTATTTTCAATTTAATATTCAATTTTAAATGCCATTTAAAGCCTTAAAATTCAATAAAACTAAAAATAAATTCAAAATATGATTTTATCAAATGAGAGTCTTACTTATATTATATAAAAACAAAAAAGAATTTTTCTTGGTTTTTCAAACCAAATTTGTATTTTTAAATGGCTAAAAACTATTAAAGGATTAAAATAATCTTAAAAATCAATTAAAAGATGAGAAAAATGATTTTCCTTTTCCAAAAATCTTAATTTAATGTATTTAAAGTAAAAAAATGAAAAAGTTAAAAAAATATTAATTTCACCCTAATAGGACAAAAATAGATTTATTAAAAACTAATTTAACTTAAACTAATTCTAAAAAATGATTAAATAAAGTTAAAAATGAAATTTCTTTTCTAAAAATCTTAAAATACTTAACTTAAAACAACAAAATTGAAAAAACAAAAATTCAAGACTTTTTGCACTAAAGGACAAAAACAAAATAATAAAAATTTATTTTAAATTCAAAATAATGCAATAAATAGTAAACTAATCAGAAAATTAAATTTTCTATTTCTAAAATTACTAAAATAAATCAAAGATCTTGATTAAAATTAAAAATCTGAAAAACTATGATTTTAAGGCACTAAAGACAAAATAAAAGGAAACTGAAAGTGAAAGGTTGTATGTTTTTATTTTTTAGTCTAGCAGTGGCTAGTTAAGGTCTATCGGTGGGAACAGGGGTTCCCACTGCTGTTCACAGAAAGTGAAATAAGCTGTTTTTGAGCTTGTTAGATGGTTACTTTGGACAAAGAGGGCACCCCTACAACCAGTGGGGGTTGTAGGGAGTGAATAAAACAGGAAACAACCAAAATCAAGCAAGAAAGTAGTCAAAAATAACCAATTGAAAGCTCAAATAGCAAGCAAATAGAGGTCTGGGGCTCAATAGTTAGTGCTTAGACGATTTCTATCCACCCAAATTCCATCAATGTGTAATCCTCAGCAATTGCACACCTAACAAATCTAGTATCTCCCTATATACCAAGATTCAAACCATAAAATGTAAATATCATACACCTACAATCTACTGGTATGAATAGTATGCAAGAAATGATACCTGCTGATCTAGTTGGCCAATTGTTGAAGTTTTAACTAGAAAATTTTGATTTTGACTTTAGCAAACTAAGATTTTTTTGACATACAAACCTATGCTAACTTGTATCTAACTGTCATACAAGTCTTTAGCCATAAATTACGTAAATAAGCCAAATCTAGCCTATTGTTGGTAGCAGGCAAATAAGAAATGTTGTTTGTTGTATGTGTGCACATGAACTTTTGTGAGCTCTAAACAGCACCAAGGAGCACCACACTTAAAACTCACAACATATAATCCTATCACTACCTATAACCAGTTGATTGACCAGTTTACAAACTCCAAAACACCATAGACCAGATCAATTTAGGCCTTCTGTTGGCAGAATGTTATTAATTCAATTTTTAGTCTAAAAGAAGCACACAACTCTCATTTTTAAACTGGACTTGTCAAGTAAACTACAACAAACTCCTGAGTAAACCTATAAGAAAGCGTTCAGTTACCTTGTAACCTACAATCTTTCCACTTAATGCAGGATTCAAGTAAACCCAAACACCCTGTTAACCTAAAACTCTAAATCTTTCTAAGAACCTATGTTTTAACCATAGCGAAAGCACAAATTAAATAGCAATAAAGATTCAAGACTTATAAAAACACAGATTAATGCTAGAAAATTCAAGTATTCAAGCACTAAATTCCAAAACCACAAGAACTTATAAATATCATTTTCAAGCAGAAAAATTAAAAGAGAAGTGGAAATGAAAGTGCACCTCTAGGATACACCATCTGTACCCTAGTGAGAAAGATCTTATGTACTCGCATGTGTACAAGCTTCCATTGTACCTGAGTTCACAAACATCAAACGTGAACAGTAACAACAATTTATATAAAAAATGAAGATAACAGATTATCTTGAAAACTTTTCTTCCTTTAAACTTTCCGTTCAAAACCCCTTCATCCGAACTGAAACTTTACGAATATTTTGAAATAACTTCGAACCAAAATACTTTTCAACAAACTAATGTGAGAGATTTCAAACCAACTACTCTTGAACCTATAAAAAATTTACTTGTGGACTAAACTTTAAACAATCAAACTTATCACTAATCTTCCAAAAATAAAGCAAAGCAGTAAATAAAACAAGAACAGTGGTACTCAGTATATTTTCCAAACAAAACCTTTATATTACTTCCAAAGACATTACAAGAGAATTTAAAAAAAAAACTGAGACAAGAAGAAATAAAACCTAAGCTGCCTTATATATGGCATACAACGTTTCTAGAAGCAATTGGAAAACCTAAATCCTAACTGCATAATCTTCCGCTTTTGCCCTTGTAATATTCTCAGGATATTCGAATTTGAATATTTTTGGTCCTTGGTCAAAATACAACATGTGATGCCCTGCTATGTTCTAGCTGTCTGAATGCATCATAACCATCCATTTGAGTGTGAGAAGTAAGCAACCTCACATGACCATTGATCTTACTGGCACTTTTTGGATTCTTCTAAAAAGTAGGGACAGGGGACACGTGGATAGGCTGTATGTGTGAAGAGGGGACCAATTTTAGGATGAGGCTTGGTTATAAAGAAGGTTAATCATGTTTCTAGATCACCATGAACCTTAATTCTGAATAATTAAGATTTTAAAGGTTTAGGGTTTATGGGATTGTATTTGGGTGTTTGATCTGTTTGGAAAAAAGGAAAGTGTTTACCAGGTTAACAAAGTTTAAAACGTAATTAACCAGTATATAATTGGTGGAATCGTGACGTGGAGGGAGTGGTTTGTGATTGGTTGGGGAAATGAGGTGTCGTTGTGTGAGTGGAGGTTTGAGAATGTGTGTCTGGCCAGTTTGGCCCTTATAATTCAAAATTTTATTCACTTGAAGTTTCAAACAGCCATAAAGCAAATCCCTTTGATAATAAGTTTCAAACTTCTCATTTTGGCCACAATTTCTTTTGTAAAGTATAATCAAGGGTATTTCTTGTACTTTCTTGAATCCCCAAGGACCATTCATGACATGTCTTAAAAATTTAAGGTCTTTTCTTGTATGTTTGTCTTTGAGGAGGACCAAACATGACAAGTCTTCATTTTGTAGGGACCATTCTTGCCAATTCTCCAAAGTTGAGGGTCCTTTTTGTAATTTTGACAAACTTTAGGGACCGAACTTATAATTATGAATATACAAGGGTATAAAGTGTCATTTTTTCAATGATGAAGGACCTTTCTTGTATATCTTCAATTCTTCAAGGACTTTTCTTGGAAAATCAACACTAGGGTCCGGTTCATTGTGCGGCTTCGTTTCCCGTGTTCGTTTTTGCATTGATTCTTGTGATCTTTTGTCATTTTCTCAATATATGTACCTAAAATACACATTGAACAAACACAAGCATATTTATATCACTATTAATGATATTTTTACCATTATAAGCCCGTTTTAGACGATGAGACCATGTATAAAAGCAGTCTCATCATAAAGTCATCCACAATAGTCAGAAATTATCTATGGCCAGTATGACTTGTCACCTTATAAGGTCCCCATAAATCAAGGTGAACAATGTCCGCCAAACACTTGGTCTTATGATCACTTAAAGGAAAAGGCTTTCTGGTCTGCTCAGCTCTTTGACACACGTCACAATAATCATATTTGTCATGTTTATTAATATTCAAAGTACCCTTTAAAGTGTCTAAGGCAGGGTCTGTAGGATGGCCAAGCCTGCAGTGCTAGTCATAGTAAGATAAGGAACAGACTATAACAGTTTGACTAGTATTATTATTAATACCTTTAGTATCTAAGTAATATAAACCACTACACTGATTACCATCCCTAGAATGTTTCTCAGATTCAAATCCTGATTCTAAAATAGGCATTTATTCTCATCAAACACAACAAAGATTTTATTATCCTTAGCTGATTTATGAACAGAAATCAAAGTAACACAATAATCGGGTATAACCAATACATCAAATAAGACAAGACCATTTCCCAACTTAAGATTTCCAATTTTAGATATGAAAGCTTCAGTTCAATTAGGATGACTAACTTTAATTTTGAGATGAGATATGTCAAACACATTATCCAAATCTTTTTCATTGTTGGTCATGTGTTGGTTTGCCCCAGAGTAAACAACTTTCCCATGCTGAGTTACTTTAGAATAAATATTAGAAAAAAAGATTTCCCAAAGTTATCATTAAAAGCTTTGCTAGAATTAAGATATGTACCTGTCATATTGGCATGCACACCTTTTTCAGAACCATTGTTTTCTTTAATAAGAGAGAGTAAAGTAGAAAGTTGTTCATCAGAAAACACAGAATTGGAATTAGTCCCCACAGAGTTGTTAGAAACATTTTTCCCTTTAAAGTTTTGACCAGGTTTCTTCTTTCCAAAATCAGCAGGGAACCTAATGAGTTTAAAACATCTATCAATAGTATGCCCATTGTACCCACAATTTTCACAGACCACTTTAGAGTTCCCATTAGGTCTATAAGAGTTAGGTCTACTAGTCATGTTAGGCATAGGGTTGCTATTATAGTTAGGTCTAAAGCCACTAGAGTTAAAACTCCGATTTCTTTGAACCACATTCCTGGTGGGTCCATTTGAAAAGAAAGCAGATGTCTGATTCCTTTGAGAGGAACCACACAAGTTTCCAGAAGCAACTCTGTGAGACTCCTCACTAGAGATGATAGCATAGGCACCTTTAACATCTGGTAAAACTTCTCTAGAGAGAATAGAGCTTCTAATGGCCATATAAAAGTCATCAAGCCCCATTAAGAACTGTATTAATTTCAACAACTTATTATGATTCTTAAATTTATTAGTTACAGTACACACACAATTAGGAAGTTCAACCATAGCATCATATTGTTTCCACAAAGCATTCAAACCATGATAACCATCAAACAAATTTGAGCCATTTTGCTTTTAAGTGTTAATCTTGTGATGAAGATTAAATATCACAAACCCATCAACTTTATGATAGGTTTCTCTTAAATCATTTCAAACATGTTCAGCCTTTTTGGAGAATATTTGATCAAGAAACAACTCATCAAATATAGAATTAAGAATCCAACCTAACACCATAGCATTGACTCTATCCTATTGTTTTCCCAAAACATCATTAGTTAAGGATCTTTTGCAAGAACCATTTATGAAACCAGTTTTATTCTTTCCTTCTAAAGCTAAAAGCATAGCATTAGACCAAATTTGATAGTTCTCAGTGCCTTTAAGTTTAGCAGAAATCACAGTTGATGTGGCAGAGTCATTTGGGTGAAGGTTGTTGAGTCTTAGGATCTAGACTCATCTGGGATATATAACAATGATTGTAATAAGCACAGCGGAACATAAAGAACACAATCAAAGTTATGAACAAGGCTTTCTTATTCATAAAATACTAATAAGCTACTACTATTCCTGGTGCCTAATAGGCTTGACACCAGGAGAACGCACACACACACCTTTAGTTTACATTGTATATGAATCAGTGAATAACCATGTGTGCCTAACCCTCTTTATATAATAGAGGTACTAGGGTTACATGTCAACCCTAGCTTACTATCTAAGCTAATATATTACTACTAGGTCCTTCATCTTGTTTTGTCATATCAACTCAAGATATCTAAGTCCCAACAATCTTCCCCTAGTTTATTTGACAAAACCAGTAAGCACAAGCTTCCCCTGAAGCTAATATAGATGAAGGCTAAGCTTCCTCTCGATCCATGCATTCTTCCCCTTTTTGTCACATCAACTCAAAAGGGATCGTCTTCCCCTTAAGAAGTGCATGTCGAATCCAGTAGGCTTCCTTGGAGTGATCACTGATGAAGAAAATCAAGTATAACAAATTTTATGAAGAAGTGAAATATCCCAAACTTGTGTCTTATATCATCTCAGTTTTTATTACATGGGACTAATAACCCCCACAACTATAAGCCAGTTGTTAGCTATAACAATATATTTAATCCAACGATAAGGTGTATTGCTCACCAACAGTTTTTGGTACATGGGAACTGGTAACCTTCACAACTATGAGCCAATTGTAAGCTGTAACAATATATTTAGTCCAAAGACTAGGTGTATTGCTCACCTAATTGAGATATAAGAAGATAACAAGTTTGTGAAAATCAACTCCAACATCAAATAAGCAATAATCAACTGTCTTCGTCAAGAAACCATAACTCACCAGTAGGAACCATAAGCTAACCATCTCTTGCATCTTAAACTCAGTAGTACAGATCATCCACTCCTTCAGTGTGAAAAAGACATGCTTATTACAATAACATGTAATAAAATGTCTTTGTATAATTCTTGTAATCAATATATGCATGGCGATCACATGCAATGGCCGATAGTCTTAGTGAGCTCTGACGGATCAACCAGAAACCACTCGATGCTTATGATCATGCTAATTTTGTGATGATCATATCATGAACTGTATGGTATCATATGCCCCCCAAATATTTGTAAAAGAGCGTGTAACTGTTCCAATCAAGAATTATAACATAAACTGAATTTTCAAAACGAACCATATACCTCTTAATTGTTTAAGATCACCAGTAGGAACGACCAGGAGGAAACGACCAGTAGGAACCGACTAGGAGGAACCGACCAGTAGAAACTGTCCAGGAGGAACCGACCAGTAGTAAGAAATAGCCAACCAGGAGCATCTCAAAAACCCTTTTTTTTTCATTTTTTCCTTCACATTCTGTCACCACTGCCGCTAAAGCTGTTTCTGTCACTAACACTAGTGGTATACCAAATAACAGCGGAATAACAAAGTACATCCATCCTATGAATTAGGAGAGCCCACGTTGACCATGTCACCACATAATGGTCAATAATATAAACCTGTATTCAGCCCATTGTTTACGTACCAACTGTGTAGTCATCCAAATATTCGGTAGGTGTATTTTAGGAAGTCAAATATAATTCCTACAAAATAGGAATACCACCAATATCTCTCATGATAATCACATATATCACGTACCAAAATAGGAGTGCTGAAATCTCGTAATTAATGAAACCTCCCACGTCTTAATATCCAAAATCCCATAAATCACGCATGAATAAGAATCTTGCTTTATCAACAAAATTCGTACGTAATGTTTAATATCATGGGACCACAAACCCACGTGAACACTGATGGGACAAATTTGTTGGACACAGAACTCCTATGTCAACTGCTCACGTCAGACGTCCTTTTCTCCTTTACATTTTGGCTAGGCGTATTTGAACACCATTGATCCTGTATAAGGGATATATGTTGCTTCCAAAAATAGAGTCAAATACAATCCCTTATATGTAGGAAGGAATTATAATGAGTCAATTACAATCCCAATGAATCAAGATCACAACTAACAAATATAATATTTCCCATTAATCTTGCTTTAGCTATAATCACGGCTACCAACATCATTCATATATTGCAGAAAGCAAATCGTTTACCTTTTCAGGGATCCAATAATTCTTTTGCTTTGAAACATCACGTGGGATCCTGGAACCATTTTTCATTGTACAAGACAAGAATTCCAGCAGTAGTCACATCAAACTACTTCTCTCTGTCTCATTTGGCTTCACGTGAATATTGCAATATTCCAAGATGACGTCCTTTTCTCCTCACGTGACCACCACACCAGAAAGCAAAAAACCATGTATTCCTGACACAGAAGTACCTAGGACCACAAGACCATTTTGTGTTGATTTCTGCCAGGATCCTTGCATGACTAGTTATGGCTGAAGATTTTGTGTAGCCCACAAATGAACACAGCAAGAACTTTAAATGAATCTAGGGTATAACAGCCCTAAACACATATCCTGCCAATGCACCTGTGTTCGAGCCTCTTGCTTTCTGAACGAATGTAGCAACATCACATAATTACCTTAGATCATACGGGGTTCATTGTTAATTCATGAACCAACTCACCAAAACCAGTATGATCTCCAATACGAACATGAATGCAACAACATCAATGAACAACAGCAACATCATGAATTACCTAGGGTTTGTTGGGAAAAACCCTAGATCAGTAACTTTATTTGTATAAAACAGAAAATACTAACGAAAACCTTGTAGATCAACCAGATCAAGAGCCAACAAGCTTTGATACCACTTGTTGAGTCTTAGGATCTAGACTAATCTGGGATATATAACAATGATTGTAATAAGCACAGCGGAACATAAAGAACACAATCAAAGTTATGAACAAGGCTTTCTTATTCATAAAATACTAATAAGCTACTACTATTCCTGGTGCCTAATAGGCTTGACACCAGAAGAATGCACATATACCTTTAGTTTACATTGTATATGAATCAGTGAATAACCATGTGTGCCTAACCCTCTTTATATAATAGAGGTACTAGGGTTACATGTCAACCCTAGCTTACTATCTAAGCTAATATATTACTACTAGGTCCTTCATCTTGTTTTGTCATATCAACTCAAGATATCTAAGTCCCAACAATCTTCCCCTAGTTTATTTGACAAAACCAGTAAGCACAAGCTTCCCCTGAAGCTAATATAGATGAAGGCTAAGCTTCCTCTCGATCCATGCATTCTTCCCCTTTTTGTCACATCAACTCAAAAGGGATCGTCTTCCCCTTAAGAAGTGCATGTCGAATCCAGTAGGCTTCCTTGGAGTGATCACTGATGAAGAAAATCAAGTATAACAAATTTTATGAAGAAGTGAAATATCCCAAACTTGTGTCTTATATCATCTCAGTTTTTATTACATGGGACTAATAACCCCCACAACTATAAGCCAGTTGTTAGCTATAACAATATATTTAATCCAACGATAAGGTGTATTGCTCACCAACAGTTTTTGGTACATGGGAACTGGTAACCTTCACAACTATGAGCCAGTTGTAAGCTGTAACAATATATTTAGTCCAAAGACTAGGTGTATTGCTCACCTAATTGAGATATAAGAAGATAACAAGTTTGTGAAAATCAACTCCAACATCAAATAAGCAATAATCAACTGTCTTCGTCAAGAAACCATAACTCACCAGTAGGAACCATAAGCTAACCATCTCTTGCATCTTAAACTCAGTAGTACAGATCATCCACTCCTTCAGTGTGAAAAAGACATGCTTATTACAATAACATGTAATAAAATGTCTTTGTATAATTCTTGTAATCAATATATGCATGGCGATCACATGCAATGGCCGATAGTCTTAGTGAGCTCTGACGGATCAACCAGAAACCACTCGATGCTTATGATCATGCTAATTTTGTGATGATCATATCATGAACTGTATGGTATCATATGCCCCCCAAATATTTGTAAAAGAGCGTGTAACTGTTCCAATCAAGAATTATAACATAAACTGAATTTTCAAAACGAACCATATACCTCTTAATTGTTTAAGATCACCAGTAGGAACGACCAGGAGGAAACGACCAGTAGGAACCGACTAGGAGGAACCGACCAGTAGAAACTGTCCAGGAGGAACCGACCAGTAGTAAGAAATAGCCAACCAGGAGCATCTCAAAAACCCTTTTTTTCTCATTTTTTCCTTCACATTCTGTCACCACTGCCGCTAAAGCTGTTTCTGTCACTAACACTAGTGGTATACCAAATAACAGCGGAATAACAAAGTACATCCATCCTATGAATTAGGAGAGCCCACGTTGACCATGTCACCACATAATGGTCAATAATATAAACCTGTATTCAGCCCATTGTTTACGTACCAACTGTGTAGTCATCCAAATATTCGGTAGGTGTATTTTAGGAAGTCAAATATAATTCCTACAAAATAGGAATACCACCAATATCTCTCATGATAATCACATATATCACGTACCAAAATAGGAGTGCTGAAATCTCGTAATTAATGAAACCTCCCACGTCTTAATATCCAAAATCCCATAAATCACGCATGAATAAGAATCTTGCTTTATCAACAAAATTCGTACGTAATGTTTAATATCATGGGACCACAAACCCACGTGAACACTAATGGGACAAATTTGTTGGACACAGAACTCCTATGTCAACTGCTCACGTCAGACGTCCTTTTCTCCTTTACATTTTGGCTAGGCGTATTTGAACACCATTGATCCTGTATAAGGGATATATGTTGCTTCCAAAAATAGAGTCAAATACAATCCCTTATATGTAGGAAGGAATTATAATGAGTCAATTACAATCCCAATGAATCAAGATCACAACTAACAAATATAATATTTCCCATTAATCTTGCTTTAGCTATAATCACGGCTACCAACATCATTCATATATTGCAGAAAGCAAATCGTTTACCTTTTCAGGGATCCAATAATTCTTTTGCTTTGAAACATCACGTGGGATCCTGGAACCATTTTTCATTGTACAAGACAAGAATTCCAGCAGTAGTCACATCAAACTACTTCTCTCTGTCTCATTTGGCTTCACGTGAATATTGCAATATTCCAAGATGACGTCCTTTTCTCCTCACGTGACCACCACACCAGAAAGCAAAAAACCATGTATTCCTGACACAGAAGTACCTAGGACCACAAGACCATTTTGTGTTGATTTCTGCCAGGATCCTTGCATGACTAGTTATGGCTGAAGATTTTGTGTAGCCCACAAATGAACACAGCAAGAACTTTAAATGAATCTAGGGTATAACAGCCCTAAACACATATCCTGCCAATGCACCTGTGTTCGAGCCTCTTGCTTTCTGAACGAATGTAGCAACATCACATAATTACCTTAGATCATACGGGGTTCATTGTTAATTCATGAACCAACTCACCAAAACCAGTATGATCTCCAATACGAACATGAATGCAACAACATCAATGAACAACAGCAACATCATGAATTACCTAGGGTTTGTTGGGAAAAACCCTAGATCAGTAACTTTATTTGTATAAAACAGAAAATACTAACGAAAACCTTGTAGATCAACCAGATCAAGAGCCAACAAGCTTTGATACCACTTGTTGAGTCTTAGGATCTAGACTAATCTGGGATATATAACAATGATTGTAATAAGCACAGCGGAACATAAAGAACACAATCAAAGTTATGAACAAGGCTTTCTTATTCATAAAATACTAATAAGCTACTACTATTCCTGGTGCCTAATAGGCTTGACACCAGAAGAATGCACATATACCTTTAGTTTACATTGTATATGAATCAGTGAATAACCATGTGTGCCTAACCCTCTTTATATAATAGAGGTACTAGGGTTACATGTCAACCCTAGCTTACTATCTAAGCTAATATATTACTACTAGGTCCTTCATCTTGTTTTGTCATATCAACTCAAGATATCTAAGTCCCAACAAAGGTGCAAAGGGTTACTGATATCAAGCTTACTATTCAAGGTGACAAATTCATCCCCAATCTGGTCACCTTGTTGTTCAGTATCTGTGTCACCATGAACACTAGTCATGGTGAGCAATCACAGATACAAAACACAAAACCCAAAAAAAGAACTTAATTAGAGTCAACAAAGTTCCCAGGATTCCAAACCACTCAAGGGTGGTAGGTCAAGGGCAAGACAAAGATTAAGGGTCCAGATAAACAATATACCTCAAAAAAAGAACAAACAATTCAACAAGCCAGCATGAGAGAGTATAATAATCACAATAACCAACCAGGATCACGTATATGAAAGCAAATAAGCAGATAATCAACAACCAAAAAAAGTAAGAGAGTATAGAGGTGTTACAGTGCATCCAACAAAAGCACAATCGAAATGTTTCTTCTAGATTTACTTAGTCTAGAATGAAACAGAACCTCTTCACTAAACCCTAATTTTAAAAAAATTAGGGAAAGGTAAAATCACCAACGATCTAAGCAATAGATCCAAGAACCATCTTCCCTGCAAAAGAACAAGGTTAGGACATAGAAAATATCGAAACCCCCAAATTTTTGAAACCCTAAAAATAGTTTTATATCCGATTAAGAAGTAATTAGAAAGAATTTTTTTTCAGATCTAGGTATCTCAATAGCAGATCTATCCAAAAAATAACATATCAAATTCAAAAACTCCCAAATATTTTTGAAACGCTAAAATTTTTTTCAAATGATTTCAGAGCAACCTGGCTCTGATACCATGAAGAAAACCTTGATAAATGGAATATGAACAAGATCAATGACTCAGAATCAAAACCTTATATTAATAAACGAGTTTAAAGATTAAAACCAAAACAAAGATCACCACAGCTACTCTGGTGTGATCCTATTATCTAAATGATAATAGTTTTACAAAGATAGAATCAAAAATGATATGGGTTACATGTTTTGAAAGAGAAAGAACACATATGAAAAACACACAAATGAAACCCAGATGAGTCAAACAATAGGAGCGTCTAGGGTTTTATGTAACCAAAGGAGCCGTTGTAGGGCTTGTGTAGGTTTTTGTAAACTGAATATGGGCTTGAGCTGTCATGGGCTGTGAACTTTCACATCTTGGCAGCTTGAGTCCTCCAAGTTATAATCTGCTATCACTGAAGGTCCAAAATGCTAACTGAAACATTCAAACACAACACAATAAGTCCCCAAAGGGTTAGAATGGTATATGATTAGGTCTTTCATTTTAACAGTATGAAAGGTGAGTGTCAGTGAGTTTGAGTGAGTGTCATTACCCTCGTGAGTGAGTTGTAGCGAGTTTGTTTAAAGTTGATGTGACGCTAATATAAAGATGAATAAGTTTGCCCCACTCTCCCTAATCTAAGAAAATATTGAAAAGTATCTTAAATCAAATTCCAATTTACTCATAATCACCATGTTTGTTAGTAAACTTATAAATGTTATGTTTAAGTTTGACACCATTGTTGTATAACTGCAATTTAATTGAACATAGTTTTGTACTTTAGGAGCCTATTCTTGTTCATTCAAGTCTATTTCGAACAGCAAATGCATAATCGAATGTACGGATATATTTTTAACTAAAAAGAATCAAATAGTGCGTATCTAACTTTTCGTGATAACATGCTAAGCTAGTTTACATATAATATGAAATCTAAACATTATGTTGTTACATTAGTAAGTACTTATTTTAATCATATTAGCAAGATTAACTATATAGAGTTTGATTGCGTATTAAGCAATTAAACAGCTAAACAAACGATTAAAAGCCAATAATTTATAAAACAAAGTCAACCAATAATGAATGAATGTCTAAAGCACAAGTGTAGAACAACAATCTTGTGGAATATATCTATCATCTTTGGTGATACTTGGGGGGACTCCTTTCATGCCCAAATTGCCAAATGAATCTCCCTTTTTGTAATCATGGGTCTACAAAGATTTCCTCTCTATACATATAATCATATATCATCATATACCCTTCAACACAATACCACAACCACTAAACCAAAAAGCATGCATACCACAACCATAAACTAGATTCAACTGGAATTCTAAGACCTAACATATATAAAAGGGTGAATAGCATACAAAATGTACTAATATTAGGTCAAAATTAAATTAAAAATATTTAACTTTTTTTTCTCAATTTAAGTTATTAATCTTTTTTCTTTTTGTAATTTTAAGATAATTAACAAATTTAAAAGTTATATATTAACGATCGTTTACAATATAATTACATCGTTAGTTCTTTATATCAACGACACTATATAATAAACTCAAAATTGTTTTTTACAGTTTTAGACCGTTTCTATCTTTTTAGTCTGACTTTATCGTTTTCGTTCGATTTTTAATCGTTTTGGTCCGTGTTTACAACACGTGTCATTCTTTTACCGTTTCCGACTATTTTGTCCATTTTTATTACGTATTCGAGCCATTCTGGCCGTTTGTATCCATTTTACGACTTTTAACTACTTTCGTCCATTTTTTTACCGTCCTCGTCTTTTTTACCATTTTGACAGTTTTTTATTCGTTTTTTGCTTTTTGGTTCGTGAAAAAAAACGATAAATGCCAGAAACGA
This sequence comes from Glebionis coronaria, assembly GCA_025667525.1. Taxonomy (NCBI): domain Eukaryota; kingdom Viridiplantae; phylum Streptophyta; class Magnoliopsida; order Asterales; family Asteraceae; genus Glebionis; species Glebionis coronaria. The sequence goes on from CM046877.1 coordinate 218,725,997, forward strand.
ATGAAAACAGTAAAAAAACGATCGGAAACGATATCAAACACACTAAAAATGGTTGAAAACGGTAAAACATTCGAAAACGAAAAAACGATTAAAAACCGAATGAAACGGTAAAAATCAGACAAAAAAGTAGAAAACAGTTTAAAACTGTTAAAAATGATCTTTGAGTTTAGGGCTAATGACTTAAAAATGCATTTAACTTGACACTTTTTTGCGTTCTGTGTACCAATCTTTTTTCTTTCTCATTATGGTCATCAAACTTTCAAAAGTCGGTCATTATGTGTATTTTGTCACTATTTTACCATGTAAAATGACCATTTTACCCTTCAAAATTTTAAAAAAATTAAGGGTAAAATGGTCACAAAATACACAGAATGATCGACTTTTGAAAGTTGAATTACCATAATGAGAAAGAAAATAAATAACTACACCAAACGCAAAAAAGTGTCAAGTTAAATGCATTTTTAAGTCATTTTTCTTTGAGTTTATTATAAAGTGTCGTTAATATAAAAGAGTAACGATGCAATAATAAAGTAAACGGACGTTAATACAAACTTTTAAATTTGTTAATTGTCCCAACATTACAACAATAAAAAAAATCGGTAGCTTAAATTAAGAAGAAAAAAAATTAAGCACTTTTAATTGAATTTTGGATCTTGAGTGTCACGGATTTCTAATGTAATTAAGTAACTTTGCTTCGTTGTACTGATTTTTGTAAAAAATTCCGGAGTTTCCTTAAAGCACCTGCCAAAAAATTGTGTTTTTAGCAATGTTTTGAAATGCGGTTTTTAAATTGATCCGGTCAAATTACCGGATCCAGGTTAACCCCGATTTTCTAAAAAAAATAAAAATTATATTTTTAATAATTACCAAAAATTATGAATAAAAACTGATGTAGACTAAAAAACAAAGTAACAAAGATAAGTAATTGGATCTGTTGATTCAACAAGAATGCCAGAAACAATTCTGCTAATAATCGTTGATTCTGAAGAATGCCCGAAAATTAGGGTAAAACACGGCAACTCAACGGCCAATGGTTTAACTTTTATTAAACTGATAACTGTCTTGCTAGGGTTACAGCAGATTCATTAAATAATGAATGCAAACAAAGAAAAACCCTAAAAATCCAACGGGCTGGACCGTAGCCCAATGACAAAGTCCAACTGAAAGTGAAAAAAACATAAAAATGCAAAAAACTGATAGTAAAAAGGCTTTTCGGGCCTTGGAAAATCCGCAACCAGCTAAAAGGTGGTTACAACGTCGTCGGTCTCCTTTTTACGCACGTTTTGACAGGTCACGGGCTGAAAACGGACTTAGGATGCAAAAGTTATGCCCATTTTACTAAACTCTCTTCGTCACGCGATCTCGGGCCTCCAGAAACAAGTCAGCCCGTTCTTCAATACTTGGGCCTCCATCAAAAACCAATGTTAATTAACCCGGTCGAGCTACGGATCACAGTGCAACCGAGTTTTCGGTCGAGACCGGCGTCCGACCACTCGACCGGGTCACGGTTCAACCGGCTAGGTCAACCGGGGTTTTAAAACACTGATAAAAACTTTCGAATATTGAAATATAAATCGTTTACCGACCAATATAATATGTAAAAATAAAATTTCAATCGTAAATACGTAAAATTTACATAGTTAAAAAAAACACAAAAAAGTCAAAATTCGGCCGGGTCTTGAGAACCGGGTTGACCCGGGTCACCCCAAATTCGGCGGGTCTAGCCGGGTTTCGAAAATATGAAATCCGGGTCAATATAACCTGTTTTTAGGCCGAAACCGGGTTAACCGGTTGACCCGACTAAGTCAACCCGGGTTTGAAAACATTGGTTTTTAGTACTAGTTTAGTTGGTCCAAAAATTTGTGTTTTTAGTAGTACTAATTTGTAAATTTTGGTACCATACATGAAATAGTTGTACTTTACAACATAAGCCAAAATAAATATTTATTGGATACGTAGAAAATATCAGTTGGAATTGGAAGGTGTAAATTTCGAAAATTGGTGGGAATAGAATGAGCCGTTAGTATACAACAGTGGTCCTGTCATTGTGTAACTGAGGAGCTACAGCTAGCTGTTCTTTATCGGGTTCATCACACAAGACGATGTTGAATTGGACAAACCAACAAAACTGCCTGCAACTTGCATTTTTCAGACCCTACATTTTATCGTTATTACACTTTTGACACCCTTTTTTACTAATTTTTAAAAGTAATTTCTTATTCTCTGTTATGAGATTGAACATCTTTATTAGTCTAGCAACACATCGATAATTTGACACAAATTATAACTCATGTGTCGAGAAACATGTGTCGAGACTCGACCAGACACAAATTACCATCAAATGGTAAATTGAGCTTAAGGTGTGGGTTGTATAAACTATATTTTCTACTTAATGATCATTTGTTTATGATGAGAAAACACAAACCCGTATAATAATTTGAAGACACGTTGCCCCACGCAATCCAAAATCGGACAACAATCTTACATAATAAGTCTAATGTGTCTCTTTCATCCTGTTGTGTTGTTTTTGTCTTCTTAACCATTGGGCCTTATATAATAACCACACCCCCATTAGTGAGTAACTGAGTAACATTTTAGTCCCTGGCTTTTTTATTGTGCTCAACATTTTGTTCACGGATTATCATTGTTTTTGGCCTATTGTGATTTATTTTGTGGGGCAGAGACTTGATATTTGGCCCTTATATCATGTGAGATACTGTATGATTCTTGAAAGGTGTGTTGTGTTCATTGCTTCATAATCGTAATCAAGGTCAATCAAGAATCTAGTAACCTGGAATCTACAGATAATGGTTTGACAATATATATGCACCATAATTAACATGACAAGACGCTTTATGTGAGTGTGTTTCTAAAATATCACGTGTTAGTTATGAACAAATTAAGAAATTGTCGCAAAAAGCATTGAAACGTTGTAAGTTTGTTAATAGTTCTTTTTTTTTAATATTAATTTCATTATCACACCTCACAAACGGAGGAAAGTTAAGCAAAACAAGTTACATATAACATAAATAGCAAAATCGAAACCGATTTACCAAACAAGATACATAAGGTAACAAGTTGCACGAAGCCAAAACATACACCACAAAGGTTGTGACGCGGGGACAACAACACAATACAAAGGTGAGGGGGAATAACCAATGTGAGCTTTTCACGAATAAACCCATATGCAGGTGTAGTTTGGAGCAAAAGTACACAGTGTACACAAAACATACTAAGAAGATAAAACCTAACATCCCTAAAGTAGCAAGACCTAAGCCAAACAAATTTAGATCCAAAACCCAATGCAGCATCAAGCCTTCGGTGGTGTGGAGCGGTGGTCGGATGGAAGGCGACGACAGTGACAGATTTGAAAACAGAGGGCTATTATTGTGGAAGTTAGGAGACAAACCTACCTTGACAGAAAGGAGTATATATACAAAAAGGATGAAAGAAGGAGATCCAAACGGCCGGTCGTAGCCGACCGCCAGAGAAAGAGCTGAAACAGATCGAAGCAAGTTTTGGAAAAGTGTTGGCGATGGAACTATGTGAAAGAGAAGTGTGTCAGGTTTGTTAATAACTAATGTAGTTATATATAGTACGGAGTAAAATACACCCGTGTAATGAAGCGAAGGGTTCATGTGACTATTTTTTTAGCAATCAAATTAATGTTGAAGTGTAAACAAAATTAGCTAGTTAAAATATTAAGTGTTAGTTATGAACAAATTAAAAAACTCTGTGTACTCCTTGGATGACTGGGCTGAATCAGGTGAAGCTAGTCTTGGTATTCAAGAAAAGGAAAGTCCCGCACAAGTGTGGCATAAATGCTTGGGTCACATTAGTGTATCACGCTTGCACGAACTCGAAAGAAGAGAGATGTTGGGGAATAAAGGTCTAGGTAAGATCGAATTCTATGAAATTTTGTTTTTGTAAAATCGACCAGGTTAAGTATTGGTCAAGGTCAACACACAACCAAGGGAGTTATAGACTATGTCCATGCGGATCTCTACGGTCCTTCTCGAGTAAAATCGATGAGTAGTTGCTGCTACTTCTTATGGATTGTAGATGACTACTCGAGGAGGGTTAGATTTTATTTTCTTAAACACAAGAATGAGGTGTTCAACAAGTTCAAAGAGTGAAAGTAGTTGGTGAAAAACCAGACAGGTAGAAAACTAAAGAAACTACGAACGGATAATGGTTTGGAGTTTTGTAATCAGGATTTTAGTAACTTGTGCAAGGAGAGTGGGATAGCAAGACATTTGAGAGTTGCAGGAACTCTGGAACATAATGGTCTAGCTGAGTGTATGAACGGGACGCTCTTGAACAAGGTTAGGTGTTTACTGATTCAGTCTACTTTGCCAGATTTTTTTAGGCCGAAGCAACTATGACGACAGCATATCGGATTAATACGTCTCCATTTACATCATTGGAGAAGAAGGCACCTATGGATTTACGGTCAGGACATCCGATGACTTACGAGATGTTAGGGATATTTGGTTACGTTGCTTAGTCACACGTGAATCAAGGAAAGCTCAAGCATAGAGTTATAAAATGCATATTCTTGGGGTATCCTATAGGTGTAAAGGGATACATATTATGGAGGTTGGATGATGTTAAACCAAAGATAATCATAAGCAGGTATGTGGTGTTTAATGAGAGCCTTATTTATAAGGATACTCTCAAGGGTGCTAGTGCTGCAGATTTTGGGAAGAATGTTTAGTTTGAGGTAGAACTTCAGGGCAGTCAGGTCGAACCAATTATGGATCCTCATACTAGGATAAACCTAGGAAAAGAAGATGAGGGACAAGAAGAAGATGCAAAAGGCGCAAGGCCTCGACAACAGAACCTGAACAAATATGTTCTAGTGCATGATAAAGCTAAAAGAACAAAGACTGTACCTACAAGTACGGGTGGCTAAATGGGTGGAGTGGACGGGTATGAACAGTGGGTTAAATAGAAGTTGGTCCATGGACGCGGACTAAATGGGCAATTTTTAATATTTGGACTAAATGGACTTGGACCAAATGGACATTAGACCAAATGGACTTGGGACAAATAGACAATATTAAAGGAGAAACAAATAGATTCAAGATTAATTAATTGGCAAAAACTAACCATCACATATTGTCTATAATATCCATTTGTTTAACCCAATGCTTTTATGTTGTCCAAATAGTCCAACTAAAAGAAAAGTCAATACCTATTTAGTCCATTAGTTCAAAAAATGTCCAAATAGCCCAAATATAAGCATATGGACATGATTTGCCGCAAGGTATAAGGACGAAGGTAATGTATCATTGTCTACACCATCAAGGTCTAGGGAAGAAGATGATATGGCGGCTTATGCATTTGCTATTGCGGAGAAAGAAGATACACATGAACCAATCATATTCCAAGAGGAAATTTATTCATCTGAAAAGGATGTGTGGGTTCGTGCTATGAAAGAAAAGATGAGTTCTTTAAAAAAGAATCATACTTAGGAGTTGGTCGATTAACCACCTGGTCAGAAGCTAGTAAATTGCAAGTGGTTGTAGAAGATCAAAAGAAGGATTGAAGGCATTCAGAAACCAAGGTATAAAGCAAGGCTGGTAGCTCAGAGATTTACACAACGAGCAGGTATTGACTACAATGAGGTATTTTCACATGTGATTTGACATACATCTACTAAGGTGATTCTCTCATAAACTGCTTGTGAAGACTACGAGTTGGAACAACTTGATGTAAAAATGTTGTGGTTGCTTGTCAATCTTGAAGAAACCATTTGTATAAGGCAACCGCTTGGTTTTGAAAAAGGAACAGGTAACAAGGCATGTTTATTGAAGAAATCTCTTTATGGTCTTAAGCAGTCCCCAAGGCAGTGGTACAAACGTTTGATGTGTATATGGCCAGCAATATGTTTAGCCGGAACATCTATGATAATTGTGTTTACTTCAAGGAGTTTGCACCAAGTAAGTACATATATCTATTGATGTATGTAGATGATATGTTGATTGCTTGTAAAAGAAAGTCTGAGATCGAATATACCAATGGACTACTACGAAAAGAGTTTGATATGAAGGACTTGGTCCAGCTAGGAAGATTGTGACACCCTAGGCAAATCCTACATCGACTGTGGCCAGGATAGATCCATGGTTCATAAGATAACAGTCGCCTTCTCATGACACAATGCGTTTTGTGGTCTACTGCAAGTGGGGTTCTTAGGAACTGACAGTTAAGCGTGTTCATGTCAGAGTAGTACTAGGTCGGGTGACTATCCGGGAAGTACTTACAAGAGGGCCACAAAGCAAAGTCGTGAGCCTGCGGGCAAAGCGGACAATGAGTTAAGATATATATAGACCCTTAAATTAGCATAGACCTATCCAACCAATCATAATCACCCATTTTTTAAAAAACCCACTTCCCACCACTTTTTAAAAATTAAATATCTCACAAACGGTAAATCGTCAAACGAAAAAAATACACAATTGTGACGAGAATTAAATCATATATCTATCGAGGGGCACATGTATATACTTTCGACGAACTTTTTTCGACTTTTTTTTTCTTATGTCACATCTGGAGAGAATCATATATGATTCGTCACAAATCATATATGATTCGTCACGAATCATATATGATTTTCAGAAAATCATATATGATTCGTGATATGAATCATATATGATTTTCTGAGAATCATATATGTTTCGTGATGAATCATATATGATTCTCTCTAGACGTGGCTTAAAAAAAGTCGAAAAAAAAGTTCGTCGAAAGTATATACATGTGCCCCTCGATAGATAGATGATTTAATTCTCGTCGCGATGATATGTTTTGTTTAACGATAAACGGTTTGTGAGATATTTAATTTTTAAAAAATGAGTTTTTTTGTTACATGATAAAAATGGATGGTTGTGATTGGTTGGTTGAGTCTATGCTAAACTAAGGGTCTCTGGGGATCTTTTTCCAGCGGACAATATTGTAGTCTGAGTAGGCAGGATGTTACAAGTGGTATCAGAGCCACTCCTGAGCCGTTCGGGATGGTGGGACAAACCTCATCGAGGACGATGAGTCCCGAAGGGGGGGTGATTGTGACACCCTAGGAAAATCCCAGATAGGTTGTGCCCAGGATAGATCCATGGTTCATAAGATAACAGTCGCCTTCTCATGACACAACGCGTTTTGTGGTCTACTGCAAGTGGGGTTCTTAGGAACTGGCAGTTAAGCGTGCTCATGTCAGAGTAGTACTAGGTTGGGTCACCAGCCGGGAATTACTTACAAGAGGGCCACAAAGCAAAGTCATGAGCCTGCGGGAAAAGCGGACAATATTGTAGTCTGAGTAGGCGGGATGTTACAAAGATACTTGGTAAGGTGATTGTCAATGATAGGGGTAACCAAACCCTGAAGGTGTCTCGGTCGGGATATGTGTAGAAAATCTGAATAACTATAGAGTGGATAATGGCAAGTCGGTCAATGTGCCATTGGGATCACACTTCGGGGTATTTTTGAAGGATTTTTCGTCGAGTTAATGGGATGTGGAAAGAGTGAGTAAGGTCCCGTATGTGAACGATATAGTTAGTTAAATGTACTTGATTGTTTAAAAGACTGGATATTACGTACGTTGTTGGCATTGTTAGTAGCTATTTAACGACACCTGGTAAAAGGCAATGGGGGTAGTGAAGTGGATTTTTAATTATTTGAAGGGCACTTTTGATGTAGGTCTAGTGCATGGTAGAGATCAAGGGAAGCACGTTGATGTTGACGGTTTCGTAGATAGCGATCATACTAAAGACCCTAACAAAGATAAGTCGATAACTGGGTACATGTTTATGATGCATGGTTGTGTTGTCAGTTGGAAAGCAACTTTGCAGCATGTAGTTGCATTAGCTACTACAGAGGCAGAGTATAGGACGCTTACGAAAGCTGTTAAGAAAAGCATTTGGCTTAAAGTTCTACTAATCTAGTTGGGAATAAACCTAGGGTTACTGGTTGTAAATTATGATAATCAAGGAGCAATTTATCTCTCGAGAAATTCTTTAAATCATGAGAGGACAAAGCATATCAACGTGCGGTATCACTTCACCGGGGAGATTGTGGAATCTAAAAAGATTAAATTGTCAAAGATAAGAACGGAAGATAATTCAGATGACATGTTTACAAAGGTGGTTCCAGGTTCAAAGATCAAGTATTGCATGAAGATACTTGGTGTCGGGGCTAACTAGTCTTGTTACTAGTTGGAAATTGTTAGTCTATATTAGTAACAATGTCTAGTTAGGATTAGTTTTTTTTCAATTGTAGTTATTCTTAGCCCAGCATCTTACCAAGTCTAGCATATAAGCCTAACCGAGGTTCCATTCTAAAAACAATTGGTTATAGAAAGAGTAGCCCATCAAGCTTATATGCTAACATTGAGATTATGTTCTACGAATGTGGGTTATTTGGCTTGCACACCCAACATGATCAACGAAGCTTTTAGATCTACAACAAGTCAGTCGACGAATGGTGTGGGTAATGAAGAGGTGGTTGGCTAACGATGGTAGAGTGTGATTGGACTGGGTTTTGTGTGTACTTGTAGTTGTTACCATCGATCATCATCATCATTTTGTTTATTGGTAGAGCAAGAGTGTTGAGATTATGTTCTTGTGTTTGTAAATTAAGAGCAGGTGTAGTGTAGTATGAAGTGGAGATAAAATATGGGTTTTATCAGGTTGATTCTACTATAAAAAAAAGATTGAAGATTAGTTGTAAAATACTAGTATAGCCTCATGTGCATTGCTCATGAATAAATTTAATGAATGCAATTAACGGTCATCCAAGATAATGACTATCAATGTTATCAAACTTTATTATAAGGATTAGTCATTCAAAAAAATGTCGAAGGGCGAGGCTGGTGATTTCAGCTAAACTATGGGAACAAACGGTGTAATTTACTCTAACACATATATTTTTCATTGCTATTGTTTGTTATACTTGAGAGTTTAAAAAGCTATGTAGTTACTTTACTATTACAATGAAAATGCAAACTCATACAAATGAAATTTCTATAAGTCAAATAATCAATTGCAATTGTTCAAACTTGTGGAAGATTTCTTATGCTAACATCTAATCTCGAAAAACTAAGACCTTGCGTAATAAACCCATGAAAGTTAGATTTCGTCTTTGTTGGCAAATTAAGACGCATGCTACCTTGATATACTCACCCAAATGAAACTCGTCTTCAATGAAATAAAGGAGAGCTCGGTTGTATGGGCAATTGAATCTTAAAAGTGTGGAGATGATGTCTATGATTATTTTAGAATATTTTTGTATGGTATATTTGAGTTTAAATGATGTATATTTTCTTAGGTATATTAAAAGGTCGTGATGTTGGTTGTATAATTATATTAAATATGTGATGAAATATTTTGTAGAGAAAAAAAATTAATTAGACGTTGATGTGACAATGATGCTAAAAAGTTTTTGCGTCTCCGAGTCTAAAGTATAAACCAAAGTTGTTAAGATCGCGATCTAACTTTTAAAATATTTCAATTTTACGGCCATATTAAGGGAAAACGAGTCGATACTTCATAGGATCTTAAAATCTATAGAATCTTAAGTAGGGTTTTTATCTTATCGTAAGATTGTGTGATATGGATCTAATTTGTTTATACGTTTTTTAAAATAAATGAACTAATAAATTATTAATAAATGAGATATGTAAAGATAAAACAATACACAAACGTAATCATAGTATAAAATTGTTATGAACGTTTTACAAGAGTAATATATTAGTTTTCATATTATTTTAACTTTCATAAATATTCAGTATTCATAAACTTGCTATAAAATCACATTTAAATATGATTTGTTACAAAAATAAGATTTTAAACATGTAGGTAGGATCTTTTCATCTCGATCTGATCTTAAGATTATGAGTTTGTAAAAACAAAAACGATCCAAAGTATGATCGTGATCTTGGCAGCATTGGTTTTAAATATTTCAAATGATTGTTTGTTATTTTATATAATTAGTCTTTCAACTTCTAGAATTCTGAAAATACACCCTTGTCATTCGTTAAAGATGTTGGAATTTATAAAAATCTTTAACCATATTAACACATTAATAATCATGAGTATGCATCGGAATTATTAAGATCACGTATAGACAAGTAATTAAACGATAAAGAATATCGTTCCTTTTAGAAATGGATTAACTCACCTTTATCGAACAATCAAATAACCGAAAACCTAATAAAGCTCAAACAATGATCTCTCTAAGTATACACACACAATACGTTTAAACAAGCAATAAGTATGCTAGTACGTTTGTGTTAAACCACCAATAAACCAAACCACTTGAATCAATTAACTAAAGAAATCTTTGTTTCTTTCTTCTTGGTCGAACCACTCGAACGAATCCAAAACCCTAATTGGGGTGTTCGGTCGATCAACTAAAGAAAGATAGGAGGAAATATTTAGGGATAAAACTTATGAATAAGGATGACTATAAGACCTCTTTATATAGCCCATACCTTAACTATTTAAGGTATTAATTCCACCTCCTTAACGAGATGTGCTTCCACCAACTACAAGATCAAAGGGGGTTCCCCTTCCTTTTTTGGCTTTCCATATATTGGTTTAATTGTTTAACAAATAATTAATCTAACATTATATTAATAATATGTATTGCTTAATGATTTACGTGCGCGTCTCCTTAGGCTCGGGACGACTTTCGGACATATTATTTTATGTATATAATCCTTCAGCTCCCACTTAGACATGCACAATAATATAATATAATAACACTGGTTAACGTCTAGCAACACGTCAATGCTCCTAGAAACTTTCGAGTGGAGTTTTCTATAAAGTGAATTTAAATGACATAAAACATTTACAATCCCTTTGTTTCTTAAATGGTATGTTAATAATGGACATGGATTGATATTGAGTAGTTTTACGTCTTTTTGGAAAAAGATCGTAATTAGGGTAAGTACGACGGTTTAGGAAAACCGTGCACAAATGACCCAATGAGTGAGTTCGTTATCAAGGAGGCTATTGTGTTGTATTAAGAGATGATTAAAGTTTGTGATTATGATTATGAAGAAAGAAAAGAGAAAAGGATGACGATAACGATTAAAATTACACTAAGACGAAAGTCGTACACGTAAAACCGTAAAATATGAAGAAATTTAAAAATTATCCTAAAAATTCCTAGAAAATTGCAATAAATCCTAAAAATGTAATTAGAGTTTACAAAACATCAAAAATCACTCAAACCTTTTATTTAATTAAATAATAATTTTTTAATGCTAATTAAAGCCCAAAAAATTAATTTAATTAACAAAAAGCCTAAAATGAGATTTTCAATTTGTAAACCTCTAAAATAACTTAATTAAACTAAAAACTATTTTTAAAAATTTTAAAGTTAATTAAAACTATTTAAAAATGATTAAAAACTATAAAACTATTAAAATAATTCTAAAAATTAATTAAATGACAAGAAAATTAATCTAAAAGTTTTAAAAATCCTAACTTAATTTTTTTAATATTGGAAAAATGAAAAAGTTGCAAAAAATATTTAAAAACTAATTTTAATAATAAAATATTAATAAAAATCCAAAATTTATAAAAAATTCTAAAAACTTGCAAAATAGTTTAATTCAACTTAAATAAACAGAAAATGAACTTGAAATTACAATAATACACCTAATGGGCCTCCAAATGGGCTAAAAGGCCAAACAGATTGCTTAATGGGCTTATTTAAGCCCCAATAAGAAAAAGTTGTCCAAATAAGCTCAAAACTTATAGTCTAGCTTAAAGTTCATATTTAAACACAAAACTCTAAAGGCCCAAAAGCTGAAAGTGAGCGTAACACAACTTAATGAAATTCAGCTTATTCTTAATGGGCTTTTTAACCCATTAAGCCATAAGTTAATGCCATAAGCTGAAATTTGACACTCATCCTTCTCTTGACCTAATAAAGTTGTTTGTAAAAAGAATTTTTGAATAAGCCCACTGAAATAAGCAAAAGCTCTCTACACAAAACGACAAAATAGTCGTTTTCGAGTTCTAGGCTGTTTCAAGAGCTGATTCTTTTTGCAAAATGTTTCAAATCACTTAACTAAGCTTAATGATCAAAACGATTTCCAAAAAGCACACTGAATAAGCTGGAAAAAGCAAATAAGCACTTATGTAAAAGTCAACTAAGTTGGTTTTCTAGTCAAACATAAAAGTCAAAGTCTCAAATGCTCCAAAATAGTCAAATGGGTCAATTAAGGAATATTGATTACAAAAACAAAGTTGTTGCAGGTCTAAATAAGCTATTATAGCTTAATGATAAGTTGTTCACAAATTAACACTAGCAGTGGCCAGTTTTAGTGGGAAAGGGTTCCCATTGCTTGACTTTCTTGACTGTTTGTTTTTAGTGGACTTTTGTGGGAATTGATGAACAAACAAGGCACACTTATAACCAGTGGGTTATAAGGAGTCACAATAAACAAAGAAATCACAATAACACCTAGCCAATTAGTACAGTTATCTCAAAATGTACCCAGATATCACACAGACATGCACAATAAGCAGTTTTGAACAAATAAGCATATTAAACAAGAATAAGCTAACCAAATTGAACCAAATGCATACACAAGTTATAATAAACTAAAATAAGCATAAATAAACTTGTTTCATACACTGGTTTAAAGTTTAGACTAAGATTTAGGCTTATGAATATTACTGTAAACACAAAGATGAACACAAGTGACCTTTGCTGATATACTTGACCACATATCCAATTTCAAACCCTCAAATCTATTAATCAGCTTACAAAAACTTTGTTTAATCACCTTTTAATCCTAAACATGCATACACACTAAGTGTTCCTAAGATTTTAGATCAAAACAGGCTAAAACAAGCAAGTTATGGCAAAGATTCAGATTTGATGTTCAAAGCATAAAACTTGCAGATAAAAGCATACAAACACTTAATTATCAGATACCAACTTAAAACAAACCTTAAACACCTACTCAAACCAACTTGCAAAGCTTAAATCAGTAGACCCAAACACCCTTTTCACTTTTTAATCCAAGATTTAACAAAGCAAATGTGTTTAACAGGTTATACCAAACTCAAACAAGCATCATAACAACATTCTCATGCACTTAGAACAAGATTCAAGCCACAAGAACAACACATACAACAGCAGAATCACAAAATCACATAAAACCACTTTTCAATAGATTTTTGGTAAAAAGGGTTCAAACCTCATGAATGTACATCCACACTCACGAATTTAAGAGCTTATGTGTCTAGCTTAACAAGGCACAAGCTTCCAATAGCTTCTAAGAACAACAAGGTGAGTAACAAACAGATTATCTAAAAAAAATGAAAAATGGAACTGATTTAATTCAAGCTTGTTCCCCACTTCTTGAATCCTCCCAAACCACAAGCTCACTACACCTTGATAATCTCCTTATCAGGGTGTTATGATCACCTATAATCCAAGAGTTCAAGTGTTTGAACTAAGACTTAGAAAAATAATCAGATTTTTGAAAACTTTTGCAAACACTTGCACAATCCTTAAAACCAAACTTTGAAACTTCAAAATCACAAACATATAACAATAACAAGAAGATATAAAGATTGGAACTTGGAATTCGTCACAAAATCACATACTTTTTTCATTCACTTAGAAAATAAGGCATTACAGATTTTTGGCCTAGGAATCCAAGAACAAAGAACAATGTATGAGTCTCATGCCTTTATGTAGGCTACAATGAAAGCTAAGAAGCTGAAAAATAAAGGAAACCCTAGCATATGATCTTTCAAATTTGCCCTTGTAGTTTGAATTTTCTTTATAACATGTGAAGTCTTCTTGGCTATTTGTGGAGTTGCTAGCTGGTGCAAATGTGATCAAGGGTCTCAAATAAGCTTAAGATTGAAGCAGTGTTGTAGATGGTTGATTCTCTGCATGAATTTTGTCTTTTTCCCCAAAAACGTGTGCAGGGGTGTATCATGTGAGTCATGTGATGATGTGGCAAAGGGTTTATGAGTTGGGTTATGATCAATAGGCCCTTAATCAATATTCTGGACAGTATTAAGGTCTAATTCTTAGTAATTAAGAAAAACCCAAATCGGATTATGAACATGAAGAACATGAGTTTTGATCTTGTTTTATGTTTAAATGTGTGTTTGGAGCGTGTTTATAACTAATTAATATAATTAGTTAATAAACTGGCTGAGTGGGATGGTGATGTGGAGGTATGGTGAGTGGTGATTGGTGGAAAAGAGGTAGTGGGGCACGTGGCACGTTGTGATAGGTCTAGGTGTCTTAGGTTGTCTTGGCAGATTCAGTCCCTTGTCTTCCATTCTTCTTTCACTTCTTGTTTAAACATGCAAAAACTGAATTTCCTTTATAAATGTCGTTTCAGTTTTTATATTTTTGCCCCAAAAAGTATTGCAAAGTATTTTCAAGGGTATTTCTTGCCATTTGATGATATTTGAAGAGTGATTCTTGTAATGTCTTCAATCTTCAAGGTCTTAACTTGTTTGGTTGACTTGATGGAGGACTAAAAGTGACAAGTCTTTATATTTGAGGGACCATTCTTGCCAATTCTTTAAAGTTGAGGGTCCTTTTTGTGATTTTGACAAACTTTAAGGACCAAACTTGTAATTATGATGATACAAGGGTTTAAAGTGTCAATTCTTCAATAATGAAGGACCCTTCTTGTACAATCTTCAATTCTCCAAGGGTTTTTCTTGGAAAATCAACTCTAGGGCCCGGTTCATTGTGCGACTTCGTTTCCCGTGTTCATTTTTGCTTGTTTCTTGTGCTCTTTTGCCATTTTCTCAATATCCGTACCTAAAATACACATTGAACAAACACAAGCATATATTTGGCACATTTTATGATATTTTAAGCACTTTAAGCCCGTTTTGGACGATGAGACTATGTATAAAAGCAGTCTCATCACTCCCCCATACTAAACCATTAACGTGCCCTCACGCAATGCTAGAATAAAGTATCTTAGCACCTCCAAAATTCATTTTTATCGACTTTTATTGAATCATAAACTTACTACACTACTACTATTACTACTACTTGTGTTTTAGACATAATGTATGATTTTTATCGCAAAATGGAACGTTTAGGTTCATAGAACAAGAACACGTGAATGCTTCGTTAGAAATAATTTCGTTGTCCTCGATTTTCACCTAATTCCATGCCAAGCGTGTAACGAGATCATTGTTACTATAAGTTAGTAATGCTAACACTACTCATATGCCCTAATCACGTACTTACACTCCCATAATCCTAATTGGTATCTCTTATATTTTATTTTTGTCTTGAATGATCATGATGATACATTTTTTACTTATGCGATGATAGAGATTTAGGTCTAAAAATAGAGTCATAACGATGTAACCAAGACCATCGAATTAATAACCCCCCTAATAGATAACTACGTCAAAAAATTAAGTCAACAAGAAGAATCGATAAACACGGTTTTATAACGGTTTTGAACATGAGACTTATTACCAAGACTTTTATACGCCCCCTAACGGATGGGCCTTATTATCATAGGTTTACCTCTATCTTTCATTCAACTTCGCCATGAAGCTTTTATTATGACTTCGGTCTTGCCTTGCCTTTTATTGAACCTCGCCATGAGGTGTTTATTATGGCCAAAGACGTATATCCTCACGCTAAAAGCGAATTGTGGATCTTTAAAGCTTCAAAGATTAAGGCTTGATTCACTTTCAATTTCGCATAGATTTTTCGACCTTGTCAGCTTCAAATTGTTTGCTTGATTTAGGTGAGCACTTGAAATCTTATTATTAGGTGAAGCTTTCGATTATTCGGGTTGCCAATACTTCAAAACCGTGACGCTGGCGATACCTCAATGTCTTCCCAATTTAATTACATGGAAGCTACTAGAAAATACTAGAAACCAACAATCAAGACTAAACCGCTAAGTCAATACATATTAGCAAAATATATATACAAGCGAAGGGAGAATAAGAAAACAACGAGAACACATGAGTTTTTGAAAGAATACGAGTACTCTACGTTTAGCATAGTAACTTATAATTAACTCTATCATTTCTCGTCCTCATTTTAGAGACTTAGCCCTAATATAAAGTTAAGGAATCGAAGCTAAGTGCTCAACACGCACGGTCGAGTCAAAAATTACTCTTATTCTCGCCATCGGAAAATATACATTCGTGTCTTCATACACTTATGAAAATATGAGAAAAATTTTAAAATTTTTAGCCTTATTTTGCAATAAAACGATAAACAAAAAGATAAATTTTGGAAAGCGTGAAGGTTTGGCAAGGAAAGTATCTATTCACCCCCCATACTAAAGTTAAACATTGTCCTCAATGTTTTGAGTCTAAGGGTAGGATACCCCCATACTAGAGACGTAGTCGAATGCCTAATCTTGCATGGAAAGGGTGGAACCATTAAATCAATAGCCGTTTATGAAGTGTGCTAAAAATCTAAGGTTAGAACATATAAGGATATATCATATGGATATCGAGAAATTCTTCAAAGCAAACGATTGAGTGTTCCCATAAAACGAACACGAGAGGCTCCAATCGTGAAGATGATGATCTAAAAACCACATATCACAAACAACCACGATACAAAGGTTGGAAGGGCCCAAATCCCCTCACGTTAACTACATTAGAAAGCGATAATTTGTACATGGATAAGCATGGGACTCCCCCACGAGGCACCTCATTTTTGATTACCGAGTCATGAGCTCGACTCGATCCCCTCAATACTAATTATCATTGGGGAAGGTGACTTGGTCGAGGTAGTTCAAAGAAGGAACTTCCCCACCAAATTAGTGCTTCAACCTATGGCCATTCACCTTGAAATTAGGACCATCATTTTGAGCTAGCTCGATGGTCCCATAAGGAAACACTTGGGTAACGGTGAATGGACCCGACCAACGGGATTTCAACTTGCCGGAAAAGATTTTCAAACGTGAGTTAAAAAGCAACACTTGATCTCCAATGTTAAAAACCCCGGTTTTTTATTTTAGAATCATGAAACTTTTTAGTTTTCTCTTTATAAACCAATGAATTTTCATAAGCAATATCCCTTAATTCATCTAATTCATTCAATTGTATTTTTTGGTGTTTTCTCGCGGTTTCAATGTCATCATTACGATTCTTTAGGGCCTAATAAGCTTTGTGTTCGACAATTCTTCCCAAACACGAGCTTATAAGGAGTGCACCCAATGGGCGTCTTATGAGCGGTACGAAAGGCCCATAAAGCATTTTCTAACTTATCCGACCACGATTGTTGGTTCTCTCCTATCGATCTCTCCAAGATCCTCTTCAAAGCTCGGTTTGAAACCTCGACTTGCCCACTCGTTTGCGGGTGATAAGCCGTAGAAAGCCGATGTGTAACCCTATATTTCTTCAAAACTCTTTCAAATTGGTCATGGCAAAAATAGGTTCCACGTTCGCTTATAATAGCACGAGGGGTTCTAAACCGAGAATACAATTGCTTTAAAAACTTGACTACCACACGAGCATCGTTCGTGGGCAAAGCCTTAGCTTCCACCCACTTAGATAGGTAGTCAACAGCGACAAGGATGTACTTATTACCACGAGATGATGGGAACGACCCCATAAAATCAGTTCCCCAAACGTCCAAAGATCTCACACACTTGGATGATATTTTGTGGCATTTCATCGTTTTGTGAGGCTTTTCCTTATCGTTTTCATGAGTCACACGACTTCACAGGTGCGTGTGTATCTCGGTAAATAGTAGGCCAAAAGAAACTGGCATCAAAGATCTTCTTCGCCGTGAGATTAGCACCATGGTGACCACCCGTTGGTCCCTCGTGACAAGCTCTAACGATATTAGAAGCTTCGGTTCCAAAAACACAACGTCGAATAATTTAATCCGCACAATTCCGAAAGAGATAAGGGTCGTTCCAAAAGTAGAACTTGACGTCACGAAAGAATTTTCGTTTTTGTTGAGTCGTCATAACCTTAATGATGAAGTTGCCCGCATGGTAATTTGCGATGTCCGCAAACCATGAGGTGGATGAGTCAATCTTAGAATTCACTACACCAAGTGTCTCGAGAGGAAATGTTTCGGTAATTTCCTTGTTCTCGTACACACTTTGGTGAGGATCTTCCAAGCGAGAAAGATGATCGGCCGCTAGATTCACGGCTCCTTTTTTTGTCAAGGATTGTGACATCAAATTCGTGTAGGAGGAGCTTCCAACGAAGCAATATCGGCTTTGCATATTGTTTAGCCATGAAATACTTGATTGCCAAGTGATCCGTATACACTATGCATTGGGTCAAGACGAGATAAGGTCGGAATTTCTCAAATGCATACACCACGGCAAGAAATTCCTTTTCCATTGTGGTATACTTAAGTTGAGCCTCGGTCATCGTCTTGCTAGCATAGTGAATAGGCAAGAAGTGCTTTTCATGATGTTGCCCCAAAACGGCCCCTATGGCGTAATCACTTGCATCACACATAAGCTCAAAGTGGAGGTTCCAATTAGGAGCAACAAGAATGGGAGCTTCGGTAAGTTTCCTCTTAAGGATTTCAAAGGCTCGTACACAATCTTCGTTAAAGACAAAAGGAGCATCTTTTTCGAGTAGATGTGTAATAGGTCGAGATATCTTTGAAAAATCCTTGATGAATCGACGATAAAAGCCCGCGTGGCCTAGGAAACTCCTAACTCCCTTGACGGTTTTGGGATGAGTTAATTTGGCGATGACGTCTACCTTAGCTTTGTCTACCTCAATCCCCGCTTTCGAGACCTTGTGCCCTAAGACGATTCCTTCCTTAACCATAAAATGACATTTTTTTCCAATTTAGCACAAGGTTGGTTTCCTCACAACGTTTTAACATTCTCTCAATATTTGACAGACACGAAGTAAACGAACAACCAAACACGGAAAAAGTCATCCATAAAGACTTCCATCTTCTTCTCTATCATGTCATGAAAAATAGCCATCATACACCGTTATAAAGTTTTCGGTGCATTACAAAAGTCCGAATGGCATTCTACGTTAGGCAAACGTTCCATACGGACGCGTAAACGCAGTTTTTTCTTGATCACGAGGAACGATGAGGATTTGGAAGTAACCAGAAAAACCATCTAAAAAGCAACAGAAATCGTTTCCCGCAAGACGCTCCAACATTTGGTCCATGAAGGGCAAGGGAAAATGGTCTTTACGAGTGGCGTCATTCAACTTACGATAGTCGATACACACCCTCCAACCGGTCATGAGTCGAGTTGGAATTAACTCGTTGTCATAGTTTGGCACAACGGTCATTCCTCCCTTTTTAGGGACACAATGAATAGGACTCACCCAAGGGCTATCGGAAATAGGGTAAATCATTCCCGCGTCAAGGAGTTTTAGGACTTCCTTTTTGATGATGTCGTGAATTTTGGGGTTCACCCTCCTTTGACATTGGATTGCGGGTTTGTAGTCCTCCCCCATTAAGATTTTGTGGGTACAAAGTTTAGGGTCGATTCCCTTAATGTCGAATAATTTCCACGCAATTTCCCTTTTGTGGTCCTTTAGAACATCGATAAGTACGGTCTTCTCATCATTCGCAATAATAACCGGCAACTTATCGTCTCCTTCCAAGAATACGTATTCAAGATGAGGAGGAAGATCTTTCAACTCGAGGATTGGTGGTTCCTCGATTGAAGATTTGGGTTCGATACTCATAACCTCCTCGGGCGGAGGAAATGGGAAATCGTTAAGAAAATCCTTGATAATCGAGAAGTCCTCATCGTTGTCGAGGTCTTCGTTACAAGTACGAGTAACATCAAATTCTTCCAACGTAAAACCACCACCTTCCAATGGAGTTACGGATGGTGTCGAATTATCAAGAATAGGATCGAGCATAGTGGGATTGCCACTATTTTCATCGTCAACAAAACCTAAAAATTCTTGTGAAAATTCCTCGTAAACGACGTCGATCATATCAACGAGGTTTATAGTCGTGACGGAATAAACATGAGAAATTTTAGAGTTTTGTGTTGCGTTTATAACAAGTTCCTCGTCGTTGAAACGTAAGGTGATTTTTCTAGCATGCACATCAATCAACGCCATTGACGTATCCAAAAACGAACGACCTAAAATAAGAGGAACTTGAGGATCCGTGGGAATATCGACAACGATAAAGTCTACCAGATAATAGAACTTTCCCACTTTCACAAAAACGTCTTCGGCCAATCCACATGCGGGAATTGTGGAATGATCGGCCAATTCGATAGACATTAGTGAAGGAGTAAGATTAGGAAGATTGAGCGACTTGAAGATTGCAAGAGGCATCAAGTTAATACTAGCACCAAGATCGGCCAAGGCGTAGCATTCTTCCATATCTTGAATTGCACATGGAATCAAAAATTTACCGGAATCACCGACTTTTTGAGGTATGCGGTTAAGATAAACCGATGAACAACTAGACAATTGTTGCAATTTCTCCTTATTGTTTAACATACTCTTAAAGTTAGCAGCAAATCGAGGCATCATGACCAAAGCGTCGGCGAAAATTATGTTAAAATGCAAGTCACGAAAAATTTTCATAAAAAGCTCAAATTGGTAATTCTCACGCTCTTGTCGTTTCTTCTTACGAAGTCTCGATGGGTAAGGCAAAGGTGGTGTGGGTTGAGGCATAGGCATAGCCTTTGGAATCTCGGGTTCCAATGATGGTAATGGGTCAACCGTAGGTGTGGTTTGAGCGGTACTTCGTGGGATTGGGATATGCTCCTCTTCGATCACAACATCGGATTCTTCCTCAATTTCCTCCACCGTTGGAGTAATTGGTTGAGGAGTCGGTTCCTTAAAGGTCTTACCACTACGTGTGGTAATCACTTTCATCTCTCCCTTAGGGTTTGATATGGTGTTACTAGGAAGACCACTCGAAGAAGACGGTTTACACATTATAGCCTCAAACATAGATGAAATTTTATCTTCAAACATAGATTGACTCTTATCGGCCTTAAGCATCTCTTGTTTTATCTCATGTTGGCCTTGTTCCATCTTTTGTTGGTTTTGTTGTAACCTTTGCACATTACTCTCCATTTTGTTTGCATGAGACTTAAGTTCATTTGCTAACTCATTTTTCAAGTCATTCTTAAACTCGGATCTTAGGCTAATGATTTCCCTTTGTATATTATCAAACCTAGCATCATTTCTATTTGCATATTCAACAAATTTATTTGGAAGATCTTTCAAGTTTTGCAAACCTTTGTTGTTGTTTTAAAAATCACGGTTTTGATTTTTGTTTTGAACTTGATTATTAGCCCCTTGATTCCCATAGTTGTTATTACCCTTGTAATTGTTCCTTTGATTTTCTTGATAACCAACTTGATTGTTTCAATAATTGTTAGCATTTTGATTTGGTGCAAAACCCGGTGGAGTCAATTGTTTAGTGCAGGTAACTTGACCGTTTTGGTTATAAGTTCTCGTGGCCGCGTAGGCACTCGAAGTGTTACCACCGTTGGTAATGCACTCGGAGAAATCATGACCTCCACCACAATACATATAAGAAACCTCAACCGCTTTAGCCGTAGCGGGAGTGGGTTTCTCACCAACTTTAAACTCAATCAAAAGTCCGTTAAGCTTATCAAAGATTTTGTTTTCAAAATTAGCCTCGATTTGGCAAGCATCGATGGTACGTGACAATGAAGTTGAAGACGAAGCCTTGCTAACACTCGATGTGCTACGAGGGCTATAGACCTTAGACCTATTCTCAATGATCAACAACGCTTCCTCGACCGTTTTACACAAAAAAATTGCCACCCGCGGCGGCATTAAGATAATAACGCTCATGATCGTTCAATCCATTATAAAACGTGTCAATTTGATGCAAGTCGGAAAAACCATGATGAGGACACTCATGTAACATTTCCTTAAACCAATTCCAAGCCGTCAAAAAACTCTCATTAAACTCTTGTGAAAACTTTGAAATCTCGTTTTTCAAATGCGTAGTCTTAGAGGGCGGGAAAAATTGGTTCACGAACTTCGAAACGAGATCCTTCCACGTCAATATAGAATTGGGTGGCTCTTTCTCTAACCAAATTTTAAAGGGCCTCGCTAAGGAATACGGAAAAAGCATCATCTTAATCGTGTCGTTCGAGACGTCCTTAAACTTGCAAGTGGCGGTAAGACGATTGAATTGGCGGATATGGTTGTGCGGGTTGTCCTTTTCATCACCACGGAATTTGTTGTTTTGGATAATCGACAACAAACCCGTCTCAACCTAAAATTCTCCGCAAGGATGGCGGGAATCACAATAGCCTCTCCATAACCCTCAGTGGGTGCTTGAAGTAACTCCATCATAGTACGATTAGCCATGGTTGCCTCTTGTTCTACGATAGGTTCGTCAATAGGAGATTCTTCACTAGGAGGCGTTCCGTCCTTTCGGTTTCTACGTTTACATGCACGTCTTTCTTGGTTACGAGTTTGCATAAACGTCACGTACAACGTGGGGATGAGCAAAGAAGATTCTTTTGGGTGTTTTTAACTTTTTCAATTTTTTTGTGTTTTTGATTGTTTTTTATTGTTTTTACTTTTTTTTGGATTTTTGTGATGTATTACGTAGACACAAATCTACAAATCTCTCCTCAAATCAAATCTCTCGATTAAAGGAGTCTCAAGGAATGAAAACGATCACGTGAAGTGAACGCCTTCAATGACCTTAGAACGTTGGTGGAACACTAAAACGTTCAAGAGGGTTTAATCTTTTGAAACCAAGAAAATATATAGATACGTAGATAATACTTTGGTTGGCAAACCCTCGATTAGCCCTTTTTATCTAAACACGCACAAGCAAGCGGAGGAAACGAGGCAGCACTAAGCACTTAAGAGCCTTTTTCCTTTAGGTCGTGAAATACAACCGCCTTATACCCACCTTATAGTTTGTGTTTTTCAAAATTAAGCTTCACGAAAGTAATTATCTATTTTGCCTTTTTTCTTTGTTTGAGATTCGAATACAATGATTGAGTGATGAAATCCCAAATCAAGGTTGTGTTTTTACACTTTTTGGAGTACTTGTGAATTTATTGTTTTACGTATACAATATAGTAATAATATTCACACAAAAACGAAAAACCGATAATACGTATGATTAGAGTGCTAATCACACAAATAGTTATTATGGCTAATATAAAAACAAAATTTGGTCAAATCAAAACACAACACGCCTCCCCGGCAGCAGCACCAAAATGATATTGAGTAGTTTTACGTCTTTTAGGAAAAAAAACGTAATTAGGGTAAGTACGACGGTTTAGGAAAACCGTGCACAAATGACCCAATGAGTGAGTTCGTTCTCAAGGAGGCTATGGTATTGTATTAAGAGATGATTAAAGTTTGTGATTATGATTATGAAATAAAAAGAGAAAAGGATGACGGTAACGATTAAAATTACACTAAAACGAAAGTCGTACACGTAAAACCGTAAAATATGACGAAATTTAAAAGTTATCCTAAAAATTTATATAAAATTGCAATAAATCCTAAAAAATGTAATTAGAGTTTACAAAAAATCAAAAATCACTCAAACTTTTTATTTAATTAAATAATAATTTTTTAATGCTAATTAAAGCCCAAAAAATCAATTTAATTAAAAAAATCCCGAAATGAGATTTTTCAATTTGTAAACCTCTAAAATAACTTATTTAAACTAAAAACTATTTTTGAAAAATTTAAAGTTAATTAAAACTATTTAAAAATAATTAAAAACTATAAAAATATTAAAATAATTCTAAAAATTAATTAAATGACAAGAAAATTAATCTAAAAGTTTTAAAAATCCTAACTTAATGTTTTTAACCTAGGAAAAATGAAAAAGTTTCAAAAAAATTTTAAAACTAATTTTAATAAAATAATAATAATAAAATATTAATAAAAATCTAAAATTTTAAAAAAATTCTAAAAACTTGCAAACTAGTTTAATTTAACTTAAATAAACAGAAAATCAACTTGAAATTACAAAATACCCTTAATGGGCCTCCAAATGGGCTAAAAGGCCAAACACATTGCTTAATGGGCTTATTTAAGGCCCAATAAGAAAATGTTGTCCAAATAAGCTCAAAACTTTCAGTCTAGCTTAAAATTCAATTTTAAACACAAAATTCTAAAGGCCCAAAAGCTGAAAGTGAGCTTATCAAAGCTTAATGAAATTCAGCTTATTCTTAATGGGCTTTTTGGCCCATTAAGCCATAAGTTAAAGCCATAAGCTGAAATTTGACACACATCCTTCTCTTGACCTAATAAAGCTGTTTGTAAAAAGAATTTTTGAATAAGCCTAAGAAATAGGCCTGAAATAAGCAAAAGCTCTCTACACAAAATGACAAAATAGTCGTTTTCGAGTTCTAGGCTGTTTCACGAGCTGATTCTTTTTGAAAAATGTTTCAGATCACTTAACTAAGCTTAATAATCAAAAAGATTTCCAAAAAGCACACTGAATAAGCTGGAAAAAGCAAATAAGCACTTATGTAAAAGTCAATTAGTTGGTTTTCTTGTCAAACCTAAAAGTCAAAGTCTCAAATGCTCCAGAATAGTCAAATGGGTCAATTAAGGAAGATTGATTACAAAAACAAAGTTGTTGCAGGTCTAAATAAGCTATTATAGCTTATTGATAAGTTGTTCACAAATGAACACTAGCAGTGGCTAGTTTCAGTAGGAAAGGGTTCCCACTGCTTGACTTTCTTGACTGTTTGTTTTTAGTGGACTTTTGTTGGAATTGATGAACAAACAAGGCACCCTTATAACCAGTGGGTTATAAGGAGTCACAATCAACAAAGAAATCACAATAACAACTAGCCAATTAGTACAGTTATTTCAAAATGTGCCTAGATATCACACAGACATGCACAATAAGCAGTTTTGAACAAATAAGCAGATTAAACAAGAATAAGCCAACCAAATTGAACCAAATTCATACACAAGGTATAATAAACTCAAATAAGCATAAATAAACTTGTTTCATACACTGGTTTAAAGTTTAGACCAAGATTCAGGCTTATGAATATTACTGATAAACACAAAGATGAACACAAGTGACCTTTGCTGACATACTTGACCACGAATCCAATTTCAAACCCTCAAATCAATTAATCAGCTTACACAAACTTTGTTTAAGCACCTTTTAATCCTAAGCATGCATACACACTAAGTGTTCCCAAGATTTTAGATCAAAATAGGCTAAAACAAGCAAGTTATGGCAAAGATTTAGATTTGATGTTCAAAGCATAAAATTTGTAGATAAAAGCATACAAACACTTAATTATCAGATACCAACTTAAAACAAACCTTAAACACCTACTCAAACCAACTTGCAAAGCTTAAATAAGTAGACCCAAACACCCCTTTCACTTTTTAATCTAAGATTTAACAAAGCAAATGTGTTTAACAGGTTATACCAAAACTCAAACAAGCATCATAACAACATTATCATGCACTTAGAACAAGATTTAAGCCACAAGAACAACATATACAATAGTAGAATCACAAAATCACATAAAACCACTTTTCAACAGATTTGGTAAAAAGGGTTCAAACCTCATGAATGTACATCCACACTCACGAATTTTAGAGCTTATGTGCCTAGCTTAACAAGGCACAAGCTTCCAATAGCTGCTAAGAACAACAAGGTGAGTAACAAACAGATTATATAAAAAATGAAAAATGGAACTGATTTGATTAAAGCTTGTTCCCCACTCCTTGAATCCTCCCAAACCACAAGCTCACTACACCTTGATAATCTCCTTATCAGGGTGTTATGATCAACTATAATCCAAGAGTTCAAGTGTTTGAACTAAGACTTAGAAAAATAATCAGATTTTTGAAAACTTTTGCAAACACTTGCACAATACTTAAAACCAAACTTTGAAAATTCAAAATCACAAACATATAACAATAACAATAAGATATAAATATTGGAACTTGGAATTTGTCACAAAATCACACACTTTTTTCATTCACTTAGAAAATAAGGCTTTATAAATTTTTGACCTAGGAATCCAAGAACAAAGAACAATGTATGAGTCTTATGCCTTTATATAGGCTACAATGAAAGCTAAGAAGCTAAAAAATAAAAGAAACCCTAGCATATGATCTTCCAAATTTGCCCTTGCAGTTTGAATTTTCTTGATAACATGTGAAGTCTTCTTGGTTGTTTGTGGAGTTGCTAGCTGGTGCAAATGTGATCAAGGGTCTTAAATAAGCTTAAGATTGAAGCAGTGTTGTGGATGGTTGATTCTCTGCATGAATTTTGTCTTCTTCCCCAAAAACGTGTGTAGGGGTGTATCATGTGAGTCATGTGATGATGTGGCCAAGGGTTTATGAGTGGGATTATGATCATTAGGCCCTTAATCAATAATCTGGACAGTATTAAAGTCTAATTCTTAGTAATTAAGAAAAACCCAAATCGGATTATGAACATGAAGAACATGGGTTTTAATCTTGTTTTATGTTTAAATGTGTGTTTGGCACGTGTTTATAACTAATTAATATAATTAGTTAATAAACTGGCTGAGTGGGATGGTGATGTGGAGGTATGGTGAGTGGTGATTGGTGGAAAAGAGGTAGTAGGGCACGTGGCACGTTGTGATAGGTCTAGGTGTCTTAGGTTGTCTTGGCAGATTCAGTCTCTTGTCTTCCATTCTTCTTTCACTTCTTGTTTAAACATGCAAAAACTGAATTTCCTTTATAAATGAAGTTTTAGTTTTTATACTTTTGCCCCTAAAAGTTTTGCAAAGTATTTTCAAGGGTATTTCTTGCCATTTGATGATATTTGAAGGGTGATTCTTGTAATGTCTTCAATCTTAAAGGTCTTGAATTTTTTGGTTGACTTGATGGAGGACTAAAAGTGACAAGTCTTTATATTTGAGGGACAATTCTTGCCAATTCTTCAAAGTTGAGGGTCTTTTTGTAATTTTGACAAACTTTAACGATCAAACTTGTAATTATGAATATACAAGGGTTTAAAGTGTCAATTCTTCAATAATGAAGGACCCTTCTTGTACAACCTTCAATTCTTCAAGGGTTTTTCTTGGAAAATCAACTCTAGGGCCCGGTTCATTGTGCGGCTTCGTTTCCCGTGTTTGTTTTTGCTTGTTTCTTGTGATCTTTTGCCATTTTCTCAATATCCGTACCTAAAATACACATTGAACAAACACAAGCATATATTTGGCACATTTTATGTTATTTTATGCATTTTAAGCCCGTTTTGGACGATGAGACTATTTATAAAAGCTGTCTCATCATAGATCAAAGTCATTCCATTTTAACTATTCTGTTTCTCGTATTATATAACTGAATCAAGATTACCAGTCTAATCGAGACAATTCTAGATTACCATTGGGTACGGCCGTACACACATCTGATTAATTAAACGAGGGGCCTAGCAGCATCATTCTTCAAACCTTGTTAAATGAACAAATTCTATCTTGACTACACGTGCCTCTTACATGCTTCAAGATACAAATGATTATAGCCTTCATTACTACCTTGTTCAGGATAGCGTTAGAACTATAGCAAAAAGTATCATTCACATATATAAGACTTGCTTGCATCTCAAGTCAAAGGATTTAGTAATGTAAATCATTTACAAGTTTCACTTAATGACGTCGATCCATTAAGTGATTGACTTGTTAGTAGGAGATGTCCACTATGAAACCTTTGAACATTGTGTGAGTTGGTGAACCATTCTTACATATTCTACGAATATTACCATTACTCATATATGTCTTAATTCAATTACATCCCATATAAATGATCGACATAAACTATTTAGAATAACATATTATTCAAGGATTTAAACATGCAAAAATAGGACTAATAAATATAAATGAAAACCGAACATATCAAATACTTTAATTCATATAATAAATATTGTTTAGCGGTATCCTTTATCCAAATACTAAAAGATCAATGCATGGTGACCCTAGTTGAAGAATCATGTCTCAAGATATGACGATCATACTTGTTGACAATACATAGATTTCATGAAATTCTACTAGGTTTGATCTTTGGAATTTTAAGAATACTAATCTCAAATTCACAATTGTGAAGATCTTTGAACATATATAATGATTGTTATTATGTACGTTTGTACATATAAACACACAACAAAATGGGAGTATTGTTTTTGTACATCCTATAAGGTGTGAGAGTCCAACAAAACATCTTATTGAAAACAATCATCTTTAATAGTTTCTTAAACTATAAAGTATTATTTATTCTTTTAATATGTATTGCAATATTATGCTCAATTAAACATAGTTAGTCCACATGGTCATCATCAAATATGAAATCGTACCATGATTAGTATTGTGTGTTATCTTAATCAAACTATTATCCATGTCTAGAAACATCACTATGATATATTATAATCCATAAACTATTACTATGATAATATTTGGTGTCTTTCTAAACTCTAAGTTTGTTGACAGTGATATTACATCTTATTATCATATAGAATATTCATTACTTGGAACAATTCAAGTTAATTATGATTTTCTATTCCAAACAAATCTTATCATAATATTTGTACCAATTATCAAATGATTTTATCTTTTAGCGATCATGGTTGTCAAATCTACTTGTACTTATACAAGTTTTACAATTATCCATATACGCAATATGCTTTACATGATGAATCCCTTAAGTTTCCATCTCATGTCAACTCTCATCAAATGAAATATATTCATTGAGACTTTCTAAATAATATTTCATGTTGTGTTGGATTTCATTAACCACAAATGTTTATTACAAAACCATACATAAATCAAGGTCATACGTTTAGTCTTTAAACCCTTTCATATGAAACTTTTATTCCAAACCTATATGGAATATACTTTTCATATGTTATACATCATATGTGATTTAAAGAAATAAACATAATACTCCCACTAGCTTTTAGATGTACTCCCTTAGATGCATACATTAATCCATACATAGATTCTTGCATTATGTACACTACATTAAGATCATTATAATTTCTAAACCCTTTGATTACAACCGTCCTCGCTAGTATAATCATACAAAAGAGTTCAAATACTACATTGTCATATTTATCATTATAAAAACTATCTTGATAATAAATCATACACATTAATCATGTGTACAATATTGTCCATATAAATCTTTCTCTATAGAAACTTATATTCACCTCTCGGTCTAACCGATTGGTTAAAGATTAATCAAGTTTCCAAAAATTGGTAATCTTCTATGGACGTGCATCTACTCATTCATAGTTTTATTCAAGGTTCAATAATACATCTATATGGGTAGCCGTTTCACCATGATCCTCTAACTTACATTCCTTGGTATTGACATATCAGTATGACATTCAAGTACTAAAGACATCATTACGAATCTATGAATGTGAGTTCTATCATCACGAGGTTCAATAATTAATGTTCACCCTCATTATGACATTCACCAGTATATTTAGAAGGTTGCGTATTTTATTTTTATCTCTTAAAGATCTAAGAGTCCTACCACTTGCTTTTAGTAATCATAGACTATTCTTCATATACTTAAAATGTAGGGTAACAACAAACTGTTATCTTTTGGACATGTCACAAAATACCTTGATAGTTCTTGACAAATTTAAAACTTTAACTTTAAGACTCAATGTGATACATCACATTCCATAGCTTGATGGTGTCTTAGTTTCCTTCTAGATCAGAGTAATATTTAAGTATATACTTTGTATACTCAATTTCTAAACCTTGATAAATTTTGGAGATGGTGTCAACACAAAATTGAAAATATGTAACATTTAAAAACCTAGTGCATGCTCTAATGTATACATCTTTAAATATTTCAATAACTATATATATATTACTTATCCTTTGAATAATTTAAAGACTTCAAGTTAATTGCTTACTTCATTATTTATTTATGTACATTCCAAGAAACTATAAACAAATAAGTTGAAAAGCTTGTTATTCACATGTTGATGTTTTTTAAACAAGACAACATACATCGACAATTAAATGTATAAGTCTTAACAAAATATTATATTCTTATCTCGTGGTCAAGAAACCATTTGTCATATTGTTGTGTGTTGTACCTTTCACACAATAAAAATTTCTTTCACTTGTGCATGGCACAACATCATGTGTGCAGATAAACAATCACGAAACGCAATTGTTTATGTGAACAATATGATAATGGCATGTATATTTGAATAACTAGTAGAATGTCAACTAGAAGGTAAGTTACTATTTCAAGTCAAACTAGAAATAATATGGATTACTACAAAGGTAAAAAAAGCTTGTAGCTCCCACTGAATTAGACAACATTACATTAATCTATTTTCAGTAGTAAAACGCAATGCTCCTACTAGATTTGACAGCATTACAAATGTTACTTTACCAGCGAAAAGCATAATAGCAATTAATGTATTTTCCTACTCACTTTAAATACCCATAAGTAACAACTACTAATGTATTATAGAGAGTGTATGAACTTATACCATGTAGATGATGTTGAAATTTAGCAACCCTAATGTATCTAATATACATGCATCAAGAGTAAACGCAGCGGATAGGATCGATTATCTATGCACATAATGTAATTAAAATAAACATAAAAAACATACCTTTAGTCCAAGAACGATGACTAAGATGTAGATTTAAATATTGTGCCACCCTAATCGTGTATAGCTCACGATTTCAACACAAATCTCAACCCCAAAAACCAATAAGAAAACCTAGATTAGGTTTCCTCTACGTTTATCCATACTACACCTCAACACGATTAAGCCCGAGTGCTAGATCTCACAAACTTGAACAATAACTCTGAAAACCCTAAAATAAGGCTATCATTAAATCGACCCTCGTTAAAGAGCGATAGATTTGCATGGTTTTGGTATACGTTGGGGTTAGAAAAAACAAGTACATAATGAGGTAAAGGAACCTTCATTATATAGGTGCATATAACTTCTCTTAGAAGTTGTTTCCTAAAACAAAAAGCACTCCTTGTTTCTTTTCTTGCACAATCCGAATTTTAAAGACAAAGAATACCCTTGGGTTGATTTGTTGACTTTCTATAAACTTCTATGGTATTTACATTAATTACATTTAAGTTTAAATCATTCTCGTTAGTTAACCGTTAAACTATTTAACTATTTAACTAACAACCGTTAAATGTTGAAGTCTTGGTAAATTAAATAAATACAGTATATACATTTATCATATATATGTAATAAAGCATGATTTAAGTGTATAAGTGTGTGATCTTGTATCCTCACGTACTCCCGGATGTGTAAAATACTATCTATGACTTACGCACATCCCAACAGCTCCCACTAGCGGAAGTCTCCATCATAGTGTAATTTTCATACTAACATTGACGGATAGTCTAGCAACACCATCAATGCTCCCAAAAGTACTTGTGTTTAGTTTCTGGAAAAACAAGCTCAACCTTATGGTAATTTAAATAATAATACTGCATCCCTTTTGTTACCGATACGGTTAATCATGAATATGGATCAAATGTTATTTCAGGATTAACAATTTTTTTTATCGTTTCAACGATTAATCAAGATTACCAAATATAAAAGATACTTCTTTACTACAACTTGGACGCTGCCAGGTAAACATCCGATTAATTCCACGAGGGGCCCAGTATGTATCATACTCCAGTTATGGAGGAACAAAATCCCATTTTGACTACAAGTACCTTTTACTCATGTAATAAACACTTATAAAATAAGTTTTATAACTGCCCACGTGAATGACGCAACGTTTACTTAAATCAAGAAATGTTATCCGTCCATGAAAAGATCCACTTGCATCTCAAGTTATGGATAACAATACTTAACATATGTGTAGCTTCTTAGCGACGCCGATCCATAAAGAATACTACACGGTTTGGGGAGTCCAATTATTCAACCACATTGAGTAACCTATGAGTTTGGAAGAATTAACTTTATGTTTCTCCAATATACAACTAACCCTCATATTTGTCTTAGTTCATTAATACTCTCATATTTATGATCGACAATGGAAATTTAAAACATATGTAATACGCAATGTGCATATACTATATTCACGGATTAAACATGCAGATATAGGACACAATCAGTATTTAATAAAAACGATCATACCTCATATGTCAATTCATTATTTAATACAATTGCTAAACCGTCCCTTATCCATATAGAAAATAAGATCCCTACATGATAATTCTAGTTTGAATACTATCGTCTTAATCACAACCATCCAATTGTTGATAAGGCATAGATTCCTACAACCCAGATTACTGTTCTTGTGGAACTTTGTGAATACTTATTCAAAATCACAAGTTGTGATACTTTCGAATAATATGACGATAGTTCAAATGTACGTGTGACTATGATATTAAAACATCATATTAATTGTGATACTACTTTCCATAGGATGTACAATACACTAATTTGAAATATTCATTAAAATAGTTTCCAAAACTACAAAGTATTCTTACCCTTTAATGTATAATTCAACTATGCTTTTAAACCAAGCATGTTAGTTTCTAGCAATGATGTCATCCATAACAAAGACTTGATAAAACTATAATTGAGTATCATCTCAATCAAAACAAGGACAATGTATACCATATAACTATGCTACTATTTTGTAAACCTTGAACATTCCTTAAACAATGGTTTGGATATTTAAACAAACTCCAAGTTTGTCAACCATAATGATATTACTATGTTTACCACCAAGTGTATTCGTAGTATTTTTATTATTGGTTCTAGGAATAAATTCTTAATCCGACACTCATTTGAATGCTCTCACTAATGTCTTTCAATTAAATTCCAATGTTTCTAACATTCCTTCTAATATCTTACAATGAGACTTTTAATGTTACTAACATTATTTCTAATATCTTTCAATTAGAATTTAAGGTTCTCGAATCAACTTGCATTCATGCAAAAGATACAACGTATCCAATGTACAATATATCACGCTTTTAATAAATCCTCTACTGGGTCTTCAAGCATTCATTCCCACGTTTCAATCTTACTACGTAAGATTCATCATTCGAGATTCTGATTACTTATATTATCTTTATACTTAATTCACCACTTATGTTAAATCATAACATACTTTCCAAAGTTATAAATTCCATTTTCTAAAATGCTTAAAAGAAACCTTACTTCACTCTTAAAACAATTTCTAAGATGAAATATAGTTTCTAATATGTGATTATTTTCAATAACACATTTAATTTTAGAGAAATAAATTTAAGTACTCACACTTGCTTTGAGATTTACCCATGAGTAATCTTACTTATAATTATAAATCAAATCCTACAAGTGATTGACTTTACAATTAAACTTAAGACTCATCTCATTTAAATGCATGCTTTTAATCCGTTTGTGAATTCTAGCATTTTGTATAACTAATAAAGATTGTTTATGGATTCATAAATTCTTTTTATGATCACATATCTTGTAAGGTGACCTTTCATAATAGAGCTTTGGTAATCCATTTTGTCACAACTCTAACATGTAAAGCAAGTATGACAATTAAAACATCTTTACATATTTATTATGAATAAACGTAGAAGGTTTAATCATAGTCAACTTCTTGAATAGGATTTAAAACCCATGTCTTTTATCTTATAATAAATATATATACAACTTTGTCCTAATGAATCTTCCTAACTAAGAAACTCATTTTAATCGTCATCAAATAATTGATAGGTGAAAGATCAATCAAATTCCAAATTTATGGTTATCTTCCTACGGACGCATCTTTCCATTCATAGTTTGATTTATTCATCAAATTCCAAATTTGATAATACATCACTTATGGTTAGCAATTTCACAATGATATTCTAACTCATAAATCTCATCGTTGATATCAAAAACATATCATGAGTAATCCTTGCGGATTTATGAATGTGAGTAACATCATTCTAAGGTTCCATATCTTCATGTTTAGCCTTAGTTGACTTCAACAAGTGTATTTGAAAGGCTCGTGTATTATGTCCTTGAAATAAGTCAAGACTCCCACTTGCTTCGAGCAAGCGTAGGACTCCCACTCGCTTCTTGTAAAGCGAGACTTATTCTCAGAGAACTCAGCATATCTAGCAACAAACCATTTGCTCTAGGCGTGGGGTATGTAGGAGTGTTATCCCATTGTTTCCTTTCGGCTTCTTACAAAATACACTAAATAGTACTTAGACTTTTGTTAATATAATCTCCAAGATTTCTAACAAAGCCTAACCTTTAATTAAGAACATATGAGATTCATCTCATCTTATTATTACAACAATAATATCTTAATTGCCTTCCATATTTTGGAGTCATATTTAGTATATTCCAAATGCACTCAATACATTAACCTTGATAACATTCAGGAGTAGTAAGTTAATTTCATCAAATAACCAAATATATTAACTTAATATTTTCGCTCTTATTGGACATACCATACATGGTATTTCAACAAGATCAAATCCATGAGATAATCTCATAACTTATTTGATGAACATAAACTTCATGGCTTTTTCTATTATGTCAATCTAAGTTCAAAACTTAATATCATCAATAGTATCATTAAGCTAGTTGCATGCACTTAATCATAAGTCACTGATCCAATCAAAACTTGAAGTGTATGTCTTAACTAGTAGACATATAACCCAATTCTTACTATTTGTTATTAGTTATTGACTTAGATATGACTACATGTACATGTATTAATCAATAAGACATTATAACCTAATAAATCTTACTTTAAGTTCCAAGTCTTTTCACTAGTAGAAGACTTAATGTTCATGTCTTAATAATGAGAGATAACATTTCCTTAACTTAAGTAAGACTGAGTATCATTCATGATCTCAATAGTAGCTTTCAAGTTAATCACAAACTTATCATGTTTATCATTTTCTGGGATAATATAATCATGTAGTTTATCTCTGTATCTTGACATTCCATATCTAATAGGGCAACCTACCACAAATGTGTAGTAGTCCTAATATGAAATAGTTTTCTTACTTATAAAGTCAAGAAAACCCTTAATCATATTGTCAAAGTCGTTACATGCCCATAATTAAGATTTCTCCCACTTGGGTACGGAAGTACTTATTGCATAAAAAAATACTACACCACTTAGTTTGTTTGTATCAATCAATATGATAGTGTCACACATAGAATTAAGTGTAGCATAAAGCCTAGCTCAATGTAGAAAGAACTCCATCTTATTTATAACGAATCGTGCATACCTATCTTGTAGATAACTTCAACAACGGAAGCGATATCTCAAAAGGCAACATGTTATCTATGATACTACACGTGATTCTTACTTAATGAAGATGCTTCACACTTGGAAAGTAGTTCATTATTTCAAGTCTAACAAGAAATAAAGTGAGCAACATATAGCTCCCACTGAAATTGATAACTTTCAAGTATTCCATTTCGTATAAAATGTATTACTCCCACTTGTTTTTACAACACTTGAAGTGTTTCACTACAATTGAAGTTAAGTGACATTTTATATTTCCATGTATTGAATATCCTCACATTATTGCTAGTGTAAGTCACATTGACTAGTAACAATTACTTAGATATTCAAAGAAGTGTGTTAAGTTCTATATATGTATACCTATGATGGACTATCCATATATACATATATGATTTATTAACTCGAAAAATTGGCACGCAATTTCCCTCCTTGTATTAGCATGCCTACATTGTACCTTACAGGTATGTAGCGTCTTTTACTTGATTAAAACAAACAACTAAATACTACCGGTTTTCTAGGTTTTTCTTTCACCATTTGTGTGGTGATATTCCCGTCTTTGTAATCAAACTCTTAATTATGTCTTGATCATATCAAGATATTTATCTTTGGTAGCTAAAGACATAATTTCTCTAGTTATTCAAAAGATATGAAATTTAACTTACCATTTAGGTATTTCATATGTTTAATTCGTATCGGGATAATTCAATCATTCCTTTTATAGCTTTTCCACTTGTAAAAAGTATAGGAATGAACCTTAGAATTTTACTCTGGAAAACGAACACGGTTTGTCATTCTTAAGTAACGATCGAACCATGATATTGGTTTACATTGCATTTATACATTAAAAGAACTTGCAAAGTTTAATTATTAGTATTTTCGATAATAATTCTCTTATAAAATTAACTAC
Source organism: Glebionis coronaria (assembly GCA_025667525.1). Lineage (NCBI taxonomy): Eukaryota > Viridiplantae > Streptophyta > Magnoliopsida > Asterales > Asteraceae > Glebionis > Glebionis coronaria. The sequence continues at coordinate 218,762,104 of CM046877.1, forward strand.
CCATGTTTATGTTCTTTAGGCAATTAATTTTATTAAGAGCCTAAGACCCAACTTGAACTTACTCCATCAATGTAGTTGATCTACAAGAGATGAAATAATTCAAAGGTAATAATCGAATGATATTGCCACCGGTGCAACTCTTAGCCATAATGAGGTAATGACTACAATATCTAGCATAAATGTAGTCACATCATGTTTGCCTCATCTCGTACTACGTGCAAAAGGTCTGACCAAAGATACACGATGTAAGTCGTCCAATATTAGTCTGCGGATTTATAACCTTCGGGTCTGAACATTGGTTATTATGGCGCCTCATCTTGGTCAAGCCATAAGACTTTCTTTAATGACATAACCAAGACAAGTGACTAATACATTGGTTAGTACAAAACTTACTTAAGTGGGTATTAAATAAAATTTTGAAAAACAATGACAAAATTTGTAAAAAAAGAAACATGTAAAACTTCCTTCTATAATGAGTTTCTAAAAAATGAATTTTCCATATTTTTAAACTTCCCTTAAATAAAACATATGCCCGAGTTTCATGAATCCACCGGTAATGCAAAACCGGGATACCCATTGTTTAACGTTGTACAAATTTCATAAACGTGCCATAGGTTTGTTTCATCGGGTTTTCCTCACACCTCTTACGAGTAACAATGGAAAACTCAATGGAACCTTGCTATTGTCACATTTGACTCTATGGCGTCTTGGAAGACACACAAAAAGGACCTGGAGAAGTTGGTCAGCGCGAAGCTAGTTAAGCACCTCCTTCTTTTGGAACGCAGAGTGAACCGCATATTTCTTTCTAATGTAGTCTAACTAAAACATTATAGAAATCAAATAGATACTTGTTTTTTATATAGTTCTAGAGTAAATAAAATATTAGGTCAAAAGACTCAATATTTACTTACCCCAGTTAGTCCGATTTAATTCTTGATAATCGTTTTGCATTTATATAAAGTAAACTATTTAAAACAATAAATCAAAACAAATAAACAAAAATATATGCAAGACTAAAATATCAAGAATATTAACTATAAATAAAACACATGCTATTTACGAATTAAATAACAAGATTTGAGCATTTAATTTGGAAAATCTTCTAAATCCAATTTTAAAAATTTATTTTGACTCTGTTTTGAAACTAAGAAATCGACCATAAGACGATTTTTTCAGTTTTCGACTAAAACTAAAAAGTTGCGCATAATCGAGTTTTTAGTGTCCTATTAGGAATCGGAGTCTCTAGGTATATAAATTATTTTATAAAAAATATTTTCTGTTCAGGTGTCAAAAATCGCAGCCCTAAAACAATTTTATAAAAGCCTATTTGGCATGCATACACCAATCAAATTAGCGATTTCTTAATCTCATATAAATCCTAAGCATGTTAAGCATCTAAATCACGCATTATAACAATTTAGTAATCATAGTTTTTGGATTTAAACGATTTAACATGCATAACATATCGAAAAACACGTAAATTGCACACGTATTTATAATTAACCCGTTGCTATAACCTAAAAAGCATGTAAACTTATTTTTTCCAGAAAATTATGGATCTAATAACATATAATTAACCAAGTTAAAGATCTTCAATTAAATCATAATCAACTATTCAATAAAAAATTACACTTGTTTTAGGCGTTTTTTATGTAATTGCATGGCATAAATTTGGCTCGTGATGCCACTGTTGGTATTTAGCAACCCTAATGTATCTAATATACATGCATCGACAGTAAACGCAGCGGATAGGATCGATAACTCAAAAAACCCTAAAACTGGTATCCACACTACACCTCAACACGAGCAAGCCTAATTGCTAGATCTTACCAACTTGAACAATAACTCCAAAAACCCTAAAATAAGGGTATCATTAAATCGACCCATCTCGAAGAGCTATAGATTTGCACGGTTTTGGTATAGGTTGGGGTTCGAAAAAACAAGTACACAATGAGGTAAAAGAACCTTCATTATATAGGTGCAGATAACCTCTTTTAGAAGTTGTTTCCTAAAACAAAAAGCACTCCTTGTTTTTTTTCTTGCCCAATCATTTTAAAGACAAAAAATACCCTTGGAATGACTTTTTGACTTTCTATTAACTTCTATGGTATTTACATTAATTAACTTAAAGATAAAGCATTCCCATTAATTAACCGTTAAACTATTTAACTATTTAACTAACAATCGTTAAACGTTTAGTCTTGGTAAATTAAATAAACAAAATAAATATAATATATACATTTATCATATATATTTAATAAAGCAGGATCTAACTGTATAAGTGTGTGACCCCGTAGGCTCACGGACTCCCGTCGTATAAAATATTATCTATGACTTACGCACATCCCAACAGATGAGAGACTATTTATCACGTTTTCATTTACTTGAAAACTGGCATGCAGTTTCTTCCATATTAGGCATACCATTCAATAAGGGTATATAGCGCCTACATTGGGTTGAAACATAATAACTAGAGTAAATAAAGCTAGTTATTATAGTCACAATAAGAAACAAAGCACTTGTTTTGTTCCATCGATTATAGCCTTAAGGGGTATCGATATGTAAAGAACACAAGAAGCATTGCTTGCCTAAAGATTGCTAAGATACTTATTAGCTTGAAAGATTATCAAATCTAAAATAAAAGTAATGAGATCTACTTGAAACAATAAGTTGTGTAAATCTTCGTAAACATTTAAGTTAGCTTAAATATTGATAATTACAATAATCCAATCGCACATATTAATAGCTTTTTCTTGCAAGGAAAAATGATAGGTATATGTCTCTCTCTGTCTTACAAGAAAATGAGACTTTGTTTGTCAAACGAACATAAGTTTATGGAACTTCGTTGCAATAATAATTTTAAAAGAAGCACAAAATTCGATTTTAGTATTTTCGATAACATTATGTTTATAGAAAATTAAACACCCATGTTTATAAATAAAGAATTAATTTTCTAAAAGATAGAATCCACTAAGACATACCACCAACACATCAGTTGGTCTGCTAGTGATGATGGTATTAAAAGGGTAATTGACGTTCAATAATTGCATCCAATACAACTTCTAGAATTATGGGACTCTATTTTATGTACATAACTTGTGACAATTCAAAAGTGAAAAAGTGAGCATGTTTATCCCATCAATTGCCACGAGTTAAGGTCTAATCTATCTTAACTTGCTTAAGTCGTCCAACCAAAAACTGTGATTATATAGCACCAACGTCTCACAATTGAGTGTATTATATAACCTTGGATTACAAAATCACCATCGTCTCACGTATGATGAAAGAGTAAGTGCAAGTGTTTTTACTAGTTGGATGGCAAAAAAAACTTATTTCAAAGGGTATAAATTTTGACAATTTTAAAACATGTACAAAGAAGCATGCAACATCTTTGTATCATGAAAATTTTAAAAAAAAATACTCAAATTCGTTAATTATAAATATCACTTATTTAACTCACAAATCAATTGTATAAATAGTGATATCATAAAAATTGATGATTCAACATATTTTTCCTTTAAAGAAGCTTTTTTTTAGAACGGCAAATGTTAGTGGTTAGTGGGTCAAGTCGTGCAATGACATCCAAGCGGAAGAATGTCTTCTTCGAACCCTCGCCTAGTTATGTTAGACTCCTTATCCGCTTCGCCTCAAAGGCCCTTGGCAGGTCTTGAACCCAAGACCTCCAGGAATCCTCCCCCAAGGAAACCACTTAGTGGAACCTTGGTGGCCAACTGAGCTAAGCCAGTTGGTTATTCAAAGAAGCTTAAGATTAAAGAATGATTAAATCATTCAAAACCCTAGACCATTCACAGCTTCATAAATATTATGCAAGGTAAGGAAACTACAAGTAGTCCGGCATTATAAGGTAATGGTATCAACAAGATCGGAGTCTTGATGAGTCTCCCCGAACCTTATCCTTACAACTATATAGTAATTTTGCAAATTATGTCCTTAATAAAATTTTACATCTTTAAAATGGAAAACACATTATAAGCTTGATTCTTGCTTGTCACGACGTGAGTTAGATTTAAAACCATGTAAGGGCGACTCATTTGTTGCCACATATGACCGTGCAATAATAAACTTATAATAAATCAAATTTCATATAGTTTGTTAGGCCAATGAAAGTTCTAATTATGGCATAATCTAGATTTGATTTAAATTAGACTAAGTGTTAAAGTCGTTGTGAGAGTCCAGCGACAAAGACCAGACCAGCTAAAGGCAAGCCTCAACTAGCACACCAGAAACATTCACGTCAAAGACAACGTCAGAGAAGTCGAAGGATATCTGAAGTGATACTCACCAGCTCTTATGGATGAGCTAGTATGTAGAAGGAATGTGATGGTGTTCGAGGACCTCTGAGATGGAAATGCTCAGAGGTCACTCGAGACCCTTTGAAGATCAAGCAAGCAGAGACTTGCCTTATCCTTTTATAATTTAGGCGGGAGAATCTCTAAAGCACTTTGGGCGGGACAAAGTGAAGATTCAAGATAAGGAGCCTAGTACGACCTAGTGGGAGAAGTGAAGAGTTGGTAGAACTGTTCACAAAAATTTAGTTAAAGGCATGTCCAAGAATAGACATGCATTTAATGAAGTGTACTGCTTCCATTCAGAAGCTGACACGTGCCAACTGAAGGTTTATTAACATCATAACAATTATATAAAACCCTAAATGAGATCAAAGCACATATAGCGGAAGCGATTTAATAATATCATATTAATAACACAATTATAATTAATCGAATTAGGGTTACATACCTTTACGCTAAAGCAAATCCACAAGACGAAGAACGAATCACCAATTCGGGTCTATACCGTATATCACCAAGATATAGTATAAGGTAAGACTATATTACGATCTTGTACACACGTAATACAACGAGTTAACCGTGATTCTAGCACATGAAAACCGAGCTACAACGCTTGTAAATAATATACCCAACAACCCTAGAGAGGGGCTAGGACTAGATTATAAACACAATCGATCAACCAAGAAAACCAACCAAAAACCCCTTCGTGGGAGTCCCTTGCGATCGACAAAGAGGAGATGAGAAGGGAAGATTCAAGTTATGAAGATTATGAGGGGTAAGGGGATGTATTTATAGGCCTAAAATCTATTGTATCCCAAATAAATAAAAAGCAAGTTTTGCCCCCCCCCCCCTTTGGTGCCCTAACCGACCGAAGAACACCCCTCTATGGGGTGTTCTAGAACCTTCCGTCCTTCTTCCTTTTTAATCCTCTTTATATATATAATTTAACACTTGTTAATACTTAACTATTAATTAATTAACGATCGTTAAAGTTATATAGTTATTTAGCTCAGTTTAATTTATTAAATAAATTAACTCTTTACGTATTGAGTGCAATCTCGTAATCTCGAGTTCGATCCTATCACACGACTATTAAATATAAGTCCATAAACTTTCAGCTCCCACTTGGACATATTTCGAATATCGTGATTACATTGTCTAGCGTCTAGTTACAGTTAGTAATGTCTCTAGTACAACTCGAGTAAGGTCTCCTGGACAAAACCTTTTAACGATTCATCATCGTTATTATTATCCTTTTATTTCTAATACAACATTAATAAGGATATGGATCTCATTCATTCCTTGCATTAACCATTCTGTTTCTCGTTCACAGATTCAGCAAATTACCAAAACAAATTTGGGTGTGGCCACACAAACATCTTATTAATCCCACGAGGGGCCCAGCTGTATTAAACTCCAAAACGAAATTGGAGGAAATAAATCCCATATTGACTACGAGCAAAACTTATGAATTTTGCAACACTTCCGAAAATAATCCTTATATAGTTACGTTTAGTGTTAGATTATTCCACAGAGATGCACTAGATTCATAACAGTTTCCTGGTATCTCAAGTCTAAGGATAACTATTTTTTGTTTTACTTAATGACAAAGATCTATAAAGTAAAAACATATAGTTGTGATAAGTCCAATATTCAGTTAATCGAACATCATCCAAAATCAATCAATATACTTTCAAGTATACTCAATCGCTATTTTGATTTGTCTTTTAATAATATTCTCACATTATTAATCGAAAACGGACATTTAGCTTAACATTTATTCATGGATTAAAAAACATGTAAAATAGGATACACTTATTAAATAATAAAAATAAACGAAACCCAATCTTTATTTCATTATATAATAATGTCATAACATCCTTTATTCAAATACTAATGACAGATTTATTGCATGAGTTCGCTAGCTAGTTGCAGCCCAATCGCCTTGGCATGCTTAACTACCTTTGGTCTAGGCAAAGCCTTAGTTAATGGATCGACTACGTTATCATCTGTGTGAACTTTTATTAATTTGATTTCCCGAGCTTCAACTTTTTCTCGGACGTATTGATTTCTACACATAAAGTGTCTGGCGCCTTTCATGACTCTAGGGTCATTGGCGAATATTATTGCAGCAGAATTGTCATAATATATATCAATAGGTTCTTTAATTGAAGGCATCACTCCAAGATCTACAATAAACTTCCTAATCCAAACAGCTTTTGAAGCAGCCATGTACTCAGATTGAGTAGCATGCATTGCAATTGTTGTTTGTTTCTTGCTCTTCCAGTCAACTGCTCCTCCATTGATAACAAAAACGTAACCCGTCTAAGACTTCGTATTGTCTTTATCACATTGCCAGGACGCATCACAGAAACCTGTCAAATTCAGTTCTGTGTGTGGTTCCCTCCAAATACCAAGAACATATCTTTCGTACTCCTCAAATACTTTAGAATATGTTTAACAGCTGTCCAGTGGAGCTTCCCTGGATTCTGTTGGTATCTACTGACCAAGTTCTGAGCAAACGTCACATCAGGCCTTGTGCATCTGACAACATACATTATAGATCCTATAGTCGAAGCATAAGGCACCTTCTGCATGTATGCCTTCTCTTCAGGAGTTGATGCATCCATCTCATGACTCAGATTATGCTTAAGTTTCATAGGTTGAAAACCTTTCTTGGAATTATGCATATTATGCTTCTTCAAAATCTTATCTATATAAGCATCTTGACTTAGACCAATTAACCGTCTTTCCCTATCTTGATAGATCTTAATTCCCAGAATGTATGCAACTTCTCCTAAATCCTTCATAGAAAAACATTTACCAAGATAATCCTTAACAACTTTAAGTCTTGGAATGTTACTTCCCATGATTAATTTGTCATCAACATATAGTACTAGGAATACTACATCACTCCCATTAGCTTTGCGATATACACATGGCTTATCACGATTCTCAATAAATCCAAACTTTTTGATTTCTTCGTCAAATCTTTTATTCCATGGACGTGATGCTTGCTTCAAACCATAAATGGATCTTTGAAGTTTGCACACGTGTCCTGGATTCTCAGGATCAACATACCATTCTGGTTGTTGCATATAGATGTCTTCATCTAAGCGACTGTTCAAGAAGGCAATTTTAACATCCATTTGCCATATCTCATAGTCATAGTATGCTGTTATAGCTATGAGAATCCTAATATCTCTTAAGTCTTATACAAGAGAAAATATCTCCTCCTAGTCTACACCAAAGTTTAAGTAAAATCTTTAGCTACTAATCGAGCTTTATAGGATTGTACTTTTCCGTCCATGTCAGTTTTCTTCTTGTGTGTCCACTTATGTCTCACTACTTTAGCATTTGGTGGTGGTTCTACAAGAATCCAAAACATCATTTACTTTCATGGATTTCATTTCCTCATCCATAGCAACCATCCGCTTATCCTTCTCAGGATCAAGTATGGCGGATTTATAATTAGCGGGTTCACCATGATCCCCTAACTCATCATCATCCTCTATGTTAAGACATATATTGCTATTTGTGTTTTTGATCCTTTTGGATCTACGCAGAGGAAATAATTCCGGTGTAACCGCCAGACTTTCTGGTTCTACAGGAATTACATCGCTAGTGTTTTCAGAAGGTAATGTATCTATATGAATCTCTTTAAAATCATAATTTCTCCCACTGATTTCTTGATTTACAAGATCAGATTCAAGAAAGTCTCCATACATAGCAACAATCACTTTGTTCTCAGGTGGATAATAAAAGTAGTAACCCATAGTTTGCTTAGGGTATCCTACAAAGATACATTTTACAGATCATTGCTGGAGTTTGTCACCCGAGTCACGTTTCACATACGCCTCGCAACCCCAGACCTTTAAATAAGACAAATATGGCTTCTTACCATGTCATAGTTCATATGGTGTCTTATCGACCTTCTTTGTGGGAACCATATTTAAAATGCGAACAACAGACTCTAATGCATAATCCCAAAAAGATAAAGGTAAAGTTGTAAGATTAAACATAGATCGCGCCATATCTAATAATGTACAATTTCTCCTTTCGGATACACCATTTTGTTGTGGAGTATAGGGAGAAGTAAGATGCTGAACAATTCCATTCTCACTTAGATAATCTATAAACTCTTGACTTAAATATTCACCACCTCTATTAGAACGAAGAGATTTAATCTTCTTCCCTAATTGCAGTTCTACTTCTTCTTTAAACACTTTGAATGATTCAAATACCTCATGTTTATGCTTAAGTAAATAAACATAACCATAACGGCTATAATCATCCGTAAATGTTAAGAAGTAGCTAACACCTTTCCTTGACACATGTCTAAGTGGTCCACACACATTAGTATGTAAGGGTGTCGGAAAAGTTGACCCGACCCGAACCCGACCCGAACCCGAACCTGAATAATCATATTCGGGCCGGGTCACTCGGGTCCAAAAGCGTATTCGGGTCAATTGGGGTTGACCCGAATTGACCCGAGTTCTAATTAGGCTCGGGTTCGGGTTATATATATTTACCCTTGACCCGACTTGACCCGACTTGACCCGACCCGACTTGACCCGAACCCGACCAACCCGACTTGACCCGACTAAAATTACATTTTTTATATTGTATTAGTACTTATTTAAGCCACTTTATACACTTTTTCCTTAAACTCGGGTTGACCCGAACCCGAGTTGACCCGACCCGAATTGACCCGACCCGAATTGACCCGCACCCGAGTGACCCGAAATCTAATTAGGCTCGGGTTCGGGTTATAAATTTTTTACCCTTGACCTGACCCGAACCCTACCGGGTCAACCCGAATCACACCCCTATCAGTATGTATTAGTCCAAGTAGATCAGTAGCCATTTCAATATTTTTATTAAAAGGTTTCTTGGTCATCTTTCCTGAGATACAACACTCACATTTATCAAATGATTCATCATTGATATTTTCTAAAAGACCTTCACGTTAAAGTTTTTGTATACGAGTCTTCCCAATATGGGCAAGTCTATAGTGCCAAAGATAAGAAGAGTTCTTGTCAAACTTTCTCTTCTTACTCATGCTAAAGATAGATTTATCATTCTTAGATTCATTATCATGCATGTCTATTTCAAACACACCATTCACAGAAATTGTATTAAAATAGAAAATACCATTTTTCCAAACAGAAATTTTATTATTATCAGTCGCGTGAACGAATCCATTATTCAACAAACAAGAAAAGGAAATAACACCCCTAACAATTGTAGGTGCATAATGACAATCATCTAAAATCAGCACTAAACCCGAAGGTAAAACTAAATTAAATGTTCCTATAGCTTCAACCGCTGCTTGTGCGCCATTGCCCACTTGTAGAAATTGTTCCCCATAGGATAGCTTCCTTTCCAGATTAAATCCCTGCAGCGTATTGCAAATGTTAATACCATATCCTGTATCATATACCCAAGAATTTAATTTGTATGTTAAATTGAAGAATTCAATCATACAGAAAGTACCTGAAGCTGCAGCGCTCTGCTCAGACTTCTTCTTTATTTCTCGTAATTCTTCGAGGTAAAAAGAGCAATTCCTCTACCAGTGACCACTTGCCTTGCAATGGTGACAAGTCTCATCCTTCTGAGATCTATTCTTCTTGACAAAGTTCTGCTTAGGTTTCGAATAAGTCGCAACTTGTTTGCCCTTATCACCCTTGCCTTTAGCTTTCTTCTTATTCGCTTGCGGTTTTGGCTTACTCACTCTACCCTTTTGTATGGTTAGTACAGAAGGCGTAGTGGTAGATGCCTTGTCTTTCAACCCCTTTTCATAGTGAATGAGCATTGCATGCAAATCATTAACTGTCTTCCCCGTGCAATGCATATTATAGTTTTTAACAAAATCATTTAAGTCCTTGTTAAGGGACCTATTGATCAAGTTAATAGCCATATCATGATCATAGGGTTGTCCTAGTGCAATGAGTTGTTCCATATAACCCCTCTTCTCTAAGTAATGGGCACTTACAGACTTTCCTGGAGCTTGCTTGCAGCTATGCAAAGCATCTACTAAGTCGTAGATCTCCACAGCTTGTGGCTTCTCGAACATAGCCTTGAGCTCATAAGCATTCGCTTAGGAGAAAATAGCTTATACTTATGTTGAAGTGGAGGAGCCATTTTTCCTAGCATTAAGCAAGCCACCTCCGAGTGCTTCTTAACATTAGCACCGTGCTCAAGTCTTTGCGCATCAGATGCTCCTTCAGCAAGATCCTCCGGATAGGGAGTAGTCAAGATATCGATAGTACCCGCCGCTCTCAAGACAATTCTTAGCGAGCGATACCAATCATTGAAGTTTGGGCCAGTAAGTTCAGGACGTTCAAAGAATGCCTTGAACGCATAACTTATAGTGTTATTGGTGGGTTGAGCCATTTCTACAGAAATAAGTTCAAATATTAGTATTTTCGATAACAAAATACTTTCAAGAAAATAAAATTACCCTTGTATAAAACCATATTATTTTCCTTGAACTTTAGAACTATATTGACATAAATCCATTACATCAGTTGATCTGCTAGTAATGAATGTACTCAACATAGCGACTTGTCGAATAATTCAATTGACAAACAATTTTTAATTTCTGGATATTTAAGGGATTTACATTGCCAAAAGAACATTTTGCATTGTAAACATGTTTCATCCCTTCTGAATGCCTTAAGTTTCCAGATCTCACTGAGTAACTTAATTAAGTCATCTAATCTGAGTAACGTAAAACCATCATACGAATTCTCATTCTACGAAAGGTTTTCTCTCCATCACAACATCACCCAATAATCTCATTTGATGACGAAGTAATTTCAAGCGTTCGTCAATTAGGAGCATTCGACTTAAATTTTAAGGGTATAAATTTTGATGTCAAAATTAATGTATGGAGAAGCATGCATACAACTCCATAGCATAAGTTTAATAAAACATTTAGTAAACTTTTTCATGAGATTAAATTTCTACATAAATTATGTTGAGGTATTGGTTAAACCAATTAAAGAATTTATCCACAACTATTCACAACGTACTTTTGCTAGAACTCGGCTATGCACAAAGCAATACCCTTATTCATTGTGTTTCGGATGTAAATTTGTGATAAATCACCCTTAAGGTATAATTCAATTAATAATTGTAGGTAATTTCAATTTGACGCACAGGCGAGCCGAGAATTTGGTCAGCGACTAATGACATAACACCTCCTTCCTTAACCGGGTACATGACTAGCAGTGCGTTATACCCACTTTATAATTTGTCAAAAAGAGTAGGGCGTTAGATTATTATTGCAATTCACCAATCAACTTAATCTTATGTAATTTAAATCTTTAACATATATTATTTTAATATCATTTAGTCCATATTATTTCTTTTCATAAAAAACCCTTGTTTACAATAATTCACTAATTTTTAATATAAACAAGTAAAAAATCTAGATCATAAACACATAATAACAATTTACATGTGCAATAAATGAATCAAATAGCCACATGCATACGATTTATTCAGTAATCATCAAATCTAGGTCTTTATATTCATATAAAAGTCTTCCCTAATTCTATATTTATTGAATCAAATAATCACGTAGCACATAAAATCATATAACCATATAATTTTATGATCCATGAAAACATGCACGTTATCATGGATTCCCCACAAATCATAACAATTAAATCTCTACAGATCGTAACCATACATGACATAACAATTAATCATGCAATTTACAATGAAATTATCCCATATGTAATTTTGGGTTTCAAAACAATTCCTTTTTTTATTAAAAATTCGGCCAAAACCCTAATTTTTAAAAAACAAAACCCTAGTTTTAAGAAAACCTAAAAACATATAGTTTTAACTCAAAACAATTATTAGTTAAAAAACTTTAGATTTTCGATAATTATAACATGTTAAAACGACTCTCGATGCCACTGAAGGTTTTTTAACATCATAACAATTATATAAAACCCTAAACGAGATCAAAGCACATATAGCGGAAGCGATTTAACAATATCATAGTAATAACACAATTATAATTAATCGAATTAGGGTTAGATACCTTTACGCTAAAGCAAATCCACAAGACGAAGAATGAATCACCAATTCTGGTCTATACCGTATATCACCAAGATATAGTCTAAGGTAAGACTATATTACGATCTTGCACACACGTAATACATCGAGCTAACCACGTGAAAATCTAGCTACAACGCTTGTAAATAATCTACCCAACAACCCTAGAGAGGGGCTAGGACTAGATTATAAACACAATCGATCAACCAAGAAAACCAACCGAAAACCCCTTCGTGGGGTCCCTTGCGATCGAACAAGAGGAGAGGAGAAGGGAAGATTCAAGTGATGAAGATTATGAGGGGTAAGGGGATGTATTTATAGGCCTAAAATCCATTGTAGCCCAAATAAATAAAAGGCAAGTTTTGCCCCCCCCCCCTCCCTTTGGTACCCTAACAACCGACGAACACCCCTCCGATGAGGTGTTCCGGAACCTTCCGTCCTTCTTCCTTTTTAATCATCTTTCTATATATAATTTAACACTCGTTAATACTTAACTATTAATTAATTAACGATCGTTAAAGTTATATAGTTATTTAGCTCAGTTTAATTTATTAAATAAATTAACTCTTTACGTGTTGAGTGCATTCCCGTAATCTCGAGTTCGATCCTATCACACGACTATCAAATATAAGTCCATAAACTTTCAGTACTCCCACTAAGAAAACAAACTCGTACCACTATAAATAGGAATAGAAAAGAGGATAAAAACATGACTTGTATTTTATTGATAATATCTTTGTCTTTTGTCTCTGTTGAACCTCTAGAATCCTTTGTTGTCTACCATCGACTCTTAGGTTCACTTGTAAACTTGAGTCTGGAATCAAGTTTACTTGTTCAAAGGGTTTCTTCCTTATTGTCATTCAACAAGTGTTGTCCGCTTTATTTTTATTTTCTAAAAACTCTTTGCTTGAAACATGATATACAATAATTATAATCAAAAGCAAAACAAATAAACATTAACCTAAAATATATATCCAATTAACAATTAATCACATATCACATGCATACCAATTGATGATGAATCCAAGTCAATTAAATTAAAACAATGCATATACATGTATAAGACTTTTACTTCTTAATGGAAGTGATCTACATGCATCGAAATCGATTGCGTAAGTCAAATTCAAGTATACACCACATAGCACGTAAAGCTGTCTTACAATTTAAGTTGAGTGTAGGTCACGTTAGAGTATAGCTAGGGTCTTCCCCATCCTTAGCTCAAAACTACAAAGTTGTAGATATTTGAGTCGTGGACCTCCCACAAAAATTTCAAAAATTTCCGACATAGTTTGAATATATTATGAATTTTTTAGTGATGGGTATCAAAACATACCTTTTTAAAAATTACACAATAATTATGTCAAAATTTATAATGAAGCATGTATAACCCATTAACGATTAATTACCTTCTATATATCCAATATCAAGAACATATGATCCATGGTAAACTTGTATGATTCCCATGGATCTGTCTATTAACAATTAATAACGCGATAAATAACGACTAATTAATAATTAACAACATATTTATTACTAAAAAATAGAATACAACTTAGGGTTCGTCGAATTTATTTTATTAACCCAAATTAGGGTTTATGAAAACCTAATAATCAAATAAAATAATTATACAACACCGTATTAAGTTTACACAATTTTAGAATATTTTTAGTGTAACTAAAAGTTATACCAACGGCTCTGATACCACTGTTGGAATTTATAAAAAAAACTTGAACCATATTAACACGTTAATAATTACGAGTACACAACGCAATGATTAAGATCACGTATAGACAAGTAATTAACATAAAAGATAAAGAATAGCGTACCCTTTAGCAGTGGATTAATTCACCTTTACCGAACAATCAAATAACCGAAAACCCAATAAAGCTCAAACAATGATCTCTCTAAGTATACGCACACAATACGTTTAAACAAGCAATAAGTCTGCTACTACGTTTGTGTTAAACCACCAATAAATCAAACCACTTGAATCAATCAACTAAAGAAACCCTTGTTTCTTTCTTTTTGGTTGAACCACTCGAACGAATCTGAAACCCTAATTAGGGTGTTGGGTCGATTAACTAAAGAAAGAGAGGAGGAAAACATCTCTATTTCCCACCGGGAATCTTTAGAATTACCAATGCTTAGCTTTCAATTCGACTCTGACCATCAAATGAAATGTGAATAATCCGTCCTCTTCTCTTTGAAAGAAGGGGCGCTTCCGGTTCTGTCGGTGCTTGAAACAATTTTGTCTTCTCCATATTACTATATCTCTAGAGTCAATAACTTTATATGAGGAACTACTGAACTCAATCACTTGCTGCCGTTACTCTTCAGTTTTCTGTTGAGGTCTATCCTGTAGAGGTACTCAAATTGGATCAGTGATCGATTTCTAGGTTTCGTAGTAAACCTAATTGGTTACTTCCAATTACGTAAATCAATGGTTCAAACCGCACTCAAAGGTAGGACATTTCCCATTTTTATAGGAACTTCTGTACATATTTAAGGATAAAACTTATAAATAGGGAGGATTATAAATTAATTCTAACTCCTTAAAGAGGTGGGCTTCCACCAACTACAAGCCCAAAGGGGTTTCCCTTCCTTTTTTTGACTTTCTATATATTAGTTTATTTATTGTTTAACGGTTTATACATGCGTCTTCTTAAACTCGGAACGACTTCTGAACATATATATTTTTTGTGGGCTAAATACAATCAAATCTCACATATTAACAATAATTATAATTAAATATTAGGAGAAGGCAAACGGGCAACAAGCTGCGCGCCGCTACCCCTATTTGTATAGCAAAACTAAGTCTATTAAATACAACGTTTGTGGATTTTGGAGTTAAAACATTACTATTCATAACACGTTATATTCTGGTAAGTAGTTTCACCGCCTCATGTGCAAAAAAACTAAATGTATCAAACGCGAACGGAATAAACACGTGTTAATTTTCAATACATGTTTTCTCGTGTTTCGTCACTTTACATGAGGCGGCTTTAATACCAGCCTGACCTACTGTAAAATCAGCGTTCTGGGAATCAAAAGGGCGAAGATAATATCCCGTCTTCTTTGGTTTGCAAGAAAATCAAAAGGGCGACCAAGCAATGTAACTTTCAGTCAGATATTGGCAATAAAGAGGAAGATACAGTTGAAAGAGACAGCAGGCCTACAAACAGGATTATGTTCTTTATGTTTTTTGCCTTCAAATTTTGCTATCTTATTCTTGGGCCCCCATAATCATATCTATTACAAATTCCAGTATCTATTTTTTGCAAGTTGTGAAAACAGAAAGCCACGAGTTATTTAGAGGACAAAATGATTGATTCGATCCTATATTTGATTGTGAAATATCTCAGCAAGAATTTGGGCTTTTGATACTGTCTGATTCTTTGATGTTGAATGAGCCGCAATTAGTCTTCTTATTATAAGTCTTAAAAAAATAGTTGTTACCGATTCGCTTGTCTAATTACATGACAACGATATCGTTATAGTTTTTTTTGAGCAAAATATCGTTATAGTTGAATCATGAATATCCATGATATGTTGTCTTCTTGTTATGGTGAGCACAATTTTAAAGTTAGGAGGTGTGGTGGGACTTGCTTTGAGCTTGACACACTTTATGCAAGGACTTTCTCATATTAATTGTGATTTTAATTAATAAAAAATCGGGCATAGTATTCAGGGAATCGAGCTGACACGCAACACGCTTGAAACAATTCACTAAGAAAACATGGTTTAGATTAGTAGGAATCCCCCAACACTAAAGTGTAGGTGCAAAGTACTTTCAAAAAAGTACTTCTATAAATGATAGGACAAGGTTATTAAGCCCCCTAAAAACCCTATCTATACTCCTTATTTTGCATTTTTTTATTTACTTTTATTTATTTTTATTTCTATAATTTTGGTTTTGTTATAAAACTATGAAACAAAAAATACGAAATAAAAAAATAAAGTTGTAAGTTAAAACTGTTAAAACTGTTAAACTGACAAAAATACGAAACAAAAACTGATAAAAACACTGTCAAAAAACGAGAAGAGACAAAAAGTATACAAACAGTATACTTTTTTTCCTTTTTCGGTGGGTCAGGAGGGTACGTATAGTAGCACCCTAAATAATAAGAGCGATTTAAAAAGACTTCATCATAATTTGACACGTTACTATAAAAAAATATTTGCTAATTAAACTAAATGTAAAAAAATAAATAATAAAAAAAGATAATAAAAATATTTTTTTATCAGTTTTTATTAAAAAAATTATAAAAAATTATTTTTAGCAGTTCTTATAAAAAAATAATTAATAGAAGAGATCACTAAAATTTATTCTTACTTATTACAATAATAAGTAAACAAAAATGTAAAACTTTTAATACAATCTTTTTTAATAAACAAAATGTAAAAAAAATTTTCTTATTTTTATATTCAATATTTTAAAAAAAAGTTATAATTATTAAATAATTATGTATTTGGGTAAAATATCATAAATACACAACGTACTATTATACACACTGAACTTTTTTATGTATAAAATACATACTTGACTGGAAGAATTACTTTTGACTTAACTAAACAATCAATTAGCGTTAGTACTTTCGTTAACTTAGAATTTGGTTTTACAATTTTAGTCCTTATCATCTTCATCATCTCCAAATTCCTAAATTCAAATTCCCAGATCCAAAAACTTTATCCCCATATTCAAGATCAATGACACACAAGTGTGACTAGTTAAGATTCTCATACTTCATTAGGTCATCAAAGCCAACATGATAAACATGACATAAGTTGGTTTTTCTATTTTCATAGTTCAAGCATTGTCCGCATTCACCCAAGTATAGCGGTATCACTATGTCCCCTAGTTTCAAATTTGTTGTCGTTTCGTCTCTAATGCTCTCAACCATCCTATAACAATACAAGATATCTATGATAGTTTTTTTTGAAGAAATTTAAGTTTTTGTTTGAGCAATTGAGTCTTGTTTTCTCTCTTAACAATGGCGGATTTCATAAATGAAAGAGTTCTATGGTTTCTTTTCTCTTCTTCACTTAGTTTCTTCTTGGTATCTTTTTAGATCTTCAAGATGGTTATATACTTCTCTAGAAGAATCTCGTCTTTGTCTTCTAAACCAACAACATCTCTTGCCAACTTGAGTCTTCTTTCTTCTTAGATTCAAGATTAGCGGTTGTTTGTGAATTTATTAAGGCAGCCTTTTCGGCTTCCAAGTTTTGAACTTGTGCTTGTAGATCATCGTTCTGTCTTTTTAATGTGTCTATAACAGATGTTTGGGATGTAACCCATGTCTCTAATCTAGTCATCTTGTTCATGAGCTTTTCAATAGTCTATCCCACTTATTTAGCCTCGTTTTGGTCATTGTTGACTTGGTTCAATTGAAACTTCTGTTTAAAGGATTCAAGTTTTTGTTTAACCTCCTTGTATCTCTCGATGTTTAAGGGATTCAAGTTTTTGGATCTGGGAATTTGAATCTGGAAATTTGGAGATGATGAATATGATAAACATGATGAAGATGATAAGGACAAAAATTGTAAAACCAAATTCAAGTTAACGAAAGTACTAACGCTAACTGGTTGTTCAGTTAAGTCAAACGTAATTCTTCCAGTCAAGTATGTATTTTATACATAAAAAGGTTCAGTGTGTATAATGATCACATTTTCGATAGTACGTTGTGTATTTATAACATTTACCTTATGTATTTTATTAGTGAATAAAATTTTAAATAATTAAATGTCATATATCATATATCTTATGTGTCCTTAAACGCCTATGTACTTACATGAAAACGTGTCAAATTTTAGTGAAAGTCGTTCAAAGTTACTGTACCCAAGAACATTTTATGAGATACGTAGTAATTTTGTAAAAGCCGCTTTTAAAAGTCCTCGAACATTAATTATACGCAGTCAATAAATATTAACTTTACAAACTTTATTTATTCAGATAATAAATAATAATACTTATTTGGGTATTCCGTAAATTATGTTGTTCAATTAATAAATTTTACACCTTAAAGTTTTAACACGAGAAATTACGAACGATAACGTCTAAGTTTTAATCGCGAAACGAAAACAATAGAGTATGTATGCATGTGGGCTGCGGCTTATTACAAAAGAAAGAGAAGGTTCGGCATGGGAGCCTGACCCAAATTGTGCAAAAGAAAATACGGGGGTTTAACCCACTCTTTGTCAAAACAGTAACATCAAAACAAATAGAAAACTAGGGTTAAGTGTGTGTGGTTTCTAACGGCACACAACAAAAGAAAAAAAATAGGGTTTCTGCCCTTGGGTGGCCGCCGGCTATGTACAAGCAACAAAGGGAAAGCGATTTTAATCCTATAATCCATTGGTTACGTGTTCTTGTCAATCCTAACTCACGTAAAAAGGTATACACCTCTTATTCTTTATTTTTATTCACGAAATCAAATTAGTAAAATAAGAACACGAGGGGTTTAGATTAGATCATGTAGTAGTTATTTAAAAACAGTGGGGTTTGATGTTATACACGAAAACACCAAGAGCATATAAAACTCTCGGTGGGTTGTTGGTGATGAACAGCCGAGACACCATGTCTCGGTGTGTCTGTTGTGGCCAGCCGTGACCAACATATGGGTGGTGGAGCCTTGGTTTGATCAACCGCAGCCAACAAACCCAAACAGGGTGCAGTCGCAACAAAAGGGGGTGTTTGTTTTTAGTAAACAGTGGATACAGTAACAAAATAGTGGGAATAAAACCCAAGCAGTGGGAAATAATAACCAGGCAGTGGGACCATAAACAAACAGTGGGAACTAAATGATAAACAGTGGGAATAAAGTGAGAAGAGTAGCAACTGGCACTAGGCCAGTGGCTACTGTTGGGTGACGTCAGCAGGGAGAGGGACCACAACGCGGGCCTAGTTTGGTTTGAACCGAGACATGAGTATCTCGGGAAGGTTTTGACACGGGTTTCAGGTGCTCGGTTAAAAGATTAAAACAATGGGTTTATTTAACTAATAAGTAGATCATTTTTAGCAAATAAGTTTTATATCTTAAATTAATCAAGTTATAAGGTTTCATTTATATAATTAGTAAATTAAATTAAAATGATTTAATTAGTTTATTAATTTAAAATGTTTGGTTTTATTTAAAATGATATGATTTTCATGGAAACGATTTTGGAAACCTTTTCATTTAGGAAACTTTCTATTAATGGCAGGTTACTATTTATAGTAATATCATTACCAGAATACAGTATAATGCCATAATCAGAATACAGTATAATATACAACAATCAGAGGTACGAGATATACACTAATCAATATATATTTAAAGACAGTCAGAGTTACCAGTTTATACACAAACAGTACAACAATACAAGAACATAGTAAATCAAATTAAGAACAATAAGAATCAGTAACAGTCAACAGTAATCAGACAATTTTTTTCACATCCCTTATTTATGTAGTAACCGTGAAGTCGGAGTAGATCCCTCAGCTTTCATTCTTATTTCATTACTAGACACGAGGTACGGATTTTCCGTCCTTCAGTATGGACTTTCCTTTCATATGCATGATTAGGATTTCCTGTCTGCAGCCAAATGTTTTTCCCAGTATACATTATGAACTTTACAGTAATCATCTTAATAACTATGTTAATTGCCTGAGCTTTATATACATGCATGACCAGTTAGTACTAGTTATGGAGGTACCGTAACCATGACACTTGAGGCACCGGTGTCGTGACTCCTCTACGAGGGAGTGATTTCTCGCAACGTCCCTTTATTTTAGCTTGGCCATTTATCAGTATTATCAGCGGGGCGTATGGATGCATCCAAGGTTATCAGTTTACAGTTTACAGTTTATCAGGTGAATGTGGTGTGTGCTCTACATACTTCACATTGGAGTTGATCCCTCCACCCAACATATTATTTAGAGGTCACCCCTCTACAGCATGACGAGGTCACCCCTCTATGTATTCATGCAGACGTTGTTACAGAACATGACCTATATAAGCTCTTGGCACTTAAAATACAGTTAATACATGTTTTCAGATTTAATAGTTAATAGTAGGGGTGGAAACGAGTCGAGCCGAGCTCGAGCTCGTCAGGGCTCGAGCTCGGCTCGTTTAAGTTTTACAAAGCTCGAGCTCGAGCTCGGCTCGTTTCGAGCCTTATTATTTAGGCTCGGGCTCGGCTCGTAGTATGGTAGACAAGCTCGAGCTCGGCTCGTTTATACGATTTTGCAATGTAAACATAAAATTTGGCTCGAGCTCGGCTCGTAATATACCAAAATTAGGCTCGTTAATAAGCTTGTTATTAAGCTCGTTAAGAAGCTCGTATATAAAACATTAGGCTCGCGAGCCCAAACGAGCTTTGTACATAAAGCTCGGGCTCGAGCTCGTTTAATAAACGAGCTGCAACTTAGGCTCGAGCTCGGGCTCGAGCTCGGGCTCGAGCTCGGGCTCGAGCTCGTTTAGGCTCGGCTCGTTCGAGCTTTTTACCAATCCGATCCCGAGCTTTTCACGAGCAGCTCGGCTCGTTTCCACCCCTAGTTAATAGTACAGCTTTACCAATCATAAACCTGACTTTTCAGAACTTACACAGTTTTCGCTGCATTTTTATATGTCAGTATGTACAGCTTCAGTGTTTTATGATCTGTTTCATTTCAGTTTCCTTATCATGCTTTGTATCGGTTCACTGGGCGTTATGCTCAGCCGTAGTTCCTTTCATGTTCTATGGCAGGTACACCAGGACGCTCATAGGATTCTGAGAGTACGTGCATTGGATGGAAGCTATCCAGACTTATTTACTTTATGCACTTCATACATTTATTCACCTGTTTGGACATTGTTTAGTCATTTCTTTCAGTATTTTACTTTTTATGTTTTGAGCTTATGTTTGGATTACCAATGTTTGATTTCGGTATTTCCTTGATGGTCAGTTAATATTTTAGGACATTTACCTTATATGCTTTGATGACACGCCATAAATACACGTAACGGTCCACTTATCCAAGTGGGGTGTTACAAATTTTTTGTAAAGTACTTAACACTTACACGTGTAAAAAGAATTTCCTTAGTAAACTATTAAAGGCGACATTCCAAAGTTTACATTTATTTTACTAGATCGAACGAGACTGTGAAAGTTTGAAACCGTTATATATCCGTTTTATGAAAGGGCATTGTCATACTTCTCTCGGAGTAAATATTATCTACAAGATCGTGGCCTTATTTATACCTACATAACTTAAGTAGTCGTGTTGCTAACAGTGAGGATATGGTTGAAGAATATATGTTAAGGGCTATTTTTCAAAATAGCTCAAAAACAAGGGTAACTTTTTATTTTAGTTAATATTTTTTTTTTCAAAATGACTCAAGACGACCGATGCAACTAAGGCAACCTATACTTCATGCGTGACACGTGTTTCAGTTGTCTCGATTGCATCGATTGTCTTCATATTTTAAAATGTATACTTCACACGCAGGAAAGATAGGTTGCCTCAGTCGTTTTGATTGCCTTGATCGCCTTAGAGCCATTTTCAAAAAAGTTCATGGTTTGTGACAAAAATAGAACAAGATAGTGGTTTTGGGCCATTTTTGGAAATAGCGCATATGTTAAAGGTAAGCTAATGTGCTCGCTTTAGAATCAATAGGTGAATACCCGCGCATAGCTGTCGAATCGCATAACGGCAATTATGAAACGATAAGCTTTATAATAGTGAGATAAAATTCTAGGTGGAAACTGTCGTAACATATGATCATTCAACTTTAAATAAAATCTTATTCAAATAAAATAACATATAGTAAAAATGAAAGTGAACCATTACATAAAGTATGAGATAAAATAAAAGAACAAATGTTAATCGTCGCGTAAAACTTCTTTGTACACGACATTTGACGTGTAGACTCCTTCTTCACCAAACTCTTTGACTTGTTTCACCAGTACCTTGGTAGTTGAACGTGAAATCCCTCTAGACAATGCAACATAAAGCTAGCCCTGTGAATTGTTTTCCCTTGAGCTTTATTGATAGTCATAGCAAAAAAAAGGCGGATATGTTTCATACTACTATGTCGTAGTGATCTGGATTTACCAACTTGTCATATGATGTCATAATCAGAAGAAAATGTGCATGTGATAAACCACGTTTTTGAAACTCGATAACATATATATGCGACGAAACAACACCAAGGATATGTTTGGTGAATAGTTGTTACTTGAGAGACTCTAGTTTTGCGCGAAAAACTCTTGTAACGAGGTCCGTTCAATCTTATGGTGTTTGTCCTTCATAAAGCTCTTCTAGAATTTCTAGCCTGTTTGGATTGCAAGTCATGGTTAGAAAGATATCTGGTTTCCCAGCATCTTGTACTAACGTCATGGCATCCAGAAAGCGTCTGCGCATGTCACGTGGTCCTCCGATAAAAGACTCAGGCAATACAATTACCAAGCCAAGTCTATTCGATTGAACCTCTCTGGCATTAACACAATCTACGATTCCTTGGTACAAATCTGATCTAATTGTGGATTGGTTTTTTTTCACAAAACTGCAACCGTGAATACTTGATCTTTATGTATGTGTCTACAACGAATTGCTGAAACAATCGTCCACCAAACAGGATCAAGTTATGAGTTGGCCGAATCTGGAACTTGTTACCATAGTATTCTCGCATAGTAACTGTTTTCTACCGGTGTTTGTGTTAATCCCTACGTGGTGATGGTAAACAGATGGGTGAGGATTATCGCAGGTTGTGAATTTATTTCCGGTTGGATTGTTATAACATATTAAATTAGAAATAAAATTTAACTGTTGGGCAAGGCATACATTTAATATATGATACTATTGTAACATGATATTAAACAAGATAAAGTAATGTATGTGTATTAGTTAACTTTATTACCTACGTCATCTTCGTCGACGTCATCCTCATCATCAGCGAGTTCTCTTATGTCTACACATTCTCTTGGTATTCGATTATGCCATCCAGCCTCACCGTTTGGAAAGAACATTGGATATGACAAAGGATCATAACTATTTCTAGTTGCTCATAAACAATCCAAAGCACTTATAGAAAGGATTGCGTTCTTTCATAATAATGAATGTTTAAGAAAAAAAACTATTTAAGATTGATGCTTGTGTACTATTATATTACAATATAGGCGTTTGGTGGATGCTATGGCATGCTTGGCTAAGTTGTAGTTATAATACCAAATAGCAAACAATCACATTCGATGCTTATCTGGGGGTCCTTGGAAGTGCATATTTTACTCATAGTTAGAAGATAACTTAGGCTTATTTCCTCGAAATATAAGCCGACAAACACAAATCCAAACACTTCAATTATGCTTCTTTCAAATAGTAAATGTAATAAACACCCAAAAAACACAATCCCAAACACCGTTAAGATACTAAGTTAGTTCATTATGTCTTGCACACCTTGTTATATAAACATCACTAAACTATATGTTTATACTAATAAGCCTATATATTATAAACTTTCATATCAGATCATCTTCTATGAAGTTTCAAGTTGACATGAACCTAGTTTTAGCCTATGTATGGATTTTTCAAGCAGACTATTGGCTCAACACATATTAAAGTTTCAATTCGACCAGCTTCTAGCAACACAACCCTCTGCTTTTGGTCAATTTGTGACCGTTATCATAAACACTTCTTTTACTGATACGACACCAAAGTCAACCGATTTTACTTCCCCACCTATGTGCCACGATTAAACACACACGGAACATACACTGTCTAAATCTTAAAGAATAACACTCAATGTTTAAACTACATTATAAATAATAGTAAGCTTTTCAATTCATTCATGGCTAAAACAATCAATGTTTAAACAACATTATAAATAATATGACAACAAAAGAAAGCGGAAATTTCATTTAGAACATGAATGAAAGAATAAAATATTGAATGTTGAAACTACATTATGAATAATATGAAAACAAAAGAAAGGGGAAGCCTCATTTAGAACGTGAGTGAAAGAAACCTTTCTGTAAAGTGTAGAATGTCCGAGTATTGAACGTACGCCGGTCACATGGGTCGGGTAGCCAATATCTGGAACATGAAAGTCGTCACCGTGTGCATAAGCGTCAGGGAGGTCACAAACCCGCGTAGAACGACTGCCGGTTGAGTTAATGACATCTCCAATGCAATCTGCAGATGATGTGGTACCTGTAAAGAAAGCAACAATTATAAAAAGAACCTAATAGAAGGGAAGTCTAAAAAAACAGAAAGGAAGAAAACAGTAAGGAGAATACCTCTAGTATAGACGATGCCACGTTGACGAAACCAAGAGTCGCAAGGACTATCAGGCACGCTCGAACGTCTAAGGTCCGGGGAAACAGGTGGCTGACCATTGGATGCAGGCAGATGTCCAATATCCGCGCATACAATGCAATTCTCAAAGTCCAGCACAACTGGATGAAGTCCAACACTGAGACCAAATGGTGAATTACCGTCGCTTTGTAGTTGAGCAGGGTGGAAAACCGAATTGGGTTACCTAACTGAGAATGTAAACTGCCTGAACCGCATTGGGTCTCTAACGCATGTAGCCTAGGTGTTCAGGCATGGTGCAAAACTATAAGTGACATAAAGGCATGATAAATGCACAAACAACACGCCCAACAAAACGAGTAAAGCAACTATAATTTGGGCGTGAAACAAAAGGCAGACTAAAACGAGAGGAATCAATATCACAATAGTAAAGTAGGGAGAAATAATATGTTCACAAAAAGAAGCGAAAAGTAAAAGGGCAACATCATTGGGACAATAGGAACATAGGCAGTAACAACTAGGCGAACAACAAAAGCAAGCCACATAAGGCATGATAACGAAGACAAAAGAAATAACAATATATTAGTCAAAGTACTAGGAGACCCAAAATATCATAAGAATGACAGATACAGAAACATAAAATACAGAAACATTTAGGGTGCGTTTAGTTGGAAAACATTTTCTGTCATTTTCTATTTTCTATTTTGTAGAAAAAGAAAAGATATTTCTTTTTCCACAAAACACTTAAAAATTTAGAAAACGCGTTTAGTTGGAGAAATTTGTGTTTTCCAATTTTCAAAACTATAAAGGAAACAAAGGGGAAAATGAGTTTTCTATGTCTAAAGCAAAACTTAGAAAACAAAAAAAATGAGTTTTTGTTTTGTGTGCAAAAGGGTAAAACAGGGATTTTGCATTTCTAGAAAATATTTCTAAGAAACGATGATTTGAACGTGTTTTCTGTTTTCCTTGTTTTCTAGAAAACATTTTGTAGAAAACAGGGTGTTTTCCATCCAACTAAACGCAACATTATTATCTGATTACTTCTGATAAGTATATATCATAAGGTAAAGTTAAAATAAAAGCCAACTTCTTGAATTATAATATGATAGTCATTAAGTACATTATCAGACCCTTTTAGTGCAGGTATATGCAGAGTAATATTATCCTTTTTATCCACTGTGGCGTCTTCCAATTCAAATAGACCCATGAATGAGCCATAGGTGTCTCTATTGTTACATAGTGTGACAAAACTAGAAATTGATAAATCAAATATTTAAATTGATAGTTTAAAGCCTAAACTTCAACAAACTTGAAACAGTAGGGATCAATATCATTTTTATGCACTGTGAGTATGAACATGTCAATAGTTCTGCAAAGAAGTAATTACCTACATTTTCAAAAAGGTATGATGACCCTTCCTTTTGGACAAGTTCTGCAACAGCGCAAAGCGCATAATGGTTTAAAAAACGCAATCTCAAACTTTTGGTAAAACAAATATCTTCCTTTTCATTATGATATATTTTCTATTTCTTAATTTGACAACAGCAAAGAACAGTCCTTTTGATTTCTTGCCTATTATAATAGTTAAAACATATATTACATGCGAATCTAGGCCCATGAGCTTTCTTCATGTCTCTAACCGGATGTTGTAATTTCCAAAGTCGTGAAGTAGGGAATGTGATGTTACCTGTTCAAACTTTCACTTAGAGCAGGAACAGGTTTGCCTTCTACTATAACTGCATCACGTTCCAGTCATCAAAGCAAAAAGTAAATTACACGCTCCCTCATAGAAAAAGCATTCACTCATTAACACGTGCAAAAAATGGAAAAAGGCGGCAAAAGGGAAAACAAGCGGCGACGAACCATGGCTATTAAAAAATATCAATCCATTATTAAAACCTAGATCTACTGTAAAAACCCGCAAAATAAGGTTATTACTTAATTCTTACTTTTCAAATATTTTTGAAGTATTTTATAATCTTAAATATTATTATGTTTAACGGTTTAAGTTGAAATCGATATTAAATATTTTATTTTAATATTTTGACGAGCAACGAGGACTACTAGTGATCGCGATACCGACGGATGCCCACAATTTTATATTTCATTATCGATCGTTTCGATATTTAATATTTTCGACGATATCGTTTTAATTACGTATCGAGTCGTTATATTTTTATTTTTCGTGTGCGTTTAAACTTTTTAAGTATTTTTACGAAACCCGAGTCCCGTAAATATTTTCAAAAATTGACTAGTGACAATTTCCCACCTTTTAACTAGCTAATTACATTTTTAAGCCAAACTTATGCCAAATTGCACTTTGGTCATCACCCCACTAACTAAATTTTAAAAATTAAACACACACACATACTTTTTTTCACTTCCAAAAATCTTTTCTCTCTCCTTTTTTCTTCATTTTGCTGAAACACCCAACACACACCCAAATCCATACATTTTTCTAATTATCTCAAGTTTGAGGTTGAATCTAGCTAAACCAAGCATAGACCCATCTCTATTTTTGATCAAGGATCATATAGGTATAAAAATTTTACACATGCAAGCACTTTTTATTTTCTTGATGTTGGTAGGTGGAAGCCATGGTCATGCATGGTGTTTTTAGCATGATCCATGGTGGTTCTTGCTAGAAATCCCAAAAACTATATTTTGATCCAAATATTTTTATTTTTGTTATGTTTTTGATGTTATGATGGATGTATGATGATATTAGAGTATAGGAATGACCATTTCTATGGTTGGTTGTGGTCAAAAAGTTGATTTTGTACAAGATTTTGGTACCCATTTTATAGCAGTAGGTAAACTGAAAAATCCGAATTTTTATGTTTTGAAAATGACTTAACTTACAGCCTAGGGTTGTATATAATTTCTTTAGCTTCGATTTGATATAAGGTAGAGCTTCTAGCTCAAAACGAGCGCGAAGTTATGATGTTTTGAATGATCGTGTACCGGGAGACGAGTATCGACACTACATATAGTTGTTGTCGATATTTGGATCGAATCTCGGGGACTCTAAATGGATGTTTTAAAATGTGTAACCTACTGATAATGGGGTATTTATTTGCTAGGTTGAGTTTACTTTAAAACCCGAGTGTCGGTTTTGTAAACGGAGTCGTTTAAATAAGTTAAAACGGTCGTATGAAAAATTAACGTAAATCTGTCCGGATTTTGTGGTTTGAAAATGAGTCGAGTAAAGGACTTTAAAAGTGATTTCATTTGATAAACTTGTAGGAGGATTTTCTATATATAGTAAGTTAGTTTATCGAGTCGTTTCATAAACGGTTGACAAGTTTAAAAGGGGTAAATAAGCTAGTACATGTAGTATGTACCGGCGGATTTTGTTAAAAAGTATAAAATGGTAAAGTAAATGAGTAGTAAAGTATAATGAAGTTATTTATATCGTTTACTCTCGAGTGTTGTAGTTTTATGAGTTCGAGTTTGATTTTATTAAGTATCATTTATTTCTCGAGTCTATTATTATTGAAGTACGCACCTTATTTGCTAGGTTGCGGTTATCGTGATTACCGGGCATCTACTATCATCGGCGATTTTCTTCAACTACAATAAGTACTAAGGTGAGTCTATAGCCTCGTTTGAGCTCATTCAAATATTTTAAAACCCGCGAGGGGGAATACATGTTTTGTAAACTTAGAACACAAGATTTTTATGGTATGCTTGTCCCTTTATGAATGGACCCGTGGTTGCCTTTAATTTGCATTAAGTGATTGCCTTTGTTAAAGCCTCAATTATGGACCGTTAATTAACATATGATGGGTTAACCGCTAGTACAATTAATAGATCTATGGGGGAAGCCGCCCCGGTTCAGTTTTTGTGGACTTGTCATAGAAGCTTAGGCCCGACCTCCACACTGTTTGAGCATATTGTATTGAGAAGTCAGGTATACGGCAATGTACCAATAATCTAGAGGTAACCGACAATTAATAAATCTCTCGTCTTATTAGACTGATATGGGAGTGTCTAAGGG
Organism: Glebionis coronaria; assembly: GCA_025667525.1. Taxonomy (NCBI): domain Eukaryota; kingdom Viridiplantae; phylum Streptophyta; class Magnoliopsida; order Asterales; family Asteraceae; genus Glebionis; species Glebionis coronaria. The sequence goes on from CM046877.1 coordinate 218,790,755, forward strand.
CTCGATTCCATGAGCTTATTGTAATTTATGCTATATACAATTATTATTGTTGATGCAAATTATTATTTGATGCTTGTTGCCTTCAAGTATGCCACAAACTTATAATCTTTGCTTGTGTTCAAAATGATTATATAAACCTATAGATTCACTCGGCATTTTTGCTGATGATTTTCTCACATGTATTTCAGGTAATCAAGAAGGCTGAAGCTTGGAAGCCACGGGAATGAATGTTGTGCACTATTTTGTATATAAACTCTTTGAATGTTTGTCGTTCCTTTTGTTCAAAACAATTTAAATCTTTTGTTTTGGTTGTACTTTGGTTACGATGTCTTGGGACTACGCTACTCTGACAAATGTTTTAGGAACGATAAATCTAAAACGTCTCTTTTGAGTCGTTCTTTATAAATTATGTGTTGTAGTATCATTGTTTAGCACCCAAAGATGTATTCCGCTGCGTGTAAATTTGGAGGTGTGAAAGATTGGTACCAGAGCCATGAGTTATAGAGAACTAGGTCTTTTTCTAAAAACCTAAACTATAACTGTCGGTTTTTATTTTTCAAAGAGTCGGTGCACATGATTTCGCGTGACTTCAGGTTCAAGCTACTTCTGGGATTACAACTTTAGTATACATTATTATGTATGCCTTATTGCTAAGTATTTCTAAATAAATACTATAATCCTTTATCGACATATATGTTGATATCGTTAAACTTTTCGATAAGAGTTATCATTTATTAATGATTTACTTAAATAAATTTCTGGAATTTTTCCTGTAATTATTTTGAAGGATTCTCTACATTTATTTAAATTTTTGGAAATTATTTTATTTCATTTTATTATGACCTTATACCTATTTTGTGAAACTTACCACCGTCAAATTACGTCTTCGATGAGGAGGAAGCAGGTTTCACTGCTGCAAGCGAGACACATTCAACTAAGCCATGTGGATCCCCATGTGACTAGCGTTTATTATTTTGTGTCATTGTACTCTATTTGTCCTTAATATCATTCCTTGTTGATCGATGATAATAGTTTCCTTTGATCCTTATAATGATTGTGAATCCTTGTATTGATAATGTGTATGCATTTGATGATTGATTTTGTACATGATATGACTATACCATGAATACAATTAACTCATTCATTTTTTCTTCTCTTTGTGATGTGACAGAATCATGCCACCTAGGAGAATGACAAATGATGTCATTGCAAGGCTAGTTGCTGAAGAGGTTGCGAAAGCATTAGCTGCGGATAGAGCTGCGCGTGTTAACACTGAAGGAGCAGGTGGCTCTAGAGGTGCGGGTGCTGGAGGTGAAGGTGAACCTGCTGGACCTGAAGCAGCTGCTGGGGGAGCAGGTGCAGCTGAGAATCCTGCAGATGAGGCTGCTCAGGCTGCTGCTGCGGTTAAAGAATGTACTTTTGCTAGATACATGAAGTGTGGACCTACTACATTTCAAGGAACTGGTGGAGCACTAGAATTATTCAGGTGGATTGAGAAAACAGAAACAACATTTGAGATTAGTGATTGCTCAGAAAGGAACAAGGTTAAGTTCGCAGTTGCTACTTTTAAGGATCGAGCTTTAAGCTGGTGGAAGACTCAAGTTGCTATAGTGGGTTTAGAAGCTGCAAACAGGAAACCTTGGGATGAAATTAAAAGGTTGTTGAAAGAAGAGTTCTGTCCAGAAGAAGAGTTATCTGCTTTGGAGGATGAGTTGAGGCATCTGAAGCTGAAAGATAACAACATTGTTGCAAACACTAGCCGATTCAATGAGTTGGTTTTGTTGTGTCCAGATGCTTTTGCTACTGAGAAGAAAAAGATGGATCAATACATCAAAGGGCTGCCTGGGTACATTAAAGGTGAGACGACTTCATCTCGACCCAAGAACTTTGTTGAGACTGTAAGAATGGCTCATACACTCATGGGGCAGAAGGTACAAGATAGGGCTGAGAGAGCTGCTGAAGGTAGTAAAAGGAAATGGGAGAATTCGCAGAGTGGTAATCAAGGTAGTAACCGCCATAGGCAGTACAATCAGAAGAGAAATGATGGGGCTAGAGCTGCGACTAACAAGAATGGTAATGCTGACTATGGGGGACCGGCCCAGAAATGTAAGAGTTGTGGTGCTTGTCACTTTGGTAATTGTCCACGAAGGTGCACTAAATGTGGAAAGGTTGGGCATGCTGCGGAGAAGTGCAAGCCATGGATCCCTGCCACTGGAGAAAATGCTATTCCGATCAGGACTTGCTTTGAATGTGGAGAACGTGATCATGTTCGTCCCAAATGCCCGAAGTTGAAGAGCAAGAAGGCAGGTGAAGCTGCTGGGGCAGTTTATGTTGTTAAGGATGCGGATCAGGCACAAGGTCCAAATGTGGTGACGGGTACGTTCTTACTCAACCATCGTTATGCTAGTGTGTTGTTTGACTCAGGATCTGATAGGAGCTTTATAAGCACTTCCTTTAGTCGTTTAATTGATGTTGAGCCAACAAGCCTAAATACTAGTTATGAGGTCGAGTTAGCTGATGGACAATTAGTTAGTACTACCACTATATTTAAGAAGTGTCCTTTGAAATTAGCAAATCATTTGTTTGAAATTGATTTGATGCCGATTGAGTTGGGTTCGTTTGATGTGATTGTTGGTATGGATTGGTTGGTTGCTCATGATGCGGTAATTGTATGTGGGGAGAAAGTTGTTCACATACCGGTTAAGGGTAAGGTGTTAGTAGTTAAAGGTGATGTCGGTAGATCTCGTCTGACGGTGATATCTTGTATCAAGGCGAGGAAATATGTAGAAAGAGGTTGTCACATGTTCTTGGATCAAGTAGTGGAGAAGGAGCTAACGGTTAGGCGTGTGGAGGATGTTCCGGTTATTCGTGATTTTCCTGAAATATTTCCCGATGACTTGCCAGGGCTTCCGCCTCAGCGAGAAGTCGAATTCAAGATTGATCTAGTGCCGGGAGCTGCACCGGTGGCGCGTGCACCTTATCGTTTGGCACCGTCTGAGTTGAAGGAGTTGGCAGATCAGTTGAAGGAGTTAATGGAAAAGGGGTTCATTAGACCAAGTTCGTCACCTTGGGGAGCTCCAGTATTGTTCGTGAAAAAGAAGGACGGATCGTTCAGAATGTGCATAGACTACCGAGAGTTGAACAAGCTGACTATCAAAAATCGTTATCCACTTCCTAGGATCGATGATTTGTTCGATCAACTTCAAGGTTCGTGTGTGTACTCGAAGATCGACTTGAGGTCGGGTTATCATCAACTTCGTGTTAAAGAGGAGGACATACCTATTACAGCTTTTCGGACGCGTTATGGACACTTTGAATTTCAAGTGATGCCGTTTGGATTAACTAACGCACCTGCGGTATTCATGGACTTAATGAATCGAGTGTGTAAACCATACCTCGACAAGTTTGTGATTGTATTTATTGACGATATCCTGATTTATTCTAAAAGTCGGGAGGAGCATGAAGGTCATTTGAAGATTATTTTGGAGTTGTTGAAGAAGGAGAAGTTGTATGCAAAATTCTCCAAGTGTGATTTTTGGTTGGATTCAGTCCAATTCCTTGGGCACGTGATCGATAGTAGCGGTGTTCATGTTGATCCTTCCAAAATTGAAGCTATTAGAGATTGGGATAGGCCTACAACCCCGACTGAAGTTAGACAATTCCTGGGATTAGTTGGATACTACCGGCGATTCATAGAAGGGTTCTCTTTAATTTCTAAACCTCTTACTAGACTTACCGAGAAAAACAAGAAGTATGAATGGGGTTCAGAAGAAGAAGAAGCATTCCAAACTTTGAAGCGGAAGCTGTGTTCTGCACCAATTTTGGCTTTGCCCGACGGAGCTGAAGACTTTGTGGTATATTGTGACGCATCACGTAAGGGTTTTGGTGCTGTGTTGATGCAAAGGGAGAAAGTGATCGCGTATGCATCTCGTCAATTTAGGAAGCATGAGGAGAATTATACTACACATGATTTGGAATTAGGAGCTGTTGTCTTTTCTCTTAGACTTTGGATACACTATCTCTACGGTACAAAGAGTGTGGTATATACCGATCATAAAAGCCTGCAACATATTCTAGATCAGAAGGAGCTCAATATGAGGCAGAGAAGATGGGTAGAATTGTAGAGTGATTACGACATTCAAATTTGCTATCATCCCGGTAAGGCGAATGTAGTTGCCGATGCACTTAGTAGGAAGGACAGAGAAATAACCAAAAGGGTTAGAGCTTTAGCCATGAAAACTTATTCTGATTTATCTAATCGAATACTTAAAACTCAAACTATGGCGATGGAGGAAGAGAATGTGAGAGATGAAGACTTGGGTAGAAGGATGACACCTATATTCGAAATTCGTGATGACGGAATTCGGTATTTCGAGAATCGTGTATGGTTACCGGTGTATGGAGGACTGAGAGATCTAATTATGCACGAATCTCATAAGTCTAAATATTCGATTCACCCAGGATCGGATAAAACGTACCAAGACTTGAAGAAATGTTACTGGTGGCCGAATATGAAGGCTAACATTGCTACTTATGTTAGTAAATGTTTGACGTGTGCGAAAGTGAAGTTTGAGCACAAGAGACCTTCTGGTTTACTGCAACAACCTGAAATTCCAGAATGGAAATGGGAGAAGATCACCATGGACTTTGTTTCGGGACTTTCGAGAACTCCTAGTGGTTACGATACGATTTGGGTGATTGTTGATCGGTTGACTAAGTCGGCTCATTTCTTGCCGATGAAGAAAACTGATGACTTAGACAAACTTACTCGGTTGTATTTGAAGGAATTTGTTTGTAGACATGGAGTTCCTTTGTCAATTATTTCTGATCGAGATAGTCGGTTCACATCTGAGTTTTGGAAATCGCTTCAGCGAGCTTTGGGGACTCAGTTGGATATGAGCACTGCGTATCATCCGGAAACGGACGGACAAAGTGAGAGGACTATTCAGACCTTGGAGGATATGTTACGAGCGTGTGTAATAGACTTTGGAGGTAGTTGGGATCGACACTTACCTTTGGTGGAGTTCTCATACAACAACAGTTATCATGCAAGTATTAAGGCTGCGCCTTTTGAAGCACTTTACGTGCGAAAGTGTAGATCACCAGTTGGTTGGTGTGAAGTTGGAGAAAGTCAGTTGACGGGTCCTGAATTGATTAGAGAAACGACTGAGAAGATCGTGCAAATCAAGAATCGATTATTAACAGCTCGTAGTAGGCAGAAGAGTTATGCGGATAAGAGGAGAAAACCATTGGAGTTCGATATTGGCGATATGGTTATGTTGAAAGTATCACATTGGAAAGGAGTAATTCGATTTGGCAAGCGAGGAAAGCTTAGTCCACGTTATATTGGTCCATTCAAGATTATTGATCGAGTTGGTCTTGTGGCATATAAGTTGGAATTGCCAGAGAAGTTAAGTGCTATTCACAATACTTTTCACGTTTCTAATCTTAAGAGGTGTTTGGCGGACGAGAATTTGATAATTCCACTTGAGGAGATTCAACTGGACGACAAGCTGCATTTTATTGAGGAACCGGTGGAGATTATGGATCGAGAGGTGAAACGACTTAAGCAAAGTCGGATCCCGATAGTGAAAGTGCGATGGAATTCCCGACGTGGACCCGAATACACTTGGGAGCGAGAGGACTACTTCAAGAGCAAGTATCCACATTTATTCGTAGACGGACCTAAGGAGAAGTAAGCCTCAGGACGGTGCTCTCCTAAGGTGGTGAGGATGTAAAAACCCGCAAAATAAGGTCATTACTTAATTCTTACTTTTCGAATATTTTTGAAGTATTTTATAATCTTAAATATTATTATGTTTAACGGTTTAAGTTGAAATCGATATTAAATATTTTATTTTAATATTTTGACGAGCAACGAGGACTACTAGTGATCGCGATACCGATGGATGCCCACAATTTTATATTTCATTATCGATCGTTTCGATATTTAATATTTTCGACGATATCGTTTTAATTACGTATCGAGTCGTTATATTTTTATTTTTCGTGTGCGTTTAAACTTTTTAAGTATTTTTACGAAACCCGAGTCCCGTAAATATTTTCAAAAATTGACTAGTGACAATTTCCCACCTTTTAACTAGCTAATTACATTTTTAAGCCAAACTTATGCCAAATTGCACTTTGGTCCTCACCCCACTAACTAAATTTTAAAAATTAAACACACACACACACTTTTTTTCACTTCCAAAAATCTTTTCTCTCTCCTTTTTTCTTTATTTTGCCGAAACACCCAACACACACCCAAATCCATATATTTTTCCAATTATCTCAAGTTTGAGGTTGAATCTAGCTAAACCAAGCATAGACCCATCTCTATTTTTGATCAAAGATCATATAGGTATAAAACTTTTACACATGCAAGCACTTTTTATTTTCTTGATGTTGGTAGGTGGAAGCCATGGTCATGCATGGTGTTTTTAGCATGATCCATGGTGGTTCTTGCTAGAAATCTTGTTAAAAACTATATTTTGATCCAAAGATTTTTATTTTTGTTATGTTTTTGATGTTATGATGGATGTATGATGATATTAGAGTATAGGAATGACCATTTCTATGGTTGGTTGTGGTCAAAAAGTTGATTTTGTACAAGATTTTGGTACCCATTTTATAGCAGTAGGTAAACTGAAAAATCCGAATTTTTATGTTTTGAAAATGACTTAACTTATAGCCTAGGGTTGTAGATAATTTCCTTAGCTTCGATTTGATATAAGGTAGAGCTTCTAGCTCAAAACGAGCGCGAAGTTATGATGTTTTGAATGATCGTGTACCGGGAGACGAGTATCGACACTACATATAGTTGTTGTCGATATTTGGATCGAATATCGGGGACTCTAAATGGATGTTTTAAAATGTGTAACCTACTGATAATGGGGTATTTATTTATTAGGTTGAGTTTACTTTAAAACCCGAGTGTCGGTTTTGTAAACGGAGTCGTTTAAATAAGTTAAAACGGTCGTATGAAAAATTAACGTAAATCTGTCCAGATTTTGTGGTTTGAAAATGAGTCGAGTAAAGGACTTTAAAAGTGATTTCATTTGATAAACTTGTAGGAGGATTTTCTATATATAGTAAGTTAGTTTATCGAGTCGTTTCATAAACGGTTGACAAGTTTAAAATGGGTAAATAAGCTAGTACATGTAGTATGTACCGGCGGATTTTGTTAAAAAGTATAAAATGGTAAAGTAAATGAGTAGTAAAGTATAATGAAGTTATTTATATCGTTTACTCTCGAGTGTTGTGGTTTTATGAGTTCGAGTTTGATTTTATTAAGTAGCATTTATTTCTCGAGTCTATTATTATTAAAGTACGCACCTTATTTGCTAGGTTGCGATTATCGTGATTATCGGGCATCTACTATCGTCGGCGATTGTCTTCAACTACAATAAGTACTAAGGTGAGTCTATAGCCTCGTTTGAGCTCATTCAAATATTTTAAAACCCGCGAGGGGGAATACATGTTTTGTAAACTTATAACACAAGATTTTTATGGTATGCTTGTCCCTTTATGATTGGACCCGTGGTTGCCTTTAAATTGCATTAAGTGATTGCCTTTGTTAAAGCCTCAATTATGGACCGTTAATTAACCTATGATGGGTTAACCGCTAGTAAAATTAATAGATCTATGGGGGAAGCCGCCCCGGTTCAGTTTTTGTGGACTTGTCATAGAAGCTTAGGCCCGACCTCCACACTATTTGAGCATATTGTATTGAGAAGTCAGGTATACGGCAATGTACCAATAATCTGGAGGTAACCGACAATTAATAAATCTCTCGTCTTATTGACTGATATGGGAGTGTCTAAGGGCTCGGTTCCATGAGCTTATTGTAATTTATGCTATATACAATTATTATTGTTGATGCAAATTATTATTTGATGCTTGTTGCCTTCAAGTATGCCACAAACTTATAATCTTTGCTTGTGTTTAAAATGATTATATAAACCTATAGATTCACTCGGCATTTTTGCTGATGATTTTCTCACATGTATTTCAGGTAATCAAGAAGGCTGAAGCTTGGAAGCCACGGGAATGAATGTTGTGCACTACTTTGTATATAAACTCTTTGAATGTTTGTCGTTCCTTTTGTTCAAAACAATTTAAATCTTTTGTTTTGGTTGTACTTTGGTTACGATGTCTTGGGACTACGCTACTCTGACAAATGTTTTAGGAACGATAAATCTAAAACGTCTCTTTTGAGTCGTTCTTTATAAATTATGTGTTGTAGTATCATTGTTTAGCACCCAAAGATGTATTCCGCTGCGTGTAAATTTGGGGGTGTGAAATCTACAATTATAATCCACAAACCTATAAAAAATCAAAACTTGTTAACATAAATAAATATATTAAAAACTAAAATATACCTTCGAACTAAAAATGGTGGTCGTGGTTGTGAGCTGGTGCGGCGATGCCGTGGTGACTTCTGTAATCATCCTATAAAAATAAATAACAACCAAGATTCACAAGCACCCTTGAAACTACCTATTCCAAACACTTAGCAGATGGTTTTTTCTTCTAAAACATACAATAAGTTGGTTTTCAAGTGTAACATAACGATCTAAGACCCATACGTGACATCAAGACATGGCCATCAACATAATAATAATTTTTCTACTATATAAGAAATAAAAAAGAGGATGCTTACTTTCCAATTAAAAACAGATCCCTTTTTATTCATCAGTTGTCTATCATCGAATTGATAATTTTTCATTTTTTTTTCCTATAACAAAAAACAACACATAAATTCCAACTAATCAATAATCATCTAACCAAAACCCTTAATTTTTTTGTATATAAATCTGAATCTAATACAGATAAATTAGGTCAAGAAAACACACATGATGATAAAAAAAGGAAAAAAAAAGGGAAAAAACATCGTACTTGCAATTTGAAGAAACAAATGCCATTCCTTTTGTAGATGAATATCCTACAAAACACAAGATTGATAATCAAACAAACCTTTTGAAAATATGAAGAATGAAGAAAATAAAATTAATGAGTTGTGAATCATTAGGATTTGTGGAAGGTTAATAGAAGACGTGTAATAGTTTTGAATGAAAGTGTACAGAGGAAGGATTAACAATTTCAAATAAAATGTTTTTATGACATTAAATATCATATTACGTTTTGATTTTGATTTATTCCTTTTTCATGAATATGTGACATACAGCTTTCTCTTGCGTTGACAAAGAGGTTTCTTTTTATGGATATGTTGAGAATGTAATTAAGGTATTGTTGAGAAAAACTTCTAATTATAGGAATGAAGAGATTTTTAAAAAAATAAGATACAACCTTTATAAGTAGTAGAGATTATGGATTTATATCACATTCTCCTTCTTTGACGAAAGTTGAAGTCAACTGAACAAAACTATAAAGTGTTAGAAAATAACGAATTGTTGGTGATTCATTCATGCAAAAAAATTGTTAAAAAAATACCATGCACAAAATAAGTTTTGATCTAACAAATATTTAAAGGATAAATATGAAAATGTCTCGCCGCCCAAGTAGTTTATGCAGTGTTTGTCCCCGGCGACTTATTCTTCTCAAAATAGCCAGTTGCGTAGTCGCCCAAGGGTATTTTAGTCATTGAAACAAAAACAATTTTCTGAAAGACTCCTATACCCTTTTATAAGGTACCGTACTTTATTTATTTTTTAATAATATCTCTCTCCTCTCTCCTCTCTCCTCTCTCCTTTCTCTCCTCTCTCCTTTCTCTGTCTAGTTTCTCCCTCATAAAAAAAATACACACACACACACACACATCCAAATCCAGTCTTTATCAAACCAAATCATAAATCCAAATCCATAAAAGATAACTTGATTTCTCAACGGATCACTTAAATCACAAATACAAATCGAAATCCATATCTAAATCCATTCACTTCATCATTTAGAAATCAAAATTCATTTAATTATCAATGTTACAAGTCAAGATCCATCCGTTGGTGGTTGGAAGGTGGTGGATGGGCCGGATCTCGATGGTGTTAGTGTCCAGATCCTGATCTTTGTGGTGGTCTCCCGTGGTTGTTTATTATGTAGTTGGATCTTCGTCGTCGTCGTTCCCGTGAATTAAACAACAACCAATAAATTAGAACCACCAGAAAATACATGAAATCGGTTTGTGTAATTTATGGTTTGATTTGTTTGGGTTTGGTTTGATATAGTGGTGGTCAAGGTGATGGACAATGGTAGAAGTGGTGGCCGAAGCAAGTGGTTAACGATGCACTAGATCTGGCGTTGGTGGTGGATGGCCGACTGATGTGTCGTTTTCGACTAGTACGAAAAGGGTGTTTGAAGCTGCCGTTGAGTATTCGAGGAGTATGGGGTATAAGTTTATTGCTCTTGAACATATTGCTATTGGTTTGTTGACAGTTGATGATGGCAGCGCGGGTCAGGTTCTTCATAAGTGAGTTGCCGGTATTCGTTTTCTGTGTTTAAACGCTTAACCTCTTGCGAAGAAACCAAGGACCTTACCACTAGGCCATTTGATGGTGGTTAATGTAACCTTATTACATTAAGGTTACATTGTTTATAACCTTAATCTAATATGGTCATTGGATTTTGGCTATGGGTTTTTGTTTTTGTTGTATTTTGATAATAGGTTTGTGTTTTTGTTATGAACTGATCATTCTAATGATAAGTTTAGAATATAAAAGTTCTTTAAACTTAATGAGTTAGGTAAAAAGAAAACTTACATTTGTTTTTTTCTTCAGTGTCGAGTTTAATATATAAGTTCATTCTGGTCATTTTAAGTATGACTTCTCTACATAGGGTTTAGGATGTTGATGTTTCTATGGTTTGACTATCTTATGTGATCTAGGGGCTGTTATTTGCAAATTTGGCTTTGTAACGTTAATAGGTGCTTTAGGTGGTACGGGTAGGTTCAATAAGATGTCTAGTATATTCTCAGATTTGCTGTAAAAGAGAGCAATCTCTACTTCTGCTTTTAACTATTGAAATCGCCTGGTTTCAGTGACAATCAGCGTTTTTTGAGATGATGTGTTTTATCTGTATTTGCCTAATTAAGTGGTATCTTTCATCAATGGTTTACAACAGTGCGTCTCTCTTTGTGATGTTTTACAGTTTGTAGTAGACATAATGCTTGGTGTTTTTTATATTGTTTTTAGGATTTCTATGAAGATCTGTTTGAGGAGTTGAACAAATATGGGGAGATTGAAAGCTTGAATGTTTGTGACAATCTTGCTGACCTTGATGTATCTTATATCTTTTATAGACATAATTTTAATGGCGAGTTTGCTGTTATTTTTCAGGTAGGAAATGTGTATGTTAAGTTTAGGGAGGAAGAATATGCAACAAAAGCATTGAAGAACCTTACTGGAAGATCTGTTTGAGGAGCTGAACAAATATTTGGAGATTGAAAGCTTGAATGTTTGTGACAATCTTGCTGACCACATGGTAAATAGCTGACCTTGATGTATCTTATATCTTTTATAGACATAAATTTTAATGTTTGCTGTTATTTTTTAGGTAGGAAATGTATATGTTCAGTTTAGGGAGGAAGAATATGCAACAAAAGCGTTGAAGAACCTTACTGGAAGATACTACGCAGGTATGGTCTTTCTAACTATAATGGTTTTGCCTAAATTTAACAATTTGTTTCTTATTTTCTACATTTTCATGGCGTAATAAGATATCTAGGTATATTTTGCAGGACGACCCATCATTGTTGATTTATCACCAGTGACTGATTTCCGGGAAGCTACTTGTAGGCAGTATGAGGAGAATACCTACGACCGTGGTGGCTATTGCAACTTCATGCATCTAAAGAAGATTGGCAAATTCATTTTCGTCTTGAATGGACTATACGATGTTAGGATCGGGCAGTTTGTCATATGATGTATGTTGTACTGTTCTGATTTTATTTTTTTGTCAGGGATTTGAGACGAAAGCTATTTGGTAGGTACAGAAGAAGGTATAGCCGTAGCCGCAGCATGAGCAGAAGTCCATACAAGCACCATAGCTATGAAGAAAGGGGACATGGAAGCCGCGGTCATAGCAGAAGGTATGATGACAGGGACATGGATAGAGATAGAGACAGAGAATACTACTAGGAGAGTCGGTCAAGGAGGCACAGGAGCACAAGCCCTCTTCATACGAGGGAGCGTAGCAGTTCAGAAAGTAGACGACACCATAGCCCAGTTAGGGAAGGTAGTGAAGAAAGGCGTGCCAAAATTAAGGAATGGAACAGACAAACAGAGGAAGCAAAACTAAATGGGATAAATGGAAGCAATGATATTCATACGGAGAATGGTGATGGATACAACTATCAACAGTCTGAATAATATGGTCACTGAATTGCTTGTTCGTCCGTTGTTTGGTTAGTCTGTCTTTCTATGCCGCATTCTTCTTTTACGGATTGGAATTTTCTTTTTGTTCTTCAAACCCTGACGATCATGTCTTACTGCCATTTCCACTGTGCAGGTGGTGTGCAGGTTTACAGTTCTTTGATTTGGATAATTAGGAATTATCGTTCTTATGTGTCCTGTTAAGACCTCATTAGCAGATAAAGAGAAGGCTAGTAATGTTGCTAAGATTAAAGTTGTGGTATGTGTTTGTATTCCATCTGCTATTTCGTAGATATACATGTCTACTTCTGTTATGTTCCTCTGCCAACTCTGTATCAACTCTAATTCAGTCGAACATAACATTTCAGGGTTCATAATGCTCTTTGTAGTTGATTTTCTCTAGTTTATTTCTTCAAGTGTCTACTCTTGAATGCAGGTACGCAAAAGACCACTTAATAAGAAAGAACTTACGAAAAAGGAGGGAGACATTATCAGCATAGACCCGTATTCTAGTTCACTCACTGTCCATGAATCGAAAGTCAAGGTAACCTTTCATTGATGGTGAATTGTAGCATGACATTGTGTTTCTGTGTGTCTCATACTAAGTTATTACTTTGTTGGAAATTTTGTATTAGCATTGTGATTTGTGAGTGGATTTAATTGGTGTTACTACTTTGCAGGTCGATCTGACTGAATATGTTGAGAAACATGGATTTGTTTTTGATGCTATGATGGAAGATGATGTTACAAATGATGAGGTGGGTATATGAAAACATGTCCTCACCTTTGTTTACCTTATATTTAGATAATGGCTTATAGTTTATGTTGTGTAGTGTAGATATACTCGCAAACTGTGGAGCCCATTATCCCTATAGTCTTCCAGCGAACCAAAGCGCCGTGGCTTTACTTATGGTCAAACAGGTACCCGTCTGTCCCTGTTGACCTTAGATGCTCAACTCTCAACATTATTATAGTTTCTAAAAATCGTTCAAATGTTTTTGTTCAGGTAGTGAGAAGACCTATACGATGCAACCTCTTCCCCTCAGAGCCTCCCAAGACATTTTCAGACTTATGCATCATCATTACCGAAATCAAGGATATCAGTTGCATGTCAGTTTCTTTGAAATTTATGGCGGGAAAGTTTTTGATCTTCTTAATGATAGAAAGTGAGTTTTTCCCATAACAAACCAACTCAAGCTCAAATGTTAACTCGTTAATATTCTGTATAATTGGGTACTGTTTTATAGGAAACTTTGCATGAGGGAAGATGCAAAACAGCAGGTTTGTATCGTGGGGTTGCAGGAATACAATGTATCAAATGTGCAAACGATAAAGGACATCTACTTATTTCATCTGCTTATCTTGCAGGCCAACTCTGAGGTGTCTGCTTTGCTTGGACGTATCCCATTTGCTGTTGGTTATCAACCTACATTGGTCACTGATCTTGGGGGCCTTCAAGAGCGTATCACCACCACCAAAAAGGGTTTTATTACATTTGTACAAGCAATTTACGTGCCTGCTGATGATTTGACCGATCCAGCTCCTGCCACAACCTTTGCCGATTTAGATGCTACAACCGTGCTGGTGGTCACGAAGTGGTATTTCAAGGAAGAAATGAAGAAATAAGCTTCTGAAGATGCTAGCAATTTTTATAAAGTTGTTTTTAGGAGAATTTGGTGTTGTAGTTATACTAGTTGTTTTAGTGTACATTTTTTCATCATATTTTTTTTCTATTCTTTAAATTGCTTAAGTTTATTATTAAAGAAAAAAAGGAAAATTTTGATTTATTTATGAATCTTGTGATTTATTATTGATTTATTATTAGTTTTTATAAAAAAACGAAGTTTTTGTGAGATAAGCCTAAACGAATAAAAGAATCGTCTATACATGAAAAGAAAAAGAAATAAAAGACAGTTGCCAAAAAAATAGAAATTGACGAAAATAAATAAAAAAGAGTTGTAAAAAAAGGAAATTTACAAAAATAAATAAAATATAGTTGATAGATTAAAAAAAAAAAGAGTTTATAATTAGTAAGTAATAATACAAAGGGTAAAAAAAGTATTTAAAAAGTTAAAACTAAAAAAACTTAAAAACCATGATCACCCCGTACAATTATATTTTTTGAAGAATAAGTCGCGAAGACATACACTTGGCTCGAAATCTCGAATGCAGGTCAATCTCAGCATATAATATAAAAATCCTTGTCTTCTTTCCCCATAGATAATACTTACCTTATAGTTTGACTAGAAGTAAAGTCAACTCCTAAACAATTCCAAACCGAAAGTTACACCCGTAAACTATAAAAGAATGAAACAACTTTATTTCATCCTCATCCTCATTTTCATATAATTATAATTTACCGATAAAAATATGTATTTTAATAAAATATATAATTTTTATATTTTTTTATATTTTTTATAATACAATAATTTTACTTTTACAAATTAAATTTTAATTTTTTATTATTTGTAATAATGATTTTAAGTGAAAACGATATGATAAATTTAAGTTATATTTTTTACTTATTTTTAACTTGAATTATTAATTTTGAACGTTAAAAAATAATAAACTAAACTATAATTTTAAGAAATAAGAAGTAGCATTTCTCTTGAGTCTTTAACATTGTTATTTTATTTGAGAAAACAAGTTCTAGTCAATGTTTTCAGACCCGGGTTGACTTGGTCGGGTCAACGTTCACCCGGTTTCGGCCGTAAAAAAGGGTAATATTGACTCGGGTTTCATATTTTCGAAACCCGACGGGTTTGGGGTGACCCGGGTCAACCCAGTTCTCGAGACCCGGCCGGATTTCGATTTTTTCAGTTTTTTTTTTTTAAAATATGGAAATTTTACGTATTTGCAACGAAATTTTATTTTTACATATTATTTTGGTTGATAAACAATTTATATTTTTAATATACGAATGTTTTTATAATTTTTATATATAATTTTTTTTAATTGTTAAAAATTTTCTTTTTTTTTTAGAAAATCAGGTTGATTCGAGCCTGATGACTCTAGCGGGTCGATTTAACACCGGAGTTTCAAAACATTGGTTCTAGCTAGTTCCTAAAACGATTATCTAGTTGTTACCAAAGTTGAATAGAAACCAATAGTTTGTATGCACGTCAGTTAAAGATCCTTCAGTATCTATATGTGCGGCTCTGAATAAAGGCATTGGGGAACGGGTAAAAGAGAACAAAGAATATGGATGGTCCCCGACCCTCGGGTGTGACCCGACTGAGTGACCGCAGCCTTTCAGATTATGGGAAGCCGCCTTTAATTTATACATTAAAGTTGTACGGTACAATTAATAATGCAGTGCAATGCAAGTTGCATAAATACACATGCCTTGTTGTGTGGTCACTTTAATATATGGTGGAGTGGCAGTGGACTAGAGCTAAGACTCGTATCTTCTTCTTTGCAACTTGCTAGTTGATACTCCAACCCGCCATTTTCATTTCGAATAGATTCTATCTATTGCTTCCTTATGCATATCTTTTGAGGACACTAAACTGTACGACTTTTTCTTTTAGGTAAAAGGAGATACCCGCCAAAGATTTTATCACAGGACTGTATAAAAAACGTGTAAATTGACGTGAATATTTTAATTTCAGATTTTCTTTTTACAAGTTATTGTTTACGTCATAAAATATAGTTTCAATAACTCACTCACTAAGCACCAAATGAAATAAAATCATTAAAGGCTGTTTGTTGGTTCAAACATCATCCTAGCTTTAATCTATGTGCATTAAAACTGTTATAGCTTATTAACTGAATTTTTTCATCACAAACTCTTAATTGGCCAATTGAAAAAGATTATTTGAATATTGGTACGAATTTAATCCTAACTTTGACTAATTAATACAACTCGACAAATATCAATTGCCTGGAACCGGGTATTTGAAGAAAGACAAATTCAAAAAATGCATGACATCAAAGTTTTAAGAAACTCTTATAGCTCGACTACTAGATTCAACGAATTTAAAATCACATCCTTTTACTACACACTTATTTGATGGCAACGAAAATGAAAGAACATACCACGTAGTGGTGTGAGGTTAAAGAGTGGGTACAAAAATTAATGAAATTTGGAGATGAAAAAGAGGACCACATTTGTCATGTATGGAGCATTTGTAGGAATAATGGTTCCCCACTTGCAGCCATATGCCACGTGTCCTTCAGGGTTTCCATCTTCAGAACGGTACACTGTTTACGTGGAGAAGATGCAAAACTATCGGTCACCGTTATCATCATCTTGATTCTTGACGTACCAATTATTGGCCTTAACAGAATCCTACGTTTTTGGATAAGCTCATAAAAGTACTTAACACGAAAAAACATCCATTGGAGTAAATCCTTTTAAACTTTTTACATTTTATACGTTAAATGTAAATTAATTAAATAAAAGTTTTTTGGAAGGGTTTACAAAATGTTTATAGAAAGATTTTGCATATGCAAAATCATTTTATAAACTTTTAGTAAATCATTCCAAAAAGCTTTTGGTCCAATGGTAAAAAACATCTCTAAAAGCTCTTTAGAATAGTAAAAACTTTATATAGATTTTCTCTATTGCAGATGCTCTTAGAACTAGAAGGATATTGGCTCGGACTCACCACAATTTTTTCTATAAAAATTCCTATTTTTTGCACCATAGAGAAAAGACATACAGTTAAATAAAATGCACCTAACTTTTATTATTTCATAATTTTCAAAACGCATGAAAGTATTGAAACGACCGAGACAACTTTACATCATTATGTAATATGTATTATGAGACGAACAAAGTATGCGACTGAGACGACTTTGTATTTACGTCAATAACGTATCAAAATTTGGTGCAAAGTCATTTCATTTGTCTCGATCGACTCAAGACATTTTGACAAATTTCCCAAGTTGTATATAGTTAACAACTTAAACATTAACACCTCCATCTTAGGTATCGTATCGTCTCAACGGGCGTTGGGTGACGTTACGATACCGCTCCTGGCAAAAGCCTAACGTCGCTTGCTCTGGAGTTGTCAGGGCAACGCATAACGGCTACCTTCTTTATTTTTTAAGAAACTCTCTATAAAATTTACAAAACACCCCCTAAAAAGGCCATATTTTCAATTTTTTATTTTTAACCCTCGATCCAAATTATTATAAATACCAAACATTTTTAATTGTTTTACAAAAAAAACACACAAACATTCTATAATTCACAAAAGTGAATACAAATTTTCAATCTGGTCGAAGCGTACACGACGTCGATGATGAAACGGACGTTTCTTTTTACAAAAAGCGTACAATTATCGTTAACGGCTAGTACAACAAGAAAACACACCAAGATTGACCTGTATGTCAATTTTTCGTGATCGTGAAGATGCCGAAAGCCGCCTACGTGCCGATTATTTTGATGAAGGTTGTAGGTATCCTTTAAAATATTTTCGTAGAAGATTTCGTATAAGTCTCAGACTTTTTGCTAAAATTGTGGATGCTATTGTAACATATCCTCTTGAACCTCTCCCACAACATTTTCAATTTTTTTCGTCTCGACTCGATTGTACGGGTCAAATGAGTATTAGTACGCTTATGAAGTGCACGACGGCTATACGCCAATTTGCCTACGGTAACACACCCGATGCATTAGACGAATATTTACATATGAGCGAGCATACTTCCCGAGATGCGTTAAATTTTTTTAATATGTGCATCATTGATTTGTATATGACGAAGTACTTACGAAAGCCAACATATGAAGACGTTGTAAATATACATCGAAAGCACAACACTGTCCATGATTTTCCGGGTATGCTTGGAAGTATTGACTGTATGCACTGGGAATGAAAAAATTGTCCAATGTCGTGGCACGGTCAATACGGTAGGGGTGATAAAAGTTACCCTACCAAATGCTTGAAGCTGTGGCTCACAAGATTTGTGGATTTGGCATGCGTTCTATGGGATAGCAGGTGCGAATAACGATATTAATTTTTTAGATAATTCTAACGTTATTCGACGACTTGTTAGATGACATTCAACCCGTGGTTTCGTGTTTGATAAACGGTAATCAATATCTAAATGGGTATTATTTGGCCGATGTAATTTACCCAGAATGGGCAAGTTTCGTGAATTTCTTTACGGTTGCAAATGATCCAAAACATACGTACTTCACACAGCGTCAAGAAAGTGCACGAAAAGATGTCGAACGTGCTTTCAGTGTTCTCCAAGGGCGTTGGGGACTTATTCAACAACCGGCTCGTGCTTACGAAGTCAACACGTTACGTCGAATCATGTATTCAGGTATCATAATGCATAACATGATTTTAGAAGATCAAGAGATGGTGGTTGTTGATTAAAAGCATGTTTATTCTAATCCGGCGAAGTATGCAAACATACTGGGTCGATCGATGTGGAACTAAACGTCGTCAAGCAAGAGAATTACGTGACCGAGATACGCATCGTGCTCTACAACAAGACCTCATGAACCATATGTGGCATGAAGTCGAGGAAGCTCAAGAGGAAGACGAAGATGAAAACTAGTCTTCCGTGTTGAGATATGCGATCGTTTAGCCATCGGTAAATGCGTGAGCCTATCGGGGGCACACACTCAACATGAAGAACACACTTTTATTATTACGTTTAATAAAAACTTCACTATTAATTAGTTAACGGTAGTTAAATTAATTAACGGGTTTTAATTATCGTGAGTTCGTTTATTAAGTTAAGGGACCAAAAAGTCGGGTTTTGAAACCCTCTTGGCCTAGTCGGCCGAATATAATTCCAAGAGGTATTATGTAAATTGTTTTGGCTTTAAGTTTAAGCTATGTGTGGGTTGGGCCTTAATTTTGAAAAGGTGGAGATTAGTATAAATACAATCTCCATACCTCATAAAATTTTGTCTCTCCCCTCTCTTGTGTTTCGTCCGATCGCAACACCACACACATCAAAACCAAACAATTTTTTCCTTTAACCCTAAAATCACATAAAGGTTAAACATTTATGAGATCTATCAACCTTTGGTAGTTTCTTGTAAAATCTTAAGCTTTTTAAGGAAACCCTAGATCACTAGATCTAGGTTTTGGTCTCCCTTGTGGTTCGACGCATATTAAACCCTAACTAGGGTTTCCTAGTGATTTTTCCAAGAGTCTTGTAACATCTACAAACCGATCCTTGCGTAATCCCACTTAGGGTTTTGGATCTAGGGTTTTTAGTTACAAGATCTATTGAAATGTAGTTACTACTAGCATCGTAGTGATTGTTCGTTTGAGGTGTCGTGTGAGCAAACGTTAGAGGACGGTTATTTTACCGTTATAGTTCAACATCAAGATCTATTTATTGATTGCTTCAATTAATTCGAGGTAGGTTTTAAATTGTTTTAATTATGTGTTAATCATGATTGTTTATACTAGATCCATTCCGTCGTGTACTCGTAGTTAATGGTTTAACTAGTTTTCAAATCCCAATAGTGGCATCACGAGTCAATTCGTATGGCATTCATGGGTTACACATAGAATAAAACACGCTTGCTTCGCTTTAAAATCTTTTTTATTTATGTTTTTATGGCAACTACATGCATACTTGCCATATAATTTTAATCTTGATCTAGATAATGATTAAAATTGGGTAGGTCAAAATTGAACCGGTTAATAATTACGTTTGTTTTTTATTATCCGTCAAAGACCTTTGCATCTCACTTTTGTGATTCTTTGCACGTCATCAAGTACCTTGCTCGAAAACCTGATGAGGGTCTTTGGTCCTCAATTTGGGGAAGACTCACTTGAGATCTTAGATCTTATATGATTTATCGCTTCCATATAGAGTCTGTCTTCTGCTTCTACCCCCTTCTAGTATGTTTTTATGTGCTTATTTGTTTTCCATTATGAATTGCAAAACGTAATAATTCAAGATTCTAGGAATTATAAAAACGGATCTCTACTTATATCGAAACTAGCTTTAAAAGTATGTCATATTAATACACTAGATTTTCCTTGTGAATCGGCTATGTGCTATTTGTTAAAACTTGTTTTTTTGAACAAATCTTAATATTGACATAAGATCTATGAAAGTTGCTTTTATTTTAATCTAATTGTTTTGCGAAATCATATTGTCACTCGAGTTGGGCTCACATACCGTAATGATGGCTCATTTGAAAAATTAATTGGTTTATAATACTTAAATAAACAACACCGTTTTGTGATTTACTAATGATGTGTTAGAAATACGTTTTTACGTATATTAGAAGTATCGGTCACTCCACAATATTATATATGTTGTAATAGCTCGTAGTTAATAGTTACTTATTTAGTTAAGTAAGAACCGGTCCATGGGCTTGTCATGGGCCGGCCCAAGTCCATTAGTGACTTGGAAGTATAAATACCCCTTTCCTCCTTGGAAAGGGGTTGGTTGTTGTTCATTTGTGTTTTCCACTTAATAAAAATACACATAGTTTTCTCTCACTTTCTCTCTCTAGTTTCTCTCTCTAGAAAACATCAACCCACTTCATAGATTCATAGGTTATCAAGATTCTACATTTGGTATCAAGAGCTATGGGGTGATTTAAGGTAATGATTTGTGTGGTTTTTAGTTTTTGATTGTATTAGTGTTCTTTAAGAAGATCCATCTTGATTCTTGGTGTTTTTGGTGTTTTTGTGATTGGGATTAGTAGACAAGTATTTGTTTTTACTTATTATTGTAGAAATCACAAAACTTTTTGGGTTATTTGGTAAAAATCTGGGTTTAAATCTTCTTTTTGATCGACTGTTCATACACGAACAACCTTCTGTTTACCCAGACAAAGTTCCGAACCAAAAAGTTCCGGATCAAAAAGTTCCGGATCAACCAAAGTTCCGGATCAAAAAGTTCCGAACCAAAAGTTCCGGATCAAGGAAAGTTCCGGATCAAGGAAGTTCCGAACCAAAAGTTCCGGATCAAGGAAAGTTCCGGATCAAGGAAGTTCCGAACCAAAAGTTCCGGATCAAGGAAAGTTCCGGATCAAGGAAAAAGTTCCGGATCAAGGAAAGTTCCGGATCAAGGAGAAAGTTCCGGATCAAGGAAAGTTCCGGATCAAGACAAAGTTCCGGATCAAGGGAAAATTTCCGGATCAAGGGAAAGTTCCGGATCAAGACTTCCGAACCAAAAGTTCCGAATCAAGGTATTCCAAGCCAAATCTTCCGAATCAAACTTCCGAATCAACAAAAAGTTCCGAATCAAGGGTTATTTTACTTGTTTTTTCGACGATTTTTTAGAGGATTTAATCTTGGTTTCTTACAACAAAAACTCAACATAATTCACAAGCTTTACTTCACTGCTCGATCAACCGATAATCTTTGTTTCTTTGAAGTTAACAAAATGAATCCGAATTCAGTAATGCCTCAGATGACATCCCTTACGGATATTTCCGTCATTACGGGAACGGATAATCGCCCGCCAATGCTCATCAAAGAAGTTTTTGAAGCATGGCAAGGCCGGATGATGTCTTACCTTAAGGGAAAACCGGTATATGGGAGGCTTATGGTTAAGTCAATTTTAAATGGTCCACTTGACTATGGTACCATCGTGGTTAACAATGTGACTCGACCAAGGGAGTTTGAAGAACTTACACCAACTCAACAACTTGTTGCCGATGCAGATGAAAAGGCTCTTCAAACTATTCTCCAAGATCTTCCACATGACATCTATCGGATGGTAAGTCAGTATACGGTGGCAAAGAATTTATGGGAAGGACTAAAGGTGTTGCTACAAGGTACGTCTCTTACCAAACAGGAAAGGGAATGTCAATTGTATGACTTGTTTGATAGATTCACGTACAACCCAGGGGAAACGCTTCACGATTATTACTTCAGATTCACCACTCTCATGAATGATCTGAATGTATATAATCTCGTGATTGCTCCATTCCAGGTTAACACCAAATTCTTGAATACTTTACCTCAAGCTGAATGGGGTGAGTATATTACCGATGTTAAGTTAACCAGGGATTTGCATAAGTGCAATTTGGATCAACTATATGCTTTTCTTCAGCAACATGAGAAACATGTGATCATGCACCGTTCGCCTCGAGGTATGTACCCTGATTCCTTAGCTTTGATGGCGAATCAACCAAGCTTGTCACACAACAACACTCCTTATATTTTGGGACATCAAGCCTATCATCCATCACCTTACATGACACCAACCTTTCCCCAATACTCGATTCTACCGCAACCACCCACCTCACATCAGCAACAATATCGGTTTAGTGCACCTTCATCACAATATGCTACACAACCTCACCCAGCAAGCATTGCACCTTATGCTCAGTCTTCATATTCTTCTTATCAAGAGAATGCAGCATATCCAACAAGCTACCCTGATCAAATGAGTATTCCTTCTAGTGATTATGCAGCTCATCAAGACCAAGCAATGTATTGTGATGATGAGGAAGTCCCCATTCCTGTATTCAAACAAGGAGCTGACCCAGTTGAAGTGCTAACCACTATGTCTGCTTATCTCACAAGGACATTAAGCAAACGAGGATTTAGAGGATCAGCTCCTACTAACAATCAGTTGAGGAATTCATCCAATTCTCGTCAACAAGCTACTATTGAGAATGGCAGGGTAATGGTTCAACCTATTCAACCATATCAGGGGAGACCTACTACATCAACTACCAATGCTCGCACGGTCAATCCTGCTCCAATGGTCAACACTCCTCCACGGGCTAATTCCACAGGCAAGTTGAGAATGATTACATGCTACAACTGCAAGGAAGAAGGACACATGTCCAGGGATTGCAAGAAACCCAAGAGGAGAAGGGATGGTCAATGGTTTGCAGAGAAGATCTATCTGGTGAATGCTCAGGCACAAGGAAGGGAACTTGATGAAGAGGAGCTTGCATTTCTTGCTGATCCAGGGATTGCTGAACAAGACACTGTCACCACACAGAATGCAGCATACCAAGCAGATGATCTCGATGCGTATGACTCAGACTGTGATGAATTCCAATCTGCAAAGGCTGCTCTCATGGCAACCATCTCCAGCTTAGGGCCAGAAAAGAGATCTGAGGTACTTATTAATACCACTGATAATACCACTGATGCTAGTATTCAACCACATCAAGTTGTGCAAGAGAGTGCTGATTCGAATGAGTCTTCGGTGGTGAGTCTTTCAAATGAGGAGACAATCAATGATAGTAATATCAATGTGAGTCCCCAGACTTTGAGTGAATCATAACCGGGAGCCATTTCGCATACGCCTACTCCTGCTCAACAATATTTGGTCATGGTTCCTGCTACATTACTTAGTCAAATGAATGCTGCACTCTTAGAAACTCTAGCTAAGAATAAGAATTTGTCTGATGAGCTTGCCTTAAGCAATGAGAAAGTTCAAACCTTGGAATTAGTGCCTTCATCTAGTGTTCTAACAAATCCCGAATATGATCACTTTCGAAACAAACAAATGGGTCATTTGCAAGAAATTGAAAACTTAAGAGCAAATCTTTCTAATGAACTTAAAGAAAAGGAGTTAGTGGTCACTAATTTTCAAAAACTTCAAACGGATTTTGAGTCACTCGAGTCTAAGAAGAATGAAATGGAGATTAATGCTGATAACAAGATTAGAAGTCTAGATTACTTGCTTTTAAGACAATACACTGCTTCTCAACTAGTGCACTTATTTGATGCTTCATTTAGAGAATTTAACTTATCACGTCAAAAAGGCCTTCCCCCTAACCCAAGGTATGCAAAACAAGCTTTAAGACATAGTCCAAGACTTTATAATGCAACCCAATTAGGATTGGTCTTAGACCCGATTGTTATTTTCGATGATCGAACAAGTAAGGATCTAGTTGATGAGGATCGGTCATACAATTCTGCAAAATATCCCGAGTGTGATTATTTTAAAATGAATAAGGAGCTTGCAAAAACAGATTTTAGAATTCGCTTCCATATGGACAAAGATCTCATCACAGCACCAACCTACATGTTAGATGAAGAAAACCCTAGTACATTTCCTACACTTGTCAATATGGAAGGTCCTAAGGAAATTCCAAAGGATCTTCCACCTGTTAGCACTGTATGGTTAAACTTGTAAGAGATTAATCAATACTTTACTAATTTTGACAAGGTCATTTTGGAATATACGACTTCAAATGGCCTAAACGCCGGAGAATGGGCTTTCGAACACATGAACGAGGTGTTTAAAAATGAGATCAATCCGTTTGTCGAAAGTCTAAAAGGAAGTTTTGCATCTCTTAAGGAAAATCTTGAATTTGAAATTGGAGAAGTTCAAAAAGTGTTTTATGAAATGGACACCGCTTACGAACTACAACTAATTGAAAAAGAAAAGATTTTATCCGAATATGACCGATTCTTGTCCGAAGTAATCTCGTGTGATGTGCTTACTACTGTAAATGTTAATTATTCGAATGAGCTTACATCTGCTATGATTAATTGTGATGCTGTGAATATATGTGATGATGTGTGTGATCTCTCTGTAAATGTTGCTGATACTGTAAATGAGGTAGATAATCATTCTTGTCACGAATCTAACGCTGAGTTTTTAAAGCTACAAGATTCTTACAATTTACTTTCAAAACGCTTTAATCAACTAGAACAACATTGTATATCTTTAGAACTGAAACAACAAACTCAAAATGAGGATCTTTTGATAACAAATAGTTGTGAAAACGGTGTTGAGACGAGTGACAAGATGATTGCAATAGTTAAGGCATTAGAGGAAGAGATTATGAGATTGAAGAGAGATGTGTCATCAAATGAAACACTAAAATTGGAACTAGAGGCTGCAGAGTCTAAAAACCAGGTCTTAGAAATTAGACTTTCGTCTGTTCTAGGGGAGATGGATCGGACAAGACAGGGACTATCCGCTCTTTATGGTTCACTAGAAGAACGCTTCGCTTTTAATGCGGCACAGCAACAATCTTATGTTGAACAACTGTACCAAAAGTGTGAGGAAATCTCTGACTTAAACATCCTGCTCATTGACAAAAACATGGTTTTGGCCGAGTTAAAGGAGACACTTCTTCTCACCCGACAAGAATTTGTTGATAACTTAGCTACCGACTCTGCACCGTCCACTAGTGCTCCAACAACCAAGTCAGTAGTGCTTTATAAGAACCCGCTTCATAAGAGAAACCCGATTACCTACGATGATTATATGAGGAATGTCATTAAGCATGTAGATCTTGTTAGGGATATTTTAGACGATCTTTATGCCTTAGATCCCTCAAGTAGCTACTATTATTCGGCTCATGAATATATTAAGCGAGTTTAATATTGCTTAGCATATTTGCAATACATAGGTCAACCAGGCTCTGCACTACTTACTAATAGGCCCATTGCTGTAACTCCATTCAATAAGACTCCAGGAGCAAAACCATCACTGGCACAATCAAGTAAGGCACCTTTAAAATCTGTTGCTAATGTTCCCACTTTGCCTTCTACAGGATTAAAAGAGACTACTAAGGCTAAAGGATCGCCACTCAAGAAAGATAAGATCAAGCCCTCCACTAGTAGTGCCAAAAAGAAGAAAGTAGAAGCTCACCATAGGAATGTTAGTTCAGTTTTAAATAAAAAGAATCATGTTAAGACTAAAAGCTCTGCGCCTGTGCAGAAGCCTAAACCATTCGTGAATTCTAATTTGAATTGTTGGAATTGTAATGAATGTATGTTTTCCCAACGTCATGATTTGTGTCTTATTGATCATGTGAATGAAATGAATGCCATTAGGAATGGTCTTGAATGGAAGCCAACAGGTAGAACTCGTGCCCAAGTTGGCTGGCAATGGCGTCCCACTGGTAGGACCTTTACATTAGATGGAAAAATGTGCCCTTTAACTAGGAATGCATCCATTGAGGTTAGGTCTGAGCGTCCTTTAGTTAGGCACACTCGCACTCAAGTATGGAAACAGTGCCCTTTAATTAGGTCAGCTCCCACTATAGTGCCTATCAGTGAAGAAATACCACAGGATTTAAGCCAACTAGAATCTACACCACCAACTAGGAAGAAGAAGGCTAGGAAATCTAAGAAACCTAAAGTTAGCAAATCTAAGATTATTAAATCTGTACCTGCTAATAACAAGGAACATTCAGATTCCGATACCTCTACATTGTCTTCGTGTGGTGATATTTTCAGGTGGTCCAAATCATCCTTTGGTATTTGGACTCCGGTTGTTCAAAGCATATGACCGGAGATCGCTCGATGCTTCAAAATTTCGTCAGCAAGTTTCTTGGTACGGTTAAATTCTGGAATGATCATATAGCAAAGATAATGGGGTATGGTGAATATCAGATTGGAAACGTTACAATTTCAAGGGTATACTATGTAGAAGGTCTTGGTCATAACTTATTTTCAGTAGGACAGTTTTGTGATTCCAACCTAGAGGTTGCTTTTCGACAACATACATGTTTCATCCGCAACTTGGAAGGAAAAGATTTGTTGAAGGGTTCTCGTGGTGCAAATCTTTATACGTTGTCCCTACAAGACATGATGGCCGCCTCTCCAGTATGTCTTCTCTCTAAAGCATCTAAGACCAAGTCTTGGTTATGGCATCGTAGATGATCTCATCTCAACTTTGATGCTATTAATCATCTGGCTAAAAACGAATTAGTTCGTGGTCTTCCAAAGCTTAAATTTCACAAGGACCATTTATGTTCCGCGTGTTCAAGGGGGAAAAGTACCAAGAAATCTTACAAGCCCAAAGCTGAAGACACCAATCAAGAAAAACTTCATCTTTTGCATATGGATCTTTGTGGGCCAATGAGAACTGAAAGTGTGAGCGGTAAGAAATTCATTCTGGTTATTGTGGATGATTTCTCCAGGTTTACATGGGTTAGATTTCTACGTACAAAGGATGAAGCACCGAAGGCTATCATCACTTTTCTGAAATTCATTCAGGTACGTTTGAATACTACTGTACGCCGTATTCGTACAGACAATGGCACAGAGTTCGTCAACCAGACTCTTCGTGATTACTATGAAGGAGTTGGTATCTCACATGAAACATCCGTTGCACGCACTCCACAACAAAACTCTGTCGTTGAAAGACGGAATCGTACGCTTATGGAAGCTACTAGGACTATGCTAATTTATACGAACGCTCCATTGTTCTTGTGGGCAGAAGCTATATCTACTGCATGTTTCACCCAAAACCGTTCTATCATTCGGAAATGCCATTGAAAAACACCTTATGAGCTTCTACATGACCGTAAACCCGATGTTTCATTTTTTCATGTGTTTGGTGCTCTTTGTTATCCAAACATTAATAGTGAGAACTTGGGCAAGCTTCAACCAAAAGCCGATATAGGTATTTTCATTGGTTACTCACCGTCCAAGAAAGCATACCGAATTTACAACCGTCGTCTTGGCAAGATTGTAGA
Organism: Glebionis coronaria; assembly: GCA_025667525.1. Classification (NCBI taxonomy): domain Eukaryota; kingdom Viridiplantae; phylum Streptophyta; class Magnoliopsida; order Asterales; family Asteraceae; genus Glebionis; species Glebionis coronaria. The sequence goes on from CM046877.1 coordinate 218,818,427, forward strand.
AACTATGGACGCAGATTTCGATGAGCTGACAGCGATGGCTTCTGAGCAACGCAGCTCTGAACCCGCGCTTCATGAGATGGGAACCGGTGCTATTAGTTCCGGATTAGTTCCCAATAATCCTACTTCTACATCATTTTTACCACCAACAAGGCCCGAGTGGGATAAACTGTTTCAACCGTTGTTTGATGAATTCTTCGATCCCCCGACTGATGAAGTTCCAGCACCTGTAGTGATCGCTCCAATCCCTGAAGTGGTTGCTCAAGCTAATGAACCTTTATCTAATGCATCTTCAATTAACATTGAACCGGATGCACCTTTACCAAGTGATTCTCAAACTACACCTGAATCATCACCCCTACTTGTGCCTAATGATGTGGAAGAGGATTCTACTGATCACGATTTGGAATATGCTCACTTAAAAGAGCTTCCTTTCTTTGGTATACCGTTCCCTGAAAACCCTTCAGCCGCGTCTACCTCAGAAGAAGCTCCTTCTATTGTTCACTCCAGACCACCTAGGATTGAAAATCATAGCACCAAATGGACAAAAGATCACCCAATTAGGAATGTCATTGGAGATCTAGATCGACCAGTCTCTACACGCCATCAAATACAAGAGAGTGCACTCTATTGCTACTTTGATGCATTTCTCTCTGAAGTTGAACCTAAAAATTGGCAGCAGGCTATGACTCAATCATCTTGGATTGAAGCCATGCAGGAGGAACTAAATGAATTCCAAAGACTTAAAGTATGGGAATTGGTTCCTCTCCCTGACAAGGTTAACATCCTTACTTTGTTATGGGTTTATAAGGTTAAACTCGATGAGATGGGTGCAGTATTGAAGAATAAGGCTAGATTGGTCGCTAGAGGATATAAACAAGCCTTGGGTATAGACTTTGAAGAATCTTTTGCTCCTGTGGCAAGATTGGAGGCTATTAGACTATTCCTTGCGTATGCTGCTCATATGAATATGATCGTCTATCAAATGGATGTGAAGATGGCATTTTTGAACGGTGAACTAAGGGAAGAGGTCTATGTTCGTCAGCCGGATGGGTTCGTTAGCACGGAGTTTCCTAATCATGTGTACAAGCTTAAGAAGGCTCTCTATGGGTTGAAACAAGCTCCACGCGCGTGGTATGATCTCCTTTCAACATATCTCATTTCGGAAGGCTTCTCCAAAGGCAAGGTGGACCCCACTCTATTCACTCTCAAGGAGGGCAACGACATGATACTGGTACAAATTTATGTTGATGATATAATATTTGCTGCCACTAACATAGAATTGTCAAATCGCTTTGAGAAGATAATGTCCACACGCTTTCAGATGTCAATGATGGGAAAAATTTCATTTTTCTTAGGATTACAAATTTCTCAGAATCCTAGAGGCATCTTTATTAATCAATCCAAATATGATCTAGAATCTTTAAAGAAATATAACTTTGAAAATTGTGACCCCGTGGACACTCCAATGGTGGAGAAATCCAAGTTAGATGAAGATAGGAATGGGACTATTGTCGATCCAAAACTTTACCGTGGGATGATCGGCACCCTTCTATATCTGACTGCTAGCAGGCCTGATTTGCAATTTGCCGTATGCATGTGTGCCCGGTATCAGGCTCGGCCTACCGAAAAGCACCTACATGTTGTGAAAAGGATCTTTCGGTATCTAAAAGTAACACTTCATCGTGGTCTATGGTATCCGAAAGATTCCTCTATTGCTTTAATATCATACGCAGATGCCGATCATGCTGGGTGTCAAGACATGAGGCGTAGCACTTCTGGATCTGTGCAACTCCTTGGAGATAGATTGATCAGTTGGTCTTCAAAAAGGCAGAAAAGCGCTGCAATTTCTAGCACGGAGGCTGAATACATCGCCATGTCCGGTTGTTGTGCTCGAGTCCTTTGGATGAGATCACAATTAACTGACTACGGTTTGGGTTTCAACAAAATCCCGATGTATTGTGACAACAAGAGCGCCATTGCCCTTTGCTGCAACTATGTTCAACACTCCCGGGCCAAGCACATAGACATTCGCTACCATTTCATTAAGGAGCAGGTGGAGAACGGAGTGATCGAGCTGTATTTTGTCACTACTGAGTACCAGCTGGCAGATATGTTCACCAAAGCCTTAGATCGAGGACGAATCGAGTTTTTGATCGACAAGCTTGGCATGAAATCATTCACTCCAGCGACTCTCAAAGAGTTGGCAGAAGAATCAGCTGAATAGTGGTGGTAAACTATTCAGAGTATCCTTTGTTCGTGATCATGTATATTATCGTATATATATAAACCACAAAAGAAAAATACAAAAATATAAAACCAAGAAAAACCATAAAAAATATAAAACCTACAAAAACCATAAAAATTATAAAATCAAGAAAAACCAAAAATATTTTTCGTTTTTAAATCGGGCATGTCTTTTAGTACGGTAATATTTACGGCTTTAGAAATGTCGATCAATATTGACACGGCGCCATAAATAGAGTTCGTATAAAAGTTGTACATTTTTTAAAACATGCCCATAATGGCTTGTAGTTATTTCAGACTGCAACCCGGTTTTCATATTAAAGTCACGTATTTCCTTGGAAAACGTTGGCTCACAACGGGAATTAATTTTATCGGGCATGATTTACAAGCCAAATCATGCAAAGGGATCAAGTTTACTTTACAACTTGGTCTAACACGAATTAGTGTACGTCTCAGTGCATTAATTTGTCAAAATAAGAGAAATCTTATTGCCACCACGAATCAATCTTTTTCAAGACGTTAATTGGAAATGTTTTCATCAATATTTGACTCTTTAACCAATGACTACAGCTCTTTAAATAGAAAACGGGTCATCGTTTAAGGGGGAGAAAATATTAAATCATCTTCGTCATTAAATTGATTTTCAAAAGTGATTGTGGAAAATTAATGGCTAAATGGTAAATGTGTGGTCTTGCTTTAGAATACAACTTGTGCTTGTTCAATGTGATAGGAATTGCTTTAGATCTTGGAGATTTACTAATAGGTTGCGATGTTTAAGTTGTGTGAGAGTATCGTGATGAGTATTAGCTAAGCAAGGTTAAGATGGCTAAGTTTATCGACGGTTAGGGAGACGAGAAAAGCAAAATGAAAAGATAAGGAATAAAAGATAAAATTGAAAAGTGTAGAGTTCAAAGTGACAATTGGTGAAACTTGTCAAAAATTGACCTAAGTCAAAACAAAACCCCCCGCCCCCATTTTCTTTATCTTATTCACTGTTTATCTCCCTCCTTGCCGCCATTTTCACACACATAAGCTCTCACCAAGATCTCTAGTTTTCAATCAATCCATTTGTTTCATTCGATCTTAAAAGGTAATTACATCAATATTTAACTTATAATTCGTCAAATTCATCATCTAAATCTTGTTAATTGATTCGGGTAGTAAACTTTATCAGATTTAGGGTTTATCTGCCTATTTAGGATTAATTGATTAAGGTTTTAGGTGGGATTCATGCGGAATATCATTAGAAAGTGGTTGGTTACCTTAGATTGCTTTAAAACTCACAAATGCGTTTAGATTAATCTTCAATGAACTGCTATTATGAACTTTCGAATGAACATGGATAACAACTTCCGAATGAAGGAATCTTCCAAACGAACTTCCGAATGAAGGAAGTTCCGAATGAAGAACTTCCGAATGAAGGAAGTTCCGAATGAAGGACTTCCGAATGAAGGAAGTTCCGAATGAAGGACTTCCGAATGAAGGAAGTTCCGAATGAAGGACTTCCGAATGAAGGAAGTTCCGAATGAAGGACTTCCGAATGAAGAAGTTCCGAATGAAGGACTTCCGAATGAAGAAGTTCCGAATCAAAGAAGTTCCGAATGAAGGACTTCCGAATGAAGAAGTTCCGAATGAAGAAGTTCCGAATGAAGAAGTTTCGAATGAAGAACTTCCGAATGAAGAACTTCCGAATGAAGAAGTTCCGAATGAAGAAGTTCCGATTGAAGAACTTCCGAATGAAGAAGTTCCGAATGAAGAAGTTCCGAATGAAGAAGTTCCGAATGAAGAACTTCCGAATGAAGAAGTTCCGAATGAAGAAGTTCCGAATGAAGAAGTTCCGAATGAAGAACTTCCGAATGAAGAGTTCCGAATGAAGGAATGTTCCGGATGAAGAGTTGTTTGATTGATAGTTTGTTTGCATGTTCTAAGTACTTGATGAAATGTGTTATGCTTAGTAATAAGAATGATACATATCTATATATTTTTGTGCATCAACCTTTCATGTCTTATCTTAAGCAGATACAATGACTAATCCAACAGTACAAGCAATCCAAGACTCTAGAGAAGCCGCAATTGCTGAAGCACGAACCCTCAAGTTCATACCAAACAATTACCGGCTGAAGCAAGTCTCAAAATCCACTCACCATGGATTTAAAGTCGCCATAGCAATCCTTGATCAATCTCATTTCAAGAATGCTTTAAGAAGTAGTGCCTCGGTGCCTTATGATTACATGTATGAGTTCTGGGCCACCAAGGAAAGCACTTCAAACAAGATCACCTTCACTCTCGACAACAAGCAGCAGACACTTAATGTTTCAGACTTCCGTAAGATATTTGGCATTCGGGATACACCCAAAGGTATGGCATTTTCGAAGGATCCTACTAAAGACGAACTCATGGAGTTGTTCGATGCTCTTGGATGTCCTGACATACGAGTTGCGTCTGAGTTTACCACTGCTAAAGTAGGTCAGCCTTGGAGAGCAATGTTGGGTATTCTCAGTAGATGTCTTACACCGAAAACAAGTGGGCATGATGCTTTGCGCAGTCCTATTATGAACATCTTCTATGGAATGTATAAAGGCGCAAATGCAGATTATGCATTATTGTTGTGGGAAGAATTCACCTTTCAACTCTTCCAAAACAAGAAGCTGAAGAATAACTTCTTTCCTTACCCTCGGTTTATCAAGCTTATCATTAATTATTGTATGAAGAATGATGTTACTATTGATAGGCGTGCAGCAAGTCGGCATCACACTGTAGAAGCTGATCATACGGTGGATCTAAGGCATGAAGGACCATCTGGTGGTATGATTCCTGGTCCTATTCCCGATCATCTTCTGACGGATAAAATCAAAGGCTCTGCTGATTACAAGCTACTGCTGCTAGAAATCAAGAAGCTGAAAGCAAGCCTTCAGACAGTAGAAGACTCGTCTACTACGGTCAAGAGTAAAGGTAAACGCAAGCAACCAGTTGCTTTACCAGAACCCGAAACCAAGAAGAAGAAGACTGAGGTTAAGAAGGGAAAGGGTAAGGCTGATGAGTTAGCTCTACGTGACGAGGAAGATGTTGTTGATCCTACTCTTGACAAGGCGGAGAGAAAAATGATGAAGATAGCTATTCAAAGGAGTAGGAAAGATACTGGCGGTAGTGGTTCAGGTGCGAGGATAAATATTGAAGAAGAGTACGAGGAGCGAGAGGATATTGATGAGTTTGGATCACCTGAAAGGTATTCTACTTCGAAGGAGACATCCATCCCAGTTTCAGCAAGTGTGGAAAAGGAGTCTGTTGCTCCTACAATCATGGTGTCTACTCAACCTTTAGTAACTCAACCTTTAGCAACTCAACCTCCACCAATACAACCCTTACCAACCAGACCGGTTTCAACACCATTTCTTCCACCACCAATAACTCCCATCCTTAGTACCGTAGTAACAACCGAGCCTATTCACTCAACCCAGAGCAGCTCTGCAACCTATTCAATGGATGTATTTGTAATGGCTGAAATGTTGGATAAACATACGGATAATCACAAAAGAGAGATGGATGAACTTCGCCAAGAGCTACATAGACGAGCTCAAAGTGAAGAAGCATCTAAGAAAGCCCAGGAAGAGATGCTTGCTAAGTTCGCTGCAGAGATGGAGTTAACACGAAAAGCTCATGCAGAAGAACTAGCTCAGGTTAAGCAGGCTGAAGCTGATAAACATGCTGCACGAATCACCAGACTTCAAGCGATGAGGGATAAATACAAGGAGCAGAAAGAAGCACTTGAAGCTTCTGTTGAAGAAAGAGTGAAAGAATCCGTTGAGTCCATTATGCCAAAACTGCGTGATGAGTTGAAGACACTCGCGGCTGATAAATTGATGATCAAGTCATCCAATCCGTCAGAATCCGCCTACAAAATTGCTTATGACTTGACGGATTTTGAATTGAATAAGATCCTCAAAGCTCGTATGAGGGAACTTGGATCGTTTGATAAATCTAGGATACAACGGGCTCTCTACAAATCCCTGAATGACGCTATCATGGAGGATGATAGGTTATTTAAAACATTTGGAAGTGTGGTACCATACCACATTCTGCCTGAGGAAGAAAGGGAAGAAAGTGAAGAAGAAGAGGGTACTGGTGAAGAAGAGGAAGAAGGAGAAGAAGAAGAAAAGGATGATGACGATGACGATGGTGATGATGATGATGAGGATGATGATGATGATGATGGTGATGATGGTGGTGATGGTAATGAGGAGAGTGCTAAGGGGAGCAACGAGGATAGGGATGAGGATGATGATGGGGGTAAACAGCCTGAAAAGGGGGATAAGGTTGCCAGCTCAAAGAAACCTGCCAAGTCTGGAACCAAGTCTACAAAAGATGCAGCAGCAAAGGAAAAATCTACTTCCACGGAATCAAGACGATCCAAGTGGCGTCATGATGTGAATGCTACTACAGCATCATCACTTCCTGGTACATCTATTGCTGTGTCTATACCTGTTACCACTAACCCTGTTAGTTCTGTTGTTGTTGCTCCTATGATTGCAGAACCGGTAACTGAACCTGAAGCTGCACAACACTCACCCCCGAGATGCCTGAATCAGAACCAGCAGATGTTCACGTTTCCACTCCTCTACAACAAGAACCACAATCTACTGTTCCTGAGTCAAGCACACGGGACTGGGCAGACACGTTGGAAATTGACGAGACTGCACCACCACAGGCTTGGATCACGGCAGCGGCGCAATATGATCCAATCACAGACGCTGACAGAGATGTTTTATATCTCCGTATCCGTAGTCCGATTGACTTGTGCGCTTTTCTGGCTCACGAGTATAAGACTTCGGTTACTCCGTCTTTGGTGAAGAAAGCACTAAAGGATAAAAGACTTCGCGCCAAAACCAGGTTAACCTGAATGGAGTTCGAGTATTATGCTGATGAGATCCTGAAAGCTCTGAATACCGTTCAACGGCCAGGTCTTCATGATTCAGAAAGAGCTCCACCCCCACTTGATCCTACTCAAGATAATCAGATTGCTCTCGACTTCTTCGTCACCTATGATCTTGAGTATCTTCTGAAAGGTTCATTAAAGTACGCAACCTCCTTGACCTTGCTGAAAGCTGCCAACTGGGGGACAATACCCTGGATCAAGGAAAAGGTAAACCGACTCTGGGTCCCAAGGGTAACTCGTAATTATGATATGTATGCTGTTATAGGTGCATCTCATTGGGACGAACGAGTCCGAAGGGCGTACAGGGGTTGCTGCCTAGTCAATTCTGGAAGCAACGTTAGATCCGATATCCGCATCTCCAGTATTTTAGGGCTGAAAACTGAAGCCAAGAATGGCTATTATCATGTGACGGAGATTCGTTTGAAAAGGGAGGATGACAGAGAATACAAAATCCAGCAGGGAGATTTTTCTATCATTCGCCTTGAGGATATCGAAGATATGCTGCTTCTGATGACCCGTGATCAACACACATATTCCTCGTGAAGACCTCATTGCCTTGAATACAGCACTTCGTATGTTCACACGAAGCGTTGTTATCAAGAAACGAGTTGAAGATCTTCAGTTGGGAGTCGAAAGTTACCAAAGGAAGCTTAACCTAACCCGTCCAGTGAATCAAGTGTTACCTCAACATGTAGATAGATGTCCCTATACCGGCATTTCTGTCCCGAATTGCGGCATTTTCTACTTGAACAGTCGAGGGTTAATGAAGTTTATGAGGGTGGGTGAGCTTTATAAGTACAGTGATGGGACTCTTCTATATGTCAGAGGAAAGTTGGAGCATCTGAATTCGGGTGGGACTCTACCAGAGATGACTGAGGATTGGCATCAGGGTTATCGGCAGATGGCGAAGTATGTGATCAAGAAGATAGATCAAAAGCTTCGTGAACGTAGATTGATGAGGAGCTTGGAAAGATTCGTTGGTGGTAGACCATATTTAGTGCACCACAAGCTACTGCAACGATCCATCTAATGGGTCGTACATTTCAGGTCCACTTTATATTGGTTTTTCAATTGTGAATATGTATATTTGTGAATATTGTGCTTTTGCGGCTTGATGTAGTGTTAAGGTATGATAATTTTTCAAGAATTTCTCACGAGATTCTAAATCTTTCAAAATATATCATACTAAAGCACTACAAATATCCTTTATTAATTTAAGGGGGAGCATGAACATGTTCTATGGCCAAACATCGATGTCATTTTTACCCAAAGACCGGTTAATCCATTCAATATCCCAAATATTAATGGTTAACATTTTGGATAAGGGGAGAAAATGGGATTAAGGAGACTTAAATGATACTTGGCTAAAAGATGAAAAAGACTTAACGATAATCCAACTTAATATGTGTAAAGCACGTGTTAAGGGGGAGCGTTTTTGATGAACAAAACACCTAAGGTACAAAACTTTTGATTTCAATATCACAAGTACTTTAGGTGATTTTCAATGATTTTTCATGGTGGCTATACTTTCCCAAAACACGCTTAATTCACGACGAATGTGGTGACAAAAGGGTGGTAGGAATAGGTTTAGTCCAATGATTCATCAGAGCCGATGGAATCTTCCCAAGGACAATTCCCTAGATAGAATTAGAAGCCCTAGGAAAGTTGGAGAAAGATTGTGAACGTAGCTGAATGCCGACCAAGTACTTAAGCTAGCACTGGAACAATCACAACAAGGTGCTAGTGATGACGTATTGGTAAGCATTGAAGGGGTTGAAGAATAAAAAAGAATTGTAAAGATAAAGGGTGTAAAGAAAGAAGCCCTCCTTACAACTTTAGGCAGAAACCGGGTCAATACATATGCTATTGAGGTCATTTTGTTAATGATTCTCGATATTGAAGAAAGACATCATGGACCCAGTGATGCAATGCACAACCCTTCCCAGCTAACTCAAATATCTCTCAAAAGGTATTTGTTTTAATCACACGGAGATCAACACGTTATCTATTGGTTTATTCACTCCGAATAGACTGGTACTGAAAAGGTGGCACTCCTCTCCAGCCATCGCTCACTAAATCAAAACGCACTATCGAGTCTAGAGCCAAGAGATCATCAAAAGTCTCATTAGGACACTTTCCATTTATTCCTTGCTTTCTCACACACTGTGAAAAGTAAGAGATTTTCATGAGTCCTACGCAGTATTCCTGTAATATTGCCAGAACATCCGAGTAATACGTAAGTATTACAATGAAGATGGAAATCCTGCTTGTGCCAACATCAAACAAGCTCATGGTAGGTTACACGTGCGGTTCTTTTAGAACCAATCTTGTGAAAAACTGGAAAGAAACAGTGGTTTAATTCTTAATTGAACTTAAACTCGTTCCAGGCCTCTACGCATTATCATACGATCTTGCCAGAACACTCAGAGTGACTCTTTATTGATCACAGTGACGAGTGGAAATCCTTCTAGTGTTAACATCAAACAGCACTTGGTAGGTGACGTGCAAGATTCTTTATGAATTGAGCTCGTGATAACTGAAAAGCAACGATGGTGAAAATCTTAATTGAAATTCACTTGTTCCAGGTTTCATGAATTGACGGCTTCTAATCACAAGGATAATTTATCCAAGTGATTCACTCTTTATGTTCGTAGTCAGCTTTGGACGGTCGAATAAAGAGAACGGGTTTACCCGCGAAATCCTGTCAGGAAGTTACTTAATTGAAACTATCCGTCACGGGTACGATATCTAATATCGTCCAACGGTCTTCACCGACCGGAGGTAAAATTCTACCGAATTAGAATAAAATGTCAAAGCCATTTTATTCGTGTCGTTGCTGTGTACCTGTTAAAGACGGTGGCGTTGCTGTGTACCTGTTGAAGACGGTGGCGCTGCTGTGTACCAGTTAAAGACGGTGGTGTTGCGGTGTACCTGTAGAAGTCGTTCCCACATGCTTATGTTTTTCTGCATCAAGGTTCAGCAAAAATTCAAGAAAGCACAAGATGAAGTCTTCCGCTGTACCAAACTCTGAAGCTTTCGAGAATTCAACAAAAAGACATAAGTGTGTGGAACATGGAGTCACGAGGAGGCAAAATTCACAAGAAGGCAAAGATCGCACGTGAAAGGCCAAAAGAACAATGCTCTCAAGCCAAAGCCTAAAAGATCAATAAACATATTCACAACAAAAAGAAAAAGAAGAAAAGACTACGAGCTAAAGAACGAAGACTTAGTATAGTATGCTAGGTTTAGAACTTTGTAACGTGGAGTGACCTCCCTTAGGGGGAGATTGTTAGAAATACGTTTTTACGTATATTAGAAGTATCGGTCACTCCACAATATTATATATGTTGTAATAGCTCGTAGTTAATAGTTACTTATTTAGTTAAGTAAGAACCGGTCCATGGGCTTGTCATGGGCCGGCCCAAGTCCATTAGTGACTTGGAAATATAAATACCCCTTTCCTCCTTGGAAAGGGGTTGGTTGTTGTTCATTTGTGTTTTCCACTTAATAAAAATACACATAGTTTTCTCTCACTTTCTCTCTCTAGTTTCTCTCTCTAGAAAACATCAACCCACTTCATAGATTCATAAGTTATCAAGATTCTACATGATGGATTTGCTATTGCACTACGTGCTCTAGTCAAGCTATCTAGGGTTTGGAAGATCTTTAATCTTTTCCCGTGTCTCATAGGTGTTTCGACACTTATTTGATAACTATCCTAAGAACTTGCGCTCTCGGGCGCATGTAGATTAGGATATAGGGTTTGATCTTTCTTTAATCTTTTCCCGCGGTAAACACACCTAAACTAAAAGTTAATAAAAGGTTTTTTTAACTTGTGCTAAAAGATGATTGCATGCATCTTTTACATTTTTTTGACATTTATTTTCTAAAAACTTATGTGATACCTATTTGAATTTTAAATCTATGCCATCCAATTTAATAGAACTTGTAGTGTTTTTTCGCCATCTGGTCAGACCTAGGGCGAATCGTGCACCCAAGGCAATCTTTGTCATAGGTCAGATCTATGCCAATTATTGCATGCTTTAAATTGGCACGACTTAAGTCGAGTTCCCGGTCAGATTCGAAACCCGAGGCATAAGATGAGATGAAACATACTTATGTTTTTATTACATGTAGAACAAGTTTGTTTGAGATGTTCATTGGTACTCGAAAGAGATGTGAGAACGTCCCATCCAAACACTCTACAACAATAAAATTCATGAATCGTCTCATAAATCTAAGAGTTGCACTTGTAATCCAATTAACGCTCGACGCTTACCTCTTGCCCTACTTGTTATTTGACGGTTGGACCTCTAATATTAAGTGAGAGTGCAAGCAAGGATCTTAGTATCATAATGATTAATTAGGTAGTTAATTCTTTTGAGAATGTAATTATCGAAAATACTAATTGTTGAACTTTTATTTCGTAGATGAAAAATTCTAACTCTTGCTTAAACAACACGACTGTTAAGTATTTCTTTGAGAAAATGAAGCTGACTGAAAGTAACTTTGTTGATTGGTTGCGTGCTCTTCGGATAGCGCTCGAAACCGATGACTTGGTTAAATACCTTGAGAAACCTATTCCTGATGCTCCGTTTCTTCCTCATGGTCAGGAAGGTCCTGAACAAGACCCTGTGTACCATCCTACTTGGGTTAGGAGGTCCAGATAAATTGCTGGCCTCATGCTCATGACTATGTCCCTAGAACTCCAAAGGCTTTTGGAGGGTCATGTCGCATGGTCGATGATGGAGGAATTGAAGACTATGTTTACTGAACAAGCGGATCAGGAACTCCTTGATGTTGCGCGTGCCTTTCACGTGTGTAAACATGAGGATGGAAAATCTATGAGCTCCTATGTCTTAAAGATGAAGGACTACATAAGAATTTGGAACGTCTCGGTCATCCCGTATCACTCAAACTTGCAATGAGCCTAATCTTAGCCTCAATGAACAAGGATTATGATAGGTTCGTGCAAGATTATAATATGCATGGCCTGGGGAAGACAATACCTGAGATGCATGCCATGCTCAAGCTACATGAGAAAATGTTGCCAAAGAAGGTTGCACCTACCATTAATGCTATTAGGGTAGGAAGGATCCAAAATCCTAATAAGGATAAACCGTCTAATGCTGTGAAGGGTAAGAATCATGGCAAAGGGAAGAAAGTAGCAAACTTTACTCCTAGAACCAAGATTATCCCTCCACCAAAGATATAGAATCCTGCTAAGGATGCCATTTGTCACCAATGCGGTGACATTGGCCATTGGAAGAGAAACTGTCGAGAGTATCTCGCTGAGTTGTGGAAGAAAAAGAAGTCCTCTCAAGGAGCTAGCACTTCAGGTATCTTCACTATAGAACTCTTTAATTTTCCTATTAAATCTTGGGTTTATGACACTGGGTGTGGTACTCATATCTGTAATACTACTCAGGGGCTAAGGATAAGTAAGAAGCTGAAGCCGGGAGCTTTGAATTTGTACGTCGGCAATGGTTATCATGCAACTGTTGAATCCATTGGTGTTTTTAAATTATTTCTCCCTAGCGGACTAGTTGTTCTTTTAAATAATTGTCATTACGCACCTTCTATTTCTAGAGGGATCGTTTTAGTTTTTCGTTTGTATGACGATGGTTTTGTTAACCGTTTTGAGAATAATGCAAGTATTTTAGTTTCTAAATATAATATGTTTTATTTTAGTGCTATTCCTCGTGATGGTATATTTGAAATTGATATGTGTGATTCTAATGCAAACGATAGTTCTATTCATGATGTAAGCAACAAAAGGGCCAAATCTAATTTGGACTTTACATTGTTATGGCATTGTCGCCTTGGCCACATAAGCAAAAGGCGCATTAAGCAATTACAAACTAATGGATTGCTTAAGTAAAACGATGATAATTCCTTTGACAAGTGTGTTTCATGTTTATCTGGTAAGATGGCACGGAAACCTTATTAACATCAAGTGGAGAGGGCTAAAGATCTTCTTGGACTTATCTACACCGATGTATGTGGTCCATTTAGATTCGTGTCAAGACAAGGTGCAAGTTACTTCGTCACTTTCACTGACGACTTTAGTCGTTATGGTTATTTTTACTTTCTAAAGCATAAACATGAAGTGTTTGAAACATTCAAGAAAGGAAGTAGAAAATCAACTCAGTAAAACCATAAAGGCACTACGTTCTGATCGTAGAGGTAAATTTATAAGTTATGAATCTTTGGATCATCTTAAGAAGCATGGGATTATTTCCCATAGAACTCCTCCATACACTTCACAACATAATGGTGTGTCTGAGAGGAGAAATAGAAACCTCTAGATATGGTTCGCTCCATGATGTCCCAGAAAACTCTTCCAAAATCCTTTTGGGATTATGCTCTTGAGTCTGTTGCACGCATTATCAATATGGTTTCAACTAAGAAGGTTGAAAAGACTCTGATATAGGTTTTTATATACAAGTCTTAGGAAAGACAAGTATAAATGCGGCAAGTATTAAGTTGCACGTTTTAGAAAAACGCGAAACCGAATAAATACGGGTTCGTTCTCGAAGGAGGTGTGTGTATTAATGTGCCAATTATATATGAAATCAAGTTTGGATTAGTGACGTTTTTGGTTTAGAAGAGAAAAAGTAAAGACGAGCTACGATTACGATTAAACTACGACGTTGACGTAAGACGATGACGTAATTACGTAAAACGCGACAAAATTAAAAATTAAACCTAAAAATTAATTAAAAGATTAAACTAAGTCTAAAATAATATAAATAAGAATAAAAATCCAACAAAAATATTTTAAAACCTTTTATTAATTAAATATTCAATTTTTAATGCTAATTAAAGCCCTAAAATTAAATATAATTAACAAAATGTCCAAAATATTATTTTATTGAACAAATAAGTTACTTATATTATTTAAAGACTAAAAAGTATTTTTCCTAAATTTTCAAAACTATTTTTCTATTTTTAAAACACTAAAAACTATTTTTAAACTAAAATAATCATAAAAAATAATAAAATACTGTCAAAAATAATTTGACAATTTTGAAAATCCTAAATTACACTAATGAACAGTAGAAAAATGAAAAAGTTTGAAAAATGTAAAATTTTGCACTAAAAGACAAAACTGATTAAGAATTAAACCATAATTAAACTAAATTAATTATAAAAAATAATTAAAAGGTGAACAGTGAAATATTTTTAAACTAAAAATCTTAAAATACTTTTCTAAATATAAGAAAAATTTTAAAACTAAAAAATATTAGAATTTTCCACTAAAAGACAAAAACAGAAGGTTTAAAAGTAATAAAAATAGCTATTTAATGTAAAAAATAGTAAATGAACAGTAACTAAAATATAAATTAAACAGAAAATTCAAAAATTAAATAAGAAAAATAATGAAAAAAGTTTGAAAGTCTAACTCCTAAATAAGGTCACTAAAGACAAAAAAATTAACATTCTGAAAGGGACATGTGACATGTTTTTGTCTGCTTGCTTAGCAGTGGTAACCAAAAAACTAGTAGGGGAAGTGAGTTCCCACTGCTAGTGCAAATAAAATGACAGAATAATGATAAGCTTAGGAAAGCTTTTTGATGGCTTTTTACTGGACAATAAGGCACCCCCACAACCAGTGGGGTTGTGGGGAGTCAATTTAATCACAAAAACAACAATGTTTAAACACAAAATATCACAAAAATAAGCAAATTCAGTTACTGTGATGGTTGTATATGTCTGGTGCTACAGTGACTGATCTAATTTGCAATTTGGTGAGTTTTAGCTCACCAAATCTTGTTCAATACAAGACCAAATCCCACTTAGACTGCACACAATCCTAACTTAACAGATTAACTACAAATAACCAGAATTTGGAAGAATAAAAAGCAAAGAACAAGCAGATTTAGGACCTACTGATTTTCTATATGTATTACCACTTTTGAACATACAAATCTTACTTTTATCTTACCAAGCTAGTAAATAAGTACTAAACACACCAAATACTATCCAAATGAGAATGTTTGAGCTGAAATTAACATGATTCTTGTCACTAAAATCAGTTAAGAACCTTATCCCAAACACCCCTTTAAAAACTGAATACCAAATATTTTCAGTCTAAATCCTATCAACTCAACTCAAACTAGTTTCTATTTATTCTAACATGCAAATAAAACACAAGTAAGCATGAACCAACAAATAACTTAACCTAGAAACAAGTAAAACACAAATCTACACAAATTCAATAAACTAGAAAAAGGAGTTGAATAAGGGGTTCAAGCCTCTTACCAGCTGAATGCCATCCTTATTTCCCTTTATGAGAGCTTAATGATGATGTATAGATCAGTAGAGAGAGCCTGCTGTTGGAATCCAAGAAGGACCCAAGGCCAAAATGTCTTCAAATGACTAAAATAAGGTGGAAATGCAATTGACTGAGACTTCTCTTGGTATCTTGCTTCCTGCACAACAAAACCAACAAGAACAGAAACTACAAGCTTATATAAGCTAAGCTCATAAGCTAGTGTCAAGTAGCTTATGAGCTGGCTTATTTAAGCAGTAAGCTATTGATAAAAGAAATGGTCAAAAGGTTTTTTTGAAAATCCTTTTTGATGAAACCAAACTTTGTAACCACTAAAAGTTTTGACAAAAACTTTAATACAAGCTGAAATCAACTCCCACACTCCACTTTCACTTCATGTGAAAGATGGATTTCAGCTTTTTAAAAAGCTTTCTCATGAACTAAAAAACTTGATTTTCAGCAAATATAAATCACTTGTGAAACGATGGAACTTGAAACCAATAAAACTACTTTTTCAAATAAAAGACAGATTAAACTATACTGGAACTCAGAACAGGAATGCAAAGGTTTTTTTTCACAAACTTTAACTATTTATTATAAAAAAAGAGTTACAAAACCAAATTCTGGAACAAGCAAAATGGGACACAATCCGTCCCATTTTATACTACTCTACTGATTCTTCTAGTAGGTTGAATAAAATAATACAAAGAAAATCACAACCTAAACCCTAACAAGCTGATTTCCAAAATTGCCCTTTGAAAAAGTCTTCAAGATTCGTCCATGTGATTGCCAGTTGGATTTTGACCAATCTTGGTCGTTTATCAAGTCCTTTGGGAGCAAGGAATAGATTTGAGACGTTGATTAGCTGCTGGATTCTCTTTTTGCCAAATATGGAGGGGCAGGGGAAAGACGGGGGCCCACTTGTGGTCACGGGGTGAGCAATGTGAGTGGTGGGTTTTGATGTACGCCAAGTTAATTATCATTCTGGAAAATCTTGGCCATTAACCCTTTGATTAGAGGGAATTAGGTTTCTAGGGTTCAAGGTGATTAAGGGGGAAGCAGAGGTGGTTTAATCTGGTAAAAGGGGTGATTAGTTTTAAAAACTTGTTTACCACCAAAAACAAAAACTGATTAAAAATCAGTTATATTAAAAAGTGAGTGGGACTCTGACGTGGATGAGGGGTGCTTTGTGATTGGTTGTCTTTAGGTAGTGGGTGACGTGTCATAGGCTGAGTGGTGGTGAGGAGTTTGTTTGTCTGGGCAGATTTAGCCCCCCATTTCCCATAAACTTGCCAAATAAGGTTTAGACAGCCAAAAGTGCATTCCCTTTGTAATATAAGTTTAAAAACTTATATTTTGACCACAAAAAGTTTATAAAAACCATTCAAAGGGTATTTAATGCCATTTCACCATTCTTCAAGGGCCAATTTTGCACATGTCTTCAAATATCAAGGATGTAAATTTTACAAATGAATTAGTGGAGGGTTATTTGTGACAAGTCTTTAAAAGTACAGGGACCAATCTTGCCAATTCTTCAAACTTCAAGGACTTGATAGGAAAATCATGATTCGGGTCCGGTTCTTTGTGCGGCTTCGTTTCCCGTGTTCGTTTTTGCTTGATTCCTATGATCTTTTGGTGAATTCACGATATCCGTACCTAAAATACACAATGAACAAACACATGCATATATTTGGGTATTTTGACGATATTTTAAGCGTTTTAAGCCCGATTTGGACGATGAGACTATGTATAATTACAGTCTCATCACTCCCCCATACTAAACCATTGTCGTGTCCCCACGCAATGCTAGAATTAAGTATCGTAGCACTTCCAAAATTCATTTTATGATGGCATTTATTGAAGACGTAAACTTAAATAAACTACTACACGTGTTTTAGACATAATGTATTGTTTTCATCACGAAAAAGTGACTTTTAGGATCATAGAATAAGAACACGTGAATGCTTCGTTAGAAATAATTTCGTCGTCCTCGATTTTCACCCAATTCCATGCTAAGCGTGCAACGAGATCATTGTTATTATAAGTTAGCAACACGATCACTTCTCATGAGTGTTAATTACGAACCTAAACTCCCTTATTCCTACTTGGTATCTCTTATATTTTATTTTGTCTTAATGATCACGAGGATACATCATTGACTTATGCGTGAATAGAGATTAAGTCTAAAATAGAGTTTTAACGGTGTAACCAAAACCATCGAATTAATAATTCACCCTAATAGACAACGATGTCAAAAAATTAAGTCAACAAGAAGAATCGATAAACACGGTTTTATAACGGTTTTGAACATGAGACTTATTACCATGACTTTTATTATCCGCCATCATCGGTGGTTTTATTATCATGGTTTACCTCCATCTTTTATTCAACTTCGCCATGAAGCTTTTATTATGACTTCGGTATTGCCTTGCCTTTTATTATCCGACTCATCGGTGGTTTTATTAGCCAAAGACGTATATCCTCACGCTAAAGCGAATTTTGGATCTTTAAAGCTTCAAAGATTAAGGCTTGATTCACTTTCAATTTGGGCATAGATTTTTCGGCCTTGTGAGCTTCAAATTTTTGCTTAATTTAGGTGAGCACTTGAAATCTTATTATTAGGTGAAGCTTTCGATTATTCGGGTGCCAATACTTCAAAACCGTGACGCTGGCGATACCTTAATGTTTTCCCAATTTAATTACATGGAAGCTACTAAAACAAATTAGAAACCAACAATAGTGACTAAACCGCTAAATCAATATTTATTAACAATTTATTATGCAAAAGCGTTGGGAGAATAAGCTAATAATTACTACACATGAGATCGTGACGATTACGAGACTTATAAATAACTCTATCATTTCTCGTCCTCATTTAGGAGACTTAGCCTAAAAAGTTAAGGAATCGAAGCTAAGTGCTCAACACGCACGGTCGAGTCAAAAATTACTCTTATTCTCACCATCGGAAAACCTACATTTGTGTCTTAAACACTTATGAAAAATACAAAAATTTTTAAAATTTGGCCATTTTTAGCCTTATTTGCAACAAAACGATAGCAAAAAGATGAATATTGGATTGCGTGGTGACGTAAGCAAGGTGAAGTATCTACTCACCCCCCCATACTAAAACTAAACATTGTCCTCAATGTATCGAGTCTAGGGGTGAAAACACCCCCATACTAGAGACGAAGTCGAATGCTTAATCTCGAGCATGGAAGGGTAAAACAAATAACCTAAAAGCCGTTTATGAATTATGCTAATAAGATAAACGTTAGAACATAAAAGGATATCATCGGATATCGGAATCTTCCAAAGGCAACGATCGAAGCTCGAGTGATCCGTAAAACGAACACGAGAGGCTTCAATGATGACGATGAACCTAATAAATCACAATCACAAACAACCACGGAACAAAGGTTGGAAGAGCACAAGTCCCCTCGTTACGTTAAACTAAGAAAGCGATAATATTTACAAGGATAAGCATGAGAATCCCCCACGAGGCACCTTGTTTTTGATAACCGAGTCAAAAGCTCGACTCGAATCCCCATAAATGTGATCATTTAGGGATAATCTTGGTATGGTCATTTTTGGTGGGGCTTACATGATAAACAAGGCCCAAAAGTACATGGAGTACTTTAAAAACCCGATAAACGTATACCAAGGTCAAAGATAGCGTCTTCGTTTTCGGATGAAAGGCGAAACAACGCTACTCCAACATGAACCCCAATGGGGTAGAAGAAAATAGATGAGAAGTAGAAAGGTGGGCAATGGGTAATTCAACATAATGAGCTACTCGAGGTAGACTCACACCAAGTAAATAGATATGATTTCCATTTATTGCATCGGTGGAAGACCGAGATTTCCCTTTACAAGCAATTCTAGGATCGTAAATCTCGTCCTCGGTGGAGAAATGGGAGGGAACATTTGGGGCTTCCCCCACACTAAAACCACACCAACCGTTGTCAAAAGGAGTAGACGAGGTGGTAGCACTCATAAAACGCGGTGATGACGGAGTTAAACATGTAGAAAAATCTTTTAAAACATTTTTAAAATCTTTTCCTTTTTCATCGTTCAAAAACTCTTTATGAAAACGCGATTTTATAATGTCGAAAATATTTGGCGTGTTAAATTCAAAATTAGTCGCGCTAAAAATCCTCACATTTAAGTCTTTGGTGGGAGGGGGTGGTGGATTATATAAGTTCTCAAAACGTTTGTCAATAAAGAACACCGCCCCCTCGGGGTCTACATACTCGTCATCCTCATGAACGTTAATCTCATCGATTTCTTCATCAAAGATAGGCTTGTCAAACCACAGTTTGTCATTCCCCTCCTTGAGTATCTTAGAAACTCTCTCGAAAAGATCACGATCAAGCACGAAACCATCATCCATTTGTGGGGATTGTTGATAAGTTAAATCCTCACGAATGTGGTAAACGTAATTCTCATTTGAGGAGTGTTGATTAGGTAACTCCTCGAGAATTGGATTTTTAGTGGTCACATGAGTTGGTTCGTCATCAAAAATAAGACGTTCCAACTCATTTAGTTCATCCTCGATTTTGGAAAGATCGACCTCACTTGTAGGTGGAAGTGGAGGCATAAGAGCTAGCTCTCGTTCAATAATTTCCTCAATCTCGGGATCAAACTCATAATCATCGTACTTCACATGTTTCTTTTTAGGAGAATACAAAATTGCATGTGGATTTCGAAGTACGTGAACAATCTCGGCAAAATCGCCATCGTCATCGTCAAAGAAAGAGTCGATGTGAGCACTCACAACCATGGACTTACAAGTCGAATGACTATGCTTAGGTGACTTTCCTAGGATGAGAGGATCGATGTCGATAAACCCTTTAGCCTCAACGGGTGTTGGGCTAGGCAAATGAGGCACTTCGATGGAGTTAGAAGTTGAAGCCTCAAAGACGTGGTCCTTCGAAGGTGATGAAGACGAGCCCATTTTGGTCGTTGTCGTGATGGCACTAACGTCGCCCTTCGGAACTGGTGTTTTACTTGTTTCGCTAAAAACATCCCAAAGTGAGTTTTCATCCATAAATTTACTCATACCCTTTTGAATTAGGTACACGTATTCTTTATCATTAAAATCATCATCTTTAAAACCGTTTTTCTTAATTCTTTCAAAACATGCATTAAGCCTCATTCTTTCCGCTAAAGTGAACATTTTGAAATCATTAGGATTTGAATCATTAGGTTTTGAAACCTCGGTTTTTTCATTCTCATTAAATCCTTGGGATTTTCTAGCGAAAAAGTCTATTTTCTCATCCCCATATCTCATAGTAAGCCTCCCCTCGTGAACGTCGATTACGGTTCTAGCCGTCGATAAAAATGGTCGGCCTAAAATAATGGGACATTCAGGGTCACACTCGTAATCGGATATAACGAAATCCGCGGGAAAAACAAACTTTCCAACTTTGACATAGACATCCTCGGCTATTCCAATTGGTATAAGTGGCGTACAATTTGCAAGCTCGATTGTCATGTTCGTGGGGGTAAGTGAAGGCAATCTCATCAATTTCCAAAGAGAATGAGGCATGAGATTGATGCTAGTACCTAAATCGGCAAGGGCTAAACATCTCTCAATCTCGGAAAAATCACAAGGTAATAGAAATTGGCCCGGATCCTTTTCCTTTCTCGGCATACGCCTTTTGGGTTTTTTAAGAAGGATCGATGCACAAGTTTCTTCAAGGGTTACTTTGGTAAGGTCAACAAAGCTCTCTTTTTGAACCGTGGATGGAATTTGAGGTACACGAGGGTGTGCACTCTTTTCCTTGGTCGCCACGTTCACCCCATCGACTTTAGAACAAGAAGACGTCTTAGAAGTCGAGGGTTGAGAAGCATAAACAACTCGAAATCCTTCAAGGTTAGGGGTAATCACACGACGTTTCTCATGAGACGAGGCGGCTTTACATTGTTCCTTCGGATTTGCTACGGTGTCACTAGGTAACGAACTCGATGACGCACCCGAGGACTTGTTCATTATGGCCGAAAACATCTTTTTTTAATATCAATTTGCCCTTGCTCAATCTTCGTGTTTTCCAATTTCAATGTATTAGAAAAGTCGTTTTTCAAAGTACCAATTTCTTCCTCTAATCGTCTCATATTAGCCTCATTCGTTTTCATGTAATTTTGAAAATCGTTTGACGAACTATTTTGATTTGAATTAAAGTTCCCTTGGTTTTGATTGTTTCTTTGAAAATTGTTTTGATTCCCACTTGAAAAATTGTTGCCTTGATTGTTATCTCGATTTTGCCAAGTTATATTACGACCTTGATTATAACCTCCTTGATTTTGATTCGAAAAATTTCCTTGTTGATTATTTCCTTGAAAATTGTTTCGATTTTGAAAATTGTTGCCTTGATTATAATTGCCTTGTTGTGATGGACCCGCGTTATTTTGATTTTGAAAATTGTTGTTTCCATTTAACGCACTCACATTCGACGTTTGGCCATCCGTAGCCGCACACTCGTAATAATTATGAGGTCCACCACAAAAGGTACACGAAACCTCAACCGCTTTCACCGTAGCGGGAGCGTCTTTCTTTTGCATCTCAACGAGAAAAGACGTAAACACATTCGTCAACTTGTCGACTTTCGCATCAACTCTCTCAATGTCGCGATTAGAACTACTAACATTGGCGACATTGGCAACACTTGGTGCGTTGCGGAGTTGGTAAACCTTGGATCGGTTTTCGATAATTATCAATGCATCTTTCGGAGTCTTACACAAAAAATTGCCACCGGCGGCGGAATTCAACGAATCTTGCTCTTGAAAATTAAGACCGTTGTAAAACATATCGATTTGGTGCAACTCGGAAAAACCATGGTGAGGAAATTGCCTAAGCAATTCCTTAAAACGATCCCATGCGTCTCTAAAAGATTCATTCGGTTTTTGGTCAAATTTCGTAATCTCGTTTTTGAAAAACGTTGTCTTAGACGGTGGGAAAAAATAATTAACGAACTTGGAAACGAGATCCTTCCACGTAGTTATCAAATTAGGTGGCTCTTTCTCGTACCAATCCTTGGCGGCACCATCGAGCGAGTACGGAAAAAGCATAAGCTTGACGACATCGGTGTCGACGTTCTTAAACTTGCTCGTGGCCAAAAGACGATCAAAATTCCGAATATGGTCGTGAGGATTATCGGCTTCACGACCTCGAAACTTTGTAGCTTGAATCAATGAAAGCATTCCGCTCTTAATCTCAAAATTCTCCGCTTCGATAGCGGGAATTACGATCGCGTCTCCATAACCCTCGGTGGGCGCTTGGAGCAATTCCATCATCGAACGATTGTCGGCCATCTCGTCTACGGTTTCTTCAACAACGATATTAGGAACGTCGGTTTCTAATTCTCGTCTACGTCGTCGATTCCTTCGATTACGATTGCGTCGATTCGAAGCTTCGCTAGAATTGGAATAATCCTTCGATCGAGTGCGCATGCACTAAGCGTAGAATGGGTGGTAGCAAAGAAGATTCTTTTTGTGGTTTTTCGATTTTTCAATTTTTCTTTTTGGTTTTTGATTGTTTTTTAATTTTTTTTGGATTTTTGAATGTATTACGTAGACACAAATCTACAAATCTCTTCTCGAATCGACTTTCTCGATTAAAGGAGCCTCAAAGAATGAAAACGATCACGTGGAGTGAACGTTCTCGATGACTTTAGAACGTTGGTGGAACACCAAAACGTTCAAGAGGGTTTAATCTTGAAAACACAAGCAAATATAATATACGTAGATAATACTTGGGCGGCAAACCCTCGATTAGCCTTCTTTCTCAAAACACGCACAAGCAAGCGGGGGAAACGAGGCGGCGCTAAGCACTTAAGAGCCTTTTTCCCTTAGGTCGTGAAATACAACCGCCTTATACCCACCTTATAGTTTGTGTTAATTGAAATTAAGCCTCACGAAAGTATTTATCTATTTTGCCTTTAAACTTTTGCTTTAGATTCAAATACAATGATCGAGTGATGAAATCCCGAATCAAGGTTGCGTTTTCACGCTTTTGGAGTACTTGTATATTTATTGTTCTTACGTAGATACAATATAGTAATAATATATTCACAATAAAAACGAAAACCAATATTTCTACAATATAGTAAAATGATTGATTTGTGTTTAATTTAGGAAAATTAAACACGATTTATTTGGATATTATAATATAATAAGTAAAAATAACAAAAATGAGTATGTACGATATTCACGCTTTCCAAAAAAAATGAAAAGCTAAAACGCACTACTCACACAAACACGATACTAATAATAATGGCACACTAAACACCTCCCCGGCAGCGGCGCCAAAATGATATAGGTTTTTATATACAAGTCTTAGGAAAGACAAGTATAAATGCGGCAAGTATTAAGTTGCACGTTTTAGGAAAAACGCGAAACCGAATAAATGCGGGTTCGTTCTCGAAGGAGGTGTGTGGATTAATGTGCCAATTATATATGAAATCAAGTTTGGATTAGTGACGCTTTTGGTTTAGAAGAGAAAAAGTAAAGACGAGCTACAATTACGATTAAACTACGACGTTGACGTAAAACGATGACGTAATTACGTAAAACGCGACAAAATTAAAAATTAAACATAAAAATTAATTAAAAGATTAAACTAAGTCTAAAATAATATAAATAAGAATAAAAATCCAACAAAAATATTTTAAAACCTTTTATTAATTAAATATTCAATTTTTAATGCTAATTAAAGCCCTAAAATTAAATATAATTAACAAAATGTCCAACATATTATTTTATTGAACAAATAAGTTACTTATATTACTTAAAGACTAAAAAGTATTTTTCCTAAATTTTCAAAACTATTTTTCTATTTTTAAAACACTAAAAACTATTTTTAAACTAAAATAATCATAAAAAATAATAAAATAATGTCAAAAATAATTTGACAATTTTGAAAATCCTAAATTACACTAATGAACAGTAGAAAAATGAAAAAGTTTTAAAAATGTAAAATTTTGCACTCAAAGACAAAACTGATTAAGAATTAAACCCTAATTAAACTAAATTAATTATAAAAAATAATTAAAAGGTGAACAGTGAAATATTTTTAAACTAAAAATCTTAAAATACTTTTCTAAATATAAGAAAATTTTTAAAACTAAAAAATATTAGAATTTTCCACTAAAAGACAAAAACAGAAGGTTTAAAAGTAATAAAAAATAGCTATTTAATGTAAAAAATAGTAAATGAACAGTAACTAAAATATAAACTAAACAGAAAATTCAAAAATTAAATAAGAAAAATAATGAAAAAAGTTTGAAAGTCTAACTCCTGAATAAGGTCACTAAAGACAAAAAAATTAACATTCTGAAAGGGACATGTGACCTGTTTTTGTCTGCTTGCTTAGCAGTGGTAACCAAAAAACTAGCAGGGGGAAGTGAGTTCCCACTGCTAGTGCAAATAAAATGACAGAATAATGATAAGCTTAGGAAAGCTTTTTGATGGCTTTTTACTGGACAATAAGGCACCCCCACAACCAGTGGGGTTGTGGGGAGTCAATTTAATCACAAAAACAACAATGTTTAAACACAAAATATCACAAAAATAAGCAAATTCAGTTACTGTGATGGTTGTATATGTCTGGTGCTACAGTGACTGATCTAATTTGCAATTTAGTGAGTTTTAGCTCACCAAATCTTGTTCAATACAACACCAAATCCCACTTAGACTGCACACAATCCTAACTTAACAGATTAACTACAAATAACCAGAATTTGGAAGAATAAAAGCAAAGAACAAGCAGATTTAGGACCTACTGATTTTCTATATGTATTATCACTTTTGAACATACAAATCTTACTTTTATCTTACCAAGCTAGTAAATAAGTACTAAACACACCAAATACTATCCAAATGAGAATGTTTGAGCTGAAATTAACATGATTCTTGTCACTAAAATCAGTTAAGAACCTTATCCCAAACACCCCTTTAAAAACTGAATACCAAATATTTTCAGTCTAAATCCTATCAACTCAACTCAAACTGGTTTCTATTTATTCTAACATGCAAATAAAACACAAGTAAGCATGAACCAACAAATAACTTAACCTAGAAACAAGTAAAACACAAATCCACACAAATTCAATAAACTAGAAAAAAGGAGTTGAATAAGGGGTTCAAGCCTCTTACCAGCTGAATGCCATCCTTATTTCCCTTTATGAGAGCTTAATGATGATGTATAGATCAGTAGAGAGAGCCTGCTGTTGGAATCCAAGAAGGACCCAAGGCCAAAATGTCTTCAAATGACTAAAATAAGTTGGAAATGCAATTGACTGAGACTTCTCTTGGTATCTTGCTTCCTGCACAACAAAACCAACAAGAACAGAAACTACAAGCTTATATAAGCTAAGCTCATAAGCTAGTGTCAAGTAGCTTATGAGCTGGCTTATTTAAGCAGTAAGCTATTGATAAAAAAAATGGTCAAAAGGTTTTTTTGAAAATCCTTTTTGATGAAACCAAACTTTGTAACCACTAAAAGTTTTGACAAAAACTTTAATACAAGCTGAAATCAACTCCCACACTCCACTTTCACTTCATGTGAAAGATGGATTTCAGCTTTTTAAAAAGCTTTCTCATGAACTAAAAAACTTGATTTTCAGCAAATATAAATCACTTGTGAAACAATGGAACTTGAAACCAATAAAACTACTTTTTCAAATAAAAGACTGATTAAACTATACTGGAACTCAGAACAGGAATGCAAAGGTTTTTTTCACAAACTTTAACTATTTATTATAAAAAAAGAGTTACAAAACCAAATTCTGGAACAAGCAAAATGGGACACAATCCGTCCCATTTTATACTACTCTACTGATTCTTCTAGTAGTTTGAATAAAATAATACAAAGAAAATCACAACCTAAACCCTAACAAGCTGATTTCCAAAATTGCCCTTTGAAAAAGTCTTCAAGATTCGTCCATGTGATTGCCAGTTGGATTTTGACCAATCTTGGTCGTTTATCAAGTCCTTTGGGAGCAAGGAATGGATTTGAGACGTTGATTAGCTGCTGGATTCTCTTTTTGCCAAATATGGAGGGGCAGGGGAAAGACGGGGGCCCACTTGTGGTCACGGGGTGAGCAATGTGAGTGGTGGGTTTTGATGTACGCCAAGTTAATTATCATTCTGGAAAATCTTGGCCATTAACCCTTTGATTAGAGGGAATTAGGTTTCTAGGGTTCAAGGTGATTAAGGGGGAAGCAGGGGTGGTTTAATCTGGTAAAAGGGGTGATTAGTTTTAAAAACTTGTTTACCACCAAAAACAAAAACTGATTAAAAATCAGTTATATTAAAAAGTGAGTGGGACTCTGACGTGGATGAGGGGTGCTTTGTGATTGGTTGTCTTTAGGTAGTGGGTGACGTGTCATAGGCTGAGTGGTGGTGAGGAGTTTGTTTGTCTGGGTAGATTTAGCCCCCCATTTCCCATAAACTTGCCAAATAAGGTTTAGACAACCAAAAGTGCATTCCCTTTGTAATATAAGTTTAAAAACTTATATTTTGACCACAAAAAGTTTATAAAAACCATTCAAAGGGTATTTAATGCCATTTCACCATTCTTCAAGGGCCAATTTTGCACATGTCTTCAAATATCAAGGATGTAACTTGTACAAATGAATTAGTGGAGGGTCATTTGTGACAAGTCTTCAAAAGTACAGGGACCAATCTTGCCAATTCTTCAAACTTCAAGGACTTGATAGGAAAATCATGATTCGGGTCCGGTTCTTTGTGCGGCTTCGTTTCCCGTGTTCGTTTTTGCTTGATTCCTTTGATCTTTTGGTGAATTCATGATATCCGTACCTAAAATACACAATGAACAAACACATGCATATATTTGGGTATTTTGACGATATTTTAAGCGTTTTAAGCCCGATTTAGACGATGAGACTATGTATAATTACAGTCTCATCAGACTCCATACGAAGTATTACATGGGCAAGCCCCTAAGTTATCGTACTTAAAGGTCTAGGGATGTGAGGCTCTTGTTAAGCGTGATACGCTCAATAAACTGGATAAACTTGAACCCCGGTGGGTTAAGTGTATCTTTGTAGGATACCCAAAGGAAACGATGGGTTACTCCTTCTACTACCCACTCGAGAACAAAGTTATTGTTGCTCGTAATGCTGAATTCCTAGAGAGCAATCTTATGAATCAAGAAGCAAGTGGGAGTTTAGAAGATCTTGAAGTAATTCAAGATGAAGATATACATCCTTCTGAAAACACTTGCGATCATGAAGAGGATGATCAAGAAATTGATGAACCTATAAGTGATATTGCTCCCATTCGAAAGTCTACAAGGACTAGGCGTGCTCCTGGCCGTATGTGTTTATACATCGACGCTGAGGAACATGATTTAGGGGATCATGGTGAACCTACTAACTACAAAGCTGCATTAGCAGATCCTGAATCTGAAAAATGGCTGGATGATATGAATGTGGAGATGCAATCCATGAAAGACAATGATGTCTGGATCTTAGTTAACCTTCCTCCTAATGCTAAAACCATTAGTGGCAAGTGGTTATACAAGAAGAAGACCGACATGGATGGCAATGTACACACCTTTAAAGCTCGATATGTAGCGAGGGGCTTCACTCAAACCTTCGGGGTTGATTATGAAGAAACCTTCTCCCGGTTGCAGATATCAAAGCTATAAGGATTCTCTTAGCCATAGCCGCATTCTATGACTATGAGATTTGGCAAATGGATGTCAAAACCGCTTTCCTCAATGGACGACTTTACGAAGAAATCTATATGAAGCAACCTGAAGGTTTTGTTGATCCAAAGTATTCAAACCGTGTATGCAAGCTTCAAAGATCCATTTATGGACTTAAGCAAGCATCAAGGCAATGAAACAAGAGATTTGATGATGAAATCAAGAATTTTGGTTTTACTCAAAATCCCGACGAGCCATGTGTATATATCACAGCTAGTGGGAGTAATGTAGTTTTTCTAATCTTATATGTTGATGACATACTACTCATGGGAAAAGACATTCCAACGTTGCAAAGTGTAAAAGCTTACCTTGGAAGGTGATTTGCTATGAAAGATTTAGGGGAGGTTGCATATATTCTAGGAATCACGATCTACCGAGATAGGTCAAGACGGTTAATTAGTTTATGTCAAAGTGCTTACACATATAAGATTTTGAAGAAGTATAACATGGATAATTCCAAACATGGCTTTATTCCCATGCATACTGATACAAAATTATCTAAAACTCAAGGAGCATCTACCCCTGTTGAGGTGAAACGCATGAAGACAGTTCCTTATGCTTCGGCAGTAGGATCAATCATGTATGCTGTTAGATGCACTAGACCAGACGTTGCATTCTCTCAGAACATGACAAGCCGTTTTCAGCAAAATCCTGGTGAATCTTACTCGACTGCTGTTAAGAACATTCTGAGGTATCTTAGGCATACCAAAGACATGTTTCTAGTTTATGGAGGAGATATAAAACAAGAGCTCAAGGTTGCTTGCTACATTGAAGCTGGATATCTGATGGATGCTGATGACATGAAGTCTCAGACTGGATATGTTTTCATATTAAATGAAGGTGCTATAAGCTGGAAAAGCTCTAAACAGACCATCCATTTTATCTCATCTAAGAGGCTGAGTATATAGCCGCTTCGGAGGCTGCTAAAGAAGCAGTTTGGATTAAGAAGTTTATTTCTAGGCTTGGTGTTGTTCCCACAAATAATGAACCTATGGAGATGTATTGTGACAATACCGGAGCTATTACTATAGCTAATGATCCAAGAATTACTAAAGGTGTGAAACATTATCGTGCTAAAGTTCACTACCTCAGAGAAGTGATTGAACTAGGTGATATTACATTCGGATAAAGTTTACACAGACAAAAAATTAGCTGACCCCTTTACTAAGGCTTTAGACCTTAAAAAGCATTCAATGCTTTCGCATGATACTGGTTTGCTTCCAGCTAATAGCCTCATGTAATCTGTGTTGTGTTAGTATTTGGATAATTGGGATTGTAAGGCAATTATTATTTTTTGATGAATAAAGATATTTGATGTTTGTTATCATTCATATAATTATTGTTGTCTTGTATTTGTATGTTTAAATCCTTGAATATTTGATTATTCTAAACATGTCCATTGTCGGTTAGCAATATGGGAATATTGTCTATATTAAGACAAATATGAGTGTTGGTTATATTCTTTGAATATATTGTGGACGGTTCCAGCCAAACTCATATGTTATTTATAAGGGATGCGTACTGGACACCCTGAACTTTCGAATGTTACTTTTGGATCCTTGTCATAAGTAAGTTCGAATAAATGGTGATTAAGTTGTCCTTAGACTTGAGATACAAACAAGTTTATGCATGTGTGAATATCGGTTCTTGATTATATGTTAAACGCTAGTTTGAGAGAACTAGTTATACAAGCTATAGTTGGAAGTGTTGTAAAGCAGGATCTGCGAACACTTGTAGTCAATATAGAATTTGTTCCTCCACTTGATATAATGTAGTGAAGTACCACTGGATCCTCTCCATAATTAATTAGGTAACTGTATGGCCGTACCCAAAGTGTGATCAAGATGATTCTTATTTACATTTGGACTATCTAAATTAATTTGATCACGAGAATTAAAATTAAACAATATGGAATGAGTTAGGATCCATATCCATGGTTTAATGGTACTATAAACAAAAGGATGATTATCAACAAGTTTTATAATCATATACCATCGTATACTTTTGAGATTTTTTATTGAAACTATTAATTCAACATTTACTGGTGATAATGAAGTGTTGCTAGATACTTTATTATGGACGTTGTATATCCAAACTCTCACAAGTGGGAGCTGTTGAGATATGCGATCGTTTAGCCATCGGTAAATGTGTGAGCCTATCGGGGGACACACTCAACACGAAGAACATACTTTTATTATTACGTTTATTATTTATTATTAAACGTTTAATAAAACTTCACTATTAATTAGTTAAGGGTAGTTAAATTAATTAACAGGTTTTAATTAATTTATCGTGAGTTCGTTAATTAAGTTAAGGGACCAAAAAGTCGGGTTTTGAAACCCTCTTGGCCTAGTCGGCCGAATATAATACCAAGGGGTATTATGGAAATTGTTTTGGCTTTAAGTTTAAGCTATGTGTGGGTTGGGCCTTAATTTTGAGGAGGTGCAGATTAGTATAAATACAATCCTCATACCTCATAAAATTTGGTCTCTCCCCTCTCTTGTGTTTCGTCCGATCGCAACACCTCACACACCAAAACCAAATAATTTTTTCCTTTAACCCTAAAATCACATAAAGGCTAAACCTTTATAAGATCTATCAACCATTGGTAGTTTCTTGTCAAGTCTTAAGCTTTTTAACTAAATCCTAGATCACTAGATCTAGGTTTTGGTCTCCCTTGTGGTTCGTCGCATAGTCAATCCTAACTAGGGTTTCCTAGTGATTTTTCCAAGAGTCTTGTAACATCTACAAACCGATCCTTACGTAATCCGAATTAGGGTTTTGGATGTAGGGTTTTTAGTTACAAGATCTATTGAAGTGAAGTTACTACTAGCATCATAGTGATTGTTCGTTTGACGTGTCGTGTGGGCAAACGTTAGAGGACGGTTATTTGACCGTTATAGTTCAAGATCAAGATCTATTAATTGATTGCTTCATTTAATTCGAGGTAGGTTTTAAATTGTTTTAATTATGTGTTAATCATGATTGTTTATACTAGATCTATTCCGCTGCGTACTCGTAGTTAATGATTTAACTAGTTTTCAAATCCCAACAGTCCGGGCGTGTTTTTTCTTTTTAGTTTTTTTTAAATTTTTTATTCCGTATGTTTTTTTCCTAGTCTAATTTTTTTTGTAATATTTTTTTATTCGTAATGTAATTCGTATTTTAATTTTATGAATGAAATGGGTATTTTTTTAAAGAATTGAATTAATTGTTGAGGGTTTTTTTTGAAAAAAGTGGAAAAATAGTAGAGGTGGCAATTTTTGACCCATGGCTAATTTTTGGGTTAACATGGTTAAATTGAAAAAAGAAAGGGGTCTAGTTGGCTTTCCCTTAATATCTTAGATGAGTCTAGATGGGTCAAATAAACTCCTTCTTAAAATTATAAATGGGTCTCCTCATATATCACATGGGTCTAGATGGGTCTCCCTTTATATTACTAACTAGACTATAGACCCGCGGGTTTCGTGGGTGGTAATAAAAATAATTAATAGAAATAACTTGATAAATACTACTATGGTTGCGTTTACAACATAATCACTGGTCATAAGTTCCATATAATACTGCATTATATGAGAAACATAGCCTGGAACGCAATCAACAAAATTTCATTGGAATGCATTTAGTTCATTAACACAAAAGAAATTTTGAAAAGTTCAAAATGAGTTTGTATGATTAACTGATCTCTTGAAAAGCAATATGTTGTAAACATTTGACGTTTTATAGAATGCATATAAATTAGGTGGAGGCGTATCCACAATTGATGCATGAACTACTTCAGTTCGTTTATGCATTCATACCTTGTATGTCAAAAAATAAAACTGAAATTAAAAAAAACCGTATTAAAGATTATTGACACATAAGGATACATCTCCTTCGGGAGGTCAAGAATATGAGGAAGCTTTTTGAATGATACGCTCGTTCTAGTTAAATCCATTAGAAATGTGTCTTTCAGACAACCAAGTGACTGAAGTCTAAAATGTAGAATTCACTTAAACCGTTAACATCAGAAGCTTTACCTTAGAAATAAGTCTACCTAGTGTCATTTGTAGCTGTTGAGGTTCAAATGAAACCATTGCTGAACTTTCTTTTCTTTGAGGTTCCATGTTGGACTTTATATCTTGAAATTTTGTTTGAGCAAGTCTAG
This sequence comes from Glebionis coronaria, assembly GCA_025667525.1. Taxonomy (NCBI): domain Eukaryota; kingdom Viridiplantae; phylum Streptophyta; class Magnoliopsida; order Asterales; family Asteraceae; genus Glebionis; species Glebionis coronaria. The sequence continues at coordinate 218,850,756 of CM046877.1, forward strand.
CTAAAAATTTGGGTGGGCGGTTCGGTCGGCTACTTTTTTTGTTGTTTAGAAACCTTAATGATCTACAACATTTAAGTAGCAATCTTAACTAAAGAGAATTACAACAGAAGGCAAACATGAAACTTGTAGCAGCTTGTGTAGACAAAAAAGTTTACATGCTTCGAGATCCTTCTCATATAGTCTCTCCAAAAAGGGTTCGTTCTTTGCACCTGTGTCGCAGCAATGTAATAGATATCTTTTGTACCAGCTTTCATGTTCGCAACATATTCATCATCCAACCTGATGAGAATTTCATTTGACACATTCAATGGCAGGTCAATCGGGTCAAAAACACCTTTGACAAAGGTCAAGTATCGTGTAAACTACGCCAAATACAAAAAAAAGAAGTAGTTAGCAATCAAACGAAAACTACTTTGTCAAAGTCTAAACGCACAATATATATGGAGTGTTCTTACCCGCTATTTAAATGAAGACACATTTGACATAAAGCCTGGTATTCTTAGGTTTTGGGTTAGCGATGTCTTCTTTCCCCCATGGAAGTGACCGCACGCACATAGAGAATTGATCTGAACTCAACCTACAATAGAAGTAATACTATTCACACTTTGAAACAAAAGATCTTCGTGATAGACAATATTTACAAATAGTTTCTAAAGATCTTCGTGATAAAATTAAACCCACAACTATATAAGACAACAACCAAATAGGAGCTTCACACCCAAATCATGAACCTGTATAAATCAGCGCCAAATACCCCATTTACAATCAACACCCGAGAACATAACCTATAAACATCCCCTCACAAAAACAGGCAAACAACTCAAAATGTGATGATGCATTTCTAAATTCTGGTTGATTCATATTTATTTTATTTTATTTCTACTTATTAAAGCACATGAATCAGAAAGAGGTAAGTGGTGCAATGAACTTCCAACAAAAACTTATTTTCATTGCTATAGTTATAACAAACTTTTTACGACGAACTTTCTAATCATTATCAAGAAATAACATATCATCGTCGTCGTAGAAGATAAACACTGGTGTAAGAAATATTATTGATGATTTGATGATCTGAACATGACTCTGATTTTAAGAGCAATAATCAGTTGTCAATGTGTCAAAACATATTGCAACATATTGTGGCTGGATTAGAAGGTTGTGTACGTTAAAAGTAGAGCTAAGCAACATATTTCCTATAAAGTGTACCATAACGCACAATGTGCTTGTTAAGTTCTTAAAGCTAAGATTTTCTTACATGATTAAATGGTACAGAATTGTTAGCTGCATGGTCCCATCGAAACAGTTCCACCACAAATAGGATGACCTACAATGTCTTAAACGCCGCTAGTGATGGATATCAGGGCCAGATTGGTCTGTTTTGAGCACCCACTGAGTTGGTTGAGATGCATCTTAACTCTTCCTTCTCCTGAAATACTGAAAGTCAAAAGTTTTTTCATGGGAATAACAAACATTTTGTCAATGTTATCAAACTATATGTCATGTCCAAGGCTTGGGTAATTATTATAATATCGGAAAAGTAAGAAAATATACTTGATTACTGGTTTAACAAATACTTTTAACGGTAACACAAACCTCTACATACATCGCTTTTTACATGCAGGCTTTATATCATTTAAGTTATTAATTTCTTGTGATGTTCATCTATCTATCAACAAATAGCAGGTAATTTGTTGTCATGTTTTCTGATACTCATAATCTAATATCTAGAGAGTATAAACACCACAACCGTGACACTGCCCCCCAAACCACCCACCATCATACATATCTCTATTTCCTAGTATAACACCTATAAAAAACCATACCCATGTGTGACAACCGTGGTTTTGAGGTTCGTCACTTAATTTTATTTTGTGCTAGTTACGTGTCTTTACGTGTTTATGTGCTTATTGGTGTGTATAGATTGTGGTTTGGATATCGTTTCCGGTACGGGGTACCTTGTGAGTGAAACGATGTGTGATGATTTCATGTTCATGAGCTCACATGTTAGTGACTATGAAGTGAAATGATGTTAATTAGTGGTTTTACGTATACGTATATGTATTATAGAAAATCCTATTTTTACGATTTACGGTTTAGCATTTTGAGGTCTCGGAAGAGGTATTTAGTCACGGGAATATTTTTCGGGATGGTTTTAAGTCATTTAGGACTTAGTTATAAAGTTTATTTCAAAATTTGAGATTTTTTTTAAAAGTGTATATTTTACGACTTTTACGGTAAAACGCGTAAAAATTGACTAGTTCTGCGGTTTTGAGGTTTTGGAGGTTTTAGGAGCTGAAATAAATTAAGGTAAATTAAGGTATTGTTAATAACATAATATTAAACAATAAAAAGAAAAAAAACGAAATTTAATGGATATGGAAAGGGTATAGACGGTTGGAAAAGAAAAAAAAGGAAAAAAGGAGAAAAAGGAAACATTGTATTGGGCTAGGATTAGTATGGTAATTATATAAAGACTTTTATTAACTAAAACCACATCATAATCCCCTGGAGATCAAGCTTAGGTCGAATTTAATGGAGAATATTAGGGTTCTTCATAAAATTTTGGGGTTTTCATAAATCAAAGGTAAATATTCAAATCCCTTTTTAATTTAATTGTTTTTATGTTTTGTTTAATCATCTTATGATGGAATTAGGTTAGGGTTTAATTTAAAAACAGTAAATTAATATTATAATAATGAGGTTATAATGATTACATAAGTTAGGATTTGTAATTAGTGGGGTTAGGGTTAATTTATTAGTTTAATTTGATTAAACCCGTTTTTAAAAACTGGGCAGAATTTTGAGTCTATTATTTTGATCATATCTCGAGTTCTAGGAACATTCAAGATGCGACCCAAGTATCCCTGAAAAGGTAATTGAAGTGGCTTTCTAATGCAAGAAACTAGAACTAAATTGGAGGTCGGGAAGTGGGTCAAAAACAGGTTACAACAGTCGTAGGTCAAAACAGTTTTGAATTCAGCCTGTTTTCTTTTTAAGTTTTGAGTTGTTTGGGGTACTTAGGGTTGCATTGGGATCTTCTCACGAATATGAGAGATGGTTTATATATTGTAGTAAGGATCTGCACTTGGGCTAAGGTTTTGGTTTAGGGTAAGACCCTCTAATGGTAATGAACTTTTCATACGTTTAAAATTAGTGAATTCTGGATAGGTAGCAATATATACACATATATCGGGGCCTTAACAGTAGCTTTAAGGTTAGGGCAAGTGGGAGGTTTTAGCTAACATGTATAAACGTGTGAATATTCCTTTTACAGAAACCATGGGTATGTTTAAGTGGACGTTTCGCTTAAAGTTTTGAGACCTAAAACTGGGACTATTTTGTGTAAAATTATGAACGAGATAGCTATTAAACTTAACCAAGTTAGGGACTTGTTAAGGAAGGGTAATGGGGTGATTAGAGATTAACAATGAGGTAATTATACGGGAATAGAATAGATGTCCATCATAGGTTGATGACCCATCTCAGTGATTGGTTCGTGTATTGATTTCGTGTTTTTGGTTGTTAGCTTGTTGCTAGTGCGAGGACTTGTGAAGAAGCTATCAGGTGAGTTTCATAGTCCCATGTTTAATATTGATTTTGACTTCCAGATGGGATGGAAGAGACACTGTGTTGAGTTATTTTCTAAATTGATGTTGTGAATGTGTTTGTGATTTGAGATGGACTTGTGTGTACATTATGTGATTAACTGCTATGTGATTTTTGATTATGTATGATTTGGATCGGGGGACACGTGCCGTCTCAGTAATTGTGGTTTGACAAGGTAGTGGCCTTGTGGTTTGACAAGGTAGTGGCCTTGTGGTTTGACAAGGTAGTGGCCTTGTGGTTTGCCAAAGTAGTGGCCTTGGGATAGGTACATAGTGTGATCATCTATGGTACCATGATGTTGTTTGGCAAGGTAGGAGCCTTGGATTGGTTTGGTATGATTATTCTTGACTGATAGTTGTTAATGCATATTTGTAGCACATTGTCCATATGTTATTGTGTTGATGGTTTTTATTCACAGCTTATAACTGATTTAGAGTTAGAGTCTAAACCTATGACTCTCACCAACTTTATGTTGACGTGTTTTAGTGTCTCTTTCAGGTGAGAATGTGGTTAAGCTTGAGGATAGAAGTGGCTAGACTTGGATGCCTTAGGATTGCATATAGAAGGAGATCCCTGTTCCTTCTTAGTTTTGTTTGTTCATTTATCTAGTGATACTGTTGGCACCTATATGTTTGTTTGTTTGTGTTATTTGTTTGTCTTGGGTAAGAGGTAGGGCTGATACCTACTTACCTAGACTCCTGCATTGTTTAGATATTGTCATGACATTTGTGTCACCATTTTATGACATTTCTTATATCATTTAGTTATCTCTATAGACACGCTATTGTTGTGATGATATCCATACGTCGTGCCCCATATTCCGCTATGGTGGGGTGTGACAGAATGGTATCAGAGACAATGGTTATAGAGAATTAGGTTGCCTAGTCGCGTAGCCTAGTCTATAGCTTAAGGGTCCCTGCATATAGGCGTCATAGGAGTATGTGTGCATTTTACATAAATTGATGTGTTGGGATGTTATTTATTGCGATGTTTTGACTAGTATGAATTGAACCATAGTAAGTTCATACTTAGCGACATGTTATTTTCTTTTCGGGTTGTGACTAGTGCGGGTTGAACCATAATCGTCCACGCTAGTCATTGTCGTATTTTGCTTAAGTTGTACATTATAGTACATAATTTGGCACATGGTAGTTTCTATCTTTTGTCGAGATTTTACATACCCGAGGTATGTTATTTTTCTTTTGATGTTTAAGTCATGTTCCCTAAGAAACGTGTGGTGGTTCGAGTTACTAGGAGTACATGGGTAGGAAGGATTTTAAGCCGTTTCCACTCTTATGGGCGACATGACTTATATCTGATTATGTTTTCGTTTTGGATTTAGTCTATGTTGTTTTAGCTAGACTATGGATTTCAGTATTCCAAGAGTTTTACTATGCTATTTTAATAGATGGGGTTTTGGACCTATTTGGTTATGTGGTTATGAGATTATGTGAGTAGATGGATTTATGTGTTATATGTTGTATTGATTCTTATAAGTGTCATCATAGGAGGGAGTGCATTGGGGAAAGGATAATTGTATAAGTATGGTGGCCAACATAGTTATACAAGTACCACAACTTCAATGGGTTCTCAAGTATGATTGCATGAAAGAGGGTTAGTACATGCTTGTATATGATGAGATGTGGATTTTGGGTATACTTATAATATATGGGTATATGTAACGGCTGCCTACGATATGGCTATTTTTTTTAGTGTGTTATATGTTTTGAGTTATAGTCGTGTTATGTGATTATGAGGTCACACGATATGGGTTGGTTTTGGTAATGGGTTTTGTGCCTTGTTGTGGCATGGTGAGATGGTGAGATGGGGATTACTCGTATGGAAAAACGAGTGTATGACGCGATTGGTTGATCTGATATGTATAGTAACGAGTATGTTTTGGGTGATTTAATAGGTATATATATGCGGATGCATATATACTACTATGTGTTAAGTTATGGTATATGGTCGTTCACTAGTTATTATAACTTGAACGTACCTTGTGTTTGCTCGTGTTTTATGGTGCTGGAGTTTAATGGAGTTCCAACGACGTTTTGAATCTTTTGAAGTGTGTCTGGTAGCGTATTCTTTGAGTTTCGTATTTCACGTGTACGTTTTAAAATGGTGTTCTTGGTTTTAAGTCTAATGAAATAACTTGGGATTCCTTTTGAGATAATGAAATCTTTTGTGTTGGGTCTTACATTTCTTTTGATCGGTATATGTTGAGAAAAAGGGAGACTTGGAAATCTATTATAGGGTTAGATAGTTGGTTGTATTCGGTAAAATAAGGGTAAGGTGTTGAAGTCATGTTTCAAACAAGATGTAACATAAGATTTCATTTTAATCAACACTTATATATTTCAAATTCTAAAAGACTTTCTTTGAAATAAAGCGAAATAAAAATTTCTTTCTACCTACATAGTTTATATAATTGAGTTCGACCGATTTATGTCATTTATAATTATTTATATAAGGTTAAATTGAGTTTATGAAGATTTTACGTACAATTATATCTGTCATTTAAAAGGATTACATTAATCACTAAGTTTATTCTTTAGTTTTTTTTAAAACAACTAGTATAAAACTGTTTTGGTCATAACTTGTTCGTTTTTAGAGCTTTTTGAGTGATTCAAAAGCCAAAAATTATGTACTCGGAACGTACTTTTCAAATATTCAGAAAGTGTAGTCATGGGAGGTCAGTGGACTGGTCGGAATTGTTGTACAAGTGTCGGGTTCAAGGTTGAGTTTTGAATAGTAGTTTATTTTTATTTGGGGTGCATGGGATATCTAGTCTTTTGAAAGTCCCTAATCAATGCAAGAAACCCTAATCTTAACTTAATCAACACAAGGTATTACTTTTCAAACGTAATCTTATTATTGTATAATAAAGAATTACAAGTGTTATGGATAACACCGTTTGATGACAATGTGTTGTGCACACTTTGAACAACAATAAACCTTAACTTATGAATACAGTCGTAGCTGTTTGATTCACTAAGTTATACGCACTAATGTTCTTGATATCTCAAAGTGTTAAACATTAATGCATGGATACACATCCTATTTATAGTGTTACGAGTTTGACTTAAACAGTACTTGATGTCGACTACACAAGCTTTTACAAGTTCCCACATCAGTCACATGATGTCCTTCTATTCTTGGTAGTCTTCCATTATGCTTTAAGGAACAGTTGTCAAAAACAGTTTCCTTATTCTTCATATTCTCGAACACACAAATGGCATGTCCAAAGTGTGCTGAGAGTTATCAGGGTATTGCCACCCCTGTTAACTCTCAACCCCTCAGAGTCCCTAATACATCTTGGCTGTTATCCATCACAGCCAAGGAGTATGTCTTTAGGTAATCTTCGACTTCCCTGACAATGTCTCTGACATGGACTCCTCTGAGGTTGCTCACAGAGACTTGGATCTCTGTGAGTCTTGCGAAACTTGCCTGCCTCCTAGGCACAGGCAAGGGACTATCTATCAGCCTAATTATGTTTAAATCAATGATCAGGGAATCTAACAAGTTTAGATTCCCAACATCTTTGGGTTAAGTTTTGAGATCGCCTAGAAGGTTGTTGGTATATTGTTTGAGTCACATAGATGTGGGAGGTAATAATAATAAAAAAAGATATATATTCTTTTGGAAAAGTCGATCTTTTGCACGGTTTAAATAATATGTCGCGGGGCGTAATATGTTTGGTTGCCATTGGGTGTTTCTTGGATTATTTTTCGTTGTCATGGGTCATTTTGAATTGATACACGTTTTGGGTTTGAGTTTTCTTTCGAGTCTCATGGTTTTGACTTGTTTTAACTGGTGCACGTGAAATGTCGTTAGTTATCCGTTGGTTTGATTTGTTGATCGTATCTGATGGATTCAGGATGTAGTTTTGGTTTCGTATTGTTCGGGAGCGTTGAGGTAGTCATATGAAAGACTTGGTCGCGCCTACACGCTTAAGTAGGTGACCATGAGAGAACGGTCGGAATACCCTTAGTGGGGAGGAAAGAAGTTCATAGACAAACTAATGTGGTCATGAGGTATCTTAGGAGTACCAAGGAGATGAATAGAGATTTGTGGGATACTAGCACAAGTAAAGCGCCATAGAGAGTGTTGGAAGGGATACAATACCTCAAAGGTATTTATGATTGTTCGTAGGGCATGTAAGTTTTCTGAAAATTTCCTGAAATTTAGTAGGTTTGCCTATTACCGTGAGGTAGAACCATAAATAGAGCAAGTAGGAGAAGTGAGAGGAGTTGTAGTTAATGCCTTTCCAAGGCAAATCGTTGATGGAGTGATTTAAAAAGAAGAGCTGTTAGAAATTGCAAGGAATGCCAGATAGAAGTTGAGTTGCTTAGTAGTAGATTGGATGAGGAAAGAGGTTGAGTGGTCCGATGAGAGGAAGTACCGATCTTAAAAATGCGTGTAGAATTTTGCAAGTAGAACGAGGTAGGAATTTATTCGTATTGCCGCTAAGAGAGGGTGCAAGGAGGACATAGTTGAAACTGCTAAGGATGTTGTATGAACGCTTTGGGTTTACGGTTATGCATTTGGTTTCGCCAAAGCACTAGCGGTTTTCATGGAGTCAATGAACCGATTGTGCATGAACGTGTATAAACGAGTTGTCATCGGGAGCATCGACGACATCTTGATCTACTCAAAGTCTAAGAAGGAGAGTGAGGTGAAGTATGTGTTGGTTTTGTAGTGGAATTATACGTGAGATTTTCAAGTGTGAGTTTTAGTATTAAGTCTACCATGATGAGTAGTTAGAGATGATGGCATATCATGGAACCAGCAAGGGGCGAAGTGAAGAAGGATGAGGAAGCATTTTGGAGGCTGAAGAGGTGGATTGAATAGTGAGCCGATCTTGGCATTATCGGAAGGACTGGATGAATTTGCGAAGCATGACGATACGTGGAGCAAGGACTTGGACGCATACGAGGACGACAAAGAAAGGCGATCGCTTATACGTTGCAGGAACTAAAGATTTGGAAGAACTGGATAGACTTAGTTAGTGGAGCTGGACTGTTATATCTGCCAAGAATGCTAGAGGCATTTGGTGTACGAGGCGTAGAGAATGATCTATACGGATCATGAACGTCTCCAACACATATTCAATCATCTTGATTGAACATTTGGCAAAGGTGAGGGGTGGAGTTAAGTGATGAAAGAAAAATATGCAAGGCCAAGTACCATCTGGGAAAGGCAAGCATGGTTGATGAGACATGGAATAAGAAGAATGAAGTGAAGCTGAGACGAACTTGAACTATATGGATGACGTATTAGGGTGGTTTGGATGAAGGATGTAGGTTGCACGAGTTGAGTTGTCTAAAGCAGAGAACGCGTCAACATGTATGTTGCGTGGCTTGGACAACCATATGGACTAAAGGGAGTTGATGAACATGATTGGATATGAGTATATCCAGCTAACTGGAAAAGGATAGGCAAGTGAGATATTTATACAACCTTAGGTGTTACACTGAGGGCATGGGTGATTGATTTAGAGGTAGTCCGGAAACTCGTTAGCGATGGCTGAGTTTTCATATAATGATAGTTATCGTACTAGAAGTCGATAAATGCCATTTGAGGCACTACATGAAAGGATAGGGTGAGTTGTCCCTAATGTGGACTAGAATTGGTAAAAGAGGCTATTAATGTGGTAATGGTGTTTGTGGACAGAATGAGAGCAACAAGGGATGCTATGTAGAAAAGGAGGAAACCACTAGATTTAGTGACAAAGTTATGTAGGGAGTTTCACCCATAGTAACGGGTGGTATGTTTTGGTAAAATGGAAGAGTTGATGTAGAGTTTTGTAGGTCCATTTATGATCTTTAGAAAGATCGGACCATTAGCTTATGAGTATAGAATTACCTAGGGAGAGTGAGTTGTATACATGATACATTTCATGTATTGAGATTGGTAAAGGTTGTTTGAGAATGCATTTTGCATGTACGGTTATTCGGGACTTGTATTAATAAGAGTCTTTGTTTTATCAAAGAGTCATCTGTGAGATTTATTGACTGTGAGGTCAAGAGTTTGGCAATGAGTTTAATTATTTTTGGTTTGTATATGTGGTATTTTGAAACTCGAACTAAAGTTCACGTGGAAATGAGGGGAGTTCGTTTAGAACAAGTATCCTCATGTGATTTGTTGTTTGTGTGTTTGATCCTAAGGAGTAAATCTCGGGACGAGATTTCTATTAGGAGGGAGTGATGTGACAACCCTGGTTTTGAGGTTCGTCACTTAGTTTTATTTTGTGCTAGTTACGTGTCTTTATGTGTTTAAGTGCTTATTGGTGTGTATAGATTGTGGTTTGGATATCGTTTCCGGTACGGGGTACCTTGTGAGTGAAACGATGTGTGATGATTTCATGTTCATGAGCTCACATGTTAGTGACTATGAAGTGAAATGGTGTTATTTAGTGGTTTTACGTATACGTATATGTATTATAGAAAATCCTATTTTTACGATTTACGGTTTAGTATTTTGAGGTCTCGGAAGAGGTATTTAGTCACGGGAATATTTTTCGGGATGGTTTTAAGTCATTTAGGACTTAGTTATAAAGTTTATTTCAAAATTTGAGATTTTTTTTAAAAGTGTATATTTTACGACTTTTACGGTAAAACGCGTAAAAATTGACTAGTTCTACGGTTTTGAGGTTTTGGAGGTTTTAGGAGCTGAAATAAATTAAGGTAAATTAAGGTAAGTGAGTTTAACAGCTTCTTCTTACACATAACAGATCTAAACAAACATACCTCATGATTTTATTAAGACTTAAAGAAAATTACAAGTTCATTACATAAGTAAAATAAAAGATGAAGGTAAAAAGGGCTGACACCATCTTCAATAGTCATCATTTTTGATTCTTTCTTCAGCTTCGGCCACATCTAATCTGTTATCAATTTCATCCTGCAAAGTCTTTGCAAACTTCTTGGAATACTCTGTGTTGATCTTGAGACACTTCTTGTGACAGAGTAGCTGAATAGTTGAAGCCAGGCACAGCTTATCTTCCCTCTGAAAAGCATACTGGCAAGCCTTGTTCATAAATGCCATTCCTCTTTCAGGCACTGAGTATGTCTGACCATCAACAGGGCCAACAATACCATTTGGAAGGATCAAATCCCTGTGCATACCATCCACACGAACATCTTCAGTAACAAAAGTTTCATCAACAATTTGTGAAATTCTTCTTCTTTTGTTGCCTGTCTTTGGGGGTTCTTGTTCGAAAAGCTGTGGTGGGGGATCAATCTTGAGTTTGGCAGCTGTTTCCTTGATCCAGTTAAACTTAGCCTTAAGAGTTTTAAGCAGAAGGAAATTTGCCTGTCCAGACTTTTTGGCAGCTAAGGCTTCGAGTTCAAACCATTCTGATAACCCAAGTGTCTTTAACCTGAAGTTGTCAAATACATCCATATTCCTCTGTTGGTTTTCCCTCCATAAGATCATCTGTGGGGTGTTTGTGGATTTGTGAATGGTGTATTTAAACTTGGTTATCTTGCCAGCAGCATACCTGTTGTTCACGCAGGCATCATAGTCAGCTTTGACTTTCTTTAAGGCCTCAACGCGTTTTAGTTCCATTTCCCTCAACCTTTGTTTTTGTTTTTCCCTTTCAGGTGGTGTCATCTTCCTCAGAGTAGCTTCATTTAATTCTTTGGCTGTCTTGAGCTCATTTAGTCTTTTGAATTCTTCAGCCTGTTGCTCTATTTCTTCAGGAGTTAAAGGACTCTCATCGGAAGGTGTAAAGGTTGAAAAGTGGGAAAGGTCTGTGGTGGATCCTCCTGTCTCTAGCATCGCAGCTATCTTCTTAAGTTTGGTGTCAGTATCAACCAAAACTATCTCCTTCCCTTTCTTCGAGACAGAGGATTCCACACTTATGTTTTTCAAATCATCAGCTCTTTTGAGAAACGCTGTCTGAGCCTGAGTTTGAATAGATTTTGGGAGAGAGCTCACAGTGAATTTTAGTTTCTTGGCCGCTGGCTAATCCTCATCCTCAGGCTTGCTGATGTTAACTAAGATCATGGATTTAGATGAGTCAGATCCATCTTGTGTTTGTTGCTCCCCCTGAGTATCATCCTCATCATCATGTACTATAACTGGTGTGATGACTTGTAGAGGAACAGGTGTAGTTGAGGGATTGGCTGATGATGAGCCTTGTTCAGCAGATGCAAGGCTGAGTATAGTATTCTTCTCCCCCTCACGTTCATCCTTACTTCCCTGATGCTTGGATGAACGTGCCTGAAATCGTCTTGCAATCTGCTCCACAGAGGCAGCCATGGCACGTTGTCTTTTTCTTGAAGCCCTGGCAATCTTCAGCAAGAGGTTGGCATTGGCATTAGTATTTGCCTGAACACGCCTGACAATAAAGCCAGCATGGTTGTATTGCCTGTTGCGAACCGCATTGAAGTGCCTGTTCATGTTGTTTTCTTATTCATGGAACATAGCAGGGACAACTGAGTCAATGGCATCCTTGATTCGTGTCGAGAGATGACTTAGTCCCTGGGCCACACCTTTTCTTGCACCCTCCTGAATTGGCTCAGTGACAGCCTCAGTCACAGCCTTCTTTATAATGCCTGGAAAAGTGACAGTAAAATTGTGCATCTCTGACTTGATCACGTCCAGCTTCCTTGATAAGCGCTCAATATCAGATTGATGATGTATGGGATGAAGATTCTTGATATTGAGGCTTTGCTGAGCAAAATCATCCCCCCTTGGAATTAAGTCGAAGTTGGTCTGGGTAGGATGATCAAACATGAGGAATTCGGCTGTTGGATCATATGTTGGTCTTTGGAAGACTGTTGTTGCAGATGTAGCAGAGTTTGGAGTATCAACAGCTTCCTTGATAGGAGAAGTCTTGTCATCTTCTTTAGGAGGAGAGGCTGACAGCTGGTCATCCTCATCTTCTTCATCCTCTTCATCAAACATTCCCTCAGGGAATTCATCTTCAGGCATGGGCTCAAATTCAGAGACATAATTTTCTAATGAGAGCATTTCTTCATCAACATTTAACACAAGCTCTTCAGTATTGAGTTTATCCTAAGTTATTGTTTCAGCCTCCTTTTCGTGTACCTGAGATTCTTGGACTGGCTGTACAATTTCAGCCTGCAAGTTTGTTGTAATTAGTAACAGGGAAAAAATATAAGGTGAATGGTCGCCATTTCGCTGTCCCAGAGAGGCTGAGGGTGATTACTCAGCCACTCCAAAGGATAAATCCTTGGGATTCTTTTAAGTGTGAATGAAGTGTGGTTAATGGTCGCCATTCGCTGCCCCTAGGAAAGCCGAGTGTGATTATTCAGCCCCCCCAAAAAGGTAAAAAACCTTTGGGACTCTTTTGATTGTGAAACATATGTTGTTTAATGATCGCCAGTCGCTGCCCCTAGGAAAGCTGAGTGTGATTATTCAGCCCCCCAAAAGGTAAAACCTTTGGGACTCTTTTAAGAGTGAAACATATGTTGTTGTAGGTCGCCTGTTACGCTGCCCCTAGGAAAGCTGAGGGTGATGATTCAGCTCCCCCTGAAAGGATAAATCCTTTGGGACTCTTTTAAGGAGGGAACCAAGAGGCTGTGTGAAGTACAACTGATCAAGGTTGAGACATTAATGTATTCATGTTGTTGTTAGCCTGAATACTGTCTAGAGGGTTCAGGGTCATCGGGGTGCTTTATAAACACAAATGAATCATTCCCTGGTGCAAAGACAGGGTGTACAGAAGTCTTAAAGTATTCTATGTGTAATGACAGACTTCTATGGGTCGAGGATTACCCTAACTTCACCACTCTCTCCTACAGACAAATGAGAGTGGTTGCTTGTGAACCTCTAAAAATGTACACTGATTACCTGTGAGATATCAGCTAGGTTTGGCTGGTTTCCTATTGTCTCTGCTGACCTAGAGACACTAGACTCCTGTTGTTTGTCAGCCAAAGATTCTGAATCCACACGAGTATCTGGACCAGAGGCGGTGTCAGTCTTCTTTTCCTTGGCCTTAGTAACAGCTTTGGAGTGGGAAGAAGAGGGGATTTTCTTCTTCTTTGGCTGTTGGCCAGATGAAGCCTTGGACTTAGTAGTGTGCTGCCCAGAGGTCAAAGACGTAGACTTGTTAGCGACACTAGAAGTATTCACCTTCTCAGAGGAAGGGAGCAAGGGCTTCTCAGCGTTGGGTACCTGGTTGGCCACGTTCAGCATGTGGGCGGTGACAGGGATATCCTCAGCTCCTATCTCCTTGTAGATGGTGCCTGTGATGCGATAGGGCTTAAGAGCAGTCAAGGCCTTGTTGTGGTACTTATCTCCCAGCAAACTTTCAAAGATCAGGGACAGGAAGCGCACATAACAGATGTTCTTTTCCCTAACCTGATTCCTTCCCTTCAGTTGTTCTACCAGGTTTGAGAACAGGATGCTTCCAAAGTCGACATCAGCTCCCCAGATTAATCCATACGCAATAGCCTGATGATTGGATGACATCTGATCCTGTGATCCCTGCATTCCTCCCAGGGAATTCACAATGTGGGTGAAGAGGACACGCCACATAGGAGTAAAATACTTAATCTTCAGAGGCGATTTGGCGAGGACCTCAGCTGGAGTAAGGGCAGGGTTAACATCATGGCAAGGGTTTAGTGTGGCCAGGGCTTCCTTGACAGCCTTTTTGTCAACAGTCTTCAAGCATTCATCTCCATGTTTTAGTCCGGCCACACTAGAAAAGTCTTTAAGGGAAAAGGCAAAAGGATGTTCAGTGCATGAGAGGCTAAATGTAATGGTGTCTTCTACTACTTCAGCAGAATACCAGAATTCCCTAAGGTATTCTTGGTAAAAAGTGGATGGAGATTTGGTGAAGGCTTCATTTAGGTCACAATTCTGCATGAAATTTACCAGATCTGAATAGGTGCTGTTTGGTGCCTTAATCCATCCAATGGCGTTGTTGGAGGCGATGATGCTCTCGTTGATCTCGAAGTTCACATTGGAGGCTTTTGGAACGGGAAACTCCATTGATTTGAGGTTGAAGGTGAGTGAAAATGGCGGATGGTTGAGAGAGATAAGAATTTAGAGAGAGAAGTTGATTTTAGAATGGTGGTGGGTGAGAAGAGAAAGAAGACAATATATATTCAAACTTAAGTGAACAGTTATTCAACCGTATTAAATGCAAGGACGAAAATGACTGCTCAAGTGGGTCCCCTTGACCTTTCAAAAAGTTTGTCTCCTCGTTATCCAAAAAATAAATGATTAAATATGTGAGAATGTTTTTTGCATTTACTTGGAAAGTAACTACCTAGTTTCATGTGAAAAACATTTAATAAAACATTTAATATATAATCAATCATTTAATGAACACATTTAATATCAAGCCACAGGCTTTGAGATATTGAGCATCCCTAGCTCAGCAACTAGCCTGTTGAACGAAGGTTCAGCCAAAGGCTTTGTAAAGATATCAGCTAGTTGCAGCTCTGTGGGAACAAAATGCAGCTCAATATCTCCCTTCATTATATGATCCCTGATAAAATGATACCTGATATCAATGTGTTTGGTACGAGAGTGAAGAACAGGGTTGTTGGATATGGCAATGGCGCTGGTGTTGTCACAAAAGATTGGCACTTTGTCATACAAGATTTCATAGTCAGCCAATTGACTTTTCATCCAGAGCACCTGAGCACAACAGCTGGCTGCAGCGACATATTCTGCTTCAGCTGAAGACATAGCCACAGAGTTTTGCTTCTTAGCACTCTATCCAACCAATTTTCCTCCTAGGATTTGACAGCTGCCTGAAGTACTTTTCCTGTCAATACAGCATCCAGCATAATCTGAATCTGAATAGGCATTGAGATCAAAGCCTGATTCCTTTGGATACCATAGACCTAGGGATGGTGTTCCTTTGAGATACCTGAAAATTCTCTTAACAGCCACTAGATGGGATTCTTTTGGGTTAGCTTGGTACCTTGCACAGAGACATGTGGAGAATTGGATATCTGGACGACTGGCTGTTAGATACATCAGTGACCCAATCATGCCTCTATATAAAGTCTCATTGACAGAGACCCCTGACTCATCAGGGCCCAAGTTGTTGGGTGGAAGCATGGGGCATTTCACTGATGCACAATCAGCTAAGTCATATTTTTTAAGTAAATCCTTAACATACTTATCTTGACAAATAGAAATTCCCTTAGGACATTGTTTAATTTGAAAGCCCAAAAAGTAAGTTAATTCACCCATCATACTCATCTCATATTTCTTGGTCATTAATTTAGCAAAACGTTTACTAAGATTGACATTTGTTGACCCAAAGATGACATCATCCACATAAATCTGCACAATGATGAAATCACTCTTGTCCTTGAAGGTAAAGAGTGTTTTATCAATAGAACCCCTGATAAATTTATTTTCAGATAAGAAATTTGAAAGAGTTTCATACCATGCTCTTGGAGCTTGTTTCAGACCATACATTGCTTTGTGAAGTCTGTACACATGGTTGGGAAACTCGCTGTTCTCAAATCCTTCAGGTTGTGCAACATAGACTTCCTCAGCCAAATCACCATTGAGGAAGGCACTCTTTACATCCATTTGATAGACAGTGATGTTCATATAGGCAGCATAAGCAAGAAAGATTCTGATGGCCTCAAGTCTAGCAACAGGTGCAAAAGTTTCATCATAATCAATTCCTTTAGTCTGAGAGAATCCCTGTGCTACCAGTCTTGCCTTGTTCCTGATGATGTTCCCAATTTCATCCATCTTATTTCTATAGATCCATCTAGTGCCTGTGATATTCTTTCCAGGTGGAGCTGGCACTAGTGTCCATACTTTGTTCCTTTTGAACTGATTGATTTCTTCTTGCATAGCAGCTACCCATCCTTTTTCTACCAGAGCCTCAGCAACTCTTTTAGGTTCAATTTGAGAAAGAAATTCACCAAATAGACATTCATTGGCTGAGGCTGACTCTGAGTCTTGGATTCGCTGTCTGGTTGTGACCCCTGCATTTGGTTCCCCAATAATGTTGACAAGAAGAATGTGTTGATCTCTTGACCACTTATTTTGAGGAGCTGGGGATTCAAGAACAGGGGTACTTGAGGGCACAGCTGGTACAATTTGAGTCTCATCCTGCTGACTAGGAGGGCTTTCTTCAAAGACTACTTCAGTGTCAGAGTCTTCTTCAGCCATATCAAGGGAAGCTATTTCATTATCAACAGGAGAATCTTCAGAGATTTGAAGAATTGGTGAGTCATTAATATCATGAGAAGGACCATCAGAGATTTGAGGTTCTTCTTCATCAAGTTCCTGAGAGGTAGGAACTTCTATGTTGTGAGTAGACAGAGGGTCAAAAGCAGGAACATAAGGAGTGAGAGTGTTGGAGTGGTGATGACTGGTAGGT
Organism: Glebionis coronaria; assembly: GCA_025667525.1. Classification (NCBI taxonomy): domain Eukaryota; kingdom Viridiplantae; phylum Streptophyta; class Magnoliopsida; order Asterales; family Asteraceae; genus Glebionis; species Glebionis coronaria. Next base: position 218,867,701 of record CM046877.1, read on the forward strand.
CTGGGTTCTGTGAACTCATCACTTGGGAAAGAAATATTTTCATTAAAATCTACTTCATCACCCTCTGTTCCTGTCCTCTGTATGACTTCATTATCTTCATTAAATCTGACATGGAAAGTTTCTTCTACTTCTTGTCTTCTGATGTTGAATACTCTGAAGGCTTTGGCTGTTGGAGAGTATCCCAAAAAGAAACCATCATCAGCTTTTTCATCAAACTTTCCAAGTTTATCCCTGTAGTTCTAAATAAACACAGGGCATCCAAACACATGAAAATAGCTGACGTCTGGAGATCTTTTTCTGAAAACTTCATAGGAGGTTTTGCCATGTCGTTTGACAATGATTGATCTGTTTTGAGTGTAGCAGGCAGTGTGTACAGCTTCTCCCCAAAATTGCTTTGGTAAGGCTGCACCATTTAACATAGTTCTTGCTGCTTCAATCAGAGTCATGTTTCTTCTTTCAGCCACACCATTTTGTTCAGGAGTGCCAGCTGAAGAGAAGTTCTGAGAAATCCCTTTTTCATCACAAAATGATTCAAGTTGATGATTCTTGAATTCTGTACCATTATCACTTCTTAGAGCTTTGACTCTAACATCATTCATATTTTCAACCTGTCTGATGAAGGACATGATGGTATCAGCTGCATCACTTTTCCTTCTGAGGAAGAACACCCATGTATATCTTGAAAATTCATCAACTATGACCAAGGTGTATTTGTTGTGATTAATGGTTTGAGGTTTGACAGGCCCAAACAAGTCCATGTGAAGGAGATGTAGGCACTTGTCAATAGAGAATGATTGCCTAGTCTTGAATGAAGACCTGTGATGTTTTCCTTTGACACAGGCAGAACAAGTTTTGTCTTTGGAAAACATTACTGAAGGTAGACCAGCAACCAAGTTTTGAGTGGCTATCTTATTGATGTTCTTGAAGTTGAGATGAGACAGTCTTTTGTGCCACAGCCAGTTGACACTTTCAGAGGCTTTGGCAAGAAAACAATTTGAACTGTCTTCAGAGCACACAGCCATGTTGATGACATAAACATCTCTCCTTCTAGGTGCAACCAGCACAACATCATTATTTTTGTTGAATATGGTTCCCTGAGTCTTAGTAAACAAAACCTTATAGTCAGCATCACATAATTGGCTGATGCTAATAAGATTGTGTTTAAGACCATTCACATATGCAACCCTGGTAAATGTGATCCCATTGCAATTCACTGAGCCATATCCTTCTGTGTCACCTGAAGAGTTATCTCCAAACACCACTTTGGGACCTGGCTCATTTGAGTATCTGTGCAGGTATTGTTGAATCCCTGTCATGTGTCTAGAACAGCCACTACCTAGATACCATACCGATTCCTTGAGATATTTCTGCACAGATACATAGAAACAGATTAGTTCCTATGGTGAACCCACTTTCCAGTGGGTTCCCTGAATTACTTGTTAGCAACTCTTGTGTTCCTGAAAAACTTTTGGCGTTGGGATGGACAGTTCATTGTTTCATGGTTATAACTCCCACAGATATCACACCCAGGGAAGTCACCACACTCGTCTGAGTGATGGTCTGTGAACCCACAGAATTTACAGGGAGGATAAGATTTGTAATTTCCTTGTTGTCTTTTGGAACTCTGTGGTCTGTCCCTAGAGGGTGTCTGTTCTCTTTTAGCTGCCATGTGTCTGTCATGATCTAAGGTCGAATGGTGAGAATTTTTACAAACATTGCAATAAGGTTTGATTAACCTTTCCCCTTTGGGTTCTCCTAGGACAGACTTAGGTTCATGAGAAGTAGAGCATTCAGCGGAAGGCTTAATGTGTTGTTTCAAGAGTTCTACTTCTTTCATAAGAGACAACAGGCGATCTTCAGTGGTGGGGTCAACCTTATTCACAGCTTTAGTAGTAACAGGTTTAAAAGCTACTTGTTTACCAGTTTGTTTAGCAGGCACACGAAAAACTTTGGCTGGAGGATTCTCAATATCTGTCCTAAGTTCGTCCTTAGCAGATCTAGAAGAACTGCTAGGTTCAACTCCAGAGAGTTTGGGCAAAGGTGGTAGCTCAGCCACATCTTCAGAGACAGGGTCATTAGTCAAAGAGGTATCTGACATATGAATAGTCTCTGTAGATTTAAAGACAATGTCTTTGGGTTTGGTGAGAATCCTCAGCTTTTTATTCTTAGCAGTTATATCCCTGTTTAAGTCAGCAGGCACTTCATCCCTAAGCAATTCATCAATAGTAAACCTAGCACACAGCCATTTTTCAATAATCTTGTTCAATTCAGTGACTTGATCATTTAAAGCTATGTTTTTCAAGGTTAATCTAGCTACTTCATTTTGCAGGGATATTTTCTCTAAGTTAACCCGCCTGAGAGTTTCACATTCAGCCTTAGCATTTATCATTTCAGTTTTAACAGAGTGAAACTTATCAAGTAGGTTCTTCCTTTGTTCCTCAACAAAGTGCAAATCAACAATGGTGTAATCAAGGACATGCTTACGTTCATCACTATCAGACATAGATAGAAGCCTGTGTACCTTTTTCATTGTGATGTTAACCCATTGTCCTGATCTTGCATCACCTTTTCCAACAGCTGGTTCATCCTCAGCTATCGCCATAAAAGCCCTGACTCTTGTGGTGTCTTCTTCATCTGAAGTCAATGGTTCATCATTCCAATCATAAGTTTCAGCAACCAACCCTTTCTCAGTCTTTTTCTCACCACTTTTCTTTTTGGACATAGCTTCAATCTTCAAGTTCATTTGTTCTAACTCAGCTTTAAGTGCCTTGTACTTATTTTTGTAATCTTTCTTCTCAGTGTCTGAAGAATTGGATTGAGATGAGTTGTTATGTTGTTTGAACTTGTAGGGTTTGGATGAAGATGATGGATAAGAGGGTGAGGATGTCTTGGTAGAAGGACACTCTTTTTGATAATGTCCAAGCTTTCCACAGGCAAAACATGTTTCTTTTGACCTGTCAGTTGGTTTGCTAGCTGATCCTACTCTTCCAGATCTTTTGTAGTATCTTCTTTGGTTGGCTAGCAGTGCTCTTTCATGGAATTCTGCATTGAGGTCTGACAAGAATTCTTGGCTGCTACGGGTATCTTCTTCAATATCAGAATCGTTGTCATGAGGATGTGTTGCAGAGATCAAAGCTTTGGAAGTTGCTCCTTGGACAACAAATCTTTTAGTCTCTGATTTGTAGATAGTATCGATCAGCCCTTCTTCATAATTGTACTTACCATAGAGCTGAGCAAGGGTATCATTTTTGATTGAGTTGTTAGCTCTCTGAGTCTGATTCATGCTCAACCACTTTCTTGGAAGGCTGTTGACAAAAGTAGCATTGATCTCAGCTTGACCAATAGTGACATCATTCATAGCAAGGTCATTTAGAAGAATCTTCAGCCTAGTATAGGTTTGCTGAACCTTTTCACCTTCAAGTGACTTAAAGGCATTAAACTGAAGTCTGAGTGCCTGAATCTTTGTCTCTCTTGTTTCAGAGGGTCCTTCATGGCCAAGAATGAGGTCTGTCCACATTTGTTTAGCTGTGGGACACTGAATGACAGACTTCATGATATGCTTGGGAAGACAGGAAATTATGATGCTTTTGAGACGTTTATCTTGGTTTGCTAATTTCCTATCAGCTGAGGTCCATTGTTTGACAGGTTTGGGAAGAGGGTTTTCTTCAGTAGATGTAAGCGCCATGGGAATATATGGACCATTTTCTAAAATTTCTAAGAGAAAAGGTTCAAGTCCATCAAGGTATACAAGAAATTGACTCTTCCAACTGGCAAAGTCTTCTTCATCAAAGACTGGTACACTGGTTACGTGTGATCCACCTCTTGAGTCAAGAAGTTGGGGTAGATCATCGTCATTTGCTGGAGGGTTAAGTCTTGGTGAAGATGGGTTTGTGGAAGGTGAGTGTGGGCTAGAAGTTTCCGGCATGGTGGATCTTGATTATAAAACTGAGAACGATGTTTCTTGAAGGTTTTAATATCAAACACCGCTCTGATACCAATTGAAAGTCCCTAATCAATGCAAGAAACCCTAATCTTAACTTAATCAACACAAGGTATTACTTTTCAAACGTAATCTTATTATTGTATAATAAAGAATTACAAGTGTTATGGATAACACCGTTTGATGACAATGTGTTGTGCACACTTTGAACAACAATAAACCTTAACTTATGAATACAGTCGTAGCTGTTTGATTCACTAAGTTATACGCACTAATGTTCTTGATATCTCAAAGTGTTAAACATTAATGCATGGATACACATCCTATTTATAGTGTTACGAGTTTGACTTAAACAGTACTTGATGTCGACTACACAAGCTTTTACAAGTTCCCACATCAGTCACATGATGTCCTTCTATTCTTGGTAGTCTTCCATTATGCTTTAAGGAACAGTTGTCAAAAACAGTTTCCTTATTCTTCATATTCTCGAACACACAAATGGCATGTCCAAAGTGTGCTGAGAGTTATCAGGGTATTGCCACCCCTGTTAACTCTCAACCCCTCAGAGTCCCTAATACATCTTGGCTGTTATCCATCACAGCCAAGGAGTATGTCTTCAGGTAATCTTCGACTTCCCTGACAATGTCTCTGACATGGACTCCTCTGAGGTTGCTCACAGAGACTTGGATCTCTGTGAGTCTTGCGAAACTTGCCTGCCTCCTAGGCACAGGCAAGGGACTATCTATCAGCCTAATTATGTTTAAATCAATGATCAGGGAATCTAACAAGTTTAGATTCCCAACATCTTTGGGTTAAGTTTTGAGATCGCCTAGAAGGTTGTTGGTATATTGTTTGAGTCACATAGATGTGGGAGGTAATAATAATAAAAAAAGATATATATTCTTTTGGAAAAGTCGATCTTTTGCACGGTTTAAATAATATGTCGCGGGGCGTAATATGTTTGGTTGCCATTGGGTGTTTCTTGGATTATTTTTCGTTGTCATGGGTCATTTTGAATTGATACACGTTTTGGGTTTGAGTTTTCTTTCGAGTCTCATGGTTTTGACTTGTTTTAACTGGTGCACGTGAAATGTCGTTAGTTATCCGTTGGTTTGATTTGTTGATCGTATCTGATGGATTCAGGATGTAGTTTTGGTTTCGTATTGTTCGGGAGCGTTGAGGTAGTCATATGAAAGACTTGGTTCGCGCCTACACGCTTAAGTAGGTGACCATGAGAGAACGGTCGGAATACCCTTAGTGGGGAGGAAAGAAGTTCGTAGACAAACTAATGTGGTCATGAGGTCTCTTAGGAGTACCAAGGAGATGAATAGAGATTTGTGGGATACTAGCACAAGTAAAGCGCCATAGAGAGTGTTGGAAGGGATACAATACCTCAAAGGTATTTATGATTGTTCGTTAGGCATGTAAGTTTTCCGAAAATTTCCTGAAATTTAGTAGGTTTGCCTATTACCGTGAGGTAGAACCATAAATAGAGCAAGTAGGAGAAGTGAGAGGAGTTGTAGTTAATGCCTTTCCAAGGCAAATCGTTGATGGAGTGATTTAAAAACAAGAGCTGTTAGAAATTGCAAGGAATGCCAGATAGAAGTTGAGTTGCTTAGTAGTAGATTGGATGAGGAAAGAGGTTGAGTGGTCCGATGAGAGGAAGTACCGATCTTAAAAATGCGTGTAGAATTTTGCAAGTAGAACGAGGTAGGAATTTATTCGTATTGCCGCTAAGAGAGGGTGCAAGGAGGACATAGTTGAAACTGCTAAGGATGTTGTATGAACGCTTTGGGTTTACGGTTATGCATTTGGTTTCGCCAAAGCACTAGCGGTTTTCATGGAGTCAATGAACCGATTGTGCATGAACGTGTATAAACGAGTTGTCATCGGGAGCATCGACGACATCTTGATCTACTCAAAGTCTAAGAAGGAGAGTGAGGTGAAGTATGTGTTGGTTTTGTAGTGGAATTATACGTGAGATTTTCAAGTGTGAGTTTTAGTATTAAGTCTACCATGATAAGTAGTTAGAGATGATGGCATATCATGGAACCAGCAAGGGGCGAAGTGAAGAAGGATGAGGAAGCATTTTGGAGGCTGAAGAGGTGGATTGGATAGTGAGCCGATCTTGGCATTATCGGAAGGACTGGATGAATTTGCGAAGCATGACGATACGTGGAGCAAGGACTTGGACGCGTACGAGGACGACAAAGAAAGGCGATCGCTTATACGTTGCAGGAACTAAAGATTTGGAAGAACTGGATAGACTTAGTTAGTGGAGCTGGACTGTTATATCTGCCAAGAATGCTAGAGGCATTTGGTGTACGAGGCGTGGAGAATGATCTATACGGATCATGAACGTCTCCAACACATATTCAATCATCTTGATTGAGCATTTGGCAAAGGTGAGGGGTGGAGTTAAGTGATGAAAGAAAAATATGCAAGGCCAAGTACCATCTGGGAAAGGCAAGCATGGTTGATGAGACATGGAATAAGAAGAATGAAGTGAAGCTGAGACGAACTTGAACTATATGGATGACGTATTAGGGTGGTTTGGATGAAGGATGTAGGTTTCACGAGTTGAGTTGTCTAAAGCAGAGAACGCGTCAACATGTATGTTGCGTGGCTTGGACAACCATATGGACTAAAGGGAGTTGATGAACATGATTGGATATGAGTATATCCAGCTAACTGGAAAAGGATAGGCAAGTGAGATATTTATACAACCTTAGGTGTTACACTGAGGGCATGGGTGATTGATTTAGAGGTAGTCCGGAAACTCGTTAGCGATGGCTGAGTTTTCATATAATGATAGTTATCGTACTAGAAGTCGATAAATGCCATTTGAGGCACTACATGAAAGGATAGGGTGAGTTGTCCTTAATGTGGACTAGAATTGGTAAAAGAGGCTATTAATGTGGTAATGGTGTTTGTGGACAGAATGAGAGCAACAAGGGATGCTATGTAGAAAAGGAGGAAACCACTAGATTTAGTGACAAAGTTATGTAGGGAGTTTCACTCATAGTAACGGGTGGTATGTTTTGGTAAAATGAAAGAGTTGATGTAGAGTTTTGTAGGTCCATTTATGATCTTTGGAAAGATCGGACCATTAGCTTATGAGTATAGAATTACCTGGGGAGAGTGAGTTGTATACATGATACATTTCATGTATTGATATTGGTAAAGGTTGTTTGAGAATGCATTTTTCATGTACGGTTATTCGGGACTTGTATTAATAAGAGTCTTTGTTTTATCAAAGAGTCATCTGTGAGATTTATTGACTGTGAGGTCAAGAGTTTGGCAATGAGTTTAATTATTTTTGGTTTGTATATGTGGTATTTTGAAACTCGAACTAAAGTTCACGTGGAAATGAGGGGAGTTCGTTTAGAACAAGTATCCTCATGTGATTTGTTGTTTGTGTGTTTGATCCTAAGGAGTAAATCTCGGGACGAGATTTCTATTAGGAGGGAGTGATGTGACAACCCTGGTTTTGAGGTTCGTCACTTAGTTTTATTTTGTGCTAGTTACGTGTCTTTATGTGTTTAAGTGCTTATTGGTGTGTATAGATTGTGGTTTGGATATCGTTTCCGGTACGGGGTACCTTGTGAGTGAAACGATGTGTGATGATTTCATGTTCATGAGCTCACATGTTAGTGACTATGAAGTGAAATGGTGTTATTTAGTGGTTTTACGTATACGTATATGTATTATAGAAAATCCTATTTTTACGATTTACGGTTTAGTATTTTGAGGTCTCGGAAGAGGTATTTAGTCACGGGAATATTTTTCGGGATGGTTTTAAGTCATTTAGGACTTAGTTATAAAGTTTATTTCAAAATTTGAGATTTTTTTTAAAAGTGTATATTTTACGACTTTTACGGTAAAACGCGTAAAAATTGACTAGTTCTACGGTTTTGAGGTTTTGGAGGTTTTAGGAGCTGAAATAAATTAAGGTAAATTAAGGTATTATTAATAAAATAATATTAAACAATAGAAAGAAAAAAAAAACGAAATTTAATGGATATATGGAAAAGGTATAGACGGTTGGAAAAGAAAAAAAAAGGAAAAAAGGAAAAAAGGAGAAAAAGGAAACATTGTATTGGGCTAGGATTAGTATGGTAATTATATAAAGACTTTTATTAACTAAAACCACATCATAATCCCCTGGAGATCAAGCTTAGGTCGAATTTAATGGAGAATATTAGGGTTCTTCATAAAATTTTGGGGTTTTCATAAATCAAAGGTAAATATTCAAATCCCTTTTTAATTTAATTGTTTTTATGTTTTGTTTAATCATCTTATAATGGAATTAAGTTAGGGTTTAACTTAAAAACAGTAAATTAAAGTTATAATAATGAGGTTATAATGATTACATAAGTTAGGATTTGTAATTAGTGGGGTTAGGGTTAATTAATTAGTTTAATTTGATTAAACCCGTTTTTAAAAACAGGGCAGAATTTTGAGTCTATTGTTTTGATCATATCTCGAGTTCTAGGAACATTCAAGATGCGATCTAAGTATCCCTGAAAAGGTAATTGAAGTGTCTTTCTAATGCAAGAAACTAGAACTAAATTGGAGGTAGGGAAGTGGGTCAAAAACAGGTTACAACAGTCGTAGGTCAAAACAGTTTTGAATTCAGCCTGTTTTCTTTTTAAGTTTTAAGTTGTTTGGGGTACTTAGGGTTGCATTGGGATCTTCTCACGAATATGAGAGATGGTTTATATATTGTAGTAAGGATCTGCACTTGGGATAAGGTTTTGGTTTAGGGTAAGACCCTCTAATGGTAATGAACTTTTCATACGTTTAAAATCAGTGAATTCTGGATAGGTAGCAATATATACACATATATCGGGGCCTTAACAGTAGCTTTAAGGTTAGGGCAAGTGGGAGGTTTTAGCTAACATGTATAAACGTGTGAATATTCCTTTTACAGAAACCATGTGTATGTTTAAGTGGACGTTTGGCTTAAAGTTTTGAGACCTAAAACTGGGACTGTTTTGTGTAAAATTATGAACGGGATAGCTATTAAACTTAACCAAGTTAGGGACTTGTTAAGGAAGGGTAATGGGGTGATTAGAGCTTAACAATGAGGTAATTATACCGGAATAGAATATATGTCCATCATAGGTTGATGAGCCATCTCAATGATTGGTTCGTGTATTGATTTCGTGTTTTTGGTTGTTAGCTTGTTGCTAGTGCGAGGACTTGTGAAGAAGCTATCAGGTGAGTTTCATAGTCCCATGTTTAATATTGATTTTGACTTCTAGATGGGATGGAAGAGACACTGTGTTGAGTTATTTTCTAAATTGATGTTGTGAATGTGTTTGTGATTTGAGATGGACTTGTGTGTACATTATGTGATTAACTGCTATGTGATTTTTGATTATGTATGATTTGGATCGGGGGACACGTGCCGTCTCAGTTATTGTGGTTTGACAAGGTAGTGGCCTTGTGGTTTGACAAGGTAGTGGCCTTGTGGTTTGACAAGGTAGTGGCCTTGTGGTTTGCCAAGGTAGTGGCCTTGGGATAGGTACATAGTGTGATCATCTATGGTACCATGATGTTGTTTGGCAAGGTAGGAGCCTTGGATTGGTTTGGTATGATTAATCTTGATTGATAGTTGTTAATGCATATTTGTAGCACATTGTCCATATGTTATTGTGTTGATGGTTGTTATTCACAGCTTATAACTGATTTAGAGTTAGAGTCTAAACCTATGACTCTCACCAACTTTATGTTGACGTGTTTTAGTGTCTCTTTCAGGTGAGAATGTGGTTAAGCTTGAGGATAGAAGTGGCTAGACTTGGATGCCTTAGGATTACATATAGAAGGAGATCCATGTTCCTTCTTAGCTTTGTTTGTTCATTTATCTAGTGATACTGTTGGCACCTATATGTTTGTTTGTTTGTGTTATTTGTTTGTCTTGGGTAAGAGGTAGGACTGTTACCTACTTACCTAGACTCCTGCATTGTTTAGATATTGTCATGACATTTGTGTCACCATTTTATGACATTTCTTATATCATTTAGTTATCTCTATAGACACGCTATTGTTGTGATGATATCCATACGTCGTGCCCCATATTCCGCCATGGTGGGGTGTGACACCATGCCTTAATCCCTGTGGATAATGCCCCTAAAATGAGTCTCTTTTTTCCTACGTCTCCACACCAAAATTGTCATACTTATAGTCAAGCCAATCACATTCATATCCCCCATTTAAATTATAATAATAAACCATCTTCAAGAACTCTTTCCTGTATTAAACTCGCCCTCATATAAATCACCGTAGTTACATATTTGTGAATTTAGCATAACACTTATCAAACCAAATTACACATATGTGAAATTAGTAATATACGTACATACCTTTGCTCAATGACTTAATGTTGCAGTAGCTTTGTTGTTGATAAATTTGGCCAATGCTAATCAATTACTTCTCTACTCAGCAGACCCTTCCAATCTTATGGGGTAGCAATGTCAAGTTACAAATAGAAGTGAGCTTCAAGAAAAGCAAAGCAGCAAGTGGCAGCAAGTGTGTCTATAAATAAAGTGATTTAGGAGATTGTATAACAGATTGACAATTTATGATACTTTTCACCCGTTTCCTCTTTAGCTAATACATTTATTTATCAACTTGACCCACTAAAGATAAAAACATAACCTAAATCAACCTACTCAAGAGAGCAAAATTGGCAACTTTACAGAAAAAGAAATTACCTCACTGATTTCTCCAATGAAAAAAAGGACCTTCAAACTTCTAAAGAGTTGATTCATGGTAATCAAAAGCTACACCTGTTCCAGATTATTGTATTTTTAATCAGTTCTAGATACAAAAAGTTGTCACGCACTATATTTGAAACACATACAAAGTTCTGTAACAGTATCCCCTCTAACCAAAGAGTGTATTGTGATATTGAATGTGGCAGTAGATTGATCCTCGACAACTTTCTTTTGGCAGAATCCTACAGTTTCTCATATGACAATTTGTTTCAAGTTTGAAAGAGGCTATTGAGTATTCTCTATAAGTAGGAACATCGATTAGATACCAAATCTTATATTTGGTAGAAACACAGGCCCTTAAAAGTGAGCAACGACATATCTCATTAAATTCAAGATATTTCTAGTACTTTTGTAAAATGAGTCTAAAATGCTTAAGGCTAAAACATACCGTATCGTTTTAGAACGGGTAAAAACATGTTGTGGTTGGATTATAAGGTTGTATACATTAAAAGAGATGTAGGTAATGTATCCCCTTTTAGCCATGTTTTTAAATTTGGCCCAGTTCAGATAAAAGCCATCCAATTTCACCCTTTCATGCCTTTTGACTTTTGTTACCCTATAAATGATTTAATAAACTTGTCACATGACACACTATCAAAATATAATAGAAATAAATCACGCAAGCTAACGAGACAGTCACCTCCTTAACCATCTCAGCCTAATCTGCCACTTAGGCTTCTATGGGGTTTTTAAAAGAGTCCAATCGCCATAGCCTGATTACAGGAACCTTTGTACACCAATCATCCTGGAAAGTAGTTAAATTTGAAAGTTTGGGTTCTTTATTATTCATCTTTGGAAATTACGAAGAAGAGTTTGAGTGTCCAACATATTGTGAAAAAAGTTCTGTAGCACAAAACCCGTTAATATATCACATATTCTTCCTACTTCTACTAATAACTAACAAACTTCACGACAACAACTCATCTAATTCTCAACCTCAATATAAACACCAATACCTCACGTGACACAATTTTTTACAAAAATTAACACTCTCTTTTTTTCTTTCCTAAATTCATTTGGGATAATTAACTACAGTATATGTTTACCAATACAATTAAAACATGAGTAAAAGTTATGTTATAATATATAAGTTGAGATACGTCATACCTATAACTTCAAATGTAACACAACTACACAAGTATCAAAGCAAACACTCGGTGTGCAAACATAGAGAAAGTTATACCATTTCGGATGCGAGAAAATAATTGAGTACCTCACAATTTTATCAACTCCGGTGCAATGTTCTGCTTAAGCAAGACAAATCGAATTGGAGTGGCAATCATATCATTTAAAAGTCGTAAAATCAAATTAAGAAGATCAGGCGTTTCAATTTTTTTAAGAAGATTAGAATAACTTACAATCAATTTTGAAAGGTTTATTGGCATAAATTACAGGAGCGGTTGTTAGGGTAGAAGAGGAATAAACGGTTGTTACTGAGAGAGGTTTATTGTTTTGTTCCCATGAAAGTCGGAGATGAAGATGAATAGATAACTGCTAGGTTCGAATTATGACGTCAGTTTATGACGTCAGAATGGAGGGTCGTGTCATTCAAAAACATTTTCTTTTATTAGAGATAAAGATGGGTCTAGGTGGGTCACCCAATAGGTTTAGTAATATCAAAAGTGATTTTTCCATTTTTTTTCACAAACTTGTCAAATTTTCACGAACTTGTTAGTTTTATACGTCTTCACCGTATTTCTACGTTTTCATCATAAATTTTACGTTATGGTCAGAAATTTTATGTTTACGTCCGTATATTTACGTTTTCATCAAAAATTCTACGTTTTCGTAAGTAAATCTACGTTTTCGTCAGGAATTTTACGTTTTCATCAGAATTATTACGTTTTTGTCAGTAAATTTACGTTTTCTTCAGAAATTTTACGTTTTCGTCAGAAATTTTACGTTTTCCTCAGAAATTATACGTTTTCGTCAGAAATTTTACGTTTTAATAAGAAATTTTACGTTTTTCTCAGTAAATTTACGTTTTCGTCAGAAATTTGACGTTTTCATAAGAAATTTTACGTTTTCGTCAGTAAATTTACGTTTTCGTCAGAAATTTTATGTTTTCGTCAGAAATTTTACGTTTTCGTCAAAAGTTTTACGTTTTCCTCAGTAATTTTACGTTTTCGTCAGTAAATTTAACGTTTTCGTAAGTAAATTTACGTTTTTGTAAAAATTTTTACGTTTTACGTTTTCGTCAGAAGTTTTACGTTTTCATCCGAAATTTTACGTGTTCGTCAGTAAATTTACGTTTTCATCAGAAAATTTACGTTTTCGTCAGAAATTTTACCTTTTTATCATAAATTTTACGTTTTCGTCAAAAATTTTACGTTTTCATCAGAAATTTACGTTTTCATCCGAAATTTTACGTGTTCGTCAGTAAATTTACGTATTCATCAGAAAATTACGTTTTCGTCAGAAATTTTACTTTTTCATCATAAATTTTACGTTTTTGTTAAAATTTTACGTTTTCATCAAAATTTTACGTTTTCGTCAGTAAATTTACGTTTTCATCAGAAATTTTACTTTTTCGTGAGAAATTTTACGTTTTCGTCAGAAATTTTACCTTTTCATCAGAAATTTTACGTTTTCGTCAGTAAATTTACGTTTTCGTTAGAAATTTTACGTTTTCGTCAGAAATTTTACTTTTTAGTCAGAAATTACGTTTTCGTCAGAAATTTTACGTTTTCGACAGAAGTTTTACATTTTCCTATGAAATTTTACATTTTCGTCAGTAAGTTTTACGTTTTTCTCTGAAATTTTACGTTTTCGTCAGTAAGTTTTACGTTTTCGTCAGAAATTTTACGTTATCGTTTGAAGTTTTACATTTTCATCCGAAATTCTATGTTTTCATCAGAAATTTTAAGTTTTCGTCAGAATTTTTAAGTTTTCGTCATTTCATCCGTATTTTTAGGATTTCGTCAGAAATTCTGGTTACGTAAAAATACGGATGAAAACGTAAAATTTTCTAACGAAAAGGTAACAATACGGATGAAAACGTAAAATTTATGAAAAAAAACGTAAAATTTCTGACGAAAGCGTAAAATTCTTGACGAAAACGTAAAACTTCTGACGAAAACGTAAAATTTCGGAAGAAAACGTAAAATTTATGATGAGAACATAAAAATACGGACGTAAATGTAAATTTACAGACGAAAACATAAAATTTCTGAAGAAAACTTAAAACTTCGAACAAATATGTAAATGTTTTGACGAAAACGTAAAATTCCTAATGAAAACGTAAAATTTCTGACGAAAACGTAAATTAATTGACGAAAACGTAGAATTTCTGATGAAAACGTAAAATTTCTGACGAGAACGTAAAATTTCCGCCCAAAACGTAAAATTTTTGACGAAAACGTAAAAATACGGATGAAAAGTAAATTTTCTGACGAAAATTTAAAATTTCTTACGAAAACGTAGAATTTCTGATGAAAATATAAAAATGGTGATGAAATCGTAAATTTACTGACGAAAACGTAAAATTTCTGACAAAAACGTCATATTTCTTACGAAAACGTAAAATTTCTGATAAAAACGTAAAAATACAGATGAAAACGTAAATTTTCTGACGAAAACTTAAAATTTCTGACGAAAACGTAAATTTACTGACGAAAACGTAAGATTTCTGACGAAAACGTAAATTTACTGACGAAAACGTAAAAATACGGACAAAAACGTAAAAATACGGACGAAAACGTAAAATTACTAGCGAAAACGTCAAATTACTGACAAAAACGACAACCTACTGACGAAAACGTAAATTTACTGATGAAAACGTAAATTTACAGAGGAAAACGTAAATTTATTGACGAAAAGTAAAAATAATGATGAAAACGTAAATTTACTGACGAAAACGTAAAAATACTGATAAAAACGTAAATTTACTGACGAAAACGTAAAAATACTGATAAAAACGTAAATTAAAAAAAAAGTAATGTTAAAAGAAAATCGTTTGAAAAATGTTTAATTAAAAATTGTTAAAAAAATAATTGACAGTTAAAAGAAAATATAACAAAAGAATTTATAAAGTAATATTATGATTATAAAAAAAAGTGATTAAAAAACAACATTCTCCTAAACACCTATGTAAACCTAAAAAAATAAAAAAACTCAACCTTTTTCTAAAGACTTATCTATAACCAAACCCATTTAGACTAAAACCCATTTAAACCCATCCTCTTAAAAACCCATCTAAATTCAAACCCATATCAACCCAAAACCATATAAAACTCATGACCCAACCCAACCCAACTCAACCATTTTGCTACCTCTAAAAAATAGTGTTAGTGGGCGTTATTGTTAGCCCTATATTTTATATAGTCGAACAAGAATGTAATAGGTCATCTTAGTCATTAGTGGTCTTGTATTGTAATAGGTTAGTCGGGTTAACCGGGCTTGGACTTTAAGCTAATATTGTCTAAGTTAGGGGCGTAAGCCCAAGCAAAGCCAAGCCCGGCCCAAGGAAACAAAGCCCACGACCCAAAAGGCCAAGGGTATATAAAACCTCTTCCATGTGTGGAAGAGGGTGTTGGTTCATTTCATAAAACACATAGTTTTAGTGTAAACCTTCCACTTCTCTCTCTACTTTCTCTTTCTACTTTTCTTCTCTTTCTCTCTCTAAGAATCTTGTGTTATGGATTGAATGGGAATAACATTTGGTATCAAGAGCCTATAGTGGATAGGTGATTGAAGATTCGTGTGTGGTGTTCTTGATTTTTCGTGACTTTTTTGATCCATTTCTCACGTCCCATTTTTTCTTTTTGTGTTTTTATGGTCTTTTCTTGATACAAATCATCTACATACTAGTAGTAGTGATTTGGGTATCTTGGTTTTGGCTAAAACACAAATTTTTTTGGATCAAAAGTTGCGAAATTTCTTGTTTTTCTTCATTCCGAAATTCAAGCAAGGGTTACCATCGGAAAGTACAATTGTGTGGGATTTGATCGCAATAATCTTAGGATTCTACTTTGCGATCACTGTATTGCGATACCATATTCCGATCTGGATATTCCGATCGTGCATTGCGATATGGGATTCCGACGGGTTTAAGTTTTTAAGTCGTTACTCTGTCCAATTTGTCTCAGCCACATTCCGATCTAACATTGCGACAGCATATTGCGATCAGAACATTCCGATCTGGACATTGCGACAGTGCATTGCGATAGAACATTCCGATCTGAACATTCCGATTGGACATTCCGATTTGACATTCCGATCTGAGCATTCCGATAAGTATTCCGATGGACATTCCGATGGGAATTTTGTTTGAGTAATTTTTAGACTTAGCCACTATCTAGACTAGGTTCGGAACATCGTTTCCAAAAAAAAAAAAAAAAAAAAAAAAAAAAAATTTTTTTGGCGGGAAAACCGTAGAAAAATTTATTTTTCCTAGACCATTTTTAGGCCATTTAAACTTCAATTTCAAATTTTGGCGATGCGAAAAAATTTTCGACCAAAAATTCAAATTTTAGGTTTTAATTTTGTCAAAATTTTTCACTTTTCAAATTTTTTTCCCTACTAGTTTTTGGCTATTTCTAACCCGATTTCAAAATTTGGCGATTCAAAATTTTTCGAATTACCGTTTTGTCGGACTGAGGAATTTATTGTCGGACTGAAAAAATTTGGAATTTTCGTAATTTCAACCACAATCAAATCACAACACATCCACTAAGATCCGTAATCCATACACATCATATCCTCTTCGAGACATCCGTTCAATGGACATCTTCGTGGATTCAACACCAACAACGTCCATGACTGAGATGAATAAAGAGAAGATGCAGAATCCAGAGGTTCAGACAAATACTGAGACTCCAATCAGTAAACCTTCTAACAAGGATTCTACCACCAAAACCGTTCATGCAATCAAATACAAGATGTCGAAAGCAAAAGAAAGATGCATGGAACACTTTAAGTTGCTTCAGTCACACCTTCAGATTCTTTCAAGAGAAGACCTAACAGGTACTCGTATTGAAATTGGATTCAAACGAGTATTCGTTCTACTATTTGGTCAAGACGTTGAGACATTCATCAAAACGATGCTATTTAATATGGACCATCTTCAACTTGAACTTAACAAAGATGATCTTCACGAGACTCTATCAGTGGACATCCTTTTATCTCTCAACCTTCAGTTCCAGCAATTCATTGACTCAAGTGGCTTATCCAAAAACGATCGAGAGTTCACAAGCACATACTTTACCAAATATACTCTCGTAGATCTTCAAGCATTCAAAGAGACACTTCTTCAACACATGAGTAATATAAAGAAGTCAGTTGCTGAAAGAACACGTCATCAAAGGCAATTGGAAAGAAGGGTGAATCAAAGACTGATGCAGACGAAAGAGAGCACTGTCGATATAGATCAAGCATTGGATGCTTCTTCGGTTGATACAGAAAGCAGCAGGTCAGAATCAGAAACTCATCATACCAGCACAAGCTCAGGGAAAGATACAGAAGTCGTTGTTACAGCTATCAGCCCCACATGTGACAATGAGCCAATGGATGAGGTACCATTAAATACTAATTCTAATACTCACGAGCTCGAAACTCTCTTAGCTCAAAAGACAAAAGATTTTGAGGATGCCAAACTCGAATTTTCAAAGAAAAATGACAAATTTGAGGCTTACTTTGAAAAACTTGAGAAAGCAAATGTTGTTCTTGAACAAAAATTGGATCGTAAGATTCAAGATTTTAACGCCGAAAAAGAACATTTTGTGAAACAAATAAATTTGTTAGAATCAAAGTTGGCTTCTCAAAATCCAAGTCCTCCGCCTGCTTCATTAACTGAATTATCTGTGCAACCTATCGACACTATAGAAAGTAATGATACGAATGCTGATAACGCCATATTTGATAATATGAACATTAAGTTAGAACAACGTGTTGCTCAATTACTTCTACAAAATGAGCAATTAAAGGCTCAGATTCAGGAAAAGGTTTTTGCACTGACAGCGGTGAAAAACGAATTAAGGAAGATAAAAGGAAATAGTGTGGATACTAAGTTACCAAAACAGTCAGTCTTGGGGAAACCTCCTTCTCAATCATTTAGAAATCGCTCAGTTGTTAGACAACCGAATGCGTTTAAATGTGAACGACTCAAAATGTCGAATCCGAGGTTTGCATCCCAAGTTGATGTGCGTAGCAAGTTGCCTAAACCAGTCACTCCACAATCTAGACCGACCTTAAGACAAACTGCTTCTGCAAAACCCGATCACATGAATGCTTCAAGCAACTTTAGATCTAGCTCCAAGAACATGCCTAGGCGTAGTTCAAATGACACGGGTCATAAAAGCTATCTAGAGGATGCTAACAACAAGACACAAGCAAGAGATAGGACCAAACCACAACCTAGGAGCGTTGTTCACACATCTAGCAATTCTAGACCCTTCTATGATGTGCACAATTCTGCCAACCCTAGGAACTCTAGAGCCTTCTCAGATGCTAAGCACTTTGTTTGCACGAAATGTACCAAATGCGTGTTTAATGCCATTCATGATGATTGTATAAC
The DNA here is from genome assembly GCA_025667525.1 of Glebionis coronaria. NCBI lineage: Eukaryota > Viridiplantae > Streptophyta > Magnoliopsida > Asterales > Asteraceae > Glebionis > Glebionis coronaria. The sequence goes on from CM046877.1 coordinate 218,885,936, forward strand.
GAAAGTCCTGAACAAGGTGAACCAAAAAGCTAGAGCACCTCAAAGACGGAACCCCAAAAGAAATAGTTATTCTCCAAATAAGTCTTCCGCTGTTCATGAGAAAACTATGTCTCCTAGACCTTGTCTTAGGTGGATACCAACGGGTAGAACCTTTAAAACAATTGGTCTTAGGTGGGTTCCTACTGGCAAGATATTTCCCTCTAGCTCAAAAAAGGTTCAAGGTGAACCCCAACACGGTTCTCACAAAGATATCACTAACCCACAAGCAAGCATACAAACTACTGATAAAAGTGCAGGTATTAAAATAAAGGTTCAACAAGAACACAAAGGTTTTCCATATTCATACCGTTCAACAAAAGACACTCTCAGAGTTTGGTTGCTGAAGAAGCAGATATCAGAGAAATACGTGTCTCAAGGGTTTCACAAGTAAGATTGATAATGACTTACAATCACATTTCAGGCTGTAACTCGAACGTCAAAGAAAGGGAACTTTATCTCTTCAACGATAAGTTACCCTCAAAACGAGAAATTCATATTTCTCGGTCACGAGCTTATATTAAAACTATTCAAAAGTTTTATGCTCGTGTACAAGGCTTATAGTCAAATTTCAGACTGTAACCCGGGCTCACAAGACAGGAAAGTTCATCCCGAGTATGACTTATCCTCAAAACGATAAATTCAATTTTTCTCGGACACGAGCTTACATTAAAACTATTCGAAAGTTTTAAGCTCGTGTATATGACTTCTAGGCGCATCACAGCTTAGAACTCGGACCTTAACTATGGAAAGTTTATCTCGGACGATAACTTATCCTTCTTAACGAGAAAATCACATTTCTCGGTCATGAGCTTTTCATAAAAACATTCAAAGTTTTTAAGTTCATGAAAAACGACTTCTAAGTAAATGTCAGCTTAGAACTCGTACTTCCACTTAAGGAAAGTTTATCACGGATGATAACTTATCCTTCACAACGGGAAATTAATTTTTCTCGGTCATGAGCTAGTCACAAAACATTCAAAGTTTTGAGCTCATGTAAATCGGAATTTATTTTAAAACCGTTGAACACAATTTTTCAAGAATTTCTCAAAAGGTTTTTCTAAATCTTTCAAAATTGTGTGTTCAACACTCCATTCCTCATAAGTGGTTTTTATATCTCAAAATTGTCATATGTTATTTTGATCAATTTTTGAGGGGGAGCGTTTTAAAATCAAGCCTTTTAATGTTGTTGGGTACATCTCTAAAATTGTCATATTTTATGTATCCAACACATTCCGAAAATGATATGAAATCGTCAAATGTAATATCTTATACCGGAAAAGGCATCTCAACTCCGTACCTCAACATATTTTGTGGTGTCGTTTTTCTAAAATCTTGTCAAATTTTGTCTCAAGACACACATATATTGTTGAGGGGGAGCGACCCGACTGAAAATGTTCCATGATTCATGCGTACACACATGTTTCTCTCCCAATCGGTTTTCAGAAATTGTCATATTTTAATCAATTGGTATCTCTAATATGATGTTTTTATATTAGAGATAGGGGGAGAAAATGTGATTAAAATGTAATATATCGCAACATGTGATCTTAAAGACTCAAGTGGAACTCTTTCCTTCACATGCCAAACTATTTCGTAAATCGATGCATGTGTGTAGGGGGAGCTTTTCGAAAAGATAAAACTTTCAAAGTGTTAAAAGTTTTGATTTTTATCAAGCACTTTGAATGGTTTTCAATGGTTTTATGGTTACGATCTTTACCCAAAACAACCTACTATCCACGATGGAACGATGGAGTCAAAAGGTGGTTTAGGATAGGAAACTAAGTCCTATGATCCAACCAGAACCGGAGGGATCTACCCAAGGACATTCCATAGCTAGAAATAGTTGTCCTTAGGAAAGATGGAGTGGAATGAAGCTGAATGCGGACCAAGTACTTAAGTTAGCACTGGAACAATCACAACAAGGTTCTACTGATGACGTATTGGTAAGCATTGAAGGAGTTGAATATTCTATGCAACTTAGGTAGAAACCGGGTTAACACATCTTTTGAAGACTAGTGTCATGGACCCAGTGATGCGATGCACAACCCTTTCCCAGCCATTCGAGTTTCTCTCAAAATAAACTTGTCTCATTGTCACGGAGATCAACACGTATCTATTGACTTTCTCACTCCGAGTCAGTTAATATTGAAAAGGTGGCAGTCTGCTCCAGCCTCCGATTACCAAAAATGCACTTAGAGTCTAGAGCCAAACGAGATCAATTTATCATCTCATTAGGACACAATCGAGTCCTACGCATTATCCTTGTGATATTGCCAGAACATCTGAGTGATACGATTCACAATGAAGATGGAAATCCTGCTTGAGCCAGCATCAAACAAGCTCATGGTAGGTAACTTGTGCGATTCTACACGAATCAAACATGTGAGAACTGGAAAGCAACTAAGTTTCGATTCTTAATTGATTCAAACTTGATTCCAGGTTTCTTCGCAAAATCCATGTGATCTTGCCAGAACATTCAGAGTGACACTCATTAGTGTTCACAGTGACGAATGGAAATCCTTCCAGTGTCAACATCAAACAGCACTGCGGTAGGTAACTCGCAAGATTCTCTATGAATCAAGCTTGTGACAAACTGGAAAGCAACAATGGTGCGATTCTTTTAGAATCAAACTTGTTCCAGGAAATCTGAATTGACGACTCTAATCAGACGGATAATTTATCCTTATGATTCACTCTTTACGTTCGCAGTCTGCTTTGAGACGGTCGAGTAAAGAGAACTGGCTACTACCGTCGGGAAACCCTGTCAAGGAGGTTCTTAATCGAATCTACCTGATCACAGGTACGGTATTTAATACGTTTAACGGTCTTCACCGACCGGAGGTAAAACGCTACCGAGTTAGGGTGAAATGTTCAAAGCCATTTCGTCCGTGTCTATATATGTTGCTGCATATCAAGAAGGTGGCGTAGCTGTGCAACCGATGTCGATTCAGAAGTCACAAGAGCACAAGATGGCGATAATCAAGATACCTAAGAATGTAAGAATGTAATAGGTCATCTTAGTCACAAGGAGTACAGATGAAGATCTCAAGCACTCAAAGTCAAATGACAAAGGCTCAAGATAAAGATCACGAAAGCATGAAGGAACAAAGCTGTTACAAACAAGATCAAGACCAAGATACAAGACCAAAGCAGGAAGATCTCCTCTACAAGAATGTATTCTCTCAATCATCTTATGCTTGTTAAGCTTTTTAAGATGACCGATACATTGGGGGAGATTGTTAGCCCTATATTTTATATAGTCGAACAAGAATGTAATAGGTCATCTTAGTTATTAGTGGTCTTGTATTGTAATAGGTTAGTCGGGTTAACCGGGCTTGGACTTTAAGCTAATATTGTCTAAGTTAGGGGCGTAAGCCCAAGCAAAGCCAAGCCCGGCCCAAGGAAACAAAGCCCACGGCCCAAAAGGCCAAGGGTATATAAAACCTCTTCCATGTGTGGAAGAGGGTGTTGGTTCATTTCATAAAACACATAGTTTTAGTGTAAACCTTCCACTTCTCTCTCTACTTTCTCTTTCTACTTTTCTTCTCTTTCTCTCTCTAAGAATCTTGTGTTATGGATTGAATGGGAATAACAGTTATGATTAGAAAGGTTGATGTTATTTAGATGTTATACCGAAATAACGATGTTATTTAAGAATTCGATATTACGACACCTAGAGCTTTAAGAATCAAAATATATCCCACATCTCGTGTTCTATGTATGTAAACTTTCGATCTGATAAATAATGATTAATATAAGTATTCAAAATAAGCAACACCACCAAATTCTTTTTCTCTTTTATGTATATTCATACGAAACAAATAGTCAACCACATGCCACACGTTGTTTCTTTCGGCGTTTTGACGTTGTTTCTTGTAGCGCCTTACTCGTTTAGATCAATGTAGTTTGTCGGTCAAATAATAAAGATAGTGAACCACATACTTTACTCATTTCTCCCTAACCCGGGTGTCTTCACCATGATCACATTAACTTTACCCATTTCCCTTTTTACGGTTTATAAGACTGTAGAAACATGATATGAAAACACAAGGATTTGAAATCTTAAGCAGCAGGATATTTGAGTGTCTAGAATGAGGAGGGATAGAAGAGTCATTTTCAGGTACCGACAGGATAGTGATGGAGCAGAATGTAGAAAATCGTTTATTTTTGGGGTTATTTTAAGATGCAGTATAGTATGGTCCATGCATATTTATGTATGTATCCACCACCTGCATGCGATGTCTGACCACCCTGGGAAGAAAAGAACGAAGGATATTAATTTGTTCACACATCCCATCCCTTCCATCACAGCAGCCCTTTTTACTTACTACTATACAATAAAATTTGCTTTACAAGTTATATAAAAAAAAAGTAGAATTCTTCTACTGTCTACAAAGTTCACACAGAAATGATAGTACGTTTGTTAATATGACGGCACAAGATACAACTTTTCTTCACTCGAGTCTCACAGGTGTGACGAACTCGTACATATTTATCAGCTACAAGCAACTCGTATCCCGTTGACGAAGCTAGCTAAAATGTAAAAAATTTTAAAAATGACACGCTATCAAATTTGTCATATGTTGTCTTGAGATTTTTCTTCTTCTTATGAATATGGTATTACCAAATCGTGTCTATATTATACTTGTGACACTTCTAAACTTGCAATAATTTATATAAGCTAGCTAGCTTTTTTTTGAAAATATATAAGAGCATCCACAATGTTAATTTGAGCAAAGACTTGGCATTATTTCAAAAAGCTATTTGAATGACTTTTTGCATTGTAAGTAAAGCTTGTTAAAAGACTTTTAGCAAAATGACTTTTAGTTTTACAAGTGTTTGAAGAAATAGTGCAAACCAGGTTTTGTTGTAGAATTTCCATTATACTCCCTCCATGAACATAATGAAAAGCTTTTGAAAAGCTTTTAAGCATTGGAGTGGTTCTTTATACAAAGCTTTTTAATAAATGTGAGTTATTGAAATGTTGAGGTGTCAAAGATAAAAAGTCAATATAGCTTTTTCCAATTGCTCATGCTCTAAGCTAGCTATTAGCAATTTTATCACTCTTTTGAACACACTATCTTATCACTTAGCGACTACAACAAATTAATGATAATGTAGTTGGGATATTGTATCACTTAGCGACTACATGCAATGCATTGGGAACTAGAGATAGTTGAAAACATAATATAGTGTCACGGAAATATGTTGGAGGTGTATAATGCGATCCCATCCCTACCATTAACATGATGTCTCCTATCACCGCTCTATTTCTTTGGTTCCCATAAGTCAAACATGTGAAGCCTTGCACAACAAGTCGTACCAAATATTAGAAATTAATAACATCATAAGTAGTCTACTATGAATTTATAATATTCTGATAGCATACACGAAGTACCAACTAAAACGAAACACGCGTCCAATTTGGAGTTAGCAAAGAAGAACATAATAATTGAGGAAATTTGGTTGTATCTTTATATGTTCACCATGATACACTCGTATTGTTGACTCAGTTATTAACATATTGAACGATTTGACTTCAAGTATATCTTTTTATGCTAAATTTTGAAATAAATTTGGCTAACATTAAAGGTGGAAGTGAGCCTAGACATTCGTGAAAATCTCAAAATCAGATTGGTAAAAATCTAAAGTGAGCCATGCAATGAGCACAAATCAGATTATCAGCATGTTTTAGCTTATTAAAGCTTTAGGTACAAATTATTTAAATTGGGAAAGTTGATGTAAAAGTCACCTAGTCCGAAGAATGGCCCATTTCAACCACATCATAAGTTATATTTTTAGCTTATTATTTAAACTAGGTAAGGTGCCCGCGCTTCGTCGCGGGCGTTTCGATTTCGTTACTTGAAACGTGTATGTCCGGTAAATACAATTCTAGTCTGCTTTCAATCCTTGGGTGCTTTCCACTGGTGATGGCTCTGCACCAAGAAATGAAGATCTTTAATTATGAGACACAACAAATAACCTGGTCCTTTATGCAATTCAGTGACCAGGACTACTGAATTTAAAATTAGATACAAAAAGTGATGGGCAAAGAGGGGAAATGTGTTGCTAGTGCAACAGTTAAGGAAAACATATTAGTGAAAGGAGCTATTACCTTTATCAGCAAGTATCCAAAGTCAAAATGTTGCTGTGCAAATGGGTGAACATTGTTACCTTGTTTGATCTGCATGAAATCATGAGGAAAAGTCAGATATTTCAAAGGTTTCTCTAATATGAGTAACCAAATTTATTTGTGTACGATAGTACCGAAATGGGTTAATATTGCAACCTTGTTTAGTCTGCATAAACTTTTATGGAGACAGTATGATACAAACTAAGAAAAAACTAAATATTTGTGTCTTTTTTATACCATGTCTGCTATTATGTTTCAGTTACATGCGAGTCAACTATGTTGTATGGCAAAAAAAATATGTTCTCCAAACAAAAGATTGATAATAGAGTCTCCATTTATTTCAACAATCCACCACCAAGCAAAACGCATATGAACGTGAAATCCTATATTGTGTATTGTATCTGTGTGGCCCCGTAACAGAACAAAGAGAAAGGTCATAAAGTATTTACGTGCATCATATCAGGTTAAAATATTAGTGGTCATATACATAATAATCCTAACAAAATTTTAAAATTTTTTGGAAAATGCAAATGTAATATAAGAGATAAGAGAGTAAAAAGAGGTGTCAAGAAAAACCTTTGCTTGGAAGAGACATATATTTTCAGCTCCAGCGCTGCGGAGTAACTGATTTCGTGATGTTGGTCATGTAGATCATTTGTACTTATATCCCTGCTGGACCTCCCTCTAATTTCATTTGTGTCCGTTGCTGTGATGGTACTCTTCCTGAAAAGAAAGGCGTCACATTGTAAATTAACAATCATAAAAACAATCTCGTTGTTTTACTTTAAGCTATTACATATAGTTAATGGCTGAGCAGTTGATGGAAGTTACCTGAACATGTTATTCCGACTTCGCGGGTAGCCATGGTTGTAATGATGGTTCTTGCCACCTCGTCAATTACATCATGTGGGGGAGAGGCAACCCCATGGTTGGGCGCTTGTGGGGCAAGGCCACCCAGCTTGGATACGTCTTGGTCGATGGCTCAAGAGAGGAGACCCATGTGCAGGTATTTCGGATAAGCAAGCACATGGCTCGAAGAACTTCTCAACTGCTTGAAAAGGTTACAGCAGATAAGAAAAATAGAAAGTGAGTACCATTTTTCAGCTAAAAGGAACCACACTTTTTGCAGCAGAAAGGATGGTTATCTTCAATACACTCGTGAAAAAATGGCGAATCATAATTCCGATTATAGTTTATAGAAGCTTCAAGCACCATTCCAGAGTGTACTGCAAGTTTTCTTCTGGCTTTACCGCGACATCTTTAGAGCTTCTTTATATGATCAGGCTGCCAAAGCATACACACATAGTTGAGTTGGGCGGGCTGCAATCAAATATATACCGAAAAATTACATTAAAGCTTATGCGAGAATCTGCTAAAGGGTATTTCATAAACGATGGCAAAAAATATATTGTAAGACCGTGGTTTTTTTATGAAAAGCATCAGATAACTTGTGAAAAACATGTGGTACTAAACCATTTTGGTCATAGTCAATACTTGAGATGTGTTACTTATCTGCCCAATCCATTAATATTTCTAAATAATTACATATATATTCATAATTTTTTTCCAATATCCTGCCAGATTTTTTAAGTCGACACTTTGAACAGGGAACCAAAAAGAATACCTCGGATTTCTGCATTGCGTGTGCAATTTCAAGTAGGGGTCTTCTTGAATGCTGTGATCTCTTACTTGAATGTTGTGGTCTCTTACAACACTTAGAAAACTGTTCGCCCAACAAAAAAATAAGGATTAAGAAATATTACGAATATAGTAGAGGGAAAACGCCTGTAAATTGTTTAACTCACTTTGAGTTGCATCACCGGTAGGCACGTCGTCATTACGATTGTACATTGAGATCCTCTTCGTAATTCTTAACTGTCATATTGATGTGTGCCTACAACTTGCAGCCTGGTAAACATGAAGGAAAAAAACAGCAGTAAAGACTTTGCATCCATAGATCAAGACTGATGATCAAAAAGTATGACAACAAACATAAATATTTCGACGTCAATTAAAATGACATGTATGATTTGTTTATCAACTATAATTGTGTAACAGTAGATAACTTGCCTTTAGAAGGATGTGCAAACCCGAATCCATAATAGGCGAAAGCAACTCCGACTTCAAAAGAAAATATCCTGAAATGCAGAATAAGTACGGATTTCAACATATTTCCTATATTCAATATCCAATTTATTCAACATATAAGGTACGTTAGAAAGATCCGATCTCAATATATCAATATGTAGTATTTTTACCCATTACATATATTCCATAATAACACATGATTAACCCTTACTTTAAAGTTTAAATTGCTTATCTACAAATAATGGTTGCCACTTTTTATGACGGAACTTAATTAGGATGATGTATGGCATTATTGTTTGAACCTTATTGTCTGCGTACCGTTACAACTGTAAGTGGTTTGATAAAACTGCTTTGGTAATAACGTGGGGCTCAGATATGCACCGCAATAGTTTCATCATCGCCCTCCTTTACTGTTCAATTTAAACATAGAGTAGCACTGTTTGTACCTGCCTCGTATAATTTCTCGTTCCTTTTGTCAGCAATGTGTCCAGACACATTGCCGAGACAACGAAACTATACTGCTAACAATAGAGGGAATTGTGAACCACAATCGTATTTAAGCAGAAAGTGACAAAGATGGTACGTAACCGTGGTGTATGTTCCCATCAAAGAAGCATGTATAAAAGGGACATCGGCCCGCCATGGCTGCAAACACGTTTGTGCGTTGCCCCGCCAAGATACGGGCCAATTTGATCATAGTGATGAGACAACTACCAGCGTCACACAACCATAAGTATCATTGTAAACAGGCAACCGTATGAGCTAATCATTGTAAACATAAAAAAACGCATGATGATCGTGTTAAGATTTCAAATGAAGTCAATCTATAAAATAATATGTAACTCACATTTCAGATTCAAATCCAATATCCGAAAAAACTTCGGGAGTTAAGGGAGGTCCAAGCTTGTACTTTCTTTGGGTCAGGTCATCCTTCCTTGCAAATTGTCCTGAATATCATCATACGCTAGTTACACGAACAGGAAAAATGTAACTACCATTAGTCCATAAGGCATGAGAAGCATTCTATTTTGGCAACAACAAAAATGCAACACAAAAATATAATATACAAAACAGAAGATCAGTTACCTTGAGTTCGTCATTTGATGCGTACTAATGGAAAACCAAACCATTGAATCATGAGAATAGACTGTTCAATTTAAACAGGGAGTAGCATTGTTTCTACCTGCCTCGTATTATTTCTCGTTCCTTCTGTCAGCAATATGTCGAGACACATTGCCGAGACACATCATAAACGAAGATATAGTAAGTACTCCACATCCTTTTTTCACACATCTTAATCATAAGCACAAAACACTCAAAAGATGTGAATGTGCCATGGGTGCAAAGCTATCAGCTTTCTTAAAATACTGGTACATTTGCACCATCAATACAGCCTTTTCAAACACCTTTCATTATCTCTTTCTCAAAAACAAAAAAAAAATGAAGTTGTTACCTCCATGGACACGATGTATCATTCCTGGTAGGATAACGTGGGGCTCAGATATGCGAGGGTGGGACGGGAGGAAAGGGTACGTGACCTGACATGGCTGCAAGCACAACAGCGTGCTGCCCCGCCAAGTTTCGGCCCACTTCCACCCTACACCATCCGCCAACCGCAACAGTTTCATCATCGCCCTCCTTTAATGTTCAATTTAAACATAGAGTAGCATTGTTTGTACCTGCCTTGTATTATTTCTCGTTCCTCTTGTCAGCAATGTGTCCAAACACATTGCCGAGACAACAAAACTATACTGCTAACAATAGAGGGAATTGTGAACCACAATCGTATTTAAGCAGAAAGTGACAAAGATGGTACGTAACCGCGGTGTATGTTCCCATCAAAGAAGCATGTATAAAAGGGACATCGGCCCGTCATGGCTGCAAACACGTTTGTGCGTTGCCCCGCCAAGATACAGGCCGATGTGAGGGGATCACTGTTCCTAGGGGAACGTGATTCCCCTCTATCATAACCCAACATGGCTGCAACCTTCAGAGGTCGCCCTGCCAAGATCCGGGTTCTCTTACATTTATCCACGCCTGTTGAACTCATCACAGCCTGACATAAACATTATCCATCAATGAATCGACCAAAGTTAAACTGAAAATGCACTGGTGCAGCCAAGGAAGACGCCAAGGCATTTATGAGTCGGCATCTTCCTATTTGTTGGTATACATTTTTATAAAGCTGCCAAGAAACGGGTTCTCTGCCGTTTAGTCCATGGTCCATTGGATGGTCGGTGCATCTTCGTTTTCTAGGAACATGGACCATAGTAGGCTCAGATAGGTTGCCCTTCAAGGGTAACCGGACACACACGGCATGGCTGCATCCTCAAGGGTTGCCCCGCCAAGGTCCGTGTAGGCTCACGTTTAACCTGGGCTGTTTCAAAGTCATCACAGCCAGGTGCACTCATCACAACCCACAACCACAGGTGTCCCCATATAGAAAGCATAAAAATGTGTCTTACAACCACATGTCGCAAACATAAATAAACAATAATTTCTGTGTAACCCATTTATTTATGAGATCACAAACGTGAGACGCCCGTGACAATCGTCGCCTGGCATCAAGACCGGCAACGAAAGACAGGCTCCCTAGGAGGAACAGTTTCCCCCTAACGATGGTATTTGTTTAATGTTTTGCCCCTCTCACACAACAGTACCATGCTCTCTTAGAAGCCTCAAACTTAACCACAATCGTGGATTTGGTTCTCACAAAAACCTAATAAACAAACACTCCCAACAGTAGGAAGATTTATTTATGAGATCACAAACGTGAGACGCCCGTGACAATCGTCGCCTGGCATCAAGACCGGCAACGAAAGACACGGCCATCGCTATCGCTGCCCGACATGAGTCCCATTGTTTACATATGAGGCTAATAATAGCTTTATGAGGCTGTGATGTCCGCTAATTGTTTACAACATGAGCAACAGCTGATAAAGCCATTGTTAACAAAGCCATTGTTGGGAGTGTTTGTTTAAATTAGCTAATAATAGCCTCATATCAGAAGCTTCAAAATTGACACAACTCCGAAAAAACGAAAGGTCCCCTTACAAACAAACATAGCCATAAACAAATGCTCCCATCTTATATACTGCTAATAATAGAGGGAATAGCTAATAAAATATACCTTTGTTACGAAAGAGACCACATTCGATTAAGAACAGACCCAATAAGTTCCAGGCCTCCTATCCCATCTCTAAGATGAAAACATCAACCCCATTATCATACCTCGTCTATAAGATCGAAACGAACCCCCAAAAGATGTAGCCCCATTATTATAGATCATTTCTAACATCGAGCCAAGACCCAAGTAAATATTAGATCATCTGTAACATTGAGCCAAAACCCCAATAATAGATCATCTATAACATCAAGCGAATAGATAACATGCGGTCCAAACCACAAAGACATACCCAAATCACACATTATCGAAAACAGATGATCCAAATCAGAGGAGTTTTATAAAAATGATTTGATCAAAAACAAATGATCCAAAATCATCTAAAAACTCATTTGATCAAAAACAGATCCGAAAAATAACAGATCAAGAAAGATCTTGAGAGAGAGAACAAATGGTGGGTGGGATGTGTGTGCATTTGTTTATTAGGTTTGTGTGAGAACCAAATACATGGTTGTGGTTAAGTTTGAGGCTTCATGGTTGTGCTTAAGTTTGAGGCTTCTGATACTGTTGTGTGAGAGAGGCAAATAATAAACAAATACCATTGTGAGGGGATCACTGTTCCTAGGGGAACGTGATTCCCCTCTATTATAAGGTATATAATTTTAGTAATATTTTTTCAGTCCAATGACCGATATCGGCCCATGTAGTTTTGATCCGTCAGGTTTCAGGGCCATCAATAGCTCGCAATAACCCGTCTTAAGGCGCACTAAAGCTTGAGGCGTGGCCTCCACGCTACGTAATACGTCAAGGCGCGCTACGACATGATGTGCGATAATTTTTTGAATTTAACTCCAAAAATGAATATTGTTACAAATAAGGAGAGTTTTATACCTTTAATTATATTGTATAACACTTATTATGAGCTTAAGATAAATATAATATTGAAATATCATAAATCAATATATATCTTTATATGTTGTGCAACTATAAGTCACGTTTTAGAAACGCTAAAGATTCGCCTTAGCCGCTAAAGCGTGTAGCTTAGACATGTCGCCACGTCACGCCTCACGCTATTTATAACCATGATTTTTTTCTAGAAAACTGATGGAAACATGTTATTCACAATTAATTTCCCAATATGAATGGTGTAAGTAGTGACCGGTTTTTTAAAAACCGGTATAAAAAATCGGAACTGGTTTTTATAAAAAAAACGTTTTTTACCAGATCGGTTAAAAATAACCGAACCGGTTAGATCGGTTTTTCAATTTCACCCGTAATCGATTTTACCCGGGTTTTTTTAAAATCGGTTTAACCGGTTTTTTAATTTATAAATTAATTATTTTTTATAATATTCGAATTAAATTTGTTTTTTATGATGTTCGAATAAAAACCCGGTTATAAAAACCGGTAAACTAGCGTTGTTTTTTTTTTAAATAATCGGTTTAAGAAAAACATAACCATCATATAGCCTTTTGATATGGTGTTTTGTGTTTATTTTTATGTTTTTGATTATTTTTAAGGCTTGGTAAGCTAGCATAATTACATGTAGTGAGTTGGGGTTGAAAACATCTAAAAAACACTCTTATTTCTCTAATCTCTTTTATTTGTCTAATCCCGAATTACCGATATAAAGGAAAATTCACAATCACAATATACTTCCACTAATGCCCCCGTTGCCTCTTGCCATCAACGAAAAATTTACACAAATGACGGTGTTGAGCGAATTAGACCAACAACGAGAAAATGCGATGTTTGATCTAATTACGATTTGTGTGTTATGAAAGATGGGGTGGAAAAGGCGCGTTGCAAGAAGTGTATTAAGTTTTATAGCCCGACGTCTAACTCTACACTACGGACTCACATGAACGGTTATACCGTGGTTATCTAAGGTGATACGTCACAAGGTACTATTGGTGCGGATGGTCATGTTTTTATATTTGATAATGATGCGATTCGACCTGCTTTTACGAAGTTTGCCATTCAACAAGCGCTTCCATTCAACCACTTCGACAATGTCAAGCTTACGGAGATCATCAAAAAGAGGATACAACCGCGCTATGAACATGTAAGTCGTACTACTCTAAGAAGTGATGCATTTAAATCATAGGAAACGGCTAAAAATGATATTATTAATGGTTTTCGTAATTATAAATATGGTGTTTCTATAAATACGGATACTTGGACTGCACCACATGGTACAATAAATTCTTATTTAGCCATTACGGCTCATTGGTTTAACCCCGAATCTTGGTTATTAATGAAGCGGACAATTGGTTTTAAACTATTTGGTTTGTCTCATACGGGATCTTATTTAAGAAAAAATTTACATGACACTTTAATTGAATATAATTTAGATGATAAAGTTTTTACGATTTCATTAGATAATGAATCTAATAATAATAGAACTATGGATTTGTTAAAATTACGTATAAACCCCGTTTTAGATGGTGCTTTTTTTCATTCCCGTTGTGTTGCTCATGTTATAAATTTATCCGTGCAAGCGGCATTAAAATTATGTGATAGTTTTTTAGGGGTTTATTTGTAACTATATATAGTTCGAGTAACGAACGACAAATGAACTATCATCATTTTCGTCGACAATGTGGTCATGAACCCCTAGGACCTTGCTATGATAATAATACTAGGTGGATTTCTACTTGCATGATGTTTGAAAATATATTACGACAATGTAGGACTTTAAACGCTTTTAATGAAATACTTGTTAGTAGAAATAGATCCACTTCGATAAGCGACCAAGATTGGGAACGATTAAATGATTTGACTAAATTTTTACAAGTTTTTAAAGTGGCAACAACTATATTATCTGGTGTTTATTACCCAACTAGCCCCTTAGTCTTAAAGCAAATTTATGTTATGACGGAAAAATTAGACGAATTAAAAACGTCACCTTGATATAAAAAAGAAATTTGTAAAATATTTTGCTAGTTTACGTTTGGTTTTTAGTTGTTCCGCCGCACTTAATCCATGTTTAAATTTTGGAGGGGTCGAACTTTTAATAATAAGAATAATGAACAATTTAGACTTAACTTATGGGTTAGACCCTAACGAACCCGACTAAAACTATATAGACTTCCAAAATTTTAAATTTAAAGATACTTTTCAAAAATTATTTGGAATTTATGCACAAAATATGGTCAACAACAAAACCCAATTTTTGACCAAATGGGACCAGAACATCGAGAATGGGAAGTGGTTCAAGTGACATTGATATAAATCTTTGTGATAGTTTATTTGAAGACACTACAAAGCGTCAACGAACATTGGAACCGTCAAGCGAGTTGAGACAATATATGGCTACAAACTTTTTAGTAACTTTAAGGCCCGAAGAGTCTGTAAAGTTTGACATTTTGGCTTGATGGAAAGAAAGGTAAATTCAGTTTCCAATTTTATCCGTTATGGCTCGTGACTTATTAGCGGTCCAAGCTTTGACGGTAACTTCAGAATCGGCCTTTTCTATTAGCGGTAGAATTATATCGGAAAAAAGTTCAAGACTAACCCCCGAATACGTGGAAGTATGTGTATGTTTGAAAGATTATTTGGACGGAGTAGATAGGATACAACATGAAACATCGTTGGAAGGTTCGGTATTAGAAGGCATTGAAGAAACTATAGCAAACGAAGAAGTTGATTTAGTTCTATTACCTCCAACTACGGAATCAAATGAAGGTGAGTTTGAACCTTTAGAATTTGAAGACGTAGATGTAGACAAATTTTTAGATGATTTAATAACTTGAGTATAAGGGTGATGGCAATGTCAAAGCTTGATACACGTCTTGCACTCCTAGTTTTAAATTTATAAACAAGAATTATTAACTCATTAACAACGCATACGAGCAAGTATACTCGTTCAATTGTAGCAAAGTTGGGAAAGTCAAGGTCTTCCCATGGGATTTGCGTATATTCAAAACATGGCAATGGTGTAAGTAATAGGGTTGTCACTACCATTATTACCGCTAGAATAAATATAGTAAAGGAAATTATAACTAAAAGTAATTCTTGTGTGAATTCCATTTCATCCGTATGAGAGATCAAATATGTGTGGTTAACAACTATGAATCACAAATCTAAAGTATATGAACTTTATTCCATGGTGTATTTCATAAAATCCATATTAACAAGTTGAATCAGACAAGCCCTTTCGACCTACGATCATCTATTCCAACCCATCGTAATTAACATTTGCTAGAAGATATTAAAAGATAAGTTTGGTTTGAATGGGTCCTTTCGACCTATACCCAAGATAAATATTTTGACAAGTTCCTTTAACCAACTCGTCTCGGTGAGTGTCAAACACCAAGAAACCAAATCGACTCATACATAAATCATTTAGAACATAGTTTACCGGAAATCCTTTCGACCTTTAAAGCCAATAAAAACTATATTTCATTGATTGTCAAAACATGTTTTAGGAGTTTATCAACCATACAAACCTAATTATATTTTCTCGAT
Organism: Glebionis coronaria; assembly: GCA_025667525.1. NCBI lineage: Eukaryota > Viridiplantae > Streptophyta > Magnoliopsida > Asterales > Asteraceae > Glebionis > Glebionis coronaria. The sequence continues at coordinate 218,901,790 of CM046877.1, forward strand.
TATAATTGAAACTCTCCTTTAGAATCCATATTATTCACATAAGCATATCACACTACTCAGAAATCATATGCAAGCACATTTCATCAAAATGCATCATCACACTAAACATTCAACAATACTTAAATTAAACTTAAAATCAATGCAAGTACAAGAGTTTTACCACAAGGTTCTTCAATAACAAAATTACTAACACTAGAATTTATAGCAATTTCAAGCCTCTAATCGAGCAAGCAACCACCAACCGAATTCCCACTACTCGAAATTCGTCCCTCATATGAGGATTAACAGAGTTTAATTATCTTTTGGGTTAATTAGTAATGGTGTTCTAACCTTTGTCAAGGGTTAGAGTTCTTACAAAAGCAATCACACCTAGAACCATAACCCTTGGGTCTAATTTATACATAGAATAGGCATGGAGGAGAGGGAAAAACGTCCACAAAGTGTTATGGGAGGGAAATGACCAGCCTCCCATTGATTGTGTGAACTAATGGCTTGTTTAAAGCTTAATTAACAAAATCCGTTTTTAGAGTTGCTGTCGGCACAAAAAGTTTTCGACCGTCTTCCGACTTGGCTGGCGGCTTCTTTTGCATGGTTGGTTGGCAACCACTTAACTTGGCTGTCATCTCCTTTTCCTGCTGCCTACTTCTTCACCATCTTTTCCTTATTTCTACTTTATTCCTTATTCTTTTGTTCCATTCTTCATTCCTTCTTCCAAACTTTCCAAAACACTTATTCCTTTTATTAATCATCATACGAGAGCTATACTTTCCTGTCTCGTTCATTCTTTTGCCTCCAAATCTTTTCTTTTCATCTTATCTCCGCGTTTCTTTTTCCTTGCTAACTACAAAACACAAGAAGCGAACTTTGTATAATATTAGCAATAAAAGTCCGTTTATTACCACAAATCCTATATTAAAAGTAAAGATAACGCGTATAAAAACATGATGGATTTGAGCGTTCTAAACTCCCCTCACACTTAAGTTTTGCTCGCCCTTGAGCAGGTGAAGTAAAATCAAAATTAAAAATAAACGCAAAATTTTATTTAAAACACCTACTCTATTTTGACTCTTAAAAACAAAAACTAAAAAAAAGTAGTAAACCAATCCGATGGGGCGTGAGCACCCGCCAATTTTATCAAAAAGGTCTTTTATTGTTTTTGAGTAAATAAAAGCAAAAAACACTAATCACCAAATGATCACTTCCATCATTCTCCACATACCACTTTTTTTTCTCAACTTCAAATATCAGTCTTGACACATTGGCCAATCGACACTACCATATCACTTTTTCTTCCTTCATCTTCATAGTTTATAGCTCATTGGCTATTTATACTTAAGCACATAGCTCATTAGATATTTTGCATCTCCTTCGCAACCCTCTCACACTTTGGATGAGCATACGCTACAAAAAAATACAAACTAGAGTAACTACTTCTTTTTTTTGAAATAACAATATAATGTATCGTTTTTAGTGTAGTTGTCTCTTGGTCTTATCGAATTGATATAACTTTCCAAGTTTGACTTTATTGTTTCTGGTGATAAAAGGTTGATTGATATCTATTTTTACTTGACAAAAAGCAATCAAAAAGGTAAAAATAATATCTAGTACATAATACGTACTACTCTAGAACAAATTGCAACTACCACAATGAATGCATAAAAAGAATGTAAAATACAATTTTACTCTACAATCACAAAATACAAAATATACAAATTTTAAAACTAAATCTATTTTTTATTAATTCTAAAAATACAAACTTATAAAATCTAAAATATATAAGTTACAAAAGTGAAAATACAAAGTAACAATTAAGATCTATTAATACAAAAACAGTCAACATTTCATTCGAACTTAGCTACAATTCTGGCCCAACTGGAAAATGAGCCCAACAACATTTAAACAGAAACAAAATTCCATTAATAGGCCCATATTAAAGTGAAGTAAAAGAATCTATATATCCAACTAATAGATTGGGCTAAATTGGACGAAGAGGTGTTAGTTACTAAACACTAATTTCAAACAATAAAAATCAAACTTGTATAATGAAAACAACAGAATGAATTTGAAGCAACTGAAAATCAGATCACATAAAGCTAAGAACATAACAAAAAGCAAATAACGCATAGATCTGTAACATTGATGACAGAAAAAGTCTTAGAAGTAGAATGCTTATTCTAACTACTCTTACTCTAAATCTCACAAAGTAGCATTACTACTACAAAAGGAAACAAGATCTCATTCATCTAAATACACCTAAATCCCTACTGGTCTAACACCGATAAACATAATATGCGAGCATATAGAAAACTAGAACACATGAAACAAATTATCCTCTACAAACTTGAACAAATCACAGTACACATAAGTAGATTAAACAAGTTTACACTATGATCACTATAGCAAAACTTAAACTAAGAATATGCAGAAAAATTAACAACGCGCTTAACCAATTTTATCCGAAGACTTAGTCCTTTGATGTCGAAGTTAGGCGCTGAGCCAACTTATCTAATCCCGATCTCTAATTCACCAATTCTACTGCTACTGTTCCTTCAGAACCTCGTTTTAACTGCTTAACCGAAACTCCTTTCTACCAGAAACTAGTGAATCAACAATTCCAAGCAAAACATGTGAAACAAAATCCAAAGAAAACCTGCAAAACAAAATACTGGCAAAAATAATATAGACTAAAACGTCACTCACGAGCTTGTAAAAGCTGATGAGCTGTAAGGTTATGACATAACCTAAGTTACTCAAGTATTAAAGAAAAGTATTTAGAAGAAACTTTAATCTTTTTCAACATAATTTTATATGTCCCATTTGAATGAATATAGAGGCTGTTCTAAATCTTCATAAAAGCTCAATTAAGCTGGCGAGCTTATGAGATCAGTAAAACGAAAAGCTTGTTATTAACAGAAATCAGAATCTTAACAGTATTCTACAAGGTTTAAACTGCTTATCGAAACTAGATGAAATCTTGAACTAATCCTACTTTCTAATCTCTTATCTGTCTATTCGTGTAAACCACCTATCTACCTAATCTTGAACACAAATTTGAAGAAAAAAACTTCTCTTAGACTTAATCTGAATCCTAACTAATCACTAAGTACCTCGTGAACAGTAACCACACTCGAATGAACAATAACTCGAGCCATCAACTAGTACTAAAAGATCACGAGTCAAAACATCCTACAATCAAATCTCATACGCTACAAACATCTTATGAGTCAAAAGCTTTTAAGATCAGTTGATAAAATGATATAAGAGAAAGCAAGAGATTGAGAAAATTAAATCTTTAAGCTTCCATTAATGGTGGAAAATGAATTCAGTTACAAAAGCTAACAAATTTTGTTACAAAAGTTTAACAAGAAAATTAAAATAGGATTAAACTAACTAACTAATTTCTAAACTAACTAGGTGAAAACTACTCCTAGTCTAACCGTCTTCAAGTGGAGTGTCTTCTTGGTATTTATAAGCGTCAAGAGGAGGAGTGGATGACTTTCAATGACGTGTGCCATCCAGTAATCTTCTTCCACGTGTAAAATACGAGGTTGATCAATTTAGGGTTCTTCATGCTAAACCTAAAATTTGACGTTTCTTAGTTCTTCCCTCTTGATCAAATTAACTATTATCTTCTTTTAGAGGATAGAATGAGGATCATTTTTGCTGTTTGAAGCTTTGTATGAATCCTTGTAGATTTTTCTTGAATTGAACTTGAAGTTTTATGATGGAAAAGATATGGAACGTCTGCTATCTTTCTTTCTCTCTCTTTGTTACGTAGAAGATGGAGATGAGACTTTGACCAAGTTAAATGAAATAATATAAACTTTTCATTTGTTTATTTTTGGTCCTTCACTTTATCACCTTTTATCAAATGTGTTAAAAGAGTTAAGGTAAATCTCCTTTTCATCCTTTGTTTTTGTAGAAATTGCAACTTAAGCCCTCGATCTTTGAAATTTTGGCAAGCAAGGTCCTTGAAGCATCTTTCGTATTTTTTCTTCGTCTTTTATCATATAAATCCCTTGAAAATGCGTATTTACTCCAAAATGTATCTTGTTTACCTGAAAACACAAAAACACAAATACCCACGTAATTATGATATTTTATAGTTAAATATAATGTATTTGGTTGTATTTTAAGTGGTTCTAAAATCATAATTGATGAGTGTTTTCACACTTATCAGAATACAAAGTGTGATCAACTTGTAATCATCAAAAATATACTTTCCAATACCAATGATTAGCAACAACTTTAAATAACTTTTCTTTTTAAAATTTTGCCTTTTATCATTTATTCTTGTCATAATCATAATAATTGTGATCTCACTGTGGATTAAAAATACTACTAAAAGAAAATAAAATAAAAACATTTTATTCTAAAAATTTTAAATTTTAACTAATTTTTATATTTTCCTCTATTTTTAAAAAAATAACCGTATTCGACGAAATAGACCATTTTTCATATTTGACCACCCCCTCACACTTAAGTTTAACATTGTCCCCAATGGTAATAAACAAATTTCAAAGTATAATAAAATTAGAAAAATAAGGTCAAATGATACTACCGAATTGAAGATATGATCCGCATGTGGTTTGTTGCCTCTTGAGTTTACAAAAAACCCCATATTTTTCACCAATGACGGATTCATAAATAAACCCCCGCAAGTACTGTACTAACAAAAATATTTTCTCCCAAACCAAATAATCATAAAACATAATCTTAACATAAAATACCACATCGTCTTAAAGTCCTAATTCAAACAAAATAAAGTCTTAATCCTTGCAAATAAAAAAAAATTGTTCTCGAAATGAACTTTATCTTACAAATTTTAATGTGTCATGGCATCAGTTGTCTATGTCCTCATCATCATCATTATTGGCTCCTCTTGATGATCCTCTAATGTCAAAGTTTCCGCTTGAAACTATAGAGCTATTGACCCGTACCCGTGAAGAAGTAATCTTCAACGGATACTCCATCACCTCCAAAATTAGTTTCGCCCCTACTAGGGTAGTGTGTGTGAGGATAGGGGTAAGGTATATATGGATATGGATAAGGTGGAATATTGGGCGGCTCATAGGTTGGATAAATAAAGTTTGCTTCATCCGCCAAGTGATGTAGAATCAGAACGGAATGCTCAAGAATGTAGTTTTTCCTCATCGTCATATTATCTCTCCATACCATCATTCTTTGTTAGCCTCAAAATATTGAGTCAAACAAGAATGCTCGGTCATATGTTTATTATGTATCGTATATTAGAACGTTGTAATAGGTAGTAGATTAGTCGTGTTATACGAGCTTAACTTTAGGCTAAAGTTCATTCATAAGTAACTAAAGCCCAAAAGAAAAGCCCGACCCATTAGACTATAGTCCATATACAAGCCCGCATGTGGGTGGACTATATATACCCTTCCTAGCATGTTAGGAAGGGTGTTGGTCATTTTCATTATTTACTCTCTAATCTAATCCTCCGAAAGTTCCAACCATTCTCTCTCTCTTTTCCCTCTCTACTTTCTCTCTCTAGAATTCATCTATCTTCTACCTTTCTTTCTTGTTTAATCATCACAAGTTAGGGACAACAATTGGTATCAATCGCCATGGGGTAGTTTTGTGATTCGTTGTTGATTTTCTACTTAATTCGTATGATTTTCACATAAAATCATCTCGGATTCAAGTTTTTTTTTGTGCTTTTAGTGCTCTAAATCTTGCCATATATATCTCTTCATCTTTGATACGTGTGGTAAGGATTTGGTTGTTGTGGTTTTCTTATTATCACGGACTTGTTGTAAAAATCTCAAGTTTTTACCTTAAGTTTCAGAAGTGTTCTCACATTGCGATAAGGGTTTAAGTATTCCGATCAAAAAAGCCTTAGGGTTTCTACATTGTGATCACGGATTGCGATCAATCGTATTACGATCACTAGTATTGCGATCACTAGTATTGCGATCACTAGTATTGCGATCACAATATTGCGATCACTAGTATTGCGATCACTAGTATTGTGATCACAAACATTGCGACCACGATCACTAGTATTGCGATCACAAACATTGCGATCACTAGTATTGCGATCACTATCATTCCGATCACTTACATTACGTTCGCAAGTATTGCGGTCACAAACATTGCGATCACTAGCATTGCGATCACTAAGCATTGCGATCACTGATATTCCGATCACTCATATTGCGATCACTCACATTCCGATGACTATTCCGATAGATATTTTGTTCGAGTATTTTTCAGACTTAGCCACTATCTAGACTAGTCCCGGAACACAGTTTACACAAAGATTAAAAAAAAAAGATTTTTTGGCGGGAAAACCCAAGTAAAATTTATTTTTTCCTAGACCAATTTTAGGCCATTTAAGCTTCAATTTCAAATTTTGGCGAAGTGAAAAAATTTTCGACCCAAAATTTAAATTTTTGGACCAAAATTCAAATTTTTAGGCCAAATTTCAAATTTTTAAGGTTTTATTTTTCATTGAAATTTTCATTTTTCAAAAACTTTCCCTACTAGTTATTGGCTATTTCTAACTCGTCTTCAAAATTAATTTTTTTTTTGATTTACTGTTTTGTCGGACTGAGGAATTTATTGTCGGACTGAGAAAAAATCGGAATATTCGGAATTTCAAACTCAACTCAATCACACCATAACTACGTAAGATCCGAAGTCACTTCATCAATTGAGACACCATCATCATGGGAAAGAGCAATGCGTGTTCAGACAGGAAAAGAACAAGAGATGCAACTACAAGAACAAGTTATTAAACAACGTTGTATGCAAGCTTTCAGTGATCTTAAAACGAATCTAAAACGTCTTGAAAGAGAGACCTTCTCGTACGATCCTTTGTATATGCGTGCTTTTCATTGATTCTTTAGAAATGACCATCACACGTTAACTTATGAGTTAAGAGACCACTTGAAAAATCTTGAGAATGAACTACTCAACAAAAATCTTCATGAGACAAATTCCATGAAAGCACTCAAAACACTCAGAACACCGTTTCAACCATTCTTTTCTTCAAAGATATTCAAGAATCCCAATTATGATTCAGAAGTTCGACATGCACAAGAGCACTTTAAAGACTACACTAAAATGAACGCATAATCTTTCAGAGACTTGATACATCAAAACATGGAATCAATTGAGAGGCTTATGGATGAACGCTTACTTCATGAAAAAGACATGATCATTAAGATGAATGACAAAAGGCTGAAAATGCAAGAGTACACGGTTGCAAAGATTCATGTAGTGGATACGAGTCCAATTTCAACTGTAAGTAATGGGACAATATCGAGTAATGCAACTGACAACTGCAGATCAAGGAACACAAAGCATAGTGCGCAGAATGATCATAGCATTTCTGGGAAGGAAAGCAGTCGCTCTAGCACACAAGGCATCGACTCTGAGAATGTCATCAACAATACACCTTCCTATGATAATGGCCCTGTCTTCAACTCTGACCCATTGGAAGAGGTACACAATGTTGAACAATGACAATACACATGAGCATAGTGAGCACCCAACAAATCTTATTGACACATGTATGACGGAAAAGGTTGATAGCAATACCACACCCGATTCATCAGACATGTGCAATAATGAGTTTGAGGATGATCAATATTGGAAATACGTTTTACGTATTAGAAAGGATCGGTCACTCCAACAATAGTATATGTAATAGCTCGTAGTTTAGTTAATTTAATATTAAACAAACAAGGCCAAGCCAAGCCTACAACCTGTGTAGACCGGCGGCCCAATGTAAGCCCAAGCCCATCACATGGGCTTAGGTATATAAACCCTCTCCTTTGATGGAGAGGGTGGTGGTTTTCATTTTAATTTACACATAGTTCTTAAACTTTCTCTCTCTAGAAGTGTGAAATCATCTATCTTTCTCTCTCTAAAACATAAGCAAGATTTACATATCTTACAAATGGTATCAAGAGCCATGGGATGATTGTACTGTTTATGTGTTTGTGTTCTTGATTCAAACGCATATTTTGATCCATTTTACACGAACCAATTTTTTTTTTTGTGTTTTTATGGTTTTTTCTTGATACAAATCTTCTACATAGTTGTGGTAGAGATTTGGTATAGTTACTTTGGCTAAAAACACAAATTTTTTGGGTGTTTTGATCATTTTTTGGCTTAAAATCTCGAATTGGTTGACTTTTGTCCGAGAAAAGTGGGATATATTCTGATCAGTGTCATCGGAAAAGGGTTTAAAGGATTCAAAAAGTTATTCCGATCAGTGTCATCAGAAAAGGGTTTAAAGATTCCGATCACATTCCGACGAAGGGATTCCGATCGCATTCCGATTTGGGACATTTCGATAAGTTACATTCCAATTTGGTACATTCCGATAAGGGACATTCCGATTTGGTACATTCCGATTTGGTACATTCTGATTTGGACATTCCGATTTGGGACATTCCGATCTGAGACATTCTGATTAGGGACATTCCGACAAGGGTATTCCGATTAGGGACATTCCGATCAAGGGTATTCCGATAGGGTTTATTCCGACGGCTTTCCGATCCTTTATTCCGATCAACATTCCGACAACCCAAAAATTATTCCTTAAAAAATTTTGAGTGTGTAATTTTGACTTGGAATTTTTGGTTTATCGAGAAAATATTTTAGGGGATTCTAACATTATTTCTCGGATTTAACACACTACAACAAACACATTTACTTTCTCTCATTGTTCGATCAATATTTGTAAATCTTAACTTATCAAAATGGAGTACACATCTCTTACGGATAAGTCCATCCTCTCGGGTACGGATAATCGTCCACCAATGTTGGAGAAGTCTATGTACGAGGATTGGACTTCCCGAATGGAACTTTACATGTTGAACAAAGAGAATGGACATCTCATTTGGGCATCGGTGCTCAATGGACCACTAGATTATGGTACAGTGACGGAAGGTACGACTACTCGTCCTCGCACAACGGGCGAATTGACTGGAGATACGAAGATTCAAGACAAATGTGATAAGTATGCTATAAACATCATTCTCCAAGCCCTTCCTCCAGATGTCTACAAACTCGTCAGCAAACATAAAGTTGCCAAAGAGTTATGGGATAGAATTCGTGTTCTAATGCAAGGCACCTCGTTAACTAAACAAGAACGAGAGTGTAAGTTTTGATACTTTTGATAAGTTTGCCTATGTGCCAGGGGAGACTCTCAATGACTACTATCTGAGATTTACCCTATTGTTGAATGAGCTCAATATCTATGGCATGGCAATTCCTACGTTTCAATTAAACACCAAGTATTTGAACACTCTTTCTTCAGAATGGAAAAAGTACGTGACGGATGTTAAATTGGCTAAGGACTTGCATAACACCAATGTGGATCAACTTCAAGCTTTTCTTCAACAACACGAATGCCATGTGATCGAGGCTCGGTTGTCTAAACCTCAAGTTCATGATCCACTTGCCATGTATGCTTCTCAACAAAACATGGCTTATACTTATCAACAACCATCATACTTGCAGCAGCCACCACCACATACCTATCAACAACTACAACAACCATCTTATCAACCACCAATGATGCCACAACAAGTATTTCAACAAAGTGTTCATCAGCAATCTTTTCCACAACAACCATCATATCAGACATCACCATCACAAGCCAACACTTCTCCAATGGGCTATACTCCTCAGCAAGGATACTTTCCAATTGAAGCACAACAAGCACAAGCCTTCTACTCTAATGAACTTCCACCAATCCAAGCACCGGTCTTTACTCCAAATGATACGCCAGCTGATGTTCTAAGCCATCTCACTACATATTTGTCAAAACTTGTTGCAACTAGAGGATTTCCACCAACAAACAATCAGCTCCGCACATCTTCAAATCCTCGACAACAAGCTACTGTTCAAGATGGTCAAGTAACAGTGCAACCTATTCAGGGAAGGCAAAATTCGTATGGACCTCCTACAAGGACTGTGAATGCTCAGGCTGTGAATTCTCAAGCTAATGGAAATGGAAGCCCTATTGGTCCTCAAAAGGTTGTGACTTGCTACAATTGCCGAGGACAAGGTCATATGGCTAGGCAATGCACTCAGCCGAAAAGGAGAAGGGATGAAGCGTGGTTTCGTGAGAAAATTTATTTGGTTGATGCTCAGTCTAAGGGAAAGATTTTGGATTCAGAGGAGTAGCATTTCTTACAGACCCAGGGGCAGCAGATACTGAAGGCATTACAGTCGTTTCCACTTCTAATGCAGCTTATCAAGCAGATGATCTTGACGCATATGATTCGGATTGTGATGACATTCACTCTGCCCAATCTGCTCTCGTTGCTAATCTCTCTCACTACGGTTCTGATGTCGTCAGTGAGGTACCCACCACAACCAATCTTGGTAATGATGATAACCCACATCAAGTTGGGCATGAAAATGACAACCTCGAATAGCATTCGAGAACTAGTAACTCAAATGATGTGGTACCCAATCCTACATATTTGAGTGAACCTCAACCAAATGCTACGATAGGTATGGAATCTTATGCTCAACATGATTTGGTCATGGTGCCTAAACATATTATTGATCAAATGCATATGGCTCTCAGACAATCCGTAGATACGAATTCCAGTCTAACTGCTGAGCTTGCGTTGCATAAAGAAAAGGTTAAAACTTTTGAAATGGTCCCTCAAGCAGAGAAAATAACATGTTCTGAATTTGACCAATTTTGTTTTGAAAAGATTGAACACTTGAAAGAAATAGAATCATTAAAAGCTAATCTTTCCAATGAATTAAAAGCAAAAGAGTCGGTTGTCAATGATTTTCAGAAACTTAAAATGGATTTCGAAACTCTCGAGTCTAAAAAGTTTGAATCAGAAATTAATGCTACCAAACTTCTTAAATTCAGGGAACAACAGCTTTTAAAACAATACGCTTCCACAGAAAAGGTTCATCTTTTAACTAAATCATTTAAAGAACTCGAACTTAAGCATCTTCAAAATTTACCACCTAATCCCGGTTATGCAAAACAAGCTCAGGAATATATTCCCGGTCTTTATGATATGACCATAATTGACAAATCAAAAGAAGCACCTTATGTTCGTAGTTCTGAGGAGACACAGTCACTTACGGAAGAAACTCATTCTAAAATGTTTTCAAAATTCCATACGATTGATTATGATAAGCATAATAAAGATCAACTTTCTAAAAAGACACGTATTCGCTTACAAAAGGAATTAGCTAAACTAACAGTTCTTGTGCCCCCAAGTTTGTCAAATGAAAACCCTCCTAGTACGTCTCCTACACTCGTCAAAATGGATTTAACGAAGTTACTTCCACCGGTAAGTAAGGCGTCCGTTAACTTTAATGCGGTACATCAACACTTAGCCGATTTTGACAAGGTCATTTTGGAACGTACGACGGCCACGGCCATAACAGAAGGTGAATGGAACTTTGAGCACACTAGAGCTGCGTTCCGAGACAAAATTGTTCCGTTTGTAAAGAATGTTAAAGCTTGTCTTAGTAATCTTGATCAAGATTTGCATTTGGAAATAGAAGAAGTTAAACGTGTTTTCAATGAAATGGATGATGCTTATGAAAACAGTTTACTTGAAATAGAACGGGTTTCACGCCAAAATGATCAGCTTCTGAAGCAAGTGATGTCTCATGATATAGTTTCCGTCTGTGTGAAGAAAAGTGTTGATAATGATTCTATTGTGCATAATGTTGAATTTGTGGATAATGTGGTAGATAGTACTTGTCACGAATCTGACGCTGAATTTTTAAAGCTTCAAGATTCATATTCCTCGCTTTCAAAACATTTTAATGAGATTCAAACACATTGTATTTCGCTTGAATGCAAGCAACAATTTATTCATCTTTGAAACATCATTCGAAGGTGTTAATATCGATGATACAAACTTTGAAAAGAATTTTCGATTGAATTTACAATCAAAACAACGTCAGCCAAGTGACAAAGTTGCTAAATCTTTACCGATAGACATAGAGAAATCTAAGGAGATTAACTGTGTGAACGTACTTGAGGCTGCTGAGAATTTTAAACTTGATCTAGATAATCGAGTTTCCAAGATTTTGTCCAAAGTTGATAACTTAAAACAGAAAGATACACGACTCTTCGATTCAGTAAAGCCCACATGTGTTAATACCACTGCACAGAATCAATCATTGATTGAATAATTGAATCGAAAGTAAGTAGAAATATCTGATTTGAGGGAACAAATTTGTGACAAGAATCTGGTCTTGGCTGAGTTAAAGGAAACACTTCGTACTCTAAAAGGTAAGAATGTTGTGGATAACGCAGCCACTATCTCAGCATCGTCCTCTAGTGTAATCAAAAGGAACCTTATTGCCGTCACACCATTTAATAAGGGCCCTAGGACTAAACCATCTCAAACTTTGGTCACTAAAGATAAGGCGGAATCAAAACCAGCTTCTAATATTCCCGTGTTGCCTTCTATAGGAGTAAGCACCACTACTAAGACTCAAAGATCTAAGCTTAAAAGAAACAAGAAGAATGATAGGATCTTGCCCCCATCTAGTAGTCAAGTGAAGAAGAAAGTAGAAGCCCATCCTAGGAATGTTATTTCTGTTTTGAATAAAAAGAATCATGTAGCTAAACCTAAAGGCTCTGCGGTTGTGCAGCGTTCTAAGCCTACTGTGAATTCTAATTTGAAATGTTGGAATTGCAATGAATGTATGTTTTCTAGTCGTCATGATTCTTGCCTTATTGACCATGTGAATGAGATGCATGCCCGGAAAAATGGATTTTAATGGAAACCGACTGGGAAAGTGTTAACCCAAGTTGGTTGGTTGTGGCGCCCCACTGGTAGAACTTTCACTATAGTAGGAAATATGTTCCCTTTAACTAGGCTTACTCCCACTAAAGCGAAGAAATCATGCCCTTTAACTAGGAGTACCAAGGCTACCAAAACACAAGCATGTCCTTTAACTAGGAACACTGACACTATTGTAGGAACCAAGTGCCCTTTAAATAGGTCTACTCCCACTGTATTGCCCGCGAATAATCCAAAACCTAAGAAAGTTGGAACAGTAAAACCTGTTAGTGCTAAAACTCACATTAGAAAACGCAGGAAATCTAAGGGTCTCATAAATGCTAGCAATTCTGATAATCTTATATCTCTATCTGCTAACACTCCGGAACCAATAGTTTCCAATGCATTATCTACTGTTGTTGTTGAAACAGGTGGTCCAAATTGTTCTCTGGTATTTGGACTCTGGTTGCTCCAAGCATATGACCGGAGATCGCTCTCAGCTCAGAAATTTCGTCAGCAAGTTTCTTGGTATGGTTCGATTTGGAAATGATCATATTGCAAAGATAATGGGTTATGGTGAATATCATATTAGGAATGTTATAATTTCAAGAGTGTATTATGTGGAAGGTCTCGGTCACAACTTATTTTCTGTGGGACAATTTTGTGATGCAAACCTAGAAGTTGCTTTTCGAGAGCATACCTGCTTCATTCGTAATTTGGAAGGGGTTGATTTATTGAAAGGTACTCGAGGGAATAATTTGTATACTTTGTCTCTACAAGACATGATGGCCGCTTCTCCCGTATGTCTTCTCTCCAAAGATTCGAAGACTAAGTCATGGTTATGGCATCGATAGTTATCTCATCTTAACTTTGACGCTATTAATCATTTGGCGAAAAACGAACTTGTTCGTGGTCTTCCTAAACTTTCATTTCACAAGGATCATTTGTGTTCCGCATGTACAATGGGGAAAAGCACTAAGAAATCATACAAACCCAAGACGGAAGACACCAACAAAGAGAAACTTTATTTGTTGCATATGGATCTTTGTGGGCCAATGCGTGTTGAAAGTCTTAGTGGCAAAAAGTACATCCTCGTAATTGTCGATGATTACTCTCGGTTTACATGGGTGAAATTTCTTACAACAAAAAATGAGGCACCTAAATTCATCAACGGATTTCTCAAGATGATTTAAGTGCGTCTCAACACTGCTGTCCGACGCATGCGTACAGATAATGGAACTGAATTTGTGAATCAAATCTTGCGTGATTATTATGAAGAAGTTGACATATCTCATGAAACATCCGTTGCACGCACTCCACAACAAAACGGTGTCGTTGAAAGGCGAAATCGCACACTTATGGAAGCTGCTCGAACGATGTTAATTTACGCAAAGGCTCCATTGTTTTTATGGGCAGAAGCAGTATCTACAGCAGTGTACACCCAAAATCGGTCACTAATTCGTAAACGCCATGGTAAAACACCTTATGAGCTTCTCCATGGAAAAGTACCAGATTTATCATATCTTCATGTATTTGGTTCTCTTTGCTATCCGAATAATGATGGTGACAATTTGGGAAAGTTCAACCAAAGGCTGATATTGGTATTTTCATTGGTTACGCCCCCGCAAAGAAGGCATACCGAATCTACAACAGTAAGTCTCGTAAGATCCTCAAAACTATGAATATTGATTTTGATGAGCTGACAGCAATGGCTTCTGAGCAAAGCAGCTCTGAACCCGCACTTCATGAAATGGGACCCAGTAACATTAGTTCTGGTCTTGTCTCAAACAACCCCACTTCATCATCATTTATACCACCTTCTAGGACTGAATGGGATACGTTGTTTCAACCGTTCTTTGATGAATTCTTTACTCCTCCAAGAATTATTGTTCTAGAACCTGAGGTAATAGCTCCGGTAACCGAAGTTGTCGCTCCAGCAACCGTTGCACAATCAAATACGTCTGCACCTACAACTGGTCTAGATATTCCATCAACAAGTAATTCTCAACCAACACCTGTTTCAACTACCCATGTCATGCCTATTGATGATGAAGTGGATGATGATGATCACGATTTGGAATTCTCTCAAATACGAGAACTTCCATTCTTTGGTGTACCTATTCCCAACCCTAATCAAGTCGAGTCGTCCACCTCAGAGGAAGCTTGATACAAGAGATTTTTCTAGGTTTGAAAGTTCGATTCTCGGTATCTTCTCGAATTGATTTCCGGTTCAAAATGCAACTCAATTGTTTTTGGTGAAAAAGAATATTTTTGGTTGTTTTAAAATAAATGTGCAAAGACGTAAATGAAAATGACGTTAATTTAAATCTAACTCTAATTTAAAATAAATGACAAGAAATTAAAAGCGTGACGAGAAATTAAAGGGCAATTAATGTAAATAACGCAAACTTAAAACTATCCTAAAGGCAAACTTAAAACGCAACTAAAACTTAAAATAAGGCAAGGCTTAAAATAAACCTAAGGCAAGTAATCTTAAAGTGCGACTAAGTAAAAAGGCGGAAAAATAAAGCTTAAAAATAAAAACTTAAAAACTGAAATTAAAAAGAACCTGAAAACAGCTCATCCGGAATAAACCTTAGTTCGGAATAATCATTCGTTCGGAATGTCACCTTCGTTCGGAATAATTGTTCTTCACTCGGAATATTTACCAAAACCCTTGATCCAGAATAAATTCTTTATTCGGAATATGTCACTTATCCGGAATAAATCCTTCACTCAGAATATAAGCCTTGGTTCGGAATGTTTTGCTGATCCAGAATAAAATCCTTGATTCGGAATATATTCCGAATGAACCACCTCTTGATTCGGAACTTTGAATCTTCCGAATGAAGACCTTGATCCGGAATGTTTGAAGTTCCGAATGAATCACCTTTATTCGGAATAATAAATGTTCCGGATGAACAAACTTTGGTTCGGAATATATTCCGGATGAACTCCCTTGACTCGGAATAATCTGCTGATCCAGAATAAATCCTCAAACCTTGATTCGGAATGCAAGTTGGTTCGGAATGTAGCACTGATCCGGAATGTTCCGAATGAGTTCCCTTTACTCGGAATAATTGTTGATCCGGAATAACAACCTTGATTCGGAATATATTCCGAATGAACCTTGATCCGGAATATTAAATATTCCGAATGAACAAGTTGATTTAGAACAAATTCTTCACTCGGATTGTCAGCTTGATTCGGAATATTTCACAACAACTCCTTGATTCGGAACAACCTGCTTGAAACCTTTGATTCGGAATATACTTGAAATTAAAGGTATTTAAGGTGCAAGAAAATTAAGTAAATGACATGTATTTAAATGACAAGTAATTAAAATGGTGGAAGACTAATTGTCACACTTAGCAAACAAAAATGAAATGAAAACACTAATGATCTATTTATAGGGGAGATTAGGGAGGTGCTTAGGAAGCTTCCTCCCCTCTTTCTTCTTTCCTTAATTGCATGATTAAGTCCTTGTCTTCTTAATCTTTTGACTTTAACGACTTTGTCTCGGGATTTCTTTAAACTCGTCTTGTAATTCTTCAATAAATTAGACTTGAGTTCTTCGGCTTTTAGTAAACTTCCGTCTTTTGACTTTTTCTTCGATAAATCTTCAGAATTGGTCTTGGACTTCCGTTCTTTTTGCACTCTTGATTTCTTGACTTCGTATTTTGTCTTTTTCTTTGATAAAAGCCCGTGAATGTCCGTGTTTTCTCGCTTTTCCACATTTTCGTCCTAAATCACAACAAAAACACAAACCACACATAATTTCGACATTTACGACATAAAATACACGTTTTGGTCCGGTTATTATTGTAATTAAGTGGTAAAAAGGACGGGTGTTTACAAACCTATCAAAGATCCTACTACAATTTACTCCAATCCACAGATTCTTGAACATGACAGCAAGTGGACAAAGGATCATCCTATAGATTCTATTATTGGTGACCCTAATCGTCCAGTATCCACGCGAAGTCAGTTACAAGAAAATGCCATGTTCTGTCATTTTGATGCTTTTCTCACTGAAGTTGAACCTAAGACATGGCAAGAAGCTTTTACTCAATCCTGTTGGATAGAAGATATGCAAGAAGAACTTAATGAATTTATACGTCTTGAAGTATGGGAACTTGTCACATGCCCGGATCAAGTGCAGTTACTCACTTTGAAATGGGTTTACAAGGTGAAACTCGATGAGTTGGGCAGAATATTGAAGAACAAATCTCGACTAGTAGCTCGTGGATACAAGCAATTATTAGGCATCGACTTTATGGAATCCTTTGTACCTGTTGCCCGTTTGGAAGCTATTAGACTATTCCTCGCTTATGCAGCCCACATGAATATGATCGTCTACCAGATGGATGTTAAGACGGCATTTCTGAATGGTGAAATCAAGGAAGAAGTCTATGTTCAACAGCCAGATGGTTTTGTGAATCCTAAATATCCTAATCATGTGTACAAGCTTAAGAAGGCTCTCTATGGGTTGAAGCAAGCTGCACGCGCATGGTATGATCTATTATCACAATTCATCATTACGCAAGGTTTCGCTAAAGGCAAGGTGGATCCCACGTTGTTCATTCAGAAACGAGGTAAAGATATGATTATGGTACAAATATATGTTGATGATATTATATTTGCAGCCTCGACCCAAACCTTATCCGACGAGTATGGGAAACTCATGTCTTCCACGTTTAAGATGTCAATGATGGGCAATGTATCATTCTTCTTAGGTCTTCAGATATCTCAGAGTCCCAGAGGCATCTTTATCAATCAATCCAAGTATGCCCTTGAATCGCTTAAGAAATATAAGATGGAATCTTGCGACCCCGTGGATACTCCAATGGTGGAACGAACTAAGCTTGATGCAGATCCATATGGAGTTGCCGTTGATCCAACACTTTATCGTGGAATGATCGGTACTCTTCTGTATATCACAGCTAGTCGACCTGATCTTCAGTTTGCTATATGCATGTGTGTTCGGTATCAAACTAGGCCTACTGAGTTACACTTAACTACTGTTAAACGGATCTTTCGATATCTTAAAGGAACCATTAATCGGGGACTTTGGTATTCGAAGGACTCTTCTATTGCACTTATGGCATATGCAGATGCGGATCACGCGTGTTGTCAAGATACAAGGCGTAGCACGAGTGGAACTTTGCAACTACTAGGAGATCGACTAATTAGTTGGGCATCGAAAAGGCAGAAAAGCGCTGCAATTTCAAGTGCGGAAGCAGAATACATAGCTATGTCCGGTTGGTGTGCTCAAATTCTTTGGATGAGATCGCAATTAACCGACTATGGTCTAGGTTTCAACAAAATTCGGATGTACTGCGACAACAAAAGTGCAATTGCCTTATGCTGCAACAATGTTCAATTCTCCCGGTCGAAGCATATTGACATTCACTACCACTTCATCAAGGAGCAAGTGGAAAATGGAATAATCGAGCTTTACTTTGTCTGATCTGAGTATCAATTGGCGGATATTTTCACGAAGGCTTTAGATCGTGCTCGAATGGAATTTTTGGCCGACAAGCTAGGAATGAGAACTTTCTCGCCTGAGACTCTAAAGGAACTGGCAGATGAAGCAAAAGAATAGTGGTGGTAAACTATTATCCGTATCTTTGGTGATCATTCGTATATATTGTTTATATTTTTATCCACGAAAGCAAAATAGAAAAATATAAAACAAATAAAAAACCATAAAATTGAAAAATTCATAAAAATCCAAAAATATTTTTACTTTATTTTTCAAAGGCATGTCTTTTGGTACGATAATATTTACGGCCTTAGAAATGTTGATTAATATTGACACGGCGCTATAAATAGAGTTCGTACAAAAGTTGTAAATATTTCATAAAACATGCCTATATGGCTTGTAGTTATTTCTGACTGCAACCCGGTTTTCACATTAAAGCCAAGTATTTCTTATGAAAGCTTTGGCTCACAATGGGAATTAATTTTCTCGGGCAAGGTTTACTTTAAAACCTTGTAAGGGATCAAGTTTACTTTATAACTTGGTCTCACACAAATCTATGTACGCTTCAGTGCATTTATTTGTTAAAACAAGAGAAGTCTTTTTTTTATGAAGCTATCATCTCTACAACCATAGAAATCTACTATTGGTATCTACATACTCGACGCTGCGACTACTCTAACGACGACTATAGCTCTTTCAATAGAACACGGGTCAACAATTAAGGGGGAGCAATTGTCAAGCATTCAGAATCTTCGATGCCGAACGTGCTAAGCTCACTAACTGGTGTCAAGACAACAATACCAATCGTACACGTGGTGTCAAGAGATGATTTCAGACATGACGAGGCGACCAACATATGCTGACAAGAACCATTTGATCTTATCATATGATGTTCCTATCAATCAGGTCCAACCTTGTCAATTTTTTTCTAATATGGTGAATATGTGATCATGTTACAAATCGGTATCATATCTCATACATTTGATATTAAAAACGGACTTGCATTTTTCTTCCCAAAACCTTTGTTAAAACTTCATTAAATCAATTGATATTAAAACATCGATTGGGTTAATATTTTTAATATGGGGGAGAAAATGTGATTTAATATGGGAAATTATCACAAATGGTTTGACTTAATGTGCTGGCTCATCCCAACATATAGGAAATGTTTTCGAATATTGTGGCATATGTTAAGGGGGGTCAAAACGGATTTGGATATCAAAATGGATTTTCATGGTGACATATACTTACCCAAAACCCATTTATTTCACGACGATGAAGATTATGGTGACATAAGGATGGTAGGATAGGTTAAGTCCTATGATTCTTCCAAAACCGGAGGAATCTTCCCAATGACATTCCATAGCTAGAAATAGTAGTCCTTAGGAAAGATGGAGAAAGATTGTGAACGTAGCTGAATGCCGACCAAGTACTTAAGTTAGCACTGGAACAATCACAACAAGGTGCTAGTTATGACGTATTGGTAAGCATTGAAGGGGTTGAAGAATGAAAAAGAATTGTAAAGATAAAGGGTGTAAATAAAGAAGCCCTCCTTACAAATTTAGGCAGAAACCGGGTCAACACATATGCTATTGAGATCATTTTAATGATGCTCGATATTGAAGATAGACATCATGGACCCAGTGATGCAATGCACAACCCATCTCAGCTAACTCAGATATCTCTTAAAAGATATTTGTTTTAATCACACGGAGACAACATGTTATCTATCGATTTATTCACTCCGAATAAATTGGTATTGAAATGGTGGCACTCCTCTCCAGCCTCCGATCACTAAAATCCAAAATGCACGATCTAGTCTAGAGCCATTTGAGATCATCACATATCTCATTAGGACACACTTTCATATTTCCTTGCTTCTTCACACAATGTGAAAAGTAAGAAAGATCTTAAGAGTCCTACACAAAATCTTCATGATCTTGCCTGAACATCCGAGTAATACGAAAGTATTTACAATGAAGATGGAAATCCTTCTTGAGCGAATATAAAAAAGCTCATGGTAGGTGACTTGTGCGATTCTTTATGAATCAAACTTGTGATAACTGGAAAGCAACAGTGGTTTAATTCTTACCTGAACTTAAACACGTTCCAGGCCTCTACGCAATATCTAAGTGATCTTACCAGAACACTCAGAGTGATACCTTAGTGTTCACAGTGATGAGTGGAAATCCTTCTAGTGTTAACATCAAACAGCACTTGGTAGGTAACTTGCAAGATTCAATATGAATCAAGCTCGTGACAACTGGAAAGCAACGATAGTGCGATTCTTTAATGAATCAAACTTGTTCCAGGAATCAGAATTGACAGCTTCAATCATGCGGATAATTTTATCCAAATGATTCACTCTTTACGTTCGCAGTCAGCTTTGGACGGCCGAGTAAAGAGAACGGGTTTACCTGCGAAATCTTGTCAAGGAGATTTTTAATTAAATCTATCTGCCACAAGTACGATATTTTATATCGTCCAACGGTCTTCACCGACCGGAGGTAAAATGCTACCGAATTAGAATGAAATGTTCAAAGCCATTATGTTCGTGTCTACTTATGTTCATTTGATGACGGTGGCGTTGCGGAATCTAAGAAGAAGTCGTCCCCGCATGCTTATACTTTTCGCACTTAATACTTCAACAAATTCAAGAAAGCCTAAAAGTTAAGTCTTCCGCTGTATCAAACTCTGAAGCTTTCAAGAATTACAAAGGTATAGGTATGTGGGGCATGATGTCACGAAGAGGCGAAGATCACAAGTGAAGGATGCACAAGATCAAGGAAGGGGATTAATGCTAAAGATTGATATAAATGATCACATCAGCATGTTCACCAGAAAAGAAAAAGAAAAGAAAGACGAAGACTACGAGCTCAAGACAAGCATAGTATGCTAGGTTTATTTTATTATTGTAACCTGGGTAACGCCCTTGTTTGGAGTGACCTCCCTTATGGGGAGATTGTTGGAAATACGTTTTACGTATTAGAAAGGATCGGTCACTCCAACAATAGTATATGTAATAGCTCGTAGTTTAGTTAATTTAATATTAAACAAACAAGGCCAAGCCAAGCCTACAACATGTGTAGGCCGGCGGCCCAATGTAAGCCCAAGCCCATCACATGGGCTTGGGTATATAAACCCTCTCCTTTGATGGAGAGGGTGGTGGTTTTCATTTTAATTTACACATAGTTCTTAAACTTTCTCTCTCTAGAAGTGTGAAATCATCTATCTTTCTCTCTCTAAAACATAAGCAAGATTTACATATCCTACAATCAACATGCAAATGAGTATGATGATGAGGAGCGTGTCACACTTGCTAATTTAATTGCTAGTTTACAAAAAGATGTCAATGAAACTAGAAAGAGTTAAAAGCAATTAAAGAAGGCAAACGCAGCGCTACTCAAAATTTTGAAGAATGCAAAGCTGCTCTAATTAAATCTAATGAGACCCTTGAAAGTTATAGAGCTGAGCTTCTTCAAAAGACCACAGAGCTTGAGGGTTACAAGGGTAGTGCGTTAAAAAGTCAAAAGGACGATCTTGAAAAGAAATACAACGAAACTCTTGAGTTATTAACCAAAGAGAAACGTCAATTTCATGTTTTATTAATGGATGAACGTCAAAAAACGTACCTTGCTACCACCAACGTTAACGAACTTGAACAAAGACTTTTGATGGATAACACCGAGACTGCTAAAATTCTTGATGTTAAGAAACAAGAGGTTGAAACGTTAAAACAAGATTTCAAAAGTCGACATGAAAAAGATACTGAAAAAGTAACGGAACTAGAAAAACAAGTCAAATTTTTGAAGAAAGTTTTTTATAAAACGCATGACTCTATTCAAACCGTTAGAAGGATAGCACCTCCGTCGATGTTTAAGGGTCAAGCTAGCTTTGCAAGTCCCGATTACCTTGCCCAAGCTCAAGCTGCGAACCGCCGCCTTTATACGGATGAGTCCGAATGGACCGATCTTGAATGTCCTCTTGGTAATGATGAGACATCCCTTTGGGAAGAGGAGAGTAGATCACTGGTCAAAAAAGAGTTTGTGAAACCATATAATTATGCTTATGAGAATGGTATATATGGTATTTTCACTACACAAAAACAGAAGTCTTGTGAGGAATTGTTTTTAGAATGCAAACAAAGAAGAACTCAATGGAAGAAAGCTTTTGCCACTAAGAGGAAAACTAATGTTTTTAAATATATTAACTATTTGCCTCTTTATGCTTCTAAAGACAAAATTCGAACAATACTTGGTTTTCTTAAACACCACATTGATAATGTTCAATCAATTATTGAAAGCGATTGGGAAAACGTCAAAAGGATAAGTGGAAAACAGAAATTCCTCACGATATAACTGTGCTTGTGAAAGAACTTTTAAAACCAAATACGAAGATAATAAAAGAACATGTTCTTGAGTTTGAAAAATTGATTCGGTCTGAAATGTATGATGATTTGAAATATGTTGAGTCTCTTGAAAAATCAATTGATGAACTTCAAAATGACAAATCAGATTTTTCAAATGAATATGATCTCCTCTTAGAAGAATGTCTCTCCAAAGATATTTTGTGTGTTACTCTTCAATCTTGTGCTGATATCGATGAATATTCTGATGTTACATGCAAATATCTTGATAAGATCAAAGAGTGTGAGCGTCTTGAAACTAAGCTTTCGAAACGTAAAGAAAATGTTGATAAAAAGGCTTTTGAGTTACTTCAACATAAAACTGATTTCCTTCAAAAACATTGTCATTCTCTTGAACTTGCTTTGCAAAAAGACATCCGAAAAGGTCCAAATGATAATACCTTGCAAGTAAAACTTTCCGGCATTGTGTCGAGAAATGAATGAAAATAGTATGGAAATTACAGACTTGAAAGCTCAGTTGCAAGAAAAGGACATAGCGATAGAAGAGTTGAAGAAACTCGTTGCCAAAATAGGTGGGAAAACTATGGAACCTAAAGTTGCGAAACCTGTTGTTCGACAACCCAATTCCTACAAGGATCCAAAGCCATCTATCTTAGGAAAACCGACTCCTTTCTCCAATTCTTCTCATGTAAAATCTAGGTTACTCCCTAAGACCGATGTGTAACCAAGTGTTCCAAAACCATCCATTTCACCCTATGTTCCTCCATTTAGAACACATTGTTGCTAAACCCATCCATGTGAATGCACCTAGCACTTCTAGGACTCCTCCAAAACGTGTGACATTGGCGTCCACAAAGGAATCTGTTGGTTCAAATGACTTCGTTCATACCAACAACCTAGAGGATGCTAAACTAAAAGGGAAGATTAAGAAAGACAAACCTGTGTATTCCAAACCTAGTTCACTAAATCCCGCTAGAGTTCAACACACTCCTAATGGTAGTCAACCAAAACCTAAGATTCATTACCCGCAACCTAGGAACTGGAAACCATCCATGAATAGTCATGTTTCGAACACTACGCCTGAACAATTTAGAAAACCAAGGACTACAAGTACTTTCATGAATCCCAAATTCCCTGTATGCCCCACTTGCAAAAAGGGCATTCACAATGGAAATCATGAAAATTGCATTCTACAATACCTATATGAGGTCAAATCGCGTGCCTTTGTACAAAGAAAGAATGCAGAATCCCATAAGACAACAAGGAGATACAAACCCGTCGCAAAGAAAAGGAATAACAACAAATCTGAAACGTGGATTCAAAAAGGACATAGTTTCTCTCCTAAGAAGTCTTCCGCTGTGCAAGAGAAAACTACTCCTAAATCTAGTCTTTAGTGGAAACCAACGGGTCGGATCTTCATGCAAGTTGGTCTTAAGTGGTTCCAATAGAGAAGAGTGATGAAACCTGCGCTAGAAGGAATGCAAATGTTTTGGCCGTAGACAAGGAATTTGTTACTCCTAACACTAGTATTTGTGCAAACTCTTCTTCTGTCATTGCAGGTACCTCAACGGATTCTGAACCCACTTCTTCCTCCAAGGGTTCCAATTCTATACATTCGATATCACCTTCTTCTGCTGTACAAAAGTCTATTTTGGATTATTTTCGAAAAACTTGAGAAAATACAAAAATAAAATAAAACATAAATATCATTGAAAAGCAAAATAAAAAATGAAAAATCTTCAAAAATACCAAAAAATATTCTTCTCGACATGTCTTTCAGTATGGAGAATATGGACGTGCCTAGAAATGTCGCTCAATAACGACACGGGTGTGTACATAAAGCTCGAATGAAAGTTGTAAATATTTTCAAAACATGTCATTTCTTCTTTTAATAAAGGGAAATGTCTATTTTGGACAATTTTTCCAACAACGGGTAGAGCAATCTATCTTGGGTTGAGCTTGTCACAAAACATTCAACGTTTTGAGCTCAACACAATGGCTTGTAATCACTTTCAGATTGTAACCCGGATCTATATTCACGGGGGAGTGTACGATTTCGTGCTCTTACCCTCAGCAAAAAAAGAGAAATCTTCTTACACTTTGAGTGGATTCGTCAAGACATTCAAAGTCTATGAACTCAAGTTTATGCTTTAGAAAAGCCTCTTCGCCAAAAAGAAATAGGATTTTTCAAAAAGCGTTGAACATAATTTTTTCAAGAGTTTTTCAATGAATATTCAAAATCTTTCAAAAAAATTGTGTGTTCAACAACTCCCATCCTAAAAAAGCGAAATGTGGATCACATCCTCACAATGACAATTCAATTGGATCAATGTTTGACGGGGAGCATTTCAACTTCATGCAAAGATTAACACATCTTTCTACCGGAGATTTTCAAGACTATTTTTCAAAATATATTTTAATCAGATTTGGTATCTCTAATATCAAAAGATTTTATATATTAGAGATAGGGGGAGAAAATGTGATCTTATATAAGACTCAAGAACTTTAACTCTTACCCACATGTGCAAAACACTTTCGATTATCGATGCACATGTAAAGGGGGAGCATTTCTGAAACGACAAAACTAGCAAGGTGTTAAAAGGGTGGTTAGGTTTAAGTCCTATGATCCAACCAGAACCGGAGGGATCTTCCCAGGGACAATCCAATAGATTATTAGAAGTCCTTTGGAATGATGGAGTAGAATGTGAACGTAGCTGAATGCCGACTAAGTACTGATGCTAGCACTGGAACAATCACAACAAGGTGCTGGTAATGATGTCTTAGTAAGCATTGAAGGGGTTGAATAATGAAAAAGAAATGTAAGGATAAAGGGCGTAAACAAAGAAGCCCTCCATACAACTTAGGCAGAAACCGGGTCAACACATCATGAATACAAACTCATCATGGACCCAGTGATGAAGTACACAACCCTTTCCTAGATACCCAGGCTTCTCTCAAAAGAAGTTTGTTTTATTGTCACGGAGAACAACATGACTTCTATTGACTTTCTCACTTCGAGATAGTTGATATTGAATAGGTGGCATCTGCTCCAGCCTCCGACCACTAAAGTGCATAAATCGAGTCTAGAGCCTAGAGATCAATCAAATCTCATTAGGACACACGGAATGACGATAAAGAGAGTCTTACGCTATATCCTTGCGATATTTCTAGAACACTCATAGTGATACTACTTAGTATTCACAATGATGAGTGGAAATCCTTCCAGTGTTAACATCAAACAGCACTGCGGTAGGTCATATGTAAGATTATTTATGAATTGAACATGTGTAAAACTGAAAAGCAACAGTGGTTTGATTCTGAATTGATTCAAACTCGTTTCAGGTTTCTACGCAATATCTTTATGGTCTTGCCAGAACAATCAGAGTGATATTCATTAAGATTCACAGTGACGAATGGAAATCCTTCTAGCGTCAACCTCAAACAGCGCTACGGTGGGTGACTTGTGAGATTCTTATGAATCAAGCTTGTGTCAACTGGAAAGCAACAATGATAAGATTCTATATGAATCACACTTGTTCTAGGAATTTGAATTGACGACTTTAATCAAGCGGATATTTATCCAATTGATTCACTCTTTATGTTCGCAGTCTTGCTTTGAGACGGTCGAGTAAAGAGAACAGCCAGTACAACCACGAAACCCTGTCAAGGAGATTCTTAATTGAATCTACCTAATTACAAGTACGGTATTTAATATCGTATAACAGTCTTCACCAACCGGAGGTAAAACGCTACCGATTTAGGACGAATGTCAAAGCCATTCAGTCCGTGTCTATGTTTTGTCTCGAGAAGGTGGCATCACGGTGTACTCAGCAAAGTCAAAGATTCAAAACCACATACTCATGCCTATAGACATATTCAAAAATTAATAGCGTGAGCATGTAGATGAAGACACAAGATCGCAAGATGGCTAAGACAAGTCAAGGATGATTTGAAGATCTGAAGATCAAAAGACTAAGTCGAAAGACAACGACAAAGGCTCAAAGATCATAGCATGAAGAAACAAGACTACTATTACACGTTCAAGACTCATTTATGGTTGAGATTAGTAATCTCTACAATTCTCCAAATGACAAAGGGTAATGACCTCTCATAAAGGGTAATGACCTCTCAATGGGGGAGATTGTTAGCCTCAAAATATTGAGTCAAACAAGAATGCCCGGTCATATGTTTATTATGTATCGTATATTAGAACGTTGTAATAGGTTGTAGATTAGTTGTGTTATACAAGCTTAACTTTAGGCTAAAGTTCATTCATAAGTAACTAAAGCCCAAAAGGAAAGCCCGACCCATTAGAATATAGTCCATATACAAGCCCACATGTGGGTGGACTATATATACCCTTCCTAGCATGTTAGGAAGGGTGTTGGTCATTTACAATATTCACTCTCTAATCTAGTCCTCCAAAAGTTCCAACCATTCTCTCTTTTTTCCCTCTCTACTTTCTCTCTCTAGAATTCATCTATCTTCTACCTTTCTTTCTTGTTTAATCATCACAAGTTAGGGACAACATTCTTTCTATCTCATTCAGATTTGCATTTTAATCTCCCCAACAAGCATTCACCCCACTAGTATCATGTTCCTCCTCTCGTGAGCTCTTTGTTACAAAGGCTCCGGGTCTCTTAGACACTTCCTATTCTTGTCTAACTCCTTCTCTAAAGCCTTAAAATCCCATATTTCACATTCAATCGGCTCCGAAAATCTAGATACTACACTTTTATTCAAATATCTTAGTCTCCTAGCTATCCAAGTCACATAATGGCCTTCACAAATGTCACTTGCCGTTTTCATTCCGGGAGCTCTCTTATACAAGTATTCGGCAATAGCCCATACCAAATTCACTTCTTTTTCTCCACTTACTGCACTCATCAACCATAGGTCTGATATTTGGCATATTTCCCTACTTCCTGTTCGGTGCTCAAGTTGCCCTACAATAAACCTATGTATCATTCTCATCATTGGTTCCTTAACCAATCCCATTCTTTTATTTCCCACGGTTTCACCTGAAATTCTTTTCTAATACGCATTTGCATTTAGTGCTTTTATGTTAGTATCCAATTTTGTGAAATGTAATTCAAACAAAGGATTTGATAAGTCATCCTTATCATACAATCCCAACAATTCCCCAAACTCCGCTAACGTGAAGCAATGATCTTCCTCACAAAGTATAAACCAAATGAAATACTCCTTCATCACATCCTCCCTTTCAATCTCCTTTTTGAAATAAAAATTTGAAAAGAACTCAAGACACAATTCCGGGTAAACCTTACCTCGTACTTCCAAAGCCTTCTCCCATGAGTAGTCCTTAAATATTAACCCCGAACCGTGAGTATATATCATTCTCAATTTCTATTTCAAGTCTTCATCACATCCAAAATCTTCAAGTAATTCCCAATCAATGACTCTAGGTCTACCAAAGGTCTTCGATTGCAACCTTGCCAATAGCAAATTATAAGCGTGTCGTTCCGGATCACTTTGATTTTTCCATTTAAGATTTTCATATGCCACTGGTCTAACCCTATATGGCAACTCGTGCTTTCCACCATGCTGTTGGGAATAAAAATAGCTAAGTCACTCAGTCGCTGACAAAGGGATTTTGGACGCTGGCAAGAGAAAATGGAGCGCTGACAGATTGGGCACTGACAAGACAAATCAAGGCGCTGACGAAGGAAATGCCAATCACAATACAACTACTTAGTAAACACGTTTTGTATATTTAGGAAAAGATATGATCAACATTGTATTTTCTATATTTATCTGTTCCTAGAATAGTTGATAAGTAGATTATTATTCAAGACTCCTTATGCTATAAAAGGAGGTCTTAGGGTTTGTTATTGATATACGTTTTAGCACTTTCATTGTAATCCATCGATTATCAATACAAGTGAAAGTTTGGTAAACATTTTATTTTGCATTGTTCTTTGTTCTAAGTGTTAATTCCGCGTAACACTTAGATTGTTATCAACAGAAAGTTTCTCTACGTGTTATACTTGATTTAATTTCGTTAACACAAAGCTAAATCGATCTAAGTTTGGGATCAACAAGTGGTATCGGATCTTGTTGAGGAACTTTGATCAAAAGAACACCAAAACCCTAACTGTTCAAAACCCTAAAATCATCATGTCAACCTCTAACTCAGAAACCCAAAGTTCAGGATCCTATAATCATAAACTCAAAATCCCCATGCTTGACCCTGATAACTTTGAACTATGGAAGTTCAACTTTGAGCAATATCTCCAAGTGGATAACTATATCCTTTGGGAGGTTGTTGAGCTTGGAAACAAGTTCAACCAGTCACAAAAGATCTTGGACTCCATTGAGAAAAAGACAACAACCAATGCTAAGGCTGAAGACTTGCTTCCTAGACCTGAAGATGGAAGAGCCACCTCAGTTGCAGAGGTAGCTGATAGAAGGCTTGATATAAAGGCTTTGAGTATACTCAAACTAGCCCTTGGAAGCAAAAACCAACACAAATTTAGAAAGTATAAATCTGCTAAAGATCTTTGGGAAGCCCTTGAGATAACCTATGGTGGTAATGAGGACACTCTCAAACAAAGGAAGAAGCAGTTGGTTATGGAGCTTACTCTCTTTAAAGCTCGTCCTAATGAAAAGCTAAGTGAAATAAGAAGCCGTCTTTAAGACATCACTAGCAAGTTGGCATTCATAGAGACTGAATTTGAAGATGATGATATTAATGCTGTGCTTCTTGGAGCTCTTGGAGATGGGTGGGAAATTCATGCCAAGTCAATGATTGCCACACAAGCATACAAGAACATGAGTTTTGATGACATCTATAATCAATTGAAAGTCATGGTGTAACACCCCACTTTGATAAGTGAACCGTTACGCGTATTTATGGCGTGTCATCAAAGCATGCAAGGTAAAATGTACTAAAACATACATGACCATAGGGAAAACCGGAATCAAACATCGGTCCTCAAACATAAGCCCAAAACATAAATAAAGTAAATGGTATGAGAAGGACAAAACAAGTGTCCAAACAGGTATAATTATAAGATGGCAAAAGGAGAAGAAGTCTAAGGTAACTTTCATACAATGCACGTCCTCCAAATGCTCAAGTCTGTCCTTGGGTACCTTCCGTTTTGGGACATGGAAAGGAAAGTAACGGCTGAGCAATACGCTCAGTGAATGGATATATGACATAGTATGAATGACTGAAACATAGTAGAGACTTAATAGCAGCGAAAATGTATAAGTCCTGAAATACCTGGAACATGTTTATAAAACTGGTTTTATACTTTGAAAAGACTTATGTTTTTATGTAAAATCTGTATTAATTAGCCAATAGCCCATATAGGTCATGAGGTTCCACCGTGCATGAATACTTGGAGGGGAGACCTCGTCATGCAATTAGAGGGGTTTACCTCTAATTAAATAGTCTGGATAGGAGGGATCAACTCCTTGTGAAGGATGCAAGGCACACATCGCATTCACCATGAAAATCTTATAAAACATGTAACTAGGATGCACCCATACGCCGCACATGATAACATAATATAATGGTAAAAACTGAAAAGGGACGCCATGAGCAATCACTCCGCCGTGGGGAAGTCATAACACTGGTGCCTCTAGTGTTATGGTTATGGTACCTCCATAACTAGGTGACACTGGTCATGCATGTATATGGGTTAGGCATTTAATCTAACATAAGTAATCAAACATATAAAACAAATACTGGGAAAACAGTTGGCTGCAAACAGGGAATCCTAATAAGGAAAGAATGTCCATACTGAAGGACAGGAAATCCATACCTTGTGTCCAGTGAACGAGGAAAGACGAAAGGATGAAAGTCCAACTCCGACCTCACTAATTGTCACACTCCCAAAATATCAGAGTATAATGGCGACAAGGGAGTGGTGACGTCATGATTATCATACGCACATATTCACAAAGAACGACCTCTAAATGAGACGTTTGGAAAATAGATCACTTGTAATTAATAAAATAAATTGTTTTAACAAAGTGCGGAAGCATAAACTGAATACGGTTACAAAACATAGTTTTCTCAAATGGTACAAATGATCGTTGTTTCAAATAAATGACGGCAATGCATGAGACCTCATTTAGCATCTTCCTTCTTAATACCTGAGAAAAACATTGCTAAAGTGTCAACATAAAGTTGGTGAGTTCATAGGTTTAGTTAAGTGGAAATGTTTAATGAACCACAAGATTTTCCCAAATGTGATGACAATATAACAGATACAAAGTCATCCCAAAAGTATTTATTACAGTCTAAGCTCGTGACACCGAAGCGTTAACAACACCGGCAGTATAATCATATAAATGTAGCCCAAACTAGATGCCTAAACCCACGACATCCTATATCAGATTCAAATGAAACTGTGCCCGCTTGTCCCCTTGTTGGACAAGACAGACAGGGACGTCAATCCCGATAGATCTATCCATTACATTCGCGCTTACACAAAGTAATTAACGGTTCACGATTCACGGGCCAAAGCAACTGGGTTTTTAGTGGGACTTAGACTAATATATAAATCAGTAAATGCACTTGTGTTCAAACGTTAAAATCAAGCAATGTCTCACCCCAAAAAGCAGTGAAAATAGTAAAGTATGGGGCTATAAACTCACCTCGTTAATTCAGCAAAGAGAACGAAGATAAAATAGCTCGAGAGTACGGTTACGCTAGCTGCGACCTAATTAATTTGAGAATCGAGTTACGATACGAATAATTGTATTATTAAATGACTCGACATCCTAGTTGTGCTTGACGAAACCATACGTTTATGAAAAGTACGATTTACGGGAAAAGTACGATAAATAAAATCGGTTTATTAAATGGTCGGGTTTCACGGGTTAAATTATAACTTAAATTAACAAAATTCGTTTTGGGCTTTAACCAAACTAATTTAAACACACAAGGCCCAAAAGGGGTCCAAAATCATTACACACCAACCAGCCCAAGGTCATTAGACCCGGCCCGGCCCACCTGGCGGAATAAACAAGAACGGAAGGAGTAAATATGTGTGTTTAACACACACAATCCCATAACTGAGAGTGAAACTCTCTCTCTTCCCTCGATATTAACTCCACCGTCCCAAAACTCTCTCTCTCTTAATCTAGATCGGTTCAATCCTTTTCCCATGGCTAATATCTAATCATTTGAGATATAATAATCATGTGTGGTGGTCTGAGGTGTTCTAGATCGCGTGAGATGTGGGGTTTAATCCCCACATCAAACCGATTGGTTTTTCTGATGTGTTCTTCCTTGCGGTTTCGTGAATCCATAACTAAAATCAAAGATAAGTTTACTTTCCTTTATTTCTTTTAAAAGCTTTAATTGATTTTCGATTCAATGTATATCAGTGGGTTTAATTGATTCGTATAAACTTGTTGTGAATCATATGATTCTCGGATTAAAAATAGATAAATTTAGGGTTTTGAAATATTTGGGGGTTTTCATCAAAATCGGGTTTAAACATAATTAATTGATGTTTTCATTTATAAAATCAAACTAATTTTAATATAAAATCGATTTATAAAAATTAGGGTTTCGGTCATTTGGGGGTTTTTGTATAACTCATTTTCAATTAAATTAAATAAGGGGTTTGGGTTTAGATTAGGTTTAATTAACGTTCTAATTAATAAAAGTTCGATCTAGGGTTTCATAAAATTGGGGGTTTTTCATATTCGACTGTTATTCATGTTTATATGATGTTTCTGAAATGTGGCAAATGTTAATTAGATGTTTAAAAGGTTTTAAAATAATTAGGGTTTTGATTTGAATTGGGGTTTCTATACCCGCGGCATGATTAAGGTTTTTAGGATGTTTCTGTAAATAAAACTTGGTTAAGACATTTGGATTGGTTGGTAATGGTTGTTGATAATTTTTGGCAGTAAGAACTTGGTTGGTTTGATTTGATTCTCGGTTTGGTTCTTGATTGGGTTTCGGTTTGGTTGGACATGGGTCTCGGTTTGGTTCTTGATTGAGTCTCAGTTTGGTTGGACATGGTCTCGGTTTGGTTCTAAGTCGGGTCTCGGTTTGGTCTCAATCGGGTCTCGGTTTGGTCTAAATTGGGTCTCGGTTTGGTCTAAATTGGGTCTCGGTTTGGTTGACAGCAAAGTAAAATCATATACATATTTGCATTTAAAAAGTTTAACAATTTTTCAGTTTTTAGTCAAAAGTATAAGTCCATAACTAACCATTGTTTCGTTTATTCGTAGGTTCGCACAAAACAAGCACATCTAGACTTCAAAAAAGGAAAGACGAAAAGACAAAGACTCACAATGGGATGCTGTGTTCGGTTTGCAGGTTCGGACAGGATGGAAAGACTTTCGGTTGTGCAGGTTTGACGCGATGGAAGACTCTCGGTTTTGCAGGTTCGACGCGGCGTGTGGGTCGGCTGGACCAAGTCTTCACTCTACCCAGAAGTTTGTATTTGGAAAGATTTGTGCAGATTTTTGTGTTTGTATTTTGGACTGAGATAAACTTGTATTTGGACATTGGGTAATACTTTGGGTTTGTATATAAACTTGTATTGTTAGTCTAGGGTTAGTGTAAATCTGAAAATGTTTACTTGTGATATACCCAAAAGGGGTAAACTAGGCATGTGTGCTGTCCTTTAGTGGGGCAAATAAACTATGAAGTTTATATGTAGTGTAGACATGTGACAGAAATTTGAGACCCTTGTAAGGCAAGCTTGGCAATATAAATGAAGGTTTATATTCAGTATATGTACACATGCTGTGACAGCTTATACACTCGACTCGGTTCACAATGGTTAAGTTTAGACGCGACTGAATAATCCCGACACCAAAACCGTTTAGCATACGATCCCAAAACAAAACAATTGTGCGAGACGTCACGTAATCGTAATAACTATATCAATAAACGTACGGCAAAACATAAAACGTTCACAAACTTGTGTATTGCATTCAACTTAATAATCGCGAAACATTGAGATGTTACATATGCTCTCCCTAAAAAGGGCTTTGTCCGCAAAGCAAAATGATTAACACGTTCATGTCGACAACTCGTCGGTAAACAGTTAAAATACTCGTACTGTATGAATAAATTAAGATGGAAATTTGACGAATGTCACAGTATTCCCATGTTTTAGAGATTTCGTCACGAAATCAAGACGTTGTTGTAGTAGGATGGTTAGCGAAAAGATGAGGATACTTGCTCTTGAATTGGTCTTCACGTTCCCACGTGTATTCTGGACCTCTACGCGCGTTCCATCGGATTTTCACAATAGGTATACGGCTTTGCTTGAGTTGTTTAACTTGACGGTCCATGACTTCTACGGGTTCTTCTACGAAGTTGAGTTTGTCGTCGAGTTGAATCTCCTCCAAAGGGATAACGAGTGCTTCGTCGGCTAGGCATTTCTTCAGATTGCAAATGTGGAACACATTATGCACTCGGCTAAGTTCTTGGGGTAATTCCAAACGATAGGCTACGGGACCAATCCTCTCTATAATCTTGAAGGGTCCAATGTAACGAGGGTTTAACTTCCCACGCTTTCCAAAGCGAATCACACCTTTCCAAGGTGAGACCTTCAACATAACTTTATCACCAACCTCAAACTTAAGAGGTTTGCGTCTCATATCAGCATAACTCTTCTGTCGATCTCTTGCGGCTTGCATACGGCTCTTAATCTTAAAGATCTTCTCAGTAGTCTCGTGTATGATCTCGGGTCCAGTGAGTTGTGCTTCACCGACCTCTGCCCAACACACGGGTGAACGACACTTCCTACCATACAGTGCCTCGAACGGCGCTGCCTTAATGCTAGTGTGATAACTATTGTTGTATGAGAATTCCACCAGAGGTAGGTGTCTATCCCATCTATTTCCAAAGTCAATCACACAGGCTCTCAGCATATCTTCTAGGGTTTGAATGGTCCGTTCACTTTGACCGTCAGTTTGGGGATGATACGCAGTGCTCATATCCAACTGCGTTCCCAATGCCTTCTGCAGTGACTTCCAAAACTGCGAAGTAAATCGGCTGTCTCGGTCGGAGATTATAGACACAGGCACACCGTGCTTCGTGACTACTTCCTCCAAGTACGTCCTTGCTAACTTATCCATTCCATCAGTCTCCTTGATGGGTAGGAAATGAGCCGATTTGGTGAGTCGGTCGACGATTACCCAAATCGTGTCGAATCCGGCTGCGGTCTTTGGTAGCTTGGTAATGAAATCCATAGTGATCCTTTCCCACTTCCATTCTGGCAGTTCGGGTTGGACCAATAATCCTGATGGTTTCATATGTTCGGCTTTGACTTTGGCACAAGTCAAACACTTGCTAACGTATGTAGCAATATCCGCCTTCATGTTCGGCCACCAATACAACATCTTCAGATCATGATACATTTTATCAGATCCCGGATGTATGGAGTACTTTGACTTATGCGACTCATGCATAATCAAGGATCGTAGGTCACCATGGCATGGTAACCAACTCCTATTATCAAGGCATAACGTTCCATCCGAACGTGCTTTTAACTTCTTTATCATTCCTCCAACATCTTCAGTCTTGAGAATTTCTTCCTCGACTGCTTCTTTCTGAGCCTTGAGAATTAAGGATGGAAGGTCTAAGTCAATGGTCATCATTAAAGCCTTCACCCTAAGAACTCTCTCCTTTCGACTCAAAGCGTCGGCCACGACATTTGCCTTGCCCGGGTGATAACGGATCTCGCAATCGTAATCACTGAGCAACTCTAGCCAACGTCGTTGTCTCATGTTGAGTTCCTTTTGATTCAAAATATGTTGTAGACTCTTATGGTCAGTGAATACAACACACTTAGTACCATAAAGGTAGTGTCTCCAAATCTTCAAGGCAAACACCACTGCTCCCAACTCTAGGTCATGAGTTGTGTAGTTCTTCTCGTGCACTTTTAGTTGTCTTGATGCGTAAGCTATGACCTTAGTCCTTTGCATCAGTACTGCACCTAACCCTTTTATGGATGCATCACAATACACCACAAAGTCTTCATTACCCTCAAGTAGGGCTAGTATAGGTGCTTCACACAACATCTGCTTCAACGTCTGGAATGCCAAATCTTGCTCCTCCTTCCACTCAAACTTCTTATCCTTTTGAGTCAATTCCGTCATTGGTTTAGCTATCTTGGAGAAACCTTCAATGAATCTCCTATAGTAACCAGCAAGACCTAAAAATTGACGGATCTCCGTGGGTGTTGTTGGAGTCGCCCAATCCTTTACAGCCTCGATCTTAGCAGGATCAACGTGAATACCACTGCTGTCGATCACATGCCCAAGAAATTGCACTGTGTTTATCCAAAACTCACATTTGGAAAACTTTGCATATAACTTCTCCTTCCTTAGCAGCTCTAATATGGTCTTCAAATGTTCCTTGTGCTCTTCTTCGTTACGAGAATAGATGAGAATGTCATCGATAAATACAATCACAAACTTGTCCAAGTATGGTTTGCAAACTCGGTTCATGAGATCCATGAATACCGCAGGTGCGTTTGTCAAACCAAAAGGCATAACTTGGAACTCGTAGTGTCCGTACCGGGTTCTAAAAGCCGTTTTATGAACGTCTTCCTCTCTAACCCTTAGTTGATGATATCCTGATCTTAAATCGATCTTCGAGTATATGCTAGATCCTTGCAATTGGTCGAAAAGATCGTCAATCCTCGGCAATGGGTAGCGGTTCTTTATCGTCAGCTTATTCAATTCTCGGTAATCGATACACATTCTAAAGGATCCGTCTTTCTTTTTGACAAATAAGACCGGCGCTCCCCAAGGTGAGGAACTTGGTCTAATGAAACCTTTGTCAGAAAGTTCCTTTATCTGTTCAGCTAACTTTGTCATCTCGGCCGGTGCTAGACGGTATGGGGCTCTAGCAACAGGCGCGGCTCCTGGCGTAAGCTCGATGTGAAACTCCACTTGCCGTGCTGGTGGTAGTCCGGGTAAATCCTCTGGGAATACGTCCGGAAAGTCTCTAACGATCGGTACATCTTCCACCTTCTTCTCGTGATCTTCTTCTCCTTCCTTTTGTGTTACTTGAACCAAGAATACCGGACATCCCTTCTCAATGTATCTTTGAGTCCTGATACATGAGATGACTTCCAATCTTGATCCATTCTTCACACCATTTCTTTCGCCTTGTATGATGAGTACGTCGTTTCCATAAGGAACACGGACACACTTCTCATGACATACAATCTCCGCGTGATGCTTCGACATCCAATCCATTCCAATGATGACGTCAAAACTTCCCATTTCTATAGGGAGTAGGTCGATACTAAACGAACAACCTTGTAGCCTTACACTACATCCTTTCAGAATAACGTCGGTGGTTACTGACTTCCCATCGGCTAATTCTACATTATACTTAACGTCTAACGCAGTAGGGGTAACATTTAGGCGTTCACTAAATATAGACGACACAAAACTCCTATCCGCACCAGAATCAAATAGTACTGAAGCATAGTTGTTATTGACTAGAAACGTACCAGTCACAACATTGTTGTCTTGCACAGCAGCTTCAGCACAGAGATGATACACTTTGCTAGGTGCCGTGAATCCTCCAGGAGTACTAGTTGTGGCTCGGTTATTCCCTCCTCGGTTCCCTTGATTCTGCTTCTGGTTCCCTTGGTTCTGATTTTGATTCCCTCGAATCTGGTTACTACGACCTTGGTTCCCACTGCTTGGACATTTGTTCTTGTAGTGACCTTTCTCTCCACATCCAAAGCAAGTGACATTTTCTCCTTGGCCACCTTGCATTCCAGGTCCTCTTTGATTAGTGGAACGAGGTGGTGCTCGGCATTCCTTTGCCTTATGTCCCGCCTTCCCACAATTGTAGCACATAGGGGGACATGCTCCTTCGTGGTGTCGGCCACATTTTCCGCAGAAAGGTAGTCTCCCAGCGTAATTCCCAGTATTTCCTTGTCCAGTAGTGAACACTCTTGCTACTTCTTGTCGCTTGTTCTGGTTGTAGTTGCTTGGGTTGTTGTTGTTGTTGGTATTGTTGTTGTAGTGGTTGCCAGACCACTTTCTTTTATCCCCAGTATTTTCTCCCAACTCCTGTACCACTTGGTACATCAGACTCTGAGCCATGTCGATTGCCTCGTGCAAATCAGTCGGCTTGGATGAAGTCACATTCCCTTTGATGCTCAAAGGTAGTACTTCAATGTATCGCTCCAACAATCGGTCATCGTTGGGCACCATTTCAGGACATAACAAAATCAGCTCTTGAAAGCGCTGATTGTAAGCAGTAAGAGCAGTACCCTTGACCTTCAGGTTCCACAGCTCAACTTCCATCTGCTTGACTTCATTTCGCGGGCAGTATTTCCTCACAAACATAGCTTTAAATTCACTCCAGGGCGTCGCTTGGGCAACGTCAATGGTCACTGCACGAGCATAGACGTTCCACCAAGTCAAAGCACCATCCACTAACGTGCTTGACGCAAACTTCACCTTGTCGGCTTCAGCGACATTGCTAATCCCAAATTGGGATTCTAGCTTCTCAAACCATCTGGTTAATCCTACTGCTCCTTCAGTACCGCGGAAACTTACTTGCGTAACTGCACGAAATTCCTTGTAGGTACAAGTTCGTGCAATAGCATTAGTAGCTCCTTGGTTGGTCTCCTCCTGTGTGCTAGCTGTACGATTTGCTTCAGCGGTCGCGAGTGCCTCGGCCACTCGTTCGGCTATCATTTGGCTTAACAGGGCGGTGTCAATTCCACCGGTAGCGGCTGGCGGATTCTGCGTTTCGGATCTTCTAACTGGCGCCATAATCTAACAAGGTAATAGGATAATGAGTTTTTGCCAGACATAACGTGCATGGCACACACAACACAATTATGAAATGCTCCAAGATATAATACACAATATATAATGATCTCACAATTTTTGCAACTCATAATATCATTCATGAAATCGTTTGATAATACATCATAGTTTGTCATAACATAATAAGAGAAAATAAAATACCAACTAGCTAAGACAAACTTCAAAGCTTAGTGGTCATACAGGGATGGGTCGATGGTACAAGATAAATCTAACTAGTGCCCTCACGGCGCTGATGAAGCTCCTTCTCCAACTCTGCTAACCTCCTCTCAACCAATAGCTCACGAGCCTGGGAATCTCTCAATCTAACATCGGTGTCATGACAAGCGGCTCTAAACCTCTTATCCAAGTCTGCAACAGGGTCATCCACTGGTGCCTCTAGTCCGCCTGTCTCCACCAATGGCTCTACTCCCCAACGGGTCATCAGGCTCTCAATCTCCTCAAGACGAGCGTTTGGCATGGATTCCATCTGATCAAGAACAGTAAGAAGCTGTCCTCGTAGACGGGTCACACATACTGTCAACACTGTCTCATCCCTGACTGGACTCTTCTTCGCCAGTGCCTCCAACTTATCCTGCACTTCATTATACTCTTCACCTAAAGCCTCTACATCATCCTCCAACCTGTTCAACCGTGTCGTCACACATCCATCTGCCGCCCCAAGCATCACCACCGTCGACGTAGCTCTCCTAGGAAGAGGAGTCGTAGCTCTCGGTCCTGTAGAGATACCAGCGTCAGTAAGCATCTCCTGGTATACTGCAGGTACAATCTCTGGTGGTGGTAGTAGTAATGGTGTCTCTGGGACAGAACTGGCAGGTGTGCGGGCTGCATGCCTGTCAGTGGCAGTGAAAGGTATGAGGGGTCTGTAAGGTGAAAGTGGTGGTCGAGCA
This sequence comes from Glebionis coronaria, assembly GCA_025667525.1. Classification (NCBI taxonomy): domain Eukaryota; kingdom Viridiplantae; phylum Streptophyta; class Magnoliopsida; order Asterales; family Asteraceae; genus Glebionis; species Glebionis coronaria. The sequence goes on from CM046877.1 coordinate 218,941,105, forward strand.
GCTCTCCCCCGAAGACGTCGTCTCACATAGTAGAAAGGTAGAGTACCAGGTGCTGGAGCAGGAATAGCAGTCCTTTCTCCTTCGTCTTCTGATGAAGATGAGGAGATGTGTGCTAGGGAAACCTCAGGAGTAGCGGCATATGCAGTAGGAGGGTCCTCAGTGTCTGTGACCTCCATAGGCTCTCCTTCCCCATCTGTAAACTCCATCTCATCATCCTCTGTCTCCTCTACCGTCTCATCTCCAGTCACTGATGTCTGACCTGGTGACTGCACCACGTCAGTGTCTAAGTCATCCTCTCCTCCGCCTTCTAGGCTAAGCACATCGTCAGCTGATGCATCAGGAATACGGATCGGTGAATGACGAACCTCCTCAGCCTCTCTCTCTATATCGTCATCTGAAACCATCCGGTACCACGGATATCCTGACGGCGATCCTCTAGGTAGTCCTACTGATGAACTGATGGTCGACTGTGAACTACGGTTGTAGTACGCTCCTGTAGACGTGGAATCATCGGATGAAGACATCGCTGTAATCATAAACAAAATAAAGGTGTGTAAATATCTCATAAAATTAGTCCGTAAAAGGACATTAACATAACATAGCAATCATTGTTGAATCCACATGTATCCCATATAACATAATTCAGATTTTGTTGTTGCACATGTAACCCATGTAAATATACCTCGTAATTGTTAATTCACATGTATCCCATTTATTACTTATGTATCTACATATACTTAATACTTACAATCTGTATGATAATCGATTAAACATAGAGCAGTTATAGTCTAGAATTACTAATGCAACCTAGTTCTCTATAACTAGTGCTCTGATACCAATCTGTCACACTCCCAAAATATCAGAGTATAATGGCGACAAGGGAGTGGTGACGTCATGATTATCATACGCACATAGTCACAAAGAACGACCTCTAAATGAGACGTTCGGAAAATAGATCACTTGTAATTAATAAAATAAATTGTTTTAACAAAGTGCGGAAGCATAAACTGAATACGGTTACAAAACATAGTTTTCTCAAATGGTACAAATGATCGTTGTTTCAAATAAATGACGGCAATGCATGAGACCTCATTTAGCATCTTCCTTCTTAATACCTGAGAAAAACATTGCTAAAGTGTCAACATAAAGTTGGTGAGTTCATAGGTTTAGTTAAGTGGAAATGTTTAATGAACCACAAGATTTTCCCAAATGTGATGACAATATAACAGATACAAAGTCATCCCAAAAGTATTTATTACAGTCTAAGCTCGTGACACCGAAGCGTTAACAACACCGGCAGTATAATCATATAAATGTAGCCCAAACTAGATGCCTAAACCCACGACATCCTATATCAGATTCAAATGAAACTGTGCCCGTTTGTCCCCTTGTTGGACAAGACAGACAGGGACGTCAATCCCGATAGATCTATCCATTACATTCGCGCTTACACAAAGTAATTAACGGTTCACGATTCACGGGCCAAAGCAACTGGGTTTTTAGTGGGACTTAGACTAATATATAAATCAGTAAATGCACTTGTGTTCAAACGTTAAAATCAAGCAATGTCTCACCCCAAAAAGCAATGAAAATAGTAAAGTATGGGGCTATAAACTCACCTCGTTAATTCAGCAAAGAGAACGAAGATAAAATAGCTCGAGAGTACGGTTACGCTAGCTGTGACCTAATTAATTTGAGAATCGAGTTACGATACGAATAATTGTATTATTAAATGACTCGACATCCTAGTTGTGCTTGACGAAACCATACGTTTATGAAAAGTACGATTTACGGGAAAAGTACGATAAATAAAATCGGTTTATTAAATGGTCGGGTTTCACGGGTTAAATTATAACTTAAATTAACAAAATTCGTTTTGGGCTTTAACCAAACTAATTTAAACACACAAGGCCCAAAAGGGGTCCAAAATCATTACACACCAACCGGCCCAAGGTCATTAGACCCGGCCCGGCCCACCTGGCGGAATAAACAAGAACGGAAGGAGTAAATATGTGTGTTTAACACACACAATCCCATAACTGAGAGTGAAACTCTCTCTCTTCCCTCGATATTAACTCCACCGTCCCAAAACTCTCTCTCTCTTAATCTAGATCGGTTCAATCCTTTTCCCATGGCTAATATCTAATCATTTGAGATATAATAATCATGTGTGGTGGTCTGAGGTGTTCTAGATCGCGTGAGATGTGGGGTTTAATCCCCACATCAAACCGATTGGTTTTTCTGATGTGTTCTTCCTTGCGGTTTCGTGAATCCATAACTAAAATCAAAGATAAGTTTACTTTCCTTTATTTCTTTTAAAAGCTTTAATTGATTTTCGATTCAATGTATATCAGTGGGTTTAATTGATTCGTATAAACTTGTTGTGAATCATATGATTCTCGGATTAAAAATAGATAAATTTAGGGTTTTGAAATATTTGGGGGTTTTCATCAAAATCGGGTTTAAACATAATTAATTGATGTTTTCATTTATAAAATCAAACTAATTTTAATATAAAATCGATTTATAAAAATTAGGGTTTCGGTCATTTGGGGGTTTTTGTATAACTCATTTTCAATTAAATTAAATAAGGGGTTTGGGTTTAGATTAGGTTTAATTAACGTTCTAATTAATAAAAGTTCGATCTAGGGTTTCATAAAATTGGGGGTTTTTCATATTCGACTGTTATTCATGTTTATATGATGTTTCTGAAATGTGGCAAATGTTAATTAGATGTTTAAAAGGTTTTAAAATAATTAGGGTTTTGATTTGAATTGGGGTTTCTATACCCGCGGCATGATTAAGGTTTTTAGGATGTTTCTGTAAATAAAACTTGGTTAAGACATTTGGATTGGTTGGTAATGGTTGTTGATAATTTTTGGCAGTAAGAACTTGGTTGGTTTGATTTGATTCTCGGTTTGGTTCTTGATTGGGTTTCGGTTTGGTTGGACATGGGTCTCGGTTTGGTTCTTGATTGAGTCTCGGTTTGGTTGGACATGGTCTCGGTTTGGTTCTAAGTCGGGTCTCGGTTTGGTCTCAATCGGGTCTCGGTTTGGTCTAAATTGGGTCTCGGTTTGGTCTAAATTGGGTCTCGGTTTGGTTGACAGCAAAGTAAAATCATATACATATTTGCATTTAAAAAGTTTAACATTTTTTCAGTTTTTAGTCAAAAGTATAAGTCCATAACTAACCATTGTTTCGTTTATTCGTAGGTTCGCACAAAACAAGCACATCTAGACTTCAAAAAAGGAAAGACGAAAAGACAAAGACTCACAATGGGATGCTGTGTTCGGTTTGCAGGTTCGGACAGGATGGAAAGACTTTCGGTTGTGCAGGTTTGACGCGATGGAAGACTCTCGGTTTTGCAGGTTCGACGCGGCGTGTGGGTCGGCTGGACCAAGTCTTCACTCTACCCAGAAGTTTGTATTTGGAAAGATTTGTGCAGATTTTTGTGTTTGTATTTTGGACTGAGATAAACTTGTATTTGGACATTGGGTAATACTTTGGGTTTGTATATAAACTTGTATTGTTAGTCTAGGGTTAGTGTAAATCTGAAAATGTTTACTTGTGATATACCCAAAAGGGGTAAACTAGGCATGTGTGCTGTCCTTTAGTGGGGCAAATAAACTATGAAGTTTATATGTAGTGTAGACATGTGACAGAAATTTGAGACCCTTGTAAGGCAAGCTTGGCAATATAAATGAAGGTTTATATTCAGTATATGTACACATGCTGTGACAGCTTATACACTCGACTCGGTTCACAATGGTTAAGTTTAGACGCGACTGAATAATCCCGACACCAAAACCGTTTAGCATACGATCCCAAAACAAAACAATTGTGCGAGACGTCACGTAATCGTAATAACTATATCAATAAACGTACGGCAAAACATAAAACGTTCACAAACTTGTGTATTGCATTCAACTTAATAATCGCGAAACATTGAGATGTTACATATGCTCTCCCTAAAAAGGGCTTTGTCCGTAAAGCAAAATGATTAACACGTTCATGTCGACAACTCGTCGGTAAACAGTTAAAATACTCGTACTGTATGAATAAATTAAGATGGAAATTTGACGAATGTCACACTAATGCTAAATAAATAGGGGACATGTATAAGTATTCTGTTTACTGAGTACTTAACTGATTATATCATGTCTTAGCTTGTTTTATATGTTCTAGTCTTGTTTTACTGTTCTAAATGTTATACTGCATTTATCATGAATTCCATGTATTCTGATTAAGTATTAACTGGTATTCATGTATTATTATACTTGTTGTGTAATAATAAAAAACTTTCTAAAAATAGAAGGTTTCCTAAAATAGAAAGTTTCCAAAAATAGAAAGTTTCCAAAAAAATAGAAAATTTCCAAAAATAGTAATTTTCCTGAAATAGAAAGTTTCCATATATAGAAACCATTTTTTTTAAGAAAATAAAAGCTGACTATAAGCTGGATTTTAAACCAATAATATAAGTTTAAGTTTACTGGTTAAATATCTTAAGTCATGTAATAATAGTATAGTTTATTAATAATATCATGTTAATTAATTAAACTATAGGTTATACGGTTTAATTAAACATAAACATGATTTAATTAAATTAAGGCATATAAAATATTTAGGTTAAACATGTATCAATAGTTTATTATTTTTGACCTAAGTCATGATTTATTAATTAATTATAGTCCATATTTTAAATAATTAATTAATACTATAGTTTAAATTAATAGTAAAAATACTTAGGTTAAAACATGTATTACTTACTAGATAATAATAACCTAAGTCCATGATTAAATTTAATTAATATAGTCTTGTTTTAATTAATTTAATTTCCTTGAAAACTAATATAACTTGTAAAATGTAAAACTTGTAAAAATTAATCATGTAACCGAACCCGTGTTTTAATTTAGACCGACATGAACCAGACCCGACCCTTGAACCAGACCGAACCAAATACCCCATAGCAGTGGCTACCCTGCTAGCCGGTTGCCACTGCCTAGCTATAGTTCCCCCTGCTTGCGTGTCTCGGCTACCCACTGCCCGAGCCGTGTACACCCGGCTTAAGCCGGGTTCCCACTGTTTTGTCACTAAGTCCAACCGAGACCTAGTGTCTCGGTTGACACTGCAAAACAAGCCAAAACAATACCCCGACATGCGTCGGGGTTCCATTTTCTTGTGATAGACCCAACCAAACCACACCGAGACAATTAAGTCTCGGCTGGTGGTGCGAATGGACCAAGCCGAGAGCTTGGTTGCTCTCAGTGGTGCGTCAGTTGAATGAAACAACCAAAACCAAACCCTAATTCTTGTTTCTTGATTAAACTAACATGTTATTATTTATTGTTTTTAAGGATTCATGAATTCATGATAATAAATGTTAGAAGTATTTAAAGTGATGGTCATATAATATATCGTTGCGAAGCTCGTGGAAAATGTTATTTAATAGTGTCGAGAGTTCTTAGTTATTATTGTTTATGTAACGGGAATTAGTCCCGAACACACAAATGAGGAAGGCCTCCTAAACATTTACTCTTTAGTATAAAAGGCCATTCCACCTCATTTGTGTAGGGGTGGTTTTCATTTTATTGTTTAAGAGAGAGAAAGATGTTTACTTTCTCTCACTAGGAAAACAACAACACTTTGTATTTTCTTTTATTCTTCATCTTAATCTAATCTTTGTTTTTTGGTTTAATCCATCATGTTATTCGTGTTTGGTTAGTCGTGTGTATACTTCCTACAAGAGGTATCATTCGCCATGGGATTCGTGGGTAGCTCTTTGGTGTTGTTTTAGTTGATTTATTTTTGTGGGTTTAAGGTTGTTTCAAGATTGATTCTTGATTTTTTTTGCGTTTTAGTGGTTAAAGTTTGTAACCAAATCGACTACATAGTTGTGGTAGTGATTTGGGCTAGTTGGTTTGATCAAAATCGCAAAATTTTTGGTCTTTTGGGTGATTTTCGGGGTATATATCGAATATTTGTTAAATTGGATCACGATAAAGTCGGGCAAGATCAAGTCAACTTCGGAATAATTGATATATTCCGAAGTACCCTAGAGGGTTTCTGTTTTTCCGAAGTGGGTAAGTTTTTCTTATTCCGAAGTTAAAAGTATCTGGATTGCGAAGTTGAACAAGTGTTGATTGTTAACATGTATTCGTATTCCGAAATGATCAAGGGTTAAGATTCCTAAGTTGATTCTTGGTGTGGATTCCGAAGTTAGTTTTTGTACTATTCCGAAGTTCATTTCAAAGTTAATTTTTCGATTCCGAAGGTAATTTTTTTTAGATTATTCCGAAGTCAAAAAGTTGGATATTCCGAAGTTAAAAAAACATGTGTGATTCCGAAGATAATTCACATTCCGAAGATCAAAAATTGCTACATTCCGAAGATTACCTGCTTTCCGAAGATAATTCACATTCCGAAGTCATCAAGTTTCTATATTCCAAAGTAGATTTCCTTTGGATTGCGAAGTCACCAATCTTTCTGTATTGCGAAGTAAGTTAGCAAGAATTATTCCGAAGTAAAATTTCATTATTATTCCAAAGTTCTTTCTCAATTATTCCGAAGTTCTTTCTCAAACGCATTCCGGAGTTAAGTTTCAAAGCAGACTTATTCCAAAGTTCTCAAATACTTCCATTGCGAAGTTGGAATTTTTTTGGGAAGATTGTTTGTTGGAAGATTGCGAAGTTAAGAGGATTGAGAAGTAATATTGTGAAGTCTAGTCCGAAAATCCTTGCAAAATTTTTCAGAAAAAGTGGTCTTAAAAATTTTGAAGTTCATATTTTTAGGAGATTTAATCAAGTTAGGGTTTTTTACAACAACACTCTGCTTCCTACGAATTGAGATCCTGTTTAACACACGACTTCTACGATGACGTCTCAACAAGGTATTTATGCTGCGGGTACTGAGAATCGTCCACCCATTCTTACCAAGGAGAATTACACTACATGGCTAGTCGTCTCCTTCGTTATGCAAAATGTAAACCTTTGGGAAAGTTGATTGTCAACTCGATTAAATAGGTCCGTATGTTCGAAGAACAATAGTTGTGCCTGGGGACCCCACAAATGCTAACCCAGTAGCGGACTCAAGTCATGAGCAAAGGGATGAAGAATTAACTGAAGCTGAATCCAAACAACTCGACGCTGATGATCAAGCAATTCAAGTCATTCTCATGGGACTCCCTGAAGATGTTTATGCTGCTGTCGATAGTTGTGAAACCACACACGAGATGTGGCTTAGGATCCAGAAAATGATGAAGGGGAGTGAAATTGAAAGGAAACTAAGTTGCTTCGTGAATGGGAGAAATTTACGTCTACTGAAGGGGAACACATTGAACCTTACTATCATCGGTTTTCAACCCTCATGAATCATCTTAGAAGAAACAAATATGAACCTGCATAAATTGCTGCCAACATCAAATTTCTTGATAATCTTCCTTCTGAATGGTCACGATATGTCACTCTTGTTAATCAAACCAAGGATCTTCATGTCGTGGACTACACTCAAGTATATGATTATTTGAAGATGAATCAATATGAAGCTAACGAAGTTAGGGCTAAAAGACGTGCCAAAACACAAGATCTATTAGCTTTTATGGCAAACTCTCCATCATCTATGTCATATCCCATGGTACCTTACCATCAACCCTCATCAAGTAACTTCATGCCACAACCACAACAACAACGACTCACCTCTTATGGATATCAACTTCCTGCTACTATGAACTACTTACAACAACCTATTGCTTGTTTCGATGACATCACCGACCCTACTCATGCTATTAATACTGGTCTTGCACTTCTTGCAAAGGCATTGAAATTTACCATTAACCCCACCAACAACAATCAAAGAATCTCCTCGAACACTAGAAATAGGCAGATTGCTCAACCTTTCATGAATGTGAATCAAGATCGTCAATCGGTAGTTGCTAGGAACACGGGGACACAGTTTCAACAATATGGTCAGAATGCTGGGCAGACTATTGGGAATATAGGAAATTAGTATAGACAAAACCGTGGTCAGAATCCGAGTGTTCCGAATGTGGGTAATCAGAATGGGTTAATTGTTGTGCCAGCGGTTAGTAATCGGATGGGAAATATTGTGGCTGCAAGGGCTGAGAATACTGGTACGAGAAATGGAAACAACAATCGTCAGGTTCAGTGCTACAACTGCAGGGGATTTGGTCATTATGCTCGAGATTGCACACCTAAAAGGAAGAGCGATGCTGCTTATCTTCAGACTCAGCTTCTTATAGCTCAAAAGGAAAAGGCAGGGATTCCACTTCAAGCTGAGGAATTTGATCTTATGGCTTCTACAGCAGAATATGACGAGGAAGAAGAAGTGAATGCCAACTACATCTTGATGGCAAACTTACAGCAAGCATCTACCTCGGGAATGCATGATGACATCGCTCCCGTCTATGGTTCAGACGGTCCCTCTGAGATACACCCACGTTTTGATGATAATGATATATATAGTATGTCTAATCAGGAGGAGGAGTATACTGAGATGCTTGAGCCCTACATTGAGACACACGGGAAACAAACGAATAATAGTAATATTATTTCGAATGAGCCCAGTGTGGACCTTAGTGTGGATCAAGTCGCCCAGCCTACAACCCTTCCTGATACGACACATGCGTATTATAAATCTTTATTTGATAAGCTTGTTAAGGATATTGACCATGCTAAGGTGGTTAATAATAAGTTTAGAGAAACTAATGCCAAATTGACCACTGAGCTTGCGGGATATAAGGAACGGGAGAAAAGTTTTGAAATTCATCAGGCTAAAATTAAAGAACTTGAACAAGCCTACACTACATCGGTTTATCAAGAAAAATGCACAACTAAGAAATTAAATGCCTTACATTTAAGTAGTGCTAAAAAGATAAGCGAACTGAATGATGAAATTACCTCTCTTAATAAAAAGCTTTCTACCAAAAAATCTATTATTTCGGATCTAAAAGAAGAATAAAAAAAGCTGAAACATGATTTCAAAATTCGAGAAGATTGGCTTCTTGAAGATTTTGCAATGCTCAAGATAGGATCAGGGAACTAGACAAATGTTTGGTAAAACGTGGCCAATCTATGCAGATGATAAACATGCTCGCACCAAAAGTGAATGAGATTAATTACACCCGTTACAAAATGGATTTAGGTTGTCCTCTTCCTCCCAATCCTGAATATCTCAAGCATGCTCAGACCACCCATCAAAGTTTATATAATGGTAATATGTTGCTAGATAAGCATGATCCTCCTGTTATGTGTGATTCAGAAGAAACCCTTGAAATGGCCGAAGAGAGTCGTTTACGATTGCAAAATCTTAATAGAGAAGTCACACCCGTTTATTATCCAAAAGTTAATCCTCCAACAGTTTTTGTTCGGTCTAAAACGAGTACTGAAATGCTTTTTCTACCGAGTAAGGAATTATCTGATGACCCTTCTAAATCGGGTATCGCACGACGATTTCTAAAAGAGCTAAAAGATAAAATTTTCATACTTAAACGTGTTATTAATTCCAAAATCACTGGAGGAAATCTTACATCACCAGTTCAGATTAAGGTCCAGAAAATTCTTCAAAACGATATTAATCCGATTATTAATCAAGTTGATGCTCGGATAAGCAATTTGAAAAGTGCTAATTCTAACAATCGTATGTATTCTTCAACAGGAATAAACAACTACTCTAAGAGCAGAAGGCCACAACCTACGAGCAATTCAAGGAATGATAGAGTCCCTTTTGCCTCTAGAAGTAGTCGCCCCAAGATCAATAATGAGGTAGTAGAAGTACACCGTAGGAATTTACCGCTTTTTAATCATAATCAGAAACTTAATTCATCTGAATGTAATGACTTTAAGCTTGCTATTCAGAATAAAAAATCTGAAGTTATTTGTGCTAAATGTAATAAATGTTTCTTTACTTGTAGTCATGATGATTGTGGTTTGACTATGAATGGTTTAAATTATGGTGGATACACCCGAATTGACAAGCTTTCCATGAGTGAAAAACATAGCACTCCTAAGGCTAACGTGTATGTTCCAAAAAGTACACACGTAGGGTCTACGGAAAGTCTTGCCAATCCTAGTAGCCCTAGATTCACCTCTAAATGGTTGCCTACTGGAAAAAATTTTGACTGTAGTGGCAAAGTTATCGACACTAGTAGATCTCATACTAACAATGAAATGTCGATATGTGATAAGGCGTAATTATCTTCTAACCCTACAGGAACCTATTTCATAAGTTTCCAAATTTTTTTCTTCTCTTATCATTGGCAGGTTGTTGAAATTTGTCTCTGGTGCGTGGACTCGGACTGTTCAAAACATATGACTGGGAATCGAAGTCTTCTCAAGAATTTTGTTTGGCGATTCATGGGAACTGTTCGATTTGGAAATGATCATGTTGTTGTAGTTCTAGGCTATGGTGATCTTCATTGGGGAAATATAATCATCACCAGAGTCTCTTTTGTTGATGGCTTGGGACATAATTTGTTCTCGGTTGGGCAATTCTGTGATTCAGATTTAGAGGTAGCCTTCAGAAGTCATACATGCTTTATTAGGGATCTTGAAGGAATTGATCTTTTGAAAGGAAATCGTACCACCAACCATTACACTATTGATCTTTTTCAAATATCTGTTGCGTCTCCAATTTGTCTCATGGCCCAGGCCACTTCAACAAAGTCATGGTTATGGAATCAAAGGTTATCTCATCTCAATTTTGATGCCATCACCCAACTTGCAAAAGATGATCTCGTTACCGGTCTTCCAAAGTTCAAATATACTAAAGACCATCTTTGTCCATCATGTGAGCAAGGTAAAAGCAAGAAGAAGCCTCACAAACCCAAAAATGTTCCAAATTCAAATAGATTACATCTCCTACATATGGATTTGTGTGGCCCAATGAGAATCAAAAGCATTAATAAAAAGAGGTATGTCCTAGTGATTGTGGATGATTATTCTCGTTACACATGGGTTCATTTTCTTTCATCAAAAGATGAAGCCCTTGGTGTAATTATTAACTTCTTAAAGAAAACATCAGTACTACTGCAAGCCCCTGTCATTATTGTGAGAACGGATAACGGCACAGAATTCACCAATCAACAACTGAAAGCTTATGTTGACGAAGTTGGGATTTCTCATCAAACTTCGGCTGTAAGAACTCCAGAGTAGAATAGAGTTGTGGAACAGAGGAATCGTACGTTAGTTGAAGCTGCTCGGACGATGCTTCTCTCCTCTAGTGCATCGTTATTCCTTTGGGTTGATGCTATTGCAACTGCATGTTGTACTCAAAACCGCTCCATTATTCACACTCGATTCAATAAAACACCTTATGAGATCATTAATGGACGAAAACCGGATATATCGTTTCTGCATGTATTCGGGGCTCTGTGTTACCCAAATAATGATCGTGAAGATATTGGTAAACTCGAACCCAAAGGTAATATTGGATTTTTCATTGGTTATTCTTCAACTACTTGTGCTTACAGGGTTCATAATCGAAGAAAAAGAACGGTAATTGAGACTATGAATGTTACATTTGATGAACTCTCGGGTATGTCCTCTCAACATAGAAGTTCACACCCCAAGCAACAAGGTCAGACTTCTGGATACGTAAGATCAGGACCCGCGCTTCAATTTGCACCGTCAGCAATATCATCTTACAACCTTCTTCATTTTGTGCTACTCAAAATGCCCCGGCTGCACCTGCTACGGTAGTTTAAGAACCTCCAATTGCATCTACACCAACGACAACTTCTTCTGCACCATCAACGTCAACTCAACCGTATCGTCTCCAAATATTACAACCACTTCTCCGACTGCTGACGTGACTCAACAACATTCTCAGCAAATTCCTAATCATGTTCATCTTCAGAATGAAATTATTGCTGAAAATGCAAACAATGCGATGCTCAACGAACATGTTGTTAATCCATTTGCGGCTTCCACAAGTACTACTCAGCCTTCAACACCACATGTGGATCCGTCAAACTCGTATCAAGTTTCTCATACACTTCCACATAAACACAAATGGACTAAGAATCATCCTTTGGTTCAAGTGATTGGCAATCTCTCACGACCAGTCTCAACACGAAATCATCTGCGTACCGATGGTGATATGTGTATCTATGCACTATCAGTCAACACAATGGAACCAACAAGTGGGAAAGAAGCAATGACCGACACATCATGGATTTAGTCTATGAAAGAAGAGCTCAATCAATTCAACCGGCTTGATGTATGGGAGTTAGTACCACGCCCCGGCAATATTGATCCTCTTATCCTGAAATGGTTATTCAAAAACAAGATGGATGAAGAGCAAATGGTCATTAGGAACAAGACACGGCTGGTTGTGAGAGGTTATAAACAGAAAGAGGGAATTGATTTCACAGAATCTTTCTCTCTGGTTGCTCGGATGGAAGCTATTAGGATTTTCTTGGCATATGTTGCACACAAATCGTTCACTGTGTATCAAATGGACGTGAAGACGGCTTTCTTGCATGGGTCGTTAAAAGAAGATGTGTACTTATGTCAACCTGAAGGTTTCATCAACACCGAACATCCAAGCCATGTCTAAAAGTTGAAAAAGGTAATTTATGGTTTGAGACAAGCACCGAGGGCATGGTACGACGAATTATCATCATTTCTTCTCCCAAATCACTTCAGCAAAGGAACCATTGATCCAACGTTGTTTATCAAGCACTACGGTGACGACATCTTGGTGGCTCAGGTCTATGTAGATGATATAATATTTGGCTCTACAAACCGAAAATATTCCATATTATTTTCCGACCTTATGAAAAGCCGATTCGAAATGTCCATGATAGGGGAAATGAATTCTTTTATTGGTCTCCAAGTTTACCGATCCCCCGTGGTAATTTCATAAATCAGTCCAAATATGTGCTTGAGATTCAAACGAAATTTGGAATGGAAAACTGTGATCCTATTGGTACTCCAATGGACACTAAACACAAGCTTGATTTGGATAAGAAAAGGACATTTGTAGATGCTACAAAATTGTTAAGTTGGATTCACTATGAACACGGGTTTTAGATCCAGAGGTCGGGGAGGATAGAAGTGTTGTTTAGCCATGGTAGAGAGAGAAACAAGAGTTACTAGAAAAGTGTGTTTATTCTAGTGAGAGAAAGGAAAAGAACGAAATGATAAGCCTCACCCCTCCATGGAAGTATGGAGGGGTTTATATAGCCCGGGACTTGGACTATTACATATGACAATATTAGTCCCCGCAAGTCTCGGCTATGAAACTAATGTAATTTCGTTAGTCGTACACATTTTAAGGCTAACAATCTTCCCCCAATGTGGTGACATACGGAATTACTTACAATGTTCCTAACAAATGCAAATACAACAAAAATATGACAGTATTAAGTTTGCTTCCAATGCTGAGGATGACGTCGTTGTCTTAAAGTATTCTAGAAAAACTTATACCCTAGTTTGAATCCTCTTTGTCTTTGCTTGTTGAGGAACCATTGTATCATGTATGAACTGGATTAACTTCCCCCCAATTCATACCACATGTCTTGAAAAGCTTTCTTCATAGACTTCTTTTTGACGAAGCTTCTGAATCAGCTTCCCCCCAAACCAATATCCCTGTCTTGAGCAGAATCTGTAGCTTGAGAAATCTTCTATCTTTGACATTTAAAGTGCACAGCGGAATTTTGTAGAAGAAAAAGCAAACCCACACCAAGTAACTACTACCTTGACATTTTTGGTCTTAATGATTATGTGTTTGGGGGAACATGTAAGAAATCAGCAAAAAATCTTCTCACGCTTGTAGAATACTTCCCCTTGGAAGTTGAACTAAGTACTCCAGAGTGGGAACAAAGTCTCCAAAGTGCATGTTCTTCCCCCATGATGGTGACGAACTCTCGGAAGCATCATCTGACGCGTACGGTCAAAATCGCGAGATGTTCTTGTCAGGAGTAAGATGGTTAAGAACACTCGGAAGCATCATCTGACGTGTACGCTCAGAATCACGAGATGTTCTTATCAGGAGCAAGATGGTTAAGAATACTCGGAAGCATCATCTAACATGTACGTTTAGAATCGTGAGATGTTCTTGTCAGGAGTAAGGTGGTTAAGAACACTCGGGAACATCATCTGACAAGTACAATCAGAATCGCGAGATGTGCGTGTCTGAAGCAGAAATCTTTATTGACATTTTGTAGCTCAAGTTGCTCGTGAGAATTGTTTGCTGATCACATCTCTACTCTTGTACTCTCTGGCTAAACTTACCGACCTCGTATTCTTTCGGCTATCTGTAGTGACCACTGGTGAAGTAAACCTGATATTTCAAACTTGAAACTGAAGTACAATCTCCCAAATTTGTTACTTACGCTTAGCACTGTTGTTGATTGACGAGCGGTGCAGAGAAACGTCTCTTAGTACCTTATACATAAAAGAAGAGAGAAGTATAAGATGTTGATAGGTGTAAAAACACCCATCCTTTTACCACTTAATTATAATGAAAACGAGACCGTAACGTGTATCTTATGTCGTAAATGTCGGAATTATGCGTGGTTTGTGTTTTTGTTGTGTTTTAGGACCAAAAGATGAAAAGGGGAGAAAACACGGGCTTTCACGGGCTTTTATTGAAGAAAAAGACAAAAGACGCAGTCAAGAAATCAAGAGTGCAAAAAGAACGGAAGTCCAAGGCCTATTCTGAAGATTTATCGAAGAAAAAGTCCAAAGATGGAAGTTTAATAAAGCCGAAGAACTCAAGTCTAATTTACGAAGAAATTACAAGACGAGTTTAATTAATCCCGAGACAAAAGTCTAAAATGTCGAAGAATTTAGAAGGCTTAAAGACTAAGGACTAAAAGAGAAAGAAAGAAAGAGAGAGGAGGCTTTCACTCTACTCCTCCTTCCCTATAAATAGAGGCTTAATCTCATTTTCATTTTTTGTTGGCTATTTGACACATAGTCCTTCCACCTTTATTTTTCATGTCATTTAAATTTTTGTCTTGCACCTTAAATTTGTAAGTCTTTAATCTTTACTTTTAATTGTTGGATCTTTACTTTCAATCAAGCTTTACTTTTATTCTCATCATTCTTTTCTTGTTTGGTTTATTGATTTGGTTGATTTTCGGTTGATTAATCTAGTGGGTTTCATAGTTTTATTGATTTTTATTCTATAAAGTTTGTTGATTTAAATATTTTAGTGTTTGGTTAAGCTTAATTAGTGATTTATTGTTTTAGTTTTATTGTTTTTGGTTGATTTGAGTTTTATTTATTAACTGGGTTTTGATTGATTTGGTTTTTATTGTAGGTTTTATTGATTTGGTTTGATTTATTATTGTTAGTTGATTATTAGTGGTTAGTTTAGTTTAACTTTTGGGTTTAATTTGGTTAGTTTTGGTTAAATTCGTATTCCCTCTGTTCTTCGCAAAATTTCGTTTCCCCAGTTTATTCCGAACGAGCCTGCATTTTTCCGTACGAACCATTATTCCGAACCAACTAGTTTATTCCAAACGAAGGTTTTTGAAAAAATTATTCCAAATGCAGAGAATTCATTTTCATTGGTTTGGAAAAATATTATTCCGAATGAAGAGAATTCATTTTCATTGGTTCGGAAAAAATTATTCCGAATGAAGAGAAATGAGATTGAGCAGCCAGCTAGGCTGCTTGCTTGAGCAACCTGCCTGTTTGCTTGCTTCTTGTTCCGTAATCGTTTAGTTTAATCTGAAAGTTGTTCCAATTTTAATTTTGAAAGTCACGTATTTTTAGTTATATTTTTCGTCTAATTTTAAAATTAATTTTTTTATTAAAGTTCAAGTTTTATCTTTTATTTAGTACTCGCTTTAGGTTTTGCCTCGTTTAGCTTTAAAGTACCATTTTAGTTTTATTCTCTCCTTTTTCATTAGGTTAATTTTATTTTTCAGTCGAAAGTTAATTTCTTCGTTTGGTTTTATTTTTATTAATTGTTTCGCTTTAATTTACGTATTATTATTTGTTTTGCTCCTTTATTATTAGTTATTTGTTTTTAGCTTATTTTTATTACGTTTCGCTTTTACCTTTTAATTAGAAATAGAAAACCAAACTTTCTTTTAGTCACCAAGAACAACAATTCCACTTTGAACCGTGATCAATTCCAGAAGATACCGAGAACAAACGAACTTTCAAACCTAGCAAAACCTATGTATCAAATGGCGCCGCTGCCGGCTCTTTTCGTGAAGATTAACGGTTTTTTGTGAGAGACGCGTTGGCTTTTGGGAACCGTTCACTCGTGAACGTATTTTTCGCATCAAAAATTTTCAAAAACCCCAAAAACATTTGAAAAATCATAAAAAGCATTTCTTTTTCCAAAGTTTTGCAACAAAAATATTCCTCTTTCTCCTCTATTATGTTTAATTCTTTTTCTCAACCCCTCTAAATTTTTAATTCATCATGGATTCGTCATGCGTACGGTGTGGGAGACCATGGCATGGTTTTCAAACATGTCAATGGTGTATTTGTGAGTGGTGCGGTTCTGATATCGACAATACACAATTTGGATTTTGTCAATTTTGCAATTCAACAAATTCGTACTTCTCCTCTTACAATACTTTCTCACCCTCTCCCATCTATGACGATCCTTATCCTCAAAATGCACCGGGTTTTTCTCCATACCCGTGGTGCTATATTTGTGGGGGTCCTCACGAAAGTTTTCACTGTCCAACGGGGGATCAAGGTTACTATAATTATACCCCTTCCAGTTTTGACCAACCCCTACAATACCCAATTGATCATCAGCCTCGTCACGGGCTGAGTTACCAAGAACCGATTGACGATCTTGCTAACGCTTTTCAAGACCAAACGAAAGAGCTCTTACACACGCTGCAAACTTGTATGGAGTTATTTTCAAAGCAGCGAGAGCAAACGAGTACTTATATCCCTGAGCCTCTTATTGGCCCTTTAGGTAATGAGGAAAGTGATGACGATATTGAGGTGATTTTCGACGAGGAGGAATTTCTAAAGCAACGCAAGACTTCTCACATTCCTCCTTCGTCTATTGCTATCACACCCGAGGAGCCCGTTGGCTCTCTCATAATGGAGGATGAGCATCTTGACATTATTTCGGCAACAGAATCGGACGAATTCCTAAAGTCTAGTGTCGAGGACCTTGTCGTCATCCAAAGTGAGCCCGAGGGTATTCCTGAAAATTTGTGTGATATACCGAGTTTTGCGGAGCTTAAGGACGAGGTCGCTTCGCTAGTCAATGATCACATACTCACAAATCCACAAGCGATAATTGATTCTCCCAACAATAGTTCAACATGTGGTGAGTATGATGATTTCATCTTCGAGCCCGAGATTGAGGAAATTATCGACCGAGAGCTAGCTCTTTTACCTCCACTTCCACCTACGAGTGAGGACGATTTTTCCAATATCGGGGTCGAACTTGATGAGTTGGAACGTCTTATTTTCATAATAATGACGAACCAACTCACATGCCAAAACATCCAATTCTCAAGGAGTTACCTAATCAACACTCCTCTAATGAGAATAACGTTTACCACATTCGTGAGGATTTAACTTAAAAATCCCCACAAATGAATGATGGTTTCGTACTTGATCGTGATCTTTTCAAACGAGTTTCTACAGTCCTTATCTACGATGAAATCGAAAATATTAACGTTCATGAGGATGAATGCTTTGACCCGGGAGGTGACATTGACTATTATATGATTGATAACTTTATGGCTTTGTCAATTTGTCAACATCCATTGTCTTTGGAGGATGACAATGTTATTCCTTTACCCACCCCACCTCCCGTCAATCTGGACTTCACTTGCTTTTCTTATATTGAGCGGACTTTCCTACCATTCCCTACTTATCCTCCTGCCTCTCCTTCATTGATGTCCTCCGGGAACGAGGACAAGGTCTTTGATCCCGGTATTACATTTGAGGTTTCCCCATGAACCATTTAATGCGGGGACGAGTCAGTGTAAAACCCAGTATAGTCGTATCTTTAATTCGGGGACGAATTATTGTTTTTAGAGGGGAAGAACTGTAAAACCCGTATTTAAAAATCAGAATATTTAAATACGCAGTTTAATTTTAATAAACTATATAAGTATTAATTATTATACAGAGATATAAACGCAGAAATTAAATACGCAATTCCGGTTTATTTAAATACTATAAATATTACAGTTTATTCAGATAATAAAATAACAGTATAAATTCAGATATTACGCGAATATTAATTATTCAATTTTAAAATAATCCATATCAGAACATACACGAGGATTAATATAAATTTCACGCAGTCTCCGTTCTATTAAAAATATTACGTAGTTCATTATTCAGAAAATAATTCAGAAAATTTTATTCGGTATGACGTACATATTTATTTAAGTAAAATAAATAAATACATGGCGAGATTTTAAAAACACGAGAAATATATTTACGTTTTAGAACGAGATTTTTAAGTACGAGCTTTACGTAAATAATTAAAACGCGAAAAAAAGAGTATTTGTACTCTTTGGGCCGGTTTGTAAAAGAAAGGAAAAGAAAAAGAAATTTGGGCTAAGCCCATTTGGGGTATGAAAAAGGAACGGGGTATTACCCCTTTTGTGTTATGACCAGACGAAAAAAAAAAGAAAAACAAAGATTAGGGTTTTAGTTCTGCCGACAGAAAAGACAAAAGGAAAAGGGGGTGCCGCCGGTTTAAAAACAGAAACATCAAGAAGCGGGTTTTAAATGTTTCTGATCTTTGATTCGTGTACAAAGCATTCTTCTCCTTAATCCTATGATGGTAAGTATATGTGATTCCTTTTTCTCAATCATGAATTACCCTATTCGTGTACATCATGAAATGTGGTAAGGGGGTGTCGGGTTTTGGTGAAGTCAGGGGAAAACCGATACCAGTTAGTCTCGGTGTGGTGAATGCTGGCCAGCCGTGACCCATACAGGGGCGGCTTGGTGTCGGGTCTTTCAGCCGTAGCCAAAAACGACCAGGGGTGTTTGTTTAACATGACGTGAGAACCAGCAGGGGTGTTTGGGGTTTAGTTTTGCCACAGCAGGGGTGCGTTTGGGACTGCAGTTCCAGCAAGGGTGCGTTTGGGACTGCAGTTTCCTGCAGGGGTGTTTGGGTGTGTATAAACAGTGGGAACAGAACACTAACAGTGGGAACTTAAACAGAACAGCGGGAATAATATAACTGGCAGTGGGAACTGAAACTAACAGTGGGAACTTAAAAATAAACAGTGGGAACCACGAGGTGATAGTCAGCAGCAAAGGAGCCGGTTTGTTTAACCCAAGACATAGGTGTCTCGGGGAGGGTTTAAGCACGGGTTTTCGGGATCACAAATGATAATAAAAGCAAAGGAATTATTTAAATTAGTTAAATCATTTCATAAATGAGTTTTATAAATAAAGTTAATTATATTGTTTTGTTTTATTAATGTTGTTAGTAAAATTAAATTGATATTAACTTTATCCTTTTTACTACTTAAAACGTGGGATTTAGTTAATGACTTATTTTCAAAGAAACTAATTTGGAAACTTTCTAATTTAAGGAACTTTCTAATTATAGCAGGTTACTACCTATAGTAATATTGTAAATAACAGAACATATTATATTATACGGTAACCAGAAATACAGGATATATACTAATCAGTAACCGGTTAAAGAAACAGTCAGAACCTATCAGATTACATACAAACAGTAATTAGTCAACTTATTTTTCGCGTCCATTATTTATGTAGTAGCCGTGAAGTCAGATTCGATCCGTCAGCTTTCAGTCTTATTTCAGTACTGGACACGAGGTACGGATTTCCCGTCCTTTCAGTAAGGACTTTCCTTCTATGCATAATTAGGATTCCCCATCTTCAGCCAAATGTTTTCCCCAGTATATGTTTAAACTTATTAATAATCATGTTAAGAATTAAATAAATTGCCTGAGCATTATATACAAGCATGATTAGTTTATGTACTAGTTACGGAGGTACCGTAACCACGGCACTAGAGGCACCGGTGTCGTGACTCACATGCAGGAGAGTGATACCCTGCATCGTCCCACTCAGCTCAGCTTGGCCATTTTATCAGTATTATTAGTGGGGCGTATGGATGCATCCTAGGCTACAGTTTACAGTTTAGCAGGTGAATGTGGTGTGTGCTCTACATCCTTCACATTGGAGCTGATCCCTCCACCCAACACAGTTATTTAGAGGTCATCCCTCTACAGCATGACGAGGTCACCCCTCCAGTTATTCATGCAACGTTGTTACAGCACATGACCTATATAAGCTCTGGCAATTAAATTACAGTAAATGCATGTTTTCAGATTTAATAGATGACAGTTCAGCTTTTTATTTATAAATCAGGCTTTACAGATTATACACAGATTTCCGCTGCAACTTTCCTTATCAGTTTTACAGCTCCAGTATTTTATCATCTGTTCCATTTTAGTAATTTTCTATCATGCTTTATATCCGTTCACTGAGCGTTATGCTCAGCCGTAGTTCCTTTCATGTTCTAACGGCAGGTACACCAGGACGCTTTTAGGATTCTAAGAGCATGTGCATTTGGATGGAAGCTATCCAGACTTCTTACTTTATGCATTTCTTACATTATGCTGCTTATTTGGACATTGTTTAGTCCTTTTCCTTCAGGATTTTACTTTTCATGTTTTGGGCTTATGTTTGGATTACCGATGTTTGATTCCGGTATTCCTTTATGGTCAGTTAATGTTCTAGGATATTTACCTTATGCTTTGATGACACGCCATAAATACACGTAACGGTCCACTTATCCAAGTGGGGTGTTACAGTCAGGCTCGTGACTCGGTTAATATAAACAAGCGCTCTTTGGGAGGCAACCCGAGTATCTATCTTTATCTGTTTTCATCATAAGTGTAGGGGGAGCCCCGTTGGTGTTTCTTGTTTTCTTTCTTATGATGTGCAGGGATTGGAGCTTTAAAAGATACATTTTTGATGACTTTTGACGACCCGTGATTCCGTGTTCCCGTCTTCCCGGTTCTATCCTAAACTCTTTTGATTCTCTATTTTATATTTGCCAATATTAAAATAGGAATCACTTTAGTTGTCTTTTCCTTAGCAAGACTTAAACAACATGCACAAGGTCCTAAGTGTAGGGGAGTTTACTCCCACATGCTTAAACATTGAGGACAATGTTTATATCAAGTGTAGGGGGACTTCTATCGAAGTTAAGTGGACTTTTTCATGAATTTGACCTCATTTTTAACCGGAAATTCGATTTTTTGACATTTTTCAAAATTTTTAATCTATTTTGGCCTAGTAGTAGTTTCCTCTATTTTTTTGGTATTTTCTTTTATTTAAATAAAATGGTTTTAGCAAGTGTAGATATCTTAGATATATTAGGCCCGTCGTGAATATTTTGACTCAACCCGAGTTTACTTATCCAAGTTTACTCTAGCTAGTATCCTTAACCATGTAGACCTTAATTGGTTTATTAGGCTAAGTATCCACGAGTCTCATTCCTTGAGATTTTAAATTGTGGAGAACGAGAGATGATAGAGTTAGTTTTAAGTTTGGTATTCTTTCATTAACTTATGTGAGTTAATTATGACCTTTTTCTCCCCTCGCTTGTAAATAAATAATGGCAATAAGTAAGGTCGTATGGTCTGAAAAATTACCTAGCTTCTAGCCCAAGATCGTTTAAAAGTTGCTCGATATTAATTAGAGTTCATAGCTAAGGCATAACTTATTGAAACGGGACGCGAAGACTGGCGAGTCCAAAAAAGCCCTAACAAGGCATGAGGGCTCCATTTTGTTGCTAAAGATCCAAGATGATGTGAAAAGTATTATTCCCAAAATCAATATGAAGGATCAAGACGCACGACGAAAAGCAATCAACTCCCATAAAGATCATGGAGAAATCTATCCGAAAAGACCCTAACAAGGTATGATGATAAATAAACCCAAGTCGGAAAAGGAGGCGGATCGTTGTATATCAAAATCCCAAATAAGGATTAAAGAAATAATGAAGAAGTTGTGGTCAACATTTGAAGAATATCTCAACTACCCCAAGTGAAGATATACACTATATATGAAGAGAAGACCATAAATTCAAGATCGTCTTCTCAAGATTTGAAGTATGAAGTAAATGCCAAATATCGGTCCGAGAAAGATCTCAAATCGTGAAACGAGTTATGCCAAGATATGAACTTTATGAGGTTTCGAGAAACCGTTTTAAAAGATTTTGTCCTTTAGCTAACTATGGATTAGATCGTCCTACTTTATTTTTAGACTTAATAAACTATCAAAATAAGTCAAACAATGCATCCTCGTGATCATTCAAGACATTAATAAAATATAAGAGTTACCCATAGGAATAAGGGAGTCTAAGTGATTAATTGAACTGCATGAGTAAGTGTTAGTTGTGCTAACTTATAATAACAATGATCTCGTTTTTAAGCTTGGCATGGGGAACGTGAAACTTGAGGATGATAAACATTCATGACACCAAAGCCCTAATGTAAGTCTTAGATTTCTTCACAAGTTTCTTCCTTCTAGTATTTTGTTATTTTTTATCTTTTAAATTTTTCTTAGTCTTTTGTTTAATAAAGGCCAAGGTAGGTTGATTATGATGGGAAGTGTAAATCTTGCTTTGTCACTAAGCATTGCATGAGGTCATTGCAATAGTCAAGTGTAGGGGATTTGATAGGTGTAAAAACACCCATCCTTTTACCACTTAATTATAATGAAAACGAGACCGTAACGTGTATTTTATGTCGTAAATGTCGGAATTATGCGTGGTTTGTGTTTTTGTTGTGTTTTAGGACCAAAAGATGAAAAGGGGAGAAAACACGGGCTTTCACGGGCTTTTATTGAAGAAAAAGACAAAAGACGGAGTCAAGAAATCAAGAGTGCAAAAAGAACGGAAGTCCAAGGCCTATTCTGAAGATTTATCGAAGAAAAAGTCCAAAGACGGAAGTTTAATAAAGCCGAAGAACTCAAGTCTAATTTATGAAGAAATTACAAGACGAGTTTAATTAATCCCGATACAAAAGTCTAAAAAGTCGAAGAATTTAGAAGGATTAAAGACTAAGGACTAAAAGTGAAAGAAAGAAAGAGAGAGGAGGCTTCCACTCTACTCATCCTTCCCTATAAATAGAGGCTTAACCTCATTTTCATTTTTTGTTGGCTATTTGACACATAGTCCTTCCACCTTTATTTTTCATGTCATTTAAATTCTTGTCTTGCACCTTAAATTTGTAAGTCTTTAATCTTTACTTTTAATTGTTGGATCTTTACTTTTAATCAAGCTTTACTTTTATTCTCATCATTCCTTTCTTGTTTGGTTTATTGATTTGGTTGATCTTCGGTTGATTAATCTAGTGGGTTTGATAGTTTTATTGATTTTTATTCTATAAAGTTTGTTGATTTAAATGTTTTAGTGTTTGGTTAAGCTTAATTAGTGATTTATTGTTTTAGTTTTATCGTTTTTGGTTGATTTGAGTTTTATTTATTAAGTGGGTTTTGATTGATTTGGTTTTTGTTGTAGGTTTTATTGATTTGGTTTGATTTATTATTGTTAGTTGATTATTAGTGGTTAGTTTAGTTTAATTTTTGGGTTTAATTTGGTTAGTTTTGGTTAAATTCGTATCCCCTTTATTCCCTCTGTTCTTCGCAAAATTTCGTTTCCCCAGTTTATTCCGAACGAGCCTTCATTTTTCTGTACGAACCATTATTCCGAACCAACTAGTTTATTCCGAACGAAGGTTTTTGAAAAAATTATTCCGAATGAAGAGAATTCATTTTCATTGGTTCGGAAAAATATTATTCCAAATGAAGAGAATTCATTTTCATTGGTTCGGAAAAAATTATTCCGAATGAAGAGAAATGAGATTGAGCAGCCAGCTAGGCTGCTTGCTTGAGCAGCCTGCCTGCTTGCTTGCTTCTTGTTCCGTAATCGTATAGTTTAATCTGAAAGTTGTTCCGATTTTAATTTTGAAAGTCACGTATTTTTAGTTATATTTTTCGTCTAATTATAAAATTAATTTTTTTAGTAAAGTTCAAGTTTTATCTTTTATTTAGTACCCGCTTTAGGTTTTGCCTCGTTTAGCTTTAAAGTACCATTTTAGTTTTATTCTCTCCTTTTTCATTAGGTTAATTTTATTTTCAGTCGAAAGTTAATTTCTTCGTTTGATTTTATTTTTATTAATTGTTTCGCTTTAATTTACGTATTATTATTTGTTTTGCTCCTTTATTATTAGTTATTTGTTTTTAGCTTATTTTTATTACGTTTCGCTTTTACCTTTTAAGTAGAAATAGAAAACCAAACTTTCTTTTAGTCACCAAGAACAACAATTCTACTTTGAACCGTGATCAATTCCAGAAGATACCAAGAACAAACGAACTTTCAAACCTAGCAAAACCTATGTATCAGATGTAAAACATCTCTTGAATTACCCACAACTACAGATGAGTGTGACACTGAGCACTACAACGTAACTCCTTAAGTGATAGTTGTCCATGTCGTCGACCATCCACCCCTTGACAGTGGAAACTAGATAAATCAAGTCTCAATCATAAATGCTGAAGCGAATCATCAATCGATAGAAGGGGTGAAAAGGCTCGATGATGAATTGAGTAGACGCCTTCGTGATATTCCACTTCACCTTCAAATAATAAATACCAAATCTACTTCGTAATCACTTGACATTACTTTGCCCGAATACTAGCCGTTTTTGACAATATCAGTGAATCTTAAAGGATCGTTTTGGTGTTTATTTGTTTTTGTTGTGTTTTTCGTGTTTGTGTTTGTGTTGTTTGAGTGTCATTAACTAGAGAATAACTTTGACTAAAAGAGATGAAAATCCGTCAACGTCATCTAGTTAACTTTACTTGAATCCCAAAATTAATCACATGCCCAACTGGAGGTCGGGGATGATAGAAGTGTTGTTTAGCCATAGTAGAGAGAGAAACAAGAGTTACTAGAAAAGTGTGTTTATTCTAGTGAGAGAAAGGAAAAGAAAGAAATGATAAGCCTCACCCCTCCATGGAAGTATGGAGGGGTTTATATAGCCCGGGACTTGGACTATTACATATGACAATATTAGTCCATGCAAGTCCTGGCTATGAAACTAATGTAATTCCGTTAGTCGCACACATTTTAAGGCTAACAAAAATATCGAAGTATCAAAGTATGAAGGGACATTTGGGGGTATGTCAAAGGTTCAAGATCAAGTCAAGGCAAAGATCAAAGATCCTGTTGGGAATAAAATATAGCCAGTCTACTTGAGCGCTGACAAGAGTAAAACAAGCGTTGACAGGAGTAAAACAAACGCTGACAGATCAAGCGTTGACAAGAAGAAGTCAAGCGTTGATACATTGAAGACAAGCACTGATGGAAGGATATACTCTACGCGTTTATTTTATTCTAGATTACTTCCAATAAAGATAGGAACAACAATGTATTTTCTATATTTATCTTTACCTAGAATAGTTGATACGTAGATTATTGTACAAGGCTTCTTATGTCTATAAAAGAAGACCTTTAGGTTAATGTTCCATATAAGTTTTCATACGTTAACACTTTCATTGTAAGCAAGTTTGATATCGTTAATCAAAGTGAAAGTTTGTTTACATCTTGTGTGTTCTTGATTAAGTGTTAATTCCGCATAACACTTAGATTGTCATATACATATACAAAGGTTTCTCTAAGTATATTACTTGATCTAATCTCGTATACATAAAGCAAAATCGATCTAAGTTTGGGATCAACAAATGGTATCAGAGCTTGTTGAGGAACTTTTGATCATAAAGAACACAAGAACCCTAAAATCACCAAAACCCTAATTTTCTCAAAACCCTAAACAACATCATGTCAAATCCAGAAATAACCTCTTCCTCCTTACCCTTGCCAAACATCAAGATTCCCATGCTTGATGCAACCAACTTTGAATTGTGGAAATTCAACTTTGAGCAATATCTGGGGATCTATGACTACACTCTTTGGGAGATCATTGAATATGGAAACACATTCAATAGAGCTGAAAAGGTTGCTGCTGCTATTGCTACAAGAACTGCTGTTGCTGGATGTCCAGAAGCAGATAAGAAAGAAAAACGTGGTGATGGTAGAGCTGTGTCTGCTGAAGACATAGCAAAGAGAAGGGTTGGTATGAAAACCCTAAATATTCTGAAAGTCTCTTTGGGACAAGAGAACCAGCATAAATACAGAGGTTATGATTCTGTTAAAGACCTTTGGGCAGCTCTTGAAGTTGCATATGGTGGCAATGAAGATACTAGGGAAGAAAAGAAGAAACAACTCATGCATGATTATGTTGTTTTTAAGGCTCAACCTAATGAGAAGCTTAGCAGTGTGAGAAGCAGACTGCTTGACATTACAAGCAAGCTGTCCTTTATGAGGACACAGCTTGGTGATGTTGACATTAATGCTACGTTTCTTAAAAGTCTTGGTGATGCGTGGAAGATTGAGGCAAGATCTATTCTTGCCAATAACACTCACAAAAGTTCCACGTTGATGATATCTACAACAAACTAAGGCTGTTGGAGAATGAAACCCTTTTGGAGCATGGAAGTAAGTCTACTAATAGTAACATGGCTTTCTTCTCATATAGTGAAGACCAATTTGATCAGAAGGACTCTTACATGCATCCAGTTATGGATCATCATGTGTCAACGCTGGAACATGTCCTGTCAACGCCTCCTATTCAGACGCTGACACATACAAAAATGACTCACAAAGAGTTAAACCTGCTGGTTTAGACCTAGATACTATATGTGCTTATATTGCTTCTTTGCCCAATGGTTCAGTGATTACATATGAGGACCTTGAGCAGATAAGTGATGAGCACTTAGAAGAGATGGATATCAAGTGGAACATGGATCTTGCTAGTATAAGAGCAAACAGGTGGAATAGAAGGTTTAAGAAGAAGACGACCTTCAATGCAAAGGACACAGCTGGATTTGATAAATCCAAAGTTGAGTGCTACAACTGTCATCGTATGGGGCACTTCATGAGGGAATGCAGATCTCCTAGAAGATCTGATGCTGGTAAACCCTCTAGCCAAATTGTTAAGGCTCAGGATCCTAAGGCCATGGTTGCAGTTCAAGGAATTGATGGTATGGGATGGGACTGGAGCTATTTGGCTAAAGATGTGGAAGAGGATACAACTTTGGTTGCTAAAATTGAAGAAGAAGAGCATGTTCAATATGCTCTCATGGCACACTCCTTCTCTTCATCAGATAATGAGGTATACGATGATGCTTTTTGTAGTAAGGGTTGCAGGTTAAATACTGAGAAACTTAACAAAGAGGTGTTAAGGTTATTAGATGATTTGAGTACTGAGAGATGCAAACTGTCTAACTATCAATTAGCTCTCACTCAAACTGAGAAAACAGTTTCTGAATACAAGAAAATGGAATTTGATTTAAAAGATAAAATAAATATCTTAAAACATGAATTAGATGCTAGTAATGATGTTAGGAACATCATGGAAAGGGTTAATAGTGATCTACAGGCTAAGTTAGATGAAGCCATTAAGAATAAAGATAATATTGGCCTTAAAATTCAGAGATTTGATAGTGCCACTCAAACCCTAGGAGAATGCGTTAATAAACAAAGGGATCCTAAGGACATGACTGGGATTGGGATTAAAGACTACTCTGTGGTTCCACCACCAGCTGGTGACTTCTATGGTGTCCAACAAAAGGACCTATCTTGGACTGGCTTACCAGAACTCCAAGAGGAGGAATTCATTCCTCCACCAAGAGTTGTTACCCCAGTTGAAGAGTATCAACAGAATTTGACTGACTTGAATGAGTGGAAGAAAGCTAACCCTACCTTATTTGTTAAGGGTGACTTGTTATGTGAAAGTCCTAATGAGTCAACCCCCATTAAAGTTACAAACCCAATCACTGGTAAGGCTGTTGACCTTGGCTCAAACACTGTTAGAAAACCTAGCATTAAGTATGCAGAGATGTATAGGAATACTAGGTCACCTAAGAGCCAAGTTAGCAATGATGGAACATGCTTCTTCTCTTCTAGACCAAGGGTTGTGTCTAGAAAAGCCTGTTACACTTGTGGTAGCTTTTCACATTTAGCATATAAGTGTGTCAACTCTTCCAAAGTCAACGTTGTTAGAAAGTCAAACGTTGTCAGACCCAAACCTTGTGTGCAGCAAAGTCCACAAGTTGTTAGACCTGCCCCATTCTTCACTAGAGGGTCTAACACTCATGGACAAAGACCATTTCAAAAGACAAATACTTGGTCTAATAGGCAATGGGTTTCTGTAGCAAACCCTAGGTTCAACGCTGACAAAGGTAATTTCAGCGTTGACAAGACCAATTCCAACGCTGACAGAAACGTAACCAGACCTAAATATTTGCAACCACATGGTAAGGGGTCTAAAGCTTCTTCAAGTTTGACATGGAGACCAAAGAAAGATCAAAACCCTAATGATAATAGGATTTCAATGACCTACAACAGATTTAATTACATTTTAAAGGTCATTACAAAACCTATTGGGGTTAACTGGGTATTTCATCCAAAGAGGGATGAACATGGGGTTGTTATGAGAACTAAGTCTGTTCTTATTGAACAACCAGATGAATCCAAGTCTGCTAAGGCTTGGGTTCCCAAAGAAAACTAACTTGTTTTCTTTATATGCAGGGCATTCAAAAATAGGTCAATGATTATGGATATTGGGACAGTGGATGCTCAAGGCACATGACAGGGAAGGAAGATTATCTAACTAACTTCACTCCCATCAAGGATGGTGATAAGGTTTACTTTGGAGGCGGATATGGTACTATCACAGGCAAAGGAACACTTCTCACCAAGAACTTGCGTTTTGAGAACGTATTTTTGGTAAAGGAACTTGATTACAATCTTTTTAGTTTATCACAAGTTTGTGATAACAAAAATAAAGTTCTGTTTACTGATACTGAATGTTTGGTGTTAAGCAAGGATTATAAGATCCCTGATGAGAAATATATTGACTATAGAACACCTAGACATAAAGACATATATAATGTGAATCTGAATGGGATTAGAATGAATAGCAATATGTCATGTTTTTATGCTAAAGCTTCAGTAGAAGAGAGTAATTTATGGCACAGGAGACTAGGGCACATAAACTTCAAGAATATAAACAGGCTTGTGAGACTTGGTTTGGTTGATGGTTTGCCTGAAAAGGCCTTCCACAATGACCACTCTTGTGTTGCATGTCTTAAAGGCAAGCAGCACAAGGTCTCATTCAAGTCTAAACATGTGCATTCTAGTACTAGACCTCTTCACTTGCTTCATATGGACCTATTTGGTCCAACCAATATAGAGAGTTTGAATGGTAAATCATACTGCTTTGTCATCACAGATGACTTTTCTAGGTTTACTTGGACTTTCTTTTTAGCCTTGAAGAGTGATACAGCTGACACTTTAATTGATTTTATCACTCAGATTGAGAAGAAGACTGGTAATGAAGTTAAAATTCTTAAGAGTGATAATGGTGGTGAATTTAGGAATAAAGTGTTAGATGATTTCTATGCCAGGAAAGGAATTACTAGGAAATTTAGTGTTGCCAGAACCCTACAGCAAAATGGGGTTGCTGAGAGGAAAAATAGAACCCTAATTGAAGCAGCCAGAACCATGTTGGCTGATGCTCATTTCCCTATAGCTTTCTGGGCTGAGGCTGTTAATACAGCCTGCTGTGTTCAAAATAGAGCATTGGTCAACAAGATACAGAACAAAACACCTTATGAGTTACTTTGGGGAAGAAAACCCAATATTGGTTTTCTCAGACCTTTTGGTTGTCATGTAGTTGTCTTAGATACTAGTGATGCCTTAGGTAAATTTACTGCAAAAGGTGATGAAGGCTATTTCATGGGGTATTCAGTGCAGAGCAAGGGATATAGGGTTTATCTTAAAAAGGAAAAACGTATACTTGAAAGAGTACATGTTAGGTTTTTAGAGAGTAAACCTAGTGATCCTGAAAGTGGTCCAAATTGGTTGTTTGACTTAGAACCTTTATCTAGGACTTTAAATTATATGCCTGTCACTAATCAAGACATTGTGAAGGTAACTTCAAATGTTGTGGAAGAACAAGTTGTTGATGTTTCAGGTACACAGGTTCATGAAAAGGTTGGATCACAAGCAGAAAAGTCATCTCCTATACAAGAGTATGTCACAATTCCCATATGGACAGATGCCTTTGCTGCTGCTGCTGCTAGAAGAGATAATGGTGGTCCCCAAGTACCACCAGATACAAACATGCATGGTCCTTCAGGTGCTGACAAAGGCAAATCCAGCGCTGACAAGACCAATTCAGACGATGATGGCTCAGACGTTGACAACAACAGTTCAAGCGTTGTTAGCCCACACGCTGACAACCAAGGTTCAGGCGTTGACAACACTTTTTCACATCTTTTCTCTTCTACTTTTGAACAGGGTGAACCTTCCAATTTATATGAAGAGGTTCATCCTCATGTTGATGAAAGGGAGTCTGATGAAGAAGATATTGGCAACTTGGAGAATGAGATTGAAGACACCAGACTTTTTGAAGGAGGAGTTCTCACTTCTACTTTGAAGAATCACCCCACTTCTCAAATCATTGGTGATATTATGACTCCTGTTCGGACTAGAAGATCTCATCAAGGTCTTGGTGGATTTATTGCCAATATTCACAAGAAGGTTGATACCCCTCTTGTGCAAGCATGTTTGTTTGCCTGTTTTCTGTCACAACAGGAACCCAAGAAGATATTTGATGCTCTCAAAGAGCCAAGTTGGGTAGAAGCAATGCAGGATGAGCTTCACCAATTTTCAATTCAGGATGTTTGGGAGCTGGTTGATTGTCCCAGATATGTCAGACCTATAGGGAGAGGATGGGTTCTAAGAAACAAGAGAGATGAAAGAGGTATTGTGTCACACCCCACCATGGCGGAATATGGGGCACGACGTATGGATATCATCACAACAATAGCGTGTCTATAGAGTTAACTAAATGATATAAGAAATGTCATAAAAATGGTGACACAAATGTTATGACAATATCTCAACAATGCAGGAGTCTAAGTAAGTAGGTAACAGTCCTACCTCTTACCCAAGACAAACAAATAACACAAACAAAACAAACATATAGGTGCCAACATGTATCACTTATCAAAAAAACATAAAGGTAAACTAAGAAGGAACGGGGATCTCCTTCTATATGCAATCCTAAGGCATCCAAGTCTAGCCACTTCTATCCTCAAGCTTAAACACATTCACACCTGAAAGAGACACTAAAACACGTCAACATAAAGTTGGTGAGAGTCATAGGTTTAGAATCCAACGCTAAATCAGTTACAAGCTGTGAATAACAACCATCAACACAATAACATATGGACAATGTGTTACAAGTATGCATTAAGAACTAGCATTCAAGATAAATCAATCATCACATTTCCAAGGCATCACGCCTTACCAACAACCATGGTACCATAGGCGCCCATACACCTATGTACCTATCCCAAGGCCACTACATTGTCATTTTCTATTGGTCCCATAGATGATCACGCTATGTACCTATCCCAAGGCCCCTACCTTGTCAAACCACAATAACTGAGACGGCACGTGTCCCCCGACCCAAATCATACACAATCAAGAATCACATAGCAGTTAATCACACAATGTACACACAAGTCCATCACAAACACAAAACATTCACATCATAATTTATAAAAACAAGACAGTGTCTCTTCCATCCCATCTGGAAGTCAAAATCAATAATAAACATGGGACTATGAAACTCACCTGATTGCTTCTTCAAAAGTCCTCGCGCTAGCAACAAGCTAACAAACCAAAAACACAAAATCAAAATATGAACCAATCACTAAGATGGCTCATCAACCTATGATGGACATCTAACCTCCTCTCATATAGATACCTCATATATGAGCTCTAAACACCCAATTTCCCTTCCTTAACAAGTCCTTAACTTGGTTAAGTTTAATAATTATCCCGTTCATATTTTACACAAAACAGTCCCATTTTTTAGGTCTCAAAACTTTAAGTCAAACGTCCACTTAAACATACCCATGGTTTCTGTAAAAGGAATATTCATACTTTTTCATATGTTAGCTAAAACCTCCCACTTGACCTAACCTTAAAGCTACTGTTAAGGCCCCGATATATGTATATATATTGCTACCTATCCAGAATTCACTGATTTTAAACGTATGAAAAGTTTGTTACCATTAGAGGGTCTTACCCTAAACCACAACCTTAGCCCAAGTACAGATACTTGCTAAAATATATAAACCATCTCTCATGTTAGTGAGAAGATCCCAATGCAACCCTAAGTACCCCAAACAACCCAAAAATTAAAAAGAAAACACGCTGACTTCAAAACTTTATTGTCCTCCGACTGTTGTAACCTGTTTTTGACCCACTTCCCTACCTTCATTTTAGTTCTCGTTTCTTGCATTGGAAAGCCACTTCATTTAATTTTTCAGGGATACTTGGATCGTAAAATAAGAGTTTATAGAACTCCCGATATGATCAAAACAATTGACTCACAATTCTGCCCAGTTTTTAAAAACGGGTTTAATCAAATTAAATTAATTAACCCTAATTCCACTAATTACAAGCCCTAACTTATGTAATCATTATGAACTCATTATTATAACATTAATTTACTGTTTTAATATAAACCCTAACCTAAATCCATCATAAGATGAATGAGAAAGAATTAAAAACAATTAAATTGAAAAGGGATTTGAAGATTTTACCTTAGAATTTTTGAAAGAAGAAAAATTAATGAAGAACCCTAAATTCCTCCATAGATGTCGACCCATACTTGATCTCCAGGGATTTTATGGAGTGTTTTGATAAAAATAAGGCTTTATATACTTTCCTAACAAGTCCTTGGCCCATTACAAAAGCCCGGTTCCCCTTTTTCCTTTTTTTCCTTTTCTTTTTCTTCCTTGCGTCCCAAAACCGACTTACACATATATTTTTTTTATTTTTTTTCTTTTTATTATTAATATATATATTAATAATATTACCTTAATTTTTCTTAATTTATTTCAGCTCCTAAAGCCTCCAAAACCTCAAAACCGTAAAACTAGTCAAATTTACGCGTTTTACCGTAAAAGTCGTAAAATATACACTTTTATAAAAATCTCAAATTTTGAAATAAACTTTATAACTAAGTCCTAAATGACTTAAAACCATCCCGAAAAATATTCATATGAATAATTACGTCAGCCGAGACCTTTAAATGCTAAACCGTAAATCCTAAAAAAATACTATTACTATAATACTTATACGTATACGTAAAACCACTAAATAACACCATCTCACTTCATAGTCACTACCATGGGAACTCATGAACATGAAATCATCACACATCGTTTCACGCACAAGGTACCCCGTACCGGAAACGATATCCAAACCACAATCTATACACACCAATAAGCACTTAAACACATAAAGACACGTAACTAGCACAAAATAAAACTAAGTGACGAACCTCAAAACCAGGGTTGTCACATCACTCCCTCCTAATAGAAATCTCGTCCCGAGATTTACTCCTTAGGATCAAACACACAAACAAAAAATCACATGAGGATACTTGTTCTAAACGAACTCCCCTCATTTCCACGTGAACTTTAGTTCAAGTTTCAAAATACCACATATACAAACCAAAAATAATTAAACTCATTGCCAAACTCTTGACCTCACAGTCAATAAATCTCACAGATGACTCTTTGATAAAACAAACTCTTATTAACACAAGTCCTGAATAACCGTACATGCAAAATGCATTCTCAAACAACCTTTAGCAATCCCAATACATGAAATGTATCATGTATACAACTCATTTCCCCCAGGTAATTCTATGCTCATAAGCTAATGGTCCGATCTTTCCAAGGATCATAAATGGACCTACAAAACTCTACATCAACTCTTCCATTTTACCAAAACATACCACCTGTTACTATGGGTGAAACTCCCTACATAACTTTGTCACTAAATCTAGTGGTTTCCTCCTTTTCTACATAGCTGGATATACTCATATCCAATCATGTTCATCAACTCCCTTTAGTCTATCTATCGACTATCACCCAACTCTCGTCATACTTATTCCTCCACCGCGTTATGTATCCCTTCCACCAACTTCGTCCTTACATCGCCCTTTCTAAGGTACTCCTAACTATTTAGGAAGTATAGTCTACGTCCCTTTTCTCCATACGTTTGTCCAAGCCACGCAATATACACGTTGACGCGTTCTCTGCTTTAGACAACTCGACTCGTGCAACCTACATCCTTCATCCAAGCCACCCTAATACGTCATCCATATAGTTCAAGTTCGTCTCAGTTTCACCTCATCCTTTTTATTCCATGTCTCATCGACCATGCTTGCCTTTCCCAGATGGTACTTGGCCTTGCAATTTTTCTTTCATCAATTAACTCCACCCATCACCTTTTCCAAAAGTTCAATCAAGATGATTGAATATGTGTTGGAGACGTTCATGATCCGTACAGATCATTCTCCACGTCTCGTACACCAAATGCCTCTAGCATTCTAGGCAGATATAACAGTCCAGCTCCACTAACTAAGTCTATCCAGTTCTTCCAAATCTTCAGTTCCTACAACGTATAAGCAATCACCTTTCTTGTCGTTCTCGTACACATCCAAATCCTTGCTCCACGTATCGTCATGCTTCGCGAATTCATCCAGTCCTTCCGATAATGCCAAGATCGGCTCATTATCCAATCCACCTCTTCAGCCTCCAAAATGCTTCCTCATCCTTCTTCACTTCGCCCCTTGCTGGTTCCATGATACGCCATCATCTCTAACTACTCACCATAGTAAATTTAATAATAAAACTCACACTTGAAAATCTCACGTATAACTCCACTCCAAACCAACACATAATTCGCCTCACTCTCCTTCTCAGATTTGAGTAGATTAAGATGTCGTCGATGCTCCCGATGACAACTCGTTTATACACGTTCATGCACACTTGGTTCATTGACACCATGAAAACCTCTAGTGCTTTGGCGAAGCCAAATGCATAACCATAATCCCAAAGCGTTCATACAACATCCTTATCAGTTTCAACTACGTCCTCCTTGCACCCTCTCTCAGCGACAATACGAATCAACTCCTACCTCGTTCTACTTGCAAAATTCTTCACGCATTTTAAAAGACCAATGCTTCCTCACATCAGACCACTCAACCGCTTTCCACATCCAATCTACTACTAAGCAACTCAACTTTTACCTTGCATCCGTTGCAATTGCTAACAACTCTTGTTTTTAAATCACTCCATCAACATATGCCTTGGAAAGGCACTAACTACAACTCCTCTCACTTCTCCTACTTGCTCTATTTATGGTTCTACCTCAAAATAATAGGCAAACCTACTAAATTTCAGGAATTTTTTAGAAAACATACATACCTTACGAACAATATCCCCTTCCAACACTCTCTATGGCACGTTACTTGTGCTGGTATCCCACAAATCTCTATTCATCTCCTTGGTACTCCTAAGAGACCTCATGACCACGTTAGTTCGTCTACGAACTTCTTCCCTCCCCACTAAGGGTATTTCGACCGTTCTCTCATGGTCACCTACTTAAGCGTGTAGGCGCGACCAAGTCTTTCATATGACTACCTCAACGCTCCCAAACAATACGAAACCAAAACTACATCCTGAATCCACCATATACGATCAACGAATCAAACCCACGGATAACTAACGACATTTCACGTGCACCAATTAAAACAAGTCAAAAACCACGAGACTCAAAAGAAAACTCAAACCCAGCACATGTATCAATTCAAAATGACCCATGACAACGAAAAATAATCTAAGAAACACCCAATGGTAACCAAAACATATTACGCCCCGCGACATATTACTTAAACCGTGCAAAAGATCGATTTTTCCAAAAGAATATATATATATATATATATATATATATTTTCTTTACCTCCCCACATCTATGTGACTCAAACAATCTAAAAACAACCCTCTTGAAGAACTCAAAACTCAACTCAAAGACTAGGTATCCCGTGCATCCTAAATCAGGAAAATAAACTACTATTCATACTCAACCTTTAACCCGACACTTGTACAATAATTTCGGCCAGGACACTGACCTCCCATGACTATACATTCTGAATATTTGAAAAGTACGTTCTGAGTACATAATTTTTGGCTTTTCGATCACTCAAAAAGCTCTAAAAACGAACAAGTTATGACCAAATCAGTTTTATACTAGTTGTTTTAAAAAACTAAAGAATAAACTTAGTGATTAATGCAATCCTTTTAAATGAAAGATATAATTGTATGTGTAACCTTCATAAACTCAATTTAACCTCGTATTAATAATTATAAATGACGTGAATCGGTCAAACCCAATTATATAAACTATGTAAGTAGAAAGAAATTTTACTTCGCTTTATTTTAAAAAAAGTCTTTTAGAATTTAAAATAAATAAGTGTTGATTAAAATGAAATCTTATGTTACATCTTGTTTCAAACACGACTCCAACACCTTACCCTTATTTTACCGAATACAACCAACCATCTAACTCAATATATACCGACCAAAAGAAATGCAAGACCCAACACAAAAGATTTCATTATCTCAAAAGAAATCCCAAGTTATTTCAGTAGACTTGAAACCAAAAACACCATTTTAAAACGTACACGTGAAATACGAAACTCAAAGAATACGCTACAAGACACACTTCAAAAGATTCAAAACGTCGTTGGAACTCCAACAAACTCCATCATCATAAAACACGAGAAACACAAGGTACGTTCAAGTTATAATAACTAGTGAACGACCATATACCATAACCTAACACGTAGTAGTATATATACATCCGCAT
Source organism: Glebionis coronaria (assembly GCA_025667525.1). Taxonomy (NCBI): domain Eukaryota; kingdom Viridiplantae; phylum Streptophyta; class Magnoliopsida; order Asterales; family Asteraceae; genus Glebionis; species Glebionis coronaria. The sequence continues at coordinate 218,977,939 of CM046877.1, forward strand.
ATATATACCTATCGAATCTCCCAAACATACTCGTTATCATACATGTCAAGAAAATCAATCGCTTTATACGCTCGTTTTTCCATACGAGTAATCACCATCTCACCGTGCCACAACAAGGCATAAAGCCCACCTCCAAAGCCAAACCATATCGTGTGACCCCAAAATCACACAACACAACTATAACCCAAAACATATAACACAAAAGAACAATAAGCATATCATAGGCAGCCATTACATAAACCCATATATTATACGTATACCCAAATTCTACATCTCAACATATACAAGCATGTACTAACCCTCTTTCATGCAATCATACTTGAGAACCCATTGAAGTTGTGGTACTTGTATAACTATGTTGGCCACCATACTTATACAATTACCCTTTCCCCAATGCACTCCCTCCTATGATGACACTTATAAGAATCAATACAACATATAACACATAAATCCATCTACTCACATAAGCTCATAACCACATAAACAATAAAGTCCAAAACTCCATCTATTAAAATAACATAGTAATACTCTTGAAATACGTAAATCCATAGTCTAGCTAAAACAGCATAGACTAAATCCAAAACGAAAACATAATCAGTTATAAGTCATGTCGCCCGTAAGAGTGGAAACAACTTAAAATCCTTCCTACCCGTGTACTCCTAGTAGCTCGAACCACCACACGATTCTTTGGGAACATGACTTAAACATCAAAAGAAAAGTAACACACCTCAGGTATGTAAAATAACTCGATAAAAGATAGAAACTACCTTGTACTAAATTATGTACTATAATGTACAATTTAAGCTAAATACAACAGTGACTAGCGTAGACGATTATGGTTCAACCCGCACTAGTCACAAACCCGAAAAGAAAATAACATGTGACTAAGTATGAACATACTACGGTTCAATTCATACTAGTCAAAACATCACAATAAATAACATCCAAACACATCAATTATTATAAAATGCACACATAAGCTATAGACCAGGTTACACGACTAGGCAACCTAATTCTCTATAACCATTGTCTCTGATACCATTCTGTCACACCCCACCATGGCGGAATATGGGGCACGGCGTATGGATATCATCAAAACATTAGCGTGTCTATAGAGTTAACTAAATGATATAAGAAATGTCATAAAAATGGTGACACAAATGTTATGACAATATCTCAACAATGCAGGAGTCTAAGTAAGTAGGTAACAGTCCTACCTCTTACCCAAGACAAACAAATAACACAAACAAAACAAACATATAGGTGCCAACATGTATCACTTATAAAAAAAACATAAAGGTAAACTAAGAAGGAACGAGGATCTCCTTCTATATGCAATCCTAAGGCATCCAAGTCTAGCCACTTCTATCCTCAAGCTTAAACACATTCACACCTGAAAGAGACACTAAAACACGTCAACATAAAATTGGTGAGAGTCATAGGTTTAGACTCCAACGCTAAATCAGTTACAAGCTGTGAATAACAACCATCAACACAATAACATATGGACAATGTGTTACAAGTATGCATTAACAACTACCATTCAAGATAAATCAATCATCACATTTCCAAGGCATCACACCTTACCAACAACCATGGTACCATAGGCGCCCATACACCTATGTACCTATCCCAAGGCCACTACCTTGTCATTTTCCATTGGTCCCATAGACGATCACGCTATGTACCTATCCCAAGGCCCCTACCTTGTCAAACCACAATAATTGAGACGGCACGTGTCCCCCGATCCAAATCATACACAATCAAGAATCACATAGCAGTTAATCACACAATGTACACACAAGTCCATCACAAACACAAAACATTCACATCATAATTTATAAAAACAAGACAGTGTCTCTTCCATCCCATCTGGAATTCAAAATCTATAATAAACATGGGACTATGAAACTCACCTGATTGCTTCTTCAAAAGTCCTCGCACTAGCAACAAGCTAACAAACCAAAAATACGAAATCAAAATATGAACCAATCACTAAGATGTCTCATCAACCTATGATGGACATCTAACCTCCTCTCATATAGATACCTCATATATGAGCTCTAAACACCCCATTACCCTTCCTTAACAAGTCCTTAACTTGGTTAAGTTTAATAACTATCCCGTTCATATTTTACACAAAACAGTCCCATTTTTTAGGTCTTAAAACATTAAGTCAAACGTCCACTTAAACATACCCATGGTTTCTGTAAAAGGAATATTCATACTTTTGCATATGTTAGCTAAAACCTCCCACTTGCCCTAACCTTAAAGCTACTGTTAAGGCCCCGATATATGTATATATATTGCTACCTATCCAGAATTCACTGATTTTAAACGTATGAAACGTTTGTTACCATTAGAGGGTCTTACCCTAAACCACAACCTTAGCCCAAGTGCAGATACTTGCTACAATATATAAACCATCTCTCATGTTCGTGAGAAGATCCCAATGCAACCCTAAGTACCCCAAACAACCCAAAACTTAAAAAGAAAACATGCTGACTTCAAAACTTTAGTGTCCTCCGACTGTTGTAACCTGTCTTTGACCCACTTCCAGACCTTCATTTTAGTTCTCGTTTCTTGCATTGGAAAGCCACTTAATTTACCTTTTCAGGGATACTTGGATCGTAAAATAAGAGTTTATAGAACTCCCGATATGATCAAAACAATTGACTCAAAATTTTGTCCAGTTTTTAAAAACGGGTTAAATCAAATTAAACTAATTAATTAACCCTAATTCCACTAATTACAAGCCCTAACTTATGTAATCATTATGACTCATTATTATAACATTAATTTACTGTTTTAATATAAACCCTAACCTAAATCCATCATAAGATGAATGAGAAAGAATTAAAAACAATTAAATTGAAAAGGGATTTGAAGATTTTACCTTAGAATTTTTGAAAGAAGAAAAATTAATGAAGAACCCTAAATTCCTCCATAGATGTCGACCCATACTTGATCTCCAGGGATTTTATGGAGTGTTTTGATAAAAATAAGGCTTTATATACTTTCCTAACAAGTCCTTGGCCCATTACAAAAGCCCGGTTCCCCTTTTTCCTTTTTTTTCCTTTTCTTTTTCTTCCTTGCGTCCCAAAACCGACTTACACATATATTTTTTTATTTTTTTCTTTTTATTAGAAATATATGTGTTAATAATAATACCTTAATTTTCCTTACTCTATTTCAGCTCCTAAAGCCTCCAAAACCTCAAAACCGTAAAACTAGTCAAATTTACGCGTTTTACCGTAAAAGTCGTAAAATATACACTTTTATAAAAAATCTCAAATTTTGAAATAAACTTTATAACTAAGTCCTAAATGACTTAAAACCATCCCGAAAAATATCCATATGAATAATTACCTCACCCGAGACCTTTAAATGCTAAACCATAAATCCTAAAAAAAATACTATTACTATAATACTTATACGTATACGTAAAACCACTAAATAACACCATCTCACTTCATAGTCACTACCATGTGAACTCATGAACATGAAATCATCACACATCGTTTCACTCACAAGGTACCCCGTACCGGAACGATATCCAAACCACAATCTATACACACCAATAAGCACACAAACACATAAAGACACGTAACTAGCACAAAATAAAACTAAGTGACGAACCTCAAAACCAGGGTTGTCACATATTGTAGTCAGAAATAAGGCAAGATTAGTGGCTTAGAGATATACACAAGAGGAGGGGATAGACTATGAGGAGGTCTTTGCACCAGTTGCAAGGATTGAAGCTATAAGGATCTTTCTAGCCTATGCATCCTGCATGGGCTTCACTGTCTATCAAATGGATGTCAAGAGTGCCTTCCTCTATGGAACAATTGTTGAGGAGGTATATGTGATGCAGCCTCCTTGTTTTGAGGATCTAGAGAATCCAGACAAGGTGTATAGAGTCAAGAAGGCTATGTATGGACTTCATCAAGCCCCAAGAGCATGGTATGGTACTTTGTCTACTTATTTGGTGGATAATGGATTCAAAAGGGGCACCATAGATCAGACATTGTTTACTAAGAAGAAGGGTAAGGATGTTCTACTTGTTCAGGTCTATGTTGATGACATCATTTTTGGGTCTACTGATCCAAAGATGAGTGAGGATTTCTCCAAGCTTATGACAGGCAAATTCAAGATGAGTGCTATGGGGGAGATGAACTTCTTTCTTGGTTTACAAGTTCAGCAGAAAGAAGATGGTATCTTCATCTCCCAGGATAAATATGTGGCAGAGATCTTGAAGAAGTTTGGCTTTTCTCCACATGAAAAGAGGGCTACTACTCCTATGGATAAAGAACACCCTTGGGGAAAGATTGGAGATGGAAAGGATGTTGACGTCAGGAACTATAGATCAATGATTGGTTCATTGATGTATCTTACAGCCTCCAAACCTGACATCATGTTTGCTGCGTGTGCTTGTGCACGCCATCAAGTGACTCCCAAAGAATGTCACCTTTATACTGTCAAAAGGATCTTTAGGTACCTAAGATGCTATCCTATTCTTGGCTTGTGGTACCCAAAGGATTCACCATTGGAGCTGATTGCATATTCAGACAGTAACTATGGAGGTGATAAGTTTGATAGAAAATCCACAACTGGTGGACGTCAGTTTCTTGGGAGCAGGTTGATATCTTGGCAATGCAAGAAACAAACAGTGGTGGCTAATTCTACAACTGAAGCAGAGTATGTGGCTACAGCTGCTTGTTGTGGACAAGTTTTGTGGATTCAGAACCAGTTGTTGGACTATGGGTATAATTTCATGCATACCAAGATATTTGTTGACAATAACAGCACATTATGCATTATTAAGAATCATGTACATCATTCTAAAACTAAACACATAGAAATTAGACATCATTTTATAAGAGATTGTTTTGAAAAAGGTTTAATACAACCAGATAGGGTTGACACAGAAGAGAATGTGTCAGATTTACTAACTAAACCTTTTGATGCTGGGAGGTTTCAATACTTGGTAACAAGTATTGGAATGATCAATCTCACATAATATGTGTTTTGGAATCTTTTTGTAAAAGTATGTACAGGATAATGCATTGTTATTGGTCTTTTTGAGGATTTAGATTTTCCACTATATTTTTCTAACACTGACAAAGGTTGCTTGAACGCTGATAAGTGTTTTTGTGAGTTGTCAGCAATATATTTGTCTAACGCTGACAAAGCTTTCCTCAACACTGTCATGTGTTATCGGGGCGTTGTCAGCAACAATGTTAGTTTTGTGGTTTTCAATCTAAATGTGCAGGTGGTGTTAGCAGTATACCATTGGATACAGAGTTGCTTATGGATCATTGGAGAAGCATTTGGACATGTTTTTATTTATGGATAATGGTTGGAATTTCTCATTCCTATCTTGACATAAATTTTTTATGTTCATGCATATTTTTAGCAACATATGTATCATAGTTTAAGGGGAGGTTTTAGGAACCTTTAGGATGATTGGGTATCCATATGATACTCTTATCACAATTCTAGATTATGTCCACAGGTGAGTATGAGTTAGTTTTACTAAATCATGAGGCACTGTAGCATGCAAAGTTGATATACTATGCATGCTGCCAAGACATTTTTGGCCTAGATTTGGTTGTGGTCTGCTGGGAGACTTGGGAATGATTTTGTCATGGGTTTTCCCTGGGAGTAACAAGGAATTTTACAAGGTAACTTAGTTGTTAAGAGTTTTGGTTAGCAAGGGACACTAGAGGACTGTTATGTCTATCTTGCATAAGAAGGTGTGCATAACTGGACAGTGCTTGCCGCCCTATAATAATTTTCAACTTTTTGGTTATCTTCTCTAGGATAAATTACTTTGTTAAGGTCATTTTTCATTTTTATAATTTTTATTTTTGGACGCTGACAAGTATTTTTCCAAACGTTGTTGTGACCAATTTAGACGCTGACATGGCTTTGGCAAACGGTGACAAGAATATAGCCGTTGGGCGTTGATAGGTTATTTTTGACCGTTGACACTCAATGGGACCTACCTAGTTGTTACTTTTTGACATATTTTTAGGCCGTAATTTTGGGAGCAGATAACCCTCATTTAATGCATGAGATAAACTTATTTTTTTTCAATATTTTCATGATTGCATTTTGAAAATACTTGCCTATTTTTGGGCCAATCACATGCATTTTCTTCTCCTATATATTTGGCTCCTATTTTAAACAGGGTACCTATTATTCTTGTCTAACATAATTTTTCTCCTATAAACTTCATCTTTCTCAATCATTCACACAGCTTTCAACAATGGCACCAAAGTTTAAACCATCTGATTTGGAATTAGGGGTTTTAGAAGTCAACACAACATGGTAGCATATCTTGAAGCTGATGATACTCTATTTCCTCAATACACGCAAATGGTGGCGTATTTGAACGCATCCCCACTTAGGTATGTTCTTTCTCATGCTCCACTCATTCATGTCACACATATTAAACAGTTTTGGAACACTGTTAGTTCCTCAACAGTTAATAGAGTGACTACATTATCTTCTATTGTTCATGGGAGAACATGGGTGGTTACTAAAGCTTTGGTACGCCAAGCTTTGCATCTTGATGATGCTGATGGCATAACTACCCTCCCCATTAGTGAAATAGAACAAGGACTACGGGCTTTGGGTTATCCTTTTCCTGCTGAAGGAACTTTAAATAAATATCATAAACAGGATTTTCCCCCTAGCCTGGAAGTACCTAATACATGTCCTCCTACAATGTTTAAGTCCCAAGTGTACTGCACACAATGAGATCAATAGATCTATTGCAAGTGCTATTGTGTGCATTGCTACTGGGCAAAAATTTAATCATTCCAAAATGATTTTTGAGGGCATGTGTAAAAATAAAGGGAACAAAATGACTTTAGCTTATCCCAAATTTTTACAAATGGTTTTTGATGTCCAAGGTTACTGCACAAGGGATCATGATGATTTTTATGAGATCCCTATGCAAAAGAAAGCAATTTTTATGAAGATGAATTCACCCCCACATCGTGACCTACCCCTAACCCCAGCTATGATTGCTGTCATTGGAGCAGCACAACCCCAACCAGACCCCTAACCCCAAATTGACCCAATACCTAAACCATTACCTTTCTCACAACATATGCAAATTAACCAAGAACCCTTCGACGCTGACACGTTAAATGTCGGCGTTGATGTGCCTATTTCAAACGTTGACACACATCCTTCACAGACCCAAACACCCCTTAATCAACCCACATCCACCCAATCCTCATCTTCTTCTCCCCCAACACAATATAGGTTACAAAAACGCCAAAGGACTACTGGAGTGTTCTCCTCTAGTGGTCCTAGCCATGTAGCAGAGAGAACCACCACCACAAGTGTGGTTAGTGTTATGGATGAGGCTGGGACTATTGGTTCTGGCTTAGAAGCTGGCCAAGGCAGTCCTACCATAATTAAGACCTCGTCCATGCCCAATGAATCTGACTTGGGAGGTCAAATATCCATTTTAGAGGAGGGCAGATTGGAACCAATGACTTTGATGGAATTGACGGTAGTCTGCATGAGCTTGCAAAAGCAAAATGCAGACTTGGTACAAGTTGTCAGCACACAAGGCCTTGAACTCAAGCAATTGAGGGAGAGGATTGTTATTTTGGAGACAGCTGAGTCAAGGAGAAGGCAGCCAAGGGTCCTTTTATCTGAGGAGGATTCTTACAAAAGGGAGGAAGCTGCTACAGAGCCTGTTAATTTGAGTGATAAAGGCTCACATGAAGCTGCTACAGAACCTTTTGTTGAGAGTGGAAAAGATTCATATGATGAAGAATCTTTGGGTGTAGCTAAAGCCCTTACTGGTTTGAAGAAACAGACAGGTTTTGATATGTCTCTAGTTGCTCCTACCAACTTAAATTTGTCATTTACAGCCATGTTGGAGGAAATTGCAAGAGGCGCTGAGACAGGTACTTTGGGCATTGACAAGACAGATTTGAACGCTGACATGAGTATTTTGGGCACTGACAAAGCAAAAGTGAGCGTTGACAGACCTGCAAATGAGGTTGATGTATTCCAGTCATCATCCATCATCAAAGAGGTTTCTTCACAGGTATTACCATCTACCTTACTAACAATTGACCCATTAGATAAGGGTAAGGGTATTATGGTAGAAGAGGTTGTTCCAAAGAATGCAGCACAAATTGAGTTTGATAGAAAGTTGGCTGCACAAATTGTGGAACAAGAAAGAAAGGAGGTGGGAGAATCACCTTTTGTTGTCACTTCAGAAGAGCAAGAAGGAAGTGATGAAGCCAGTTCAGACTCAAGTGTTATGATCATAGAACAGCCAGAAAGACTTGAGTATGGAGATGAGTTGGCCAAGGAGAAATTGAATGAGTTGAAATTGAAGGTTGATTTTTATATGCCAGAGGTTGTTCAGATGTACCATGCCTGGGAATATAGGTGTATGGAGAATCCACATTTGACCATTTCAGATCAGATATGGGGTTTGGAGATTCTTCTCAGAGTACAAAAGGATTGCAAGGTCATTCTGAAACACAAAGCAAGCAATGTTCTCTCAAATTTGAAAAGGGATAGAAAGGAGTTGCACTTCATGCTGCTCAGATGTCATGGAACAGGGTGAACTTATAAGAAATTGACTAGATTGACATTTGAAGAGTTGGAGTGTAGAGCTTATCCCATTTGGGTTAGAGTGCAGGAAGAAAACACTCTAAGACTTCTTTCTGATGAAAGAAAAGAAGAACTTGCAGAGGAAATGGAGCTTAAGAAGGCAATGTTTGTTCCCAGACCAGTGAAAAAGGGAGTCCCTCTTGATTTTCCCAAAGATATGGATCCATTACATCCAAGTGAAGCTGTCATAAGAAAGAGCCTCAAGCTCTCACCATTAGAAGCTTCAGATATGGTACAAGTGTTACCACTTGATTCCAGAAACCCTATTGTAAGCTATGAAGAAGATGAATGTGGGTTTTGGAAGATTGGCAGGTATGGAAAAGAGGTTCACACTTTTACCACCCTTATATCTTTGTTTGCAAGTTTTGACCAAGAAGACTTGGTAGACCTATGGAGGTTATTAAAGGCCAAGTATGTGACTGAAGCACCAACTTCAGTCAATGGAATAAAACTGTGGTCCACATTCAAGAGAATGTGTGGACCAAGAGATGAAGATCCTGCTATTTGGAAGGATCTTGAAGATGATCTCAGTGGTCTTCAATAGAGATTGTATTCAGCTGCTGGTGTTTATTATTTGAGTTCTACAAAGTTTGCTGAGTATCTACTTGTAGATGGTCAGTATTTCATGTCCAAGGAAGTCTTGGAGAAGATGAAGAATACACAGTTGGAAATTGATTATTCAAGTGACGTGGCAAAAGATTTGATCAGATTTATCTATTACCAATATGAGAAGGTTTGTAAGATTCCTCCTAGTTCTTAATGTTTATTCAGAAACTTGATCACTAGAGTAGATATCAAGTTTAGGGGAGGATTGTTGGGAATAAAATATAGCCAGTCTACTTGAGCGCTGACAAGAGTAAAACAAGCGTTGACAGGAGTAAAACAAACGATGACAGATCAAGCATTGACAAGAAGAAGTCAAGCGTTGATACATTAAAGACAAGCACTGATGGAAGGATATACTCTACGCGTTTATTGTATTCTAGATTACTTCCAGTAAAGATAGGAACAACAATGTATTTTCTATATTTATCTTTACCTAGAATAGTTGATACGTAGATTATTGTACAAGGCTTCTTATGTCTATAAAAGAAGACCTTTAGGTTAATGTTCCATATAAGTTTTCATACGTTAACACTTTCATTGTAAGCAAGTTTTATATCGTTAATCAAAGTGAAAGTTTGTTTACATCTTGTGTGTTATTGATTAAGTGTTAATTCCGCATAACACTTAGATTGTCATATACATATACACAGGTTTCTCTAAGTGTATTACTTGATCTAATCTCGTATACATAAAGCAAAATCGATCTAAGTTTGGGATCAACAGATCCAAGATCACAAGTCATGAAAGGAACTATGAAGATACTCTCAAGACATCGATCTTCAAAGTTTGCAACAACAAAGAAGTGAAGTCACATATTACATCGTTACGAAGCTCGTGGAAAATGTTATTTAATAGTGTCGAGAGTTCTTAGTTATTATTGTTTATGTAACAGGAATTAGTCCAGAACACACAAATGAGGAAGGCCTCTTAAACATTTACTCTTTAGTATAAAATGCCATTCCACCTCATTTGTGTAGGGGTGGTTTTCATTTTATTGTTTAAGAGAGAGAAAGATGTTTACTTTCTCTCACTAGGAAAACACCAACACTTTGTATTTTCTTTTATTCTTCATCTTAACCTAATATTTCTTTTTTGGTTTAATCCATCATGCTATTCGTGTTTGGTTAGTCGTGTGTATACTTCCTACAATAAAAATAAAAGAATGAAAAGAATTAAAGTTTATGAATATATCGAGTGCGTAGATGAAAAAGGATTAATAACACGAACACATACAAACCCAAAACAAAGATCAAAATCAAATAAATATGGCCCCCACAAGGCATCTCCTTCCTTGTCCGCGGCTATAAGGCCCCCACAAGGCCTTGACGGGCCTTGTTCATGTTAAATCATTTACGTGTTCGTTTACTAATGTATTCGTGTTAGCTCGTGGTTAATTACTCGTGTTATAATTAATACTTGCACGTAATCAATATTTATCGTGAAATAACAAATATACATAGTTCACATGTTCGTGATCTTATGTTCATGATTATAATTATTATGATTAATAATTATCGTGTATTAATACGTACTTAACAATTATCATGCACTAACACGTACGTAGTTTCTGAATATAATATTCGTGACACGTGTTCATGACATAAAAAGAAAGTTTTAATTGGTTCGTATGTTTACGTAGTGTACTGTTCAAATCATTTAGATGCAAGTTTTACAACTCTTCCCCCCGAAAAAGAATAATTCGTCCCCGAATTATAGATAAAGAAAACTGAAAGAGGAACATACCCGAATTCAAAACTGGAAAGACATGCAAGATAAAAAGGACGTGAAGGTGACATGCTAGAAAGAAACATGGAACGTGACATGGCTAAAGAGGACATGGAACGTGACGTGACTGAAAGAATTCTAATCGATGAGAGAAAACGGATAAGAAGCCCGGATGGATTCCTCCGCTCCAAGTGGCTTCCCGCCCAGAACGGTCCTCTAAAAGGTCTTGGCGAAAACAACAATATTAGTCTTCATGAATTTGTCTTGACGATACATAAAGTTTATCGTTCATCAACGTAAGACCGATTTGCATGAATTTGATGGAGTGGATGAGAATTAACGTGCAAGGGTAATTGAAACATTATGATGCGAATTAATCTGAAGCAAATGACGTAAGTACGTCTGAGCCGTGATGCCCGAGACATACTGAAACGTAGTACGTGAACAATTGTGAACGTAATATGTGAACAATTGTGAACGTGATACGTGGAGATATGGTGAGTGTAATATGAGAAACATATGATGGACAATGATACGTGTAACATATCGTGAACGTGATATGAGGAACGTGGAATGAACATGACATGTGAAACATATCGTGAACATGAGATAACTAAAGAGGTAACACCACTGATACGAGATGATGAAAAGTTTATTAGACTTGAGTCTGGTCTCCCAAGCTTCAAAAAAAACTTTCCAGAATGAAAAAGAAACGTAAATCATAAGCCAGGATACGATCATGAACGTGAATAGTGTCATGAACGTGAGTGCGAAAGCAAGTCTTATAATTGGACAAGGACATGAACGTGACAATTAATGCGAATTTGCACCTCTATCTAGTCTGATAGCTGTAGGAGTATTAAGTGATCATAAGATCTTTGGCTGGAAATGTCTGATTATCTGCTAACCGTGAAATCCTTGCGGATGACAAGATCTTGCAGACTTGGTCAAACTATTGATGACGCCCCGATAGCATCATGCTTCCTCGGAATTTGCGGAATTTCGGTAACAAAATCCATGGGGATCTTATCACTTCTCCGTTCATAAGTTTCTAATGGTGAAAATAAATCCTAGTCCATTGGTGTTGTATCTTAGCCTGCTGGTATGTCAGATACTTAGGTATGAATGTAGCCGTATCTTGCTTCATAGAAACTGGATACATAGAAGTTTGGAACACCATGAGTCTTTATATACTAGACTTCACTTAGCGTAGGACCCTCTGGAGCACATAATTTAGTGTATGATTCTCTCCTTTACGCGTAAGCTGAGTCATGGTAGGATTAATAGTGGGAATCAATGTGATTCAGCGTGTCACTGAAATCAACCAAAATTTGTACTAGAAAAATTTTGAGTGAAATTTCTTCTGTCATAGTATTTGTAACGTGGTACGAATGTGGTATTCGTGCCCTTCTCTAGGCATAGAGAAGATCAGTTGGTGCTCTCGCGCGACTAAAACAAAATCATGAATTTAACATGACCAAATCGTGTACGAGTAGCTGTCATGGAACTGCCTTACTCTTCCACTCGCCACTGTTCGATGTTTGAAACGTGTTTAGCACCTTATAGTCGATCAGAGTCGTCGTTAATACGTGGAGGAGGATCACGGCTATGAAGGGTGATTTGTTTAAATCGACGGTAGTTGACACATAATCTCATGTTACCGTCCTTCTCCATGAAGGTTCTTCTGGAATATAAGGGAAGATTTTGGAATAATTGGCTGGTTATGCATAAAAGGAACTTCAGTGGCCGTGTCTTAACTGACAGCTAGAAAATTTTCGCAGCCATGGGCTAACAAAACACGTGCTTGTAAAGCATAGATAATTTGTACAGATTTTCCTAATGGAAAACAATGCTGAATGTATTCAGGAGCCTGAACATTACTGTACATAATCTGATATAAATGGCAACCAGTCGTAGCATGGTGTGTTGTTCATAGTTCAAATCAGAATTATATTAACTCGCATCTGTCCAAGGTAAGTGCGTTAACATGGGTGATACGAATGGTGTCCTTTATGGTCATGGATATATGAAATATGAAATCAAGAAATGAAGGTGTCATGAAACAAACGTGACAGATCTCACAAGATATGTTTTGTATGTCTCACGCTGAACAAACCCTGCATGTCCAAACAGGAATAATATGCCGATGATGGTACCAAAATTCTTGTGACCAGATTAGTACATGGCACAACAAGATGGATATACCCCTTAGGGGCACCCTGAATTTCTTAGGTCTTCTTTAGAAAATAGACGTGAGCCACGTGTCTTGACTCGTGTCTCGAGAAATGTGCATATGACATGTGTCTTGACTGGTGTCCTGACATGTGTCTTCAGAAAACATGCGTGAGACATGTGTCTTGACTGATGTCTTGACATGTGTCTCGAGGTGTGAAACGAATGAAATTGAAACTCTTAGGTTATTATGCCAGAAATGGCGGATCAGTTGGACTGCTGATCCTTTGTAATATCTGATCACGTCCGTGCGCGGTGTTCTATTGTGATTACTAGGATAGTTGTTGTCACAGTAATGGTTACTATCATCTTGTCTGTCAGTTCCATGACGGTCATTCTCATGACTGTGATTCATGTAACTATTCAGCTGAATGGCCAGCTAGTGCTGGTTCTTACCCATATGACTAAAAAGACAACAGGATGATGTGCGACATGCAACTAAGAATTAGGGACATGGATTGTGATGTAAATCGTCTGGTGGTGAAGCATCTTCTCGTTCGATCTCTATGATCTAACGCCTTTGTCTTCGTCTTGTAAGATCTCCAGGTTGTGAACAACATCAGCATCTCGTAGCGTCTCTTAAAATCAGCAGCATCAACCTTTAGTAACATCTCCAAGTCATGAGCGGCATCAGCAATCTTTTAGAATATCTGATAGGTGTGAAAACAATCATCCTTTTACCACTTATTTCTTGCTAAAACAAGACCAAAACGCGTATTTAGTGTCATTTGTTTGGAATTATGCGTGGTTTGTGTGTTTGTTGTGTTTTCAGAGCCAACCGGATAAATTTTGAAGAAAACATGGGATTGCACGGGTTTTATCGAAGAAAAAGATGAAAAGACGAAGTCTATTGTCCAAGAGATGCAAAAGATTTGAAGTAAATGGGCCTATTTGAAGATTTATCGAAGAAAAGGAACAAAGATGGAAGATTTACATATGTCGAAGAACTCAAGTCTATTAAACGAAGAAATTAAAAGACGAGTTGAATTTATTCATCGACAAATCCCGAATCAGAATCGAAAACGTCAACTTTACTGAAAAGACGAGAAGACAAAAAGAAAGAAGAAAGCCCACTCACCAACCAACCACACCTCCTATAAATAGGAATCCCCTTCACAACATTAGACTAGTTTTTCATTTTCCAGTTTTTCTCTTTTTTTTGTTTCGTAGTAAACCAACACCATTAAGGTGTTGGTGATTTTTCATTTTTGTTGAATCAATAGATCTTGTAAGTTTTTAATCTTCCCTTTTGTTTACTTAACCTTAATCATTCAATATCATCTTTCATTTAATCTTGATCTTTCTTTTCTTGGTGATTCAAAGTTTTAAGTTTTTATTTTGTTGAGTTTGATCTTCAAAAGTAAGTGGGTTTTGTGTTTTTATTGTTTTGGTTTGATGTTTATCATTAGTAAATGATTAGTGGTTAAATTGGTTTAAGTTTTGGTTAAAAAATTGGTTAGTTTTGATTAAAATTCGTGGCTTTTATCTCCCTTGTTCTTCGCACTGTTAAGTTTCCCAGATTCCGAATGAGTTCTTCTTATTCCAGTTATTCCGAATGAAGGGTTAGTTTAGGTTATTCCGGATCAGTAGTTATTCCGAACCAAGGTTTTGTTAAAAGTATTCCGAATAAAGCTTTCTTTCCGAACCAAGATTTTATTTATTATTCCGCACGAGCAAAAGTATTCCGAACCAACAGTTTATTCCGGATGAACGTTTTGTCCTATTTATTCCGGATGAGCAGATCTTTCCGAATGAGTCTTTTGTTCTAGTTATTCCGAACCAACAGAATTATTCCAGATCAGTTTTTCTTTTGAGTATTCCGAATAAACATTCCGGATGAGCAGTTTTCAAGTATTCCGAATGAAGCTACTTTCCGAATGAGTTGTGTATTCCGAACCAGCAGTTATTCCGAATGAAGCTTATGTTTTAATTATTCCGGATGAGCAAGGTATATTCCGAATAAGCCATATATTCCGAATAAAGGATATTCCGGATAAAGGATATTCCAGATAAGGAATATTCCGGATGAACACAATTATTCTGGATCAAGGCTTTTTCACATTTATTCTGGATGAGCAAGTTTTCCACCTGAACCATTTATTCCGGACGAAGTCAATTATTTCGGATCAGCAGATTTATTCCGAATCAGTGGTTTTGCAAGTAAGGGTATTTTACTATTTTATTGTTTAATTTTAATTCAATTTAAGCCTTATTTTATTAGCTGCTTTTAGTTTAAGTTTATCTCTTTGCGCATTTAATCCTTTTTAGTAGAGTAGAAAACCACCCCCTTTCACTTTCCACCAAGAACAATTGAGTCGCACTTTTAATCGGTAATCAATTCGAAAAGATTCGGACGATAATATTTTATACTTAGCCAAAAGCTAGTATTAAATGGCGCCGCTGCCGGCTCTTTTCGTTAAGATTAACGGTTTTAGTGAGAGACGCGTTGGATTTTGGGATCCGTTCATCTTTGAACGTTATTTTCCTTGCTTTAAAATTTTCAAAAATCCTAAAAATTATAAAATTTTCAAAAAAACAAAAAAAAACATAAAAAACATAAAAAACCAAAAATATTTTTGCTTTGTTAGTTCTTTTGCAGGTGTATGCGCACTCGATCAACGTCTTATCCCGAGCCCGAGACTCTCGATAACTTAGACTTGGCCGGTGTACACAACAATAATAATAATCCACCTCAACCCAACATGAATAATGACAACAATGAACCTCTACCGGACAATCGTCTAATGATCGAACTTTTGCAAGCACATGTAGAGGGCAACCACGATGCTATTGTCATACCCGCGATTGGAGCCAACAACTTTGAGCTCAAATCCGGCTTCATTCAAATGGTCTATGCTCAACCATTCTTGGGGCGTTCAATTGATGATCCTCATGACCATATTAAGAGGTTTCTTCAACTCACTAATACAGTTAAGTATAATAGGGTTTCACAAGAGGTAATTCGCTTGCAACTTTTTCCTTTCTCCTTAGAGGGACAAGCCCGGCATTGGCTTGATAAGGAACCGCCACAAAGTATTCTTACGTGGACGGACTTAGAGACCAAATTCATAAACTACTTTTTCCCACCCTCTCGTACTACCGCTTTGCGGAATGAAATCATTACTTTTGAACAAAAGTACGATGAGACTTTTAGTGAATCCTAGGACCGTTTTAAATAACTTTTAAGAAAGTGCCCACAACATGGTTTTACCAAAGTGCACCAAATTAATACTTTTTACAATGGTTTAAGCATGAATGACCAAGATTCACTAAATAGTGCCTCGGGGGGGGGGGGGGGGGGGGGGTAATCTTTTGGTTAAGTCTGCTAATGCCGCTTGAGATATTATTGAGAACAAGTCTATAGTGCAAACCAAGAGTGTTCGGACCAATGTGGCTAGTGCTAGCACTAATGAGAGCGACAAGAGACTTGATAAGCTTACTTCGCTTGTTGAATCACTTGCTCTCCAAGCCGCCAATAATACCAAAGCTATCACTGCCCAAGCCAATGCTATGACTCAATCATGTGATATATGCGGGGGATCTCACTCATACACCGATTGTCCTTCGACTCATGACAATCCGGAAAATATGTATGCTGCCAACGGTAACTATTCCACGGGAGGCTATCAAGCACGTCCTCAAGGTGACCGCAACTTGCTCAGCTATCGCTCAAACAACTTTCTTTCACCACCCTGTTTTCCCCTACAAAACCCAAACAACCTCAATCGCAACAATCAAAACCAACCACGTGCTCCAACTCCATATCAAAACCAAAGAAACCCATATCCACCTCAAAGAAACAACCAAGTTTACCAACAACCTGCTTATCAACCACCCGCTTACCATGCTCCTCCTTCCAACCAACCCACCGCATTACACCAAGACGTTGAAACCTACATGAGGACTAATGATGTGATCGTGCAAAATCTTCAACGGGAAATGGCCAACATGAAAGCAGATATGGTGAAGCAAGGGAATGATCTTCGAGCTGATATGCGAAACACTTTGGCAAGTCAAACGAATGACTTACGGAACATGATGGCTAGTTTCTTCCCAAGTAATCAAGCCTCTGGATCGGGTTCTCTTCCGAGTAACACCGTTGCTAATCCACGAGGGGAGATGAAAGCAATCACCACTCGTAGTGGAAAAGGTTTAAAGGAACCTGAGCTTCCTACACCTACACCGGTGATTGTGACAAAGGAAAACGAGTCTCCTTCTTCTGTTCCTCCATCTTCTATTCCTCCAACTTCTACCCCTCCACCACCCAAGGATGTGAGTGCGAATTCTATCCCAAAGCCTTCATCTCAACCCAATATACCTTATCCTTCAAGGTTGAGGAAAGAGAAATTGAAGAACAAGGATGATATTCAGGTTTCTAACTTTCTCAAAATGTTTAAACAACTGAATTTCAATATCTCCTTTGCTGAGGCTCTCGCTCACATGCCGAAATACGTTAAAATGTTTAAAGATCTTCTCAGTGATAAGGAGAAACTTCTCGATATTGCTCAGACCCAACTTAATGAGAATTGCTCTGCAGTGCTCTTAAGGAAATTACCAACCAAACTTGGTGATCTGGGTCGTTTCTTAATTCCTTGCAACTTCCCTGGGGTAGAGAATTGTATGGCCCTAGTCGATCTAGGTGATAGTATAAACTTAATGCCTTTAAGCGTTTGGAAACAATTATCTCTCCCCGAGCTAGTCCCCACACGAATGACTTTGGAATTAGCTAACCGTACGGTTGCTTATCCGATGGGGATAACCGAAGACGTCTTCGTTGGTGTCGACAAATTCACCTTCCCGGTGGATTTTGTTGTCGTTGACTACGAGATGGATCCCCGTGTTCCATTAATCGTTGGACGTCCATTCTTGAGGACCGATCGCACTCTCATCGATGTAGCCGCGGGCGAATTAATCATGAGAGTTGGTGACGATAAAATCGTCTTCAACATGGGTAAACTTTGTGACAATCCGTCACGTTATGGTTAATATTTTATTCTCTAATATTATTTAAAAACATTATTTTAATGTTACAATATGAACTCACATATTTTTGGGAAGAAATTTGGATTTACATCTTGGAGTAGCATCGACTACGTCTAAACCAGAGGATTCAACGTTACGTGCTTACGTTTACATACACCGTCCTTGGTGACAGTCCGACATTTCAGAAAATAAATTTGTCCATGAATATTATTTTGGAATTTTAAATTTGTGTTGGTTCATAAACTCACAAATTTACGAGAAAAGACTAGGACTTACGATTTTATTTTAACGTCCTTTACGACTAAACGGGAAACCCTAGGATTACGTATTTATGTTTTCGAACTCCGTTTTTGATGAGACAATTCTTATTGGATTCGTTTTGTGACGTCGATTCATAATTTATAAAAACGTTTTTCGTAAAACGACCTGAGGGCACGCAAATCGAGGAAACTAGAATCGAGGAGTACCCGTAAATAATGGGATGAGACAAGTGGGACACTTGTCCCACCCCACTCCCAAAACCGGCCAACTTAAGCTAATACACCCTTAGGTGTCCAAGTTTTGCTAAGTTAAGCTACACATGTAAGCTTAGCTTCCATGTGAAGCTAACTTCCTTCCACTAAGTCACAAAACCATTTACTCATACCACTTCCTCATTCTCACAACATGCAAACCACACCAAACTCTCTCTCTCTAGCTTGAAGGTTCCGTCCCATATCTCTCCCAAAAACACCCTTTGATCTTGATTCAACCATGAAACCATATGTTATACTTGCATATGTTGAAGCCCTTTCAAAACCCTATTGATTGGTGGCACTTATAACATCCAAGGAGGAGTATTCATGATGTCTTGGGGCTGATTTTTCCACAAGGAGTCCATGGAGAATGGTGGTCATGAAGGTGGTCTTGGTGCATCATAAGTTTCTCCATCCAAAATCATGCCAAACTCATAACCTTCATCAAGTTGGTGGTATAAAGATTGTCCTCCTCAACTTCTTGTTATTTTGATTATGTAAACATGTACTTTATTTCCTATTGTATATATTTATGATGATTATATGATGATAAAAATGTTATGTGGGGATTTGTTGTTGATAATCATGGATAAAAAGGTGAAAAACCATAAGAAACAAGGTTAAAATCTTGGTTAAACTTGATGGCTGTATAAAACAGTAAAGAAGTAAGTGATAAACTGATAAAAGGATGAAGTGGAATAGATTTACAGTAATCTATGGGTCTTGTACACATGTGAGAGTTGGCCATGCAATGGAATCAAAATAATGAGTGAGATATGATCAAAACAAGTTTAGGGTATAAATCTGAAGTTACTGTTTTGGACGATTTTTAGAAAATACTTAAAGGATGATTCAACAGTAGCTATAGAAGAGTTAAATGTAGCACATATAATTTAGTTTATGTGATAAAAATTTGAGCTTCTATCTCCATGTAGAACTCAAGATACGGCAGTTTTGGTGAAGATGAAGTTAAAAATCAGATTTTTGGAAATTAAAGAATAATACTATTATATAAGCACTCACATTTTAATATATAAAATATAAAATAAAAACCCACTAACTTATAAAACTTATTTATATAAATATATATATAAAAGGTTAATCAAATGGATAAATTATATAAATGATGGTGAAATAATGTTTATAAGTAATAAAAACTATAAACATGAGTTTTACGACTTTTTCGGCTATTGCCGTAGAATTAACGTTTTTGTTAAATAAAACTTAGATGGTTGGACCCGTCTAATGAAAACTTTATAAAACTTATATACTGATATATATACATGTATAACAAGTAAAAACCAATAAAACCCGAACTATAAGAAATGCGGACGTTAACGGACTAAATTAACGTTATTGGACTAATAATACAACAAAAATGGACTAGAACACTTATGAACTTATTATTGGACTTAACCCATTTAGGCCCAACTTGTAAAGTTTAAATACTGATAATATAAGTGTAAAAAGGATTAAAACAAGTTGAGAACTTATAATAGGCTTATTGAACCTAAAACACGTAAATGGGTAAAACGAGAAAACTAGTATAAAAGTTATCAACACATAGCACAAAAATGAGTAAATGAGAATATGTAAACCCACTTGATCATTATATATATATAATCATCATATGTATACATAATTGGTATTTTTATAAAGTCAATGGGCAAACGTCTAAGACCGATTATTATTTATATAGGTTTCCGTGATTGAAGCACGTACCGTACGTCCGAATTGCCGACAACCCGCCTTCCCGCATCAACGTGAGTTCATAGCCTCGCACTCTTTTAAATGCTTTTATAAATGTTTTATAAACCCGCGAGGGAGATAACATGTTAGATTTTATAAAATAGGACACCATTTGTCCCGATTGTTTGTTTATTGATTTTGGACCCGAATGATTGAATGACCCGATTGTATGACCCGATAAATGATTAATGGACCCGATAGATGAAATAAAATGGATTATTAAAGTTAGGTTATGTCACTAAAAGTCCCATTAGCATGAATTGTGAACTACCGGGAGTTGGTAGACGCTTATGCATTTAATAGTACTATTTGGGGACGATCACCCCAGTTCGCGCCTTGACGGTTGATCCCCGTCGTGCCACATTGATTGGTAAGCGACTTAATGTATGAGAAGATTTCCATAGCGTGACCTTTGTGACGACACGCTACTTTAGATGGGCAAAAATTGGTATCGGGTTAGCTACCCGTTGTTGGTTAGTAAGGTAACAATGTCATGCGGCTTGTAATAATCCAAAACTAATGAAATACTATTAGACGCTTCGAATTACGATGTATTGCCTGACTAGCAATACAGGGTCATACTATTGATATTATGTTTGTGTTTTGGTTTTCATAACCATATTCATATAACGGTTTTTATTTGATTTTATACAACGTCATAAGACGTATTGTATGATGTTTTTACGACATTGGCTCGTATAATAATTTTTAAGGCAAATGCCTATATTATGATTTTCGATAAGGATTTATATAAAATGACTTTGGCTATTTTATGGCCTATTACAAAGATTTGTATAAAACGATTTTGGCTATTTTACGGCCTATTACAATGATTTGTACGAATTGATTTTTGGTACTAATTTTTACCAAAGTTATATTGATGGAATTTATTAAACTCTATGAATTCACTCGGCGTTATCGCTGACCTTTTCTTTTAACATGTTTTACCTCAGGTACTTGAAGGTAATTCTCGGGAAGACGACAAGAATTCATGGCCCGCACTTAAACAATATTTTTCCATTCAAACACTTTGTAAAACTTTGTATGAAATGTAATGACTTGGGACCGATGTAACTTTGTTGTTTATGAATGGAAATGATTTAATATTAAACGACGCGATTTTTATGCGTTGTCTATGATGTGAGTAATGTGCTATCCCGTAACACCAACTAGTCTTCCGCTGTACTATGTTGTATAAATTTGGGGGTGTTACAGTTTGGTACCAGAGCTCTCGTTATAGAGAACGAAAGATTTTTAAAACTAAGGTTTTGAATAAAACTTTTCAAAATCTTTTAACTAAAAACATTTTCTAAAATGTCTAAAAAAATCTTTTGACTATAAGGGTGCCGAAGAATTCCTGAGTTACCGACAAGGCCAAGACTGGGAAGTGTTATTTTAATATATAACTTGGATTATATATATATATATATATATATATATATATATATATATATATATATATATATATATATATATATATATATATATATATATATATATATATATATATATATATATATATATATATATATATATATGATGTAATTTTATTACATGATTGTTTGATGATTATTTTGATTTTTATACGAGGTATTTATACGACGTCGATTGTCACAAGTAACCCTAAATCCCCTAGTAAATTAATCGAAGCTATTCTCGTAGGAATTCTAGTTATCCTAGATCTAAACCAAGTTGTGGATATTTATGATCCCAACAAATGGTTGATATTCGTAGAAATGTAGATATTAGTTGATTGTGATATCGAAGAAGAATTAGCGAGATTAAATATGATATCGATGTCATGACGATCTTTCCTTATAGAGTGGAGTTTGACAAAACGTTATCACCTGGAAAGATGTCATCTGATTCGTTGTCATCTAATTCTTAAATAGAAATCGAAAGGGTGAATGTTGCACTTGAGGCTGTCATTGGAACCAGTACCCAAAAGCCTCATGCCACTAATACCTTTCCGAGAAGTCTAGTTGAATGATCAAGTCATTTCATACTAGTGACTCATTTGATAATTGTTGTTGTAAGAGATATAGGATTGGAAATTAAGTGTTGATTCATATTGAGATTGTATTGCCTTTACAAGGCCGAAGAATAAGGTTGTAAGTATTGTAGAATGAGGTAGGATATTGAATTGAGTATAAGTTAATTAAAAACTTGAATAAAGTAAAATTTAACCCTTATGGAATATGAGATTGATAAGAGAAAGTCGTTAAGTTTTGTGAATGAATTATAAGGTTTTAATTGATTGTTGATTCGTGTTAATGGTTGTTCCTAGGCCATTGTCCACTAATGAGGATGCCCAGTGTCCAATAAATAAATTGAAGAAATCTTCTTCTGAATTGAGACCGATGGATCTTTCGGGACATGTGGAACACCTAATGACTCTTGTAGATTAGTATTCATTGTGTTATCTTTAAAAAAAAAAAATCCCTAACTTAACTGAGACATCAGTTGGTAGGATGAGTTCTGAGAATTGTATGACATAGTGACACGTAATGTGTTACGGTACAATTTGACTTGTTTGTGATTAATGAAAAGACTACCTTTGATTGCTAAATTCTACATGTATCGATGTTATCTATCTTTTCTTGCCTCTTCCTAATGTTCGCATTAGTAATGCAACCATTGAACAAGTACTCATCTTGATTTGAGTTACGTTGTGAATCATTCTTCGTGAGTGCCATCGAGGTCACGAACCTCATGATTAATTGGCTAAGCTCATTTCCTATTATATCGTAGTTAATTCTTGGCGAACAAGCTTTCATCACTTTCTGCAGATCACACATTGTTTTTATAAAGTTAAAACGGTATCCTTTGAGAAAATTTAATTTTCATCACAATAGGGATTATTCAAAGTGAGGTTTATAAGTGATTGTTATCGAAATGAGGTTGTTTATAAAGTACTTTGGAAAACCTAATTGTTTTCATAACAAAGAAAATCTTTGTAAATTTATTTTTGATTCTTATTTAAGAATTAAGCATGAAAATGTTTTTACTATAAACATGATGTTAAAATTTTGACGAACTGAGTATTGCATCGTTAATCTTGAAATTGTATATAGTTGCGCGCCTACATACAATTTGGAATGTACTATGCAAGACTGATTAGTAGTCACCATAAAACTAATGAATAAACACTACATTTTCTTTGAAAATTGTGAAAGATTAAATTTTATGAGATCTGCAAGAAGAGAAAAATAGGGACATAATGTTAGGGACACCTACATATGTGCCTGTAGAATCTATTCTTCTGAGTCGAATTTACTCATCTGTGGAAATTGTCTTATTTGACAATTGATATTCCGTTCTTGTCCAATTCTCCCATAGCGAGATTCTTAGGAAAAGTATTTGATTATCGAGTGTTGATACCCGACTGGATGTATTGACATTCTTATCATTTCTTTTGATTTGATTTCATTTGAATGACCTGGGTAACGATCCGAGGAGCTTTCGAATGCGTACTCAAATTAATGAAAACATGGGATATATTTATATTCGTTAAATGTTTTCGTCTCTATCTGATTTGAAATTCTCTCGCGTAGATTATGCGTTGACCTTACTCTTTTAATAGTAGTTATGTCTCCAGATATCCTTGAATTTGTGAAGGATTATGAATTATTATTAGTCTTTTGAGAAGTTCACATCTTATCAACGGTGATGAAACTAGAAAGTTAATAGTGCCAGTAGAATGGATTGATTGATTATGACATGACGACATTGTCTTAATTGATGGGAACTCGAGTAGAATTCCCCTAAATGATAAGATGTTGATTATCAAAAGTGATCTAAATAATTCTTGATGGATGACCATATCCTGTATTTAGACTTAAAATTATACCATGAATGGTTGTGAATTAGTCATAGATATTATAATCTAGAAAGAACCTAATATGAATGTACTAAAAGATGTTTATGTTATCTGAAACTTTAGGAGGTATTTGTTGGTGAATTACCTAGACTTTCGCCATTAAGGCAAGTTGAAATTGGTATTGATTATATTCTCGGTGCTGCACTTGTGGCTTGTGCACTGTACGTCAGCACCATCTGAATTTAAGGAATTACCGTACAACTGAGAGAGTTGTCGGAGAAAGATTTTATTATACCAAGCCTGTCATCCTGAAGAGCTATGGTGTTATCATTCCTTATATTTATAGATCACTGTTAACTGAGTAAATTGACAATCAAAAACGATATCCATAACTCGAAATGGAAGATTTGTTCGATCATTTACAAGGTTTTAGCGTATGTTTTAAAGATTTGATCCACGGCATGGTTATCATCAACTTCGCATCTGCGAAAGAGATTATCTATTCCAATCACTACATCCGGTACTTGTAATGAACATTATGAGTTTCACGTGATGTCGTTTGGATTGACTAACGCACATGTAGCATTCATAAATTTGTTGAATCACGTGTGTAGGCTGTAAATTGATAAATTCATGCTTGAGATCATTAAGGACCAATTGTTTGTATATAAGAATAATAATGAGTTAATAATTAGTTATAAATTGCCCTGAATTGGCTAAACAATGAAAACATGTACCTTGAATATTTAACACGTGATTAAGGACTTAATCCTTTACATAAAATGACCATTGGATTAATAATGGTAAGATGTATGCATATAGACTCTTCAAAAATTAAGAGCCCTTTTAAAAACTTTGAGTATTACTAAAAAGAAAATGGAAATATGTTTTGACGAATGTTTTAACAAAGGATTTTAAGGGATTATTCCCTTATACACAAACCATTTAACTAAACTTCTGTTTAGGGGTAAATGTTTGTGTATACCTCAAGATAACTCAAGAAGGACTGAGTAAAACCATTTATACCATAACCTGAAATTTGAAACGATAATTTTTGCTTTTCAACTAAGAAAATTTTGACCAAAAATATAACCAAAGATTTTTCAAATATTTACGAATCTTATTAATTATTTTCGATAAATCAGCAAAAATCTTGTTAATTAAATTCAAATTTATTTTGAACATTTTATATAATTGGTTGAACTAAGAAATTTAAAACGTTTACGCTTCATAAAAATTAACTAATAATTATTTAATTAATCATAATAATTATCGACGCTTTAGACGACGGATTGAGTAAAACGGATAAAAATGATAGATGAGACGAAACAAAAACATAGAAGATATGAAGAAATAATTTTGAATAAATACGGTTGTGATATTTATTTCATCAGGAAGGTGAACGTAATTACTGACGCATTATGTATAAAAGATAAAGAATCCATTAGGACGTGTTCCTTAATAATGAAGGTGCACAATAAATTACCGAACGATATAAAAATAAACAATGTTTGTAAAAAGGAATAATATAGATAATAAAAGGGGTTCGCGGCTAATGTGAACCATCAGAATTGAGAAGCCGATAGCGTTAAATATTTTAAAAGGCCGTTTATGGTTGCCTAAATATTGAAAATTGTGAGATATAGTTATGTTGGAATTTGTAAGTATTAGTATTCTATTTATGTCATTTATGACTAAAAGTATCTTTGTCTAAAGAAGTTGTACTAATGGTAATTATTAAGGCAGACATCGCCTCATACATTAGTTAACATCTAGCTATTGCAAAGGTCATCATCTGAATTTGATTCGATTTGGGTCATCGTCGACAGACTGACCAAATCTGCTAATATCATTCTCGTTAATGATAGAATCTTGATGAAGAAATAGACTCTTTTTATTTAAAAGGGTTATGTAAACATAGTGTGCCTGTATTGATCATCTATATCAAGATCCTCGCTTCGCATCGAATTTCTAGAGATTTGCTCAGAAATCATTGAGAACGAACCTTGATGAGAGTACTATGTACCACCTCAAATCGAAGGGACGAGGTAAAGTAACGATACAAGGTAATATAAGTGTTGTTTTATGTTTGAATGATTGACCTTTGGTAATAGACCGTATAATCGTTTTCCTTTGAAGAGATTATCATTGATAAATTATCGTATTAGGATCGAGATCTAATCTTGTTAGGATCTGAATCTTAGAGCATCTGTAAGCAAGAGTTAAGATAAAGACATCCGACATACACCCCTTTGTGAGTTGGACATGTCTTTTAGGTTTAAGGTTTCCTATGATGGCGAACCTATCCTTGCAAAATACCCGACCCGTGAGATCTGAAATGATTGTTGAAATTAGGATCTGAATATTGACTGCCGGTAGTGGGCAAGAGGTTATGTGAATGTGAAATGTAGATCTTGAAGTGCCAAATGGGTAGCGAAGTTATGCCACAATTTTTAACCTTGGAAAAATGAATTCATGATCTGACAAATCATGGGATATAAGTCCCCGTTGTATGGGACCATTGAGACGATGTAAAAGTTGGGATTGAAAGGCATATAAGCTGGATCTACCCTAGGACTTCAAAGACTGCGTGAATTATGTTTCGTATATCGAGCTTGATAAAATATCTATCAAGTGAAAATCTGATTATTCTTAGTAGAGCTTAGATCAGCGAAAAGTTGCATTCATCAAAAACCCGTGAACATCATGGATAGAGAAAGTAAGTCAACATTAAGCCTGATCTTATTCCCGTAGTTATGTTTGATGAAACTCGCGTATTGTAATGAATTGTACTTGTGAGAAAAGACCGAGTGTGGAGGAAATACCCACATGGCTTTAACTCTATGAAAAGCGAGTAGTAAGGTAAGATGATCTTTGAGGACAAAGATCCTGTTTAGGGGTAAATGCTGTGACAATCCGTCAATTTATGGTTAATATTTTATTCTCGAATATTATTTAAAAACATTATTTTAATGTTACAATATGAACTCACATATTTTTGGGAAGAAATTTGGATTTACATCTTGGAGTAGCATCGACTACGTCTAAACCGGAGGATTCAACGTTACGTGCTTACGTTTACATACACCGTCCTTGGTGACAGTCCGACATTTCAGAAAATAAATTTGTCCATGAATATTATTTTGGAATTTTAAATTTGTGTTGGTTCATAAACTCACAAATTTACGAGAAAAGACTAGGACTTACGATTTTATTTTAACGTCCTTTACGACTAAACCGGAAACCCTAGGATTACGTATTTACGTTTTCGAACTCCGTTTTTGATGAGACAATTTTTATTGATTTTATACAACGTCATAAGACGTATTGTATGATGTTTTTACGACATTGGCTCGTATAATAATTTTTAAGGCAAATGCCTATATTATGATTTTCGATAAGGATTTATATAAAATGACTTTGGCTATTTTATGGCCTATTACAAAGATTTGTATAAAACGATTTTGGCTATTTTACGGCCTATTACAATGATTTGTACGAATTGATTTTTGGTACTAATTTTTACCAAAGTTATATTGATGGAATTTATTAAACTCTATGAATTCACTCGGCGTTATCGCTGACCTTTTCTTTTAACATGTTTTATCTCAGGTACTTGAAGGTAATTCTCGGGAAGACGAAAAGAATTCATGGCCCGCACTTAAACAATATTTTTCCATTCAAACACTTTGTAAAACTTTGTATGAAATGTAATGACTTGGGACCGATGTAACTTTGTTGTTTATGAATGGAAATGATTTAATATTAAACGACGCGATTTTTATGCGTTGTCTATGATGTGAGTAATGTGCTATCCCGTAACACCAACTAGTCTTCCGCTGTACTATGTTGTATAAATTTGGGGGTGTTACAAACTTTCTAAGCAGCCTTCGGAAAACGAGAGTGTTAATTTTATTGACGTTCTTGATGAGGCTTATGAAGAACATTTCAAAGATGCTTGTAAAAGTGGTTCTTCTTCTCTACCCATTGTTGAGACCGTTGCCTCTATTGCTCCATCACTAACTCTATTTGGAGAAAGTGATTTCATCTTGAAAGAATTTGAAGCAACTTTGGGAGATGTGTGTTGATCCCAAAGTCAGATCTTAAACCTTAATAGCTTGTTTAAGGGTTGTGATAGAAAGAAAGAATTCAATCTAACACTGGAGAAACTTTGCAAAGCAAAGTAACTAAACAAGATGCGGAATATAATGTTTAGCACAAGAACAATATGATTGAAACGTTGAACTTTAATATATCAATGATATACGAATACCCTAAAATGGTATTAGGGTTTACAAAACCTTAAAGTATAATAATGAAAGACAATAGAGAAAGACACACATTGCATGCTAACCTAGTGAGTCCTTTTATAGCCATAAGGACTCACGTACAAGATCACTTCTAACAAACTTGGAAAGTATTAAGGAATAGTAATTGAAACGCGTAAAAATCTATTCCAAGTTTATCTCTGACAGCAGGGCCTTTGACTTCAGCAGGGGAACCAATCCCCCTGCCTTTGTTATTTAGCAGGGGGACTTACACAAGCAGGGGTACGGATAATCAACTAGCAGGGGTAACAAGTAAGCATATATTTATTCCCAACAATCCTCCCCTAAACTTGTGCTTTCCCTTAAAGACAAGTTTCTGAATAAATCCTAGTTGATGAGGATGCTTACAAACTTTCTGGCCAAATCTGACTATGAATCATTCTTACCAGATCATAAGCAACAGGCGTTTTAGCATCTACAATCAAGTTAGCCTATGCTAGTTTCTTCAAGGTCTCCTGAGTGAAGGGATAATACCTATGATTGATCAAGTACACACTTACTCCTTCCATTACTACCTCATAGACCCCAGAATTGGTAAACAGCTTCCAATACAACAAATCTCCTTTATTCACTGCATCAAATATAGGAACAAATAACTCATGCTCATACATCCTATGCATGCATTCCCAAATTACCTAATCCTTCTCCACACCATCCATGGTAGGAGGTTTTGCAGCAAACGTCTTCTTCAAGATTTTCCACAGATCTTCTAAGTCCTCACTATCCAAGGTCTGAAACATGACATCTAGACTTAGAAATGTCTGTGCTGTATTGTAAACTCTTGTAAGCTTCCACCAAGTCCTCCCTTTGTGTTCATAAACAGCATACTCTATGATAGCAAACTTCTTTCCAAGTTCACTAGGTGAGATATCATCATTTTCTTGCAGAATTAGCTGTTTATCAATTTCATCATTTGAAGGCCGTTGAGACTCCTTAGTAACTGTGCCAACCTTCTCCATTCTTTTGAGTCTTTTGGCTGCTCTTTTTATATTAAGTACAGACTTCTCAATTTCTGGAAAACTTTCACCTGCTTGGTGTAATGCCCCTGCTTGTGATGATGCACATGCTTAGGATGATGCACCTGCTTGTGTAGTTTCCAAAGTTGTTCCTTCAGCTTTTCTTTTCTTAGATTCCCTAGCTTTCTGTAGCATTTCACTTTGTCTCCTAAGATACTCAGCTTCCTCAGGAGAATTCATAGTCATCCAATCTTCCACATCATATTCTCTTAAGACTGGTCTGACTGCTCTTTTTATGGCTTCAAAACTCATATCTCTGAAGTCACCATCCTTCCATTTCTTATGTCTCTTGAGCAAAACTTTGTAGTGTTCAAGTTGCCCTTTCTCTGAAGTTAAATACTTCTCTCTCTGAATTTGATTTGCCCTTCTTTCCAGATACTCAGTTTGATATTTGTAAACAAGGCAAGTCAACTCATACCTGTCTTCCAAAGGAGCATTTATTAACTCCTACTCCTATTGATCAAGAAATTCTCCAACATGAGGCACCCTGTCATCCAGCTCTCTATGCATAATCTCAACCTGCTTGAGCATATCTTTAGGCCTCATCTTTTGCATTCTTTGATCCTGCATATCCATCTCCTCTTGTTGTTGCCTGAGAGCTACTTGTGCATCATGTGCTTCTTGAGCCCTTTGATGTTCAGGAGTTAGATGCTTGTATTTTCTCTTGGGTTGTTCAACCATGATTCCTTTTCCTTTGTCTTTTGGATCCACTGCTGGTGCTGGTTTAACTTTAGATGTAGGTTCTTTGATTGTAATCCCCTTCTGAGCTGGTTGCTTTCTGTTCTTTCTAACAAAAGTTTGAGTAATATTTTTAGCAGGGGAACGACTTACAGCAATGGGATCAGCAACAACAGGGGCTTCTTCTTGATTGCCCATGGTGAGCAATGTTTGAGCATCTCTTTGGTTGCACTCCCCTTATCACTTCCCTTATCAACACTTCCTTTCCTAATCCATTTCTCAGCACTTGCTATCTTTCCATGTACACCACCAGGATATGAATAGTACTGAGTAGACTCTTCTGTATATGGAACTTCCTCCCCTTTGGAAGCATCCTCATCTGTGGATAGAATAAGTATGGGCTTTCTCCTCCCCTCAAGAGTAGCAAGTCTGGTTTCCAAGTTATTAATAACCAGATTTTTCTTTTTGACATTTTGTACCAGTTGTGCATTCTGCCTTTTCAGACTCATGCACATTTTCGTCAATTCCAAATTAGTCAAAGGTTTCATTCTGCTCTCAATCTTAGAAGGGGATTTCTCCCCTTTTTGGATATCATGGAGTGAGGGAGAGGACTTACTGATGGTGTCACTGTCCTGTTCACCCCTTGAGGATGAGACAGTAGTGGCAGCCAAACCCTCAGTTTGCTCCAAACCCTTGGAGACTCTCCTCTCTGCTGCTTGTGAAGATTCACCAGGCAAGGGAGACCTGGCAAACTTGGATTTAGATCGCCTTTCATGTTGTGGATCAGCAGGGGGGTAAAGGACTGGCAGGGTGTAGGTGCTTGGCAGGGGAATCAGAAGGTTTGTGTTTAGCTGTTTGATTCTTGGCTTCTTCCTGTCTGATTTGTTTCATCATAATTGAAGTGAGTGGAATGGACGTGCCAGAAAACTGTGGTGATGGTGCAAGAAGGGTGGTGAATAGTTCGGTGGTATGTTTAGTGGCTGAAAAATAGTTTTTGTGTTTAATTGGACCATGATCACTCATATTCAGCAGAAGTTCTATAACCCTTGGATACATACAAAACTTTGAGTTGCTTGAAACATTTTTAACCATTCCTTTGAAAATCATTTGAGAAAAACAATACTTCCTCCCTGTTGCAAAGCAGATCAGGGCAGAAGCCATCTCACTACTAAATTCATTAAAAGCAGTGGTTTTTGGTGACAAACATTGCAAAACTGTATGAATCAAATACTTCCAATGAGGGGCAAACTGACCTTTAGCAAACTTACATTTTTTGGTTTTTAGAAAGAGTGTACCCCAATTTAACAAGACCCGCAAAGATTTCAGCCTCAGATAGGTTGGTTATCCCATCCTCATCATCAAAAAGAAGATTGTCCCTGATGGAGGCAAGTGTAATCACCTTGGGATGACCATCTACAGTGCTTTGAATTGTAACCTCTCCATTCACTGTTTTGGTCATGGATTTAGACCAGAACTGCTGAATGTGTGAGGTATAAATTCTAGGGTTGATGAGAAGTGCCACTCTAAAGTACGAGGACTTTAGAAAGGCCACAGCATCAGCAAACTCTACTGGTTCATCATGCAATAAAGCGATTTGGTTATGATTAGCAGCAATTTTGAGAGTCATGATAAAGTTTGAAAATATTTTGAAGGTTTATAAAGGTGAGAGGTAGGTGGGATTAAGTCGAGAGAGAGAGAGATGGACCTGTTGGTGAAGGGAATTAAGTTTTTATAGGCAAATTGGAGAGCTGTGATTGGACCAAATTTTCAAATTGAAAAAATATCGAAGATAAATCTTGATAAAAAAGTAATTTATTTGAAATAATAAAGAAAAGATTACCAATCAGCGAAGAAAGTGCCTTAAATATCTTTTAAAAACAATAAAATATTCCCTAACCAAAATTTGTGCAAGCAGGCCCAACGGCTATGAACAGGGTAACGGTATTGTCGGTCAACGGTCAAACAGGGGAATGTTATGAAAGCAGGGGAAACAAAAGGTGAAATCAGGGGAAACTTTCCTAGGGGTATTGGACTAGTCATGGAGAGACCAATGCTAACTAGCTCTGCTCTAATGCACACTCTTGTATACACAAGATAGATACATAGAAACTCAAGAGTCCTCTATTAAGCAAGGTCTCAGCACAAAAAGTCAACACATAAGTCACCCTGCACCAGGTCAGCCCAAGAAATATGCATACCCTAGTCACCATCCCTACCTTTTTCCTTACCTATGGTCAGTTAGTCTTGGCAATGTGTACCACACATCTGTACTTGAACAACAAGTTGTTTTGATAGAGAAGTGTAAGCACCCATTACAGTGCCTCAAGGTTTCAGAGATCTGACAAGCTTTGCAGCAAGTCATCATCACCCTGAACCGTTACTCACCAATGGATATGATCTAAGATCATATATGAGCATCCTAAGGATATCCTGAGTCCTAAAGGTGTGACCTAACCTCCCCTTAAACATAGAGCATATACCTGATTCACCAATGAGAATGGTATGCACCACATGAAACTCTGCATTGTTAGTCTAAAACCACATATAACCACTTTGTAAAAAGAACAAACCCAGTTTAAATAGAAAAATTCTCTTAGCAGGGGAATGAACCCCCAGCAGAGGAATCTGTGTGAAAAAGCAGTAGAATAAAAAGTGATGAAAAAAATTGACTAACAACTACACAACAACAGCAGTAAAGCAACCCTAAAAATACATGACATAGTAGACATCAGTTTTTAGGGAGTAACCATTCCAATACCTGCAACCAGGTACTGAAACCTCCCTACTTCAAAAGCTTTTGTTAAAAGATCAGAAACATTAAGTTCTGTATCAATTTTCTCAGGGACAATCAGTCCTTTTTCAAAACAATCTCTGATAAAGTGATGTCTAATTTAAATATGTTTAGTTTTGCTATGAAAAACAGGGTTCTTAATAATGCAAATGGTGATGTTGTTGTCAATGAATATCTTGGTTTTAAGAAAGTTATACCCATAATCAAGTAGTTGATTTTGCACCCAAAGTACTTGACCACAGCATGCAGCAGCTGCTACATACTCAGCTTCAGTTGTGGATGTGGCCATAATAGTCTGCTTCTTACATTGTCAAGATATAAGTCTGCTTCCCAAAAATTGGCATCCCCCTGTTGTGGACTTCCTATCATTGTTGTCACCAGCATAGTCACTATCTGAGTAAGATATCAACTCAAATGGTGACTCCTTGGGATACCAAAGTCCTAAGGTGGGATGACACTTTAGATACCTAGAAATTATTTTTACAGCAAATAAGTGACACTCTGTTGGTGCCACCTGGTATCTTGCACATAAACAAACGGCAAACATGATGTCAGGTCTTGAAGCTGTGAGATACATGAGAGACCCAATCATAGACCTGTAGTTCCTGACATCAATAAGCTTTCCAGGACCATCTCTACCCCATGGATGATCCTTGTCCATTGGTGTGGACACCTTCTTTCCATCAGACATGCCAAACTTCTTTACAATCTCAGCCACATATTTGTCTTGTGAGATAAATATCCCATCTTTCCGCTGCTGAACTTGTAACCCCAAAAAGAAGTTTAGCTCTCCCATGGCACTTATTTGAAATTTATCCTGCATCAGTTTGGCAAACTCTTTGCTAAGCATAGAGTTAGTGGATCCAAAGATGATGTCATCAACATAGACTTGTACTAGCAGAAGGTCACCCTTTTGTTTCTTGGTAAACAGGGTCTGATCAATCTTCCCCCTGCTGAATCCATTATCTAAGAGATATTTAGAGAGAGTACCATACCAGGGCCTGGGAGCTTGGTGAAGTCTATACATAGCCTTTTTCACCTTGTATACTTTGTCTGGATGTTCTGGGTCTTCAAACCCTGGAGGTTGCATAACATAGACTTCTTCATCAATGGTTCCATATATAAAGGCACTTTTCACATCCATTTGGAAAACAGTGAAATCCATAAATGAAGCATAAGCAAGGAATAATTTAATGGCTTCAATCCTGGCAACTGGAGCAAATACCTCCTTATAGTCAATTCCTTCTTCCTGTGTATACCCTTGTGCCACTAGTCTTGCTTTGTTCCTAACAACTATCCCCCTTTCATCCTTTTTGTTCCTGAGTACCCACTTTGTCCCAATAGGCCTTGCCCATTTGGGACAATCTACCAGAATCCAAACCTCTTGTATGTCAAACTGTAAGAGCTCTTCTTGCATGGCTTCAACCCAACTTGGGTCATTTAAAGCTTGGAAAATCTTCTTTGGCTCTTCTTGTGACAAGAATGCAGTAAACAAACAACACTGCATGTTGTCATGATTGAACTTCATGTTGATGTTAGCAATGAAGCTGTGCTCCTTTGCTGTATACCTTGTATGTCTAGGGGCTTCAGGATTACCAATGATTTGAGAGATAGGGTGATCCTTATTGATTCTGTAGGTAGGCTGCATGATTACTTCTGTTTCATCTTCTTCCATATCAGAATTGATGGGGCTATTTTGATTAGGAAAGAAGTCCTCAAAGGAACTTCCAAAAGATACAGCATGACCTAGAGATGGATGCTGGTGAGTTGAATGTAGCTCTGAGTAACTTAGGCCTTCACTCTTGATTATTCTGCTTCCACTGCTGGATATAATAGGACCATCAGATATGGGTGTAGATGATAAAAGAGTGGGGATTCTCTTTCTTCATCATTAGTATCATTAGCAACAGGATCCTTTGTGAAAGGGGAAGCGATTGGTCTAGCAGGGGAATCCTGGATTCCACTGCCTTCAGCCATTCCGCTGCTTTTAGGAGGTGACATAGCAGGGGATGAGATTGGTTGTTCTTTTCCTAGAGAAGGATTATCTTCTTTATCATCAGCTTCAATAGGAAATAGTGAGGGTACATTCATGTACCTCAGGGGTGACTTCTCTGCACCAGTTGGTTCTTGAGTACCTGAAATATTAGTGTTCTGCAATGCAACAGGTACATAATTCATAGATTTTGAAAGTACTTCTATATCGAAGAACCAGTCAGGACCTGTTTGAACATCTTCAGGTTTGTCTTCAAGAAAGTTCACATGAAGATTTTCTGTGGTTTTGCTTGTCTTCTTGTTGAAGACCCTATATCCCTTGCTGTTTAATGAATAACCCACAAAATATCCATCATCTCCCTTTTCACTAAACTTGCCGAGGTTGTCAATAGTGTTCAAGATGATCACATGACATCCAAAAGGTCTGAAGAAGTCAATTAAAGGAGGTCTTCCATTGAACAGCTGATAGGGGGTCTTGTTGTGTGCCTTAACCACCAAGGCCCTGTTTTGTACATAACAAGCAATGGATACAGCTTCAGCCCAAAAGATAACTGGATGTTTGGAATCAGACAGCATAGTTCTTGCAGCTTCAATGAGTGTCCTATTCCTTCTTTCTGCCACTCCATTCTGTTGAGGTGTTCTTGCAATGCTGAATCCCTCTTGATTCCTTTGTTTATGCAGAAAGAGTCCAGTTTCTGATTTCTGAACTCACCACCATTATCTGATCTCATGGTGACTACCTTCATGCTTTTTGATAGTTCAATCTGATTGATGAACCCAATGAGTACATCAGCTGTGTCACTCTTCTGAAATAGAAAGAATGTCCATGTGAACCTTGAAAAATCATCAGTAATCACTAGGCAGTACCATTTCTTCAATATGCTTGCCACAGAAGTAACCAAAGAGATCCATATACAGTAGTTCCAATGGCTTGGTGGTGGAAATACTTGTTTTTGATTTACAAGATGCTCTGTGTTGCTTCCCTTTCAGACAGGCAGCACAAGTATGATCATTGACAAAAGACTTGGAAGGAAGACCATGAACCATATTATATTTCACTAGTTTGTTCATGTTCTTGAAATTCAGATGACCAAGTCTTCTATGCCATTTCTTACATTCATCTACTAAGGCTTTGGCAATGAAACAGGTTTCATTATCTTGGAGAGAGATGTCCTTGAGGTCAACTGTGTACATGTTCTTTTGTCTTGGTGTTCTGGGTACAATAGGAGTGTCTGGTGGTAAGACAAACTTCTTTCCCAATACCAAGCATTCAGTGTCAGTAAACAAGACAAAATTCTTGTTATCAGTCATCTGTGACACACTGAAGAGATTGTACTTGAGTTCTTTCACCAAGTAAATATTGTCAAAGGTCATCCCATTGGTGACAATAGTTCCTTTTCCTGTTATTGTTCCATGCCCATCTCCAAAAGAAACACCATCATTGTCATGCAGGGGCACAAAGTTAGACAGATAACATTTTTGTCTAGTCATGCTTCTTGAGCATCCACTGTCCCAATATGCTCTATCATCCTTTGTCTTCTTTGTCACCTGCAAAAATAAAAACAAATTAGTTTTTCTTGGGGACCCAAGCCATTACAGACTTGGATCTACGTCGTGTATCAATGTAGGATAGCTTATAAAAAACTAGAGATACACCATTAGATTGAGTACCCCTTTTGGGTACCCAAACCCAACGAGCTGAGGCTTTCACAGCTCTTCCCCATCTACCCATGCTCCTAGAAGGAAAAACTTTGTTAGCAGGAGATACCTCTGTTTTAGCAGGGGAATCCTTATGCTTAGTAGAGGGAACCCATGTTTTGTTTTGGCCTCTATTCATGTGTTGGTAAGGTCTAGGGCCAGATCTATATGCATTATAAGGTGTTGGGGTGGTCACAGAAGTGCTTGGCTTGGTGTGAACATCATTCTCCTTTCTAAGTGCATGAACAACATATTTGTCAGTCACCTTGTTTCTCAAGGCAGGGGCAACATACTTGTCAGGGGAAAAGGATTTTGCCCCTGCATTTAGAAGAATGGTTTTAGGTTGCATATCTTTTAAAGGATTTACAGCCACCACTTCCATTGGTGCCTTACACTCTTGATAAGTATGCTCAAAACTGCCACATGTAAAGCAGGGCTTGGTGTTAATCACAAAGTCTTCTCCTAATTGATGAGACTTTTGGTCATTCCAATTTCTTTGATTACCTCTGACAGTCCTGTACATACCAGCATATTTAATGGTGGACTTAGGGGACTGTGATCTGGTTTTAGATTTGGGTGAGCTACTCTTAGAACTAGAATCACTATCAAAAAGTCCTTCTCTTGAAAATAGAACAGGGTTATCAATTTTCCATTGTCTTAAAGCAACCTGTTCCTTTTCAAAATCCCTAATAACACTATGACGATTCTCCCTCCAATTGGGATGAAGACATTCGTACCATTGAGAAACTTCTCAATGAGGACCATATTTCTCCACCATCTCCTAAGGATATTTCTATCGATGAACCGAATTTGACTACGCCTTCCATATAAAATCCTCCGGATTTAGAGCTTAAGGACCTACCGTCTCATCTCGAGTAGATTTTCCTAGAAGACAACAAGAAGTCACCCGTCATCATCGCTTAGGACTTGAAAGAAGAAGAAAAATCCCGACTTATCGCCGTGCTGAAGAATCACAAGAAAGCGATTGCTTGGAAGATCTCCGATATTCGTGGAATTGATCCTCACTTTTGCACACATAAAAGTCTCACGGAGGACGACTTTAAACCCACTATTCAAAGCCAAAGAAGGGTGAATCCTAAGATCCATGACGTAATCAAAAAAGAGGTTATCAAACTTCTTGATGCGGGAATGATCTATCCTATCTCGGATTCACCATGGGTTAGTCCCGTCCATTGTGTGCCTAAGAAAGGCGGAATCACCGTTGTGCCCAATGAAAACAACGAGTTGATTCCTACTCGTCTCGTTACAGGGTGGAGAGTTTGTATAGACTATCGCAAACTCAATGATGCTACGAGAAAGGATCATTTTCCCCTTCCTTTCATGGACCAAATGCTTGAACGTCTAGCGGGTAATGACTATTACTGCTTTTTAGACGGTTTCTCCGGGTATTTTCAAATTCCCATCGATCCCAAAGACCAAGAGAAAACCACATTCACTTGTCCTTACGGAACATTTACTTATAAAAGAATGGCTTTCGGCTTATGCAATGCTCCTGGGACATTCCAAAGGTGTATGATGGCTATCTTCCATGACATGGTGGAAGAAACTATGGAAGTCTTCATGGATGATTTCTCGGTCTATGGTGATTCTTTCTCTCATTGCCTTGCCAATTTGGAACGCATGCTTAAGTGGTGTG
The DNA here is from genome assembly GCA_025667525.1 of Glebionis coronaria. Lineage (NCBI taxonomy): Eukaryota > Viridiplantae > Streptophyta > Magnoliopsida > Asterales > Asteraceae > Glebionis > Glebionis coronaria. The sequence goes on from CM046877.1 coordinate 219,016,384, forward strand.
AAGACACTCGCCTTGTTCTAAATTGGGAAAAATGCCATTTCATGGTAAAAGAAGGCATTGTGCTTGGACATAAAATCTCAAAAGCCGGTCTTGAAGTTGACCGTGCTAAAGTGGATGTCATAGCCAAATTACCTCCACCTTCAACCGTGAAGGGTGTGAGAAGTTTCCTTGGTCATGCGGGCTTCTATCGTCGATTCATCCAAGATTTTTCTAAAATCGCTCGCCCGATGACCCACCTCTTGGAAAAAGATACTCCTTTCATCTTTTCCAAAGAGTGTCTTGAATCCTTCAATCTTCTTAAGGATAAGCTAACTAAGGCACCGGTCTTGGTTACCCCTAATTGGGAGCTACCTTTTGAGTTGATGTGTGATGCTAGCGACTTTGCTATTGGAGCGGTTTTGGGCCAAAGAGTGAACAAACACTTCCAACCAATCCACTATGCTAGCAAGACAATGACGGGGGCTCAATTGCATTATACCACTACCGAAAAAGAGCTTTTAGCTGTAGTGTATGCTTTTGAAAAATTCCGCCCCTATCTTGTCCTTTCTACCACCATCGTGTATACCGATCATTCCGCGTTGAAGTACTTGTTGACTAAGCAAGATTCTAAGCCAAGACTTCTTCGTTGGGTTTTGCTCCTTCAAGAATTTAAAATCGAAATTCGTGACAAGAAGGGTGCCGAAAACCTAGCCGCAGATCATCTAAGTAGACTTGAGGATCCTTATCAAGGGGATCATCTGAATCAAGAGATCAATGACTCTTTTCCCCTTGAGGCCTTAATGTCTATCAACCCCAATCTTGATGACACCCGACGGTTTGCGGACATTGCAAACTACTTAGCGGGTGGAATTCTCAAGGAAGGGCTAACGTCCCAACAAAAGAAAAAGTTCTTTAAAGACATTGAACATTATTTCTGGGACGACCCTTACCTTTTCAAACAATGTGCTGATCTAATTATTCGTCGATGTGTTGATGGGCCGGCAGCGGTACAAATCCTTGATGCTTGCCATAAAGGACCCACCGGTGGTCACTTTGGTCCCAATTACACCGCGAAGAAAGTATTCGACTCTGGATTTTATTGGCCCACCATTTATCGTGACGCTCACGACATGGTTAAACATTGTGATGCTTGCCAAAGATAAGGCAAGATCACACATAAAGATGAGATGCCTCAAAATTTCATACAAGAATGTGAAATCTTTAATGTATGGGGCATCGACTTTATGGGGCCATTTCCATCATCTAAAGGGAACAAGTACATCCTCATAGCCGTTGACTACGTTTCTAAATGGGTTGAAGCCAAGGCTCTTCCTACGAACGATGCGAGGGTGGTTGTGAACTTTTTGAAGCAGCTCTTTGCTCGATTCGGCGTTCCTCGTGCTATAATCAGTGACCGCGGGACTCATTTTTGCAATGATCAATTCGCAAGAGTCATGGCTAAGTACGGTGTCAATCACCGTCTTTCCACCGCTTATCATCCCCAAACTAATGGTCAAGCCGAAATATCTAACCGTGGATTGAAGCGAATTCTGGAGCGTACTGTGGGAGAGCATCGTGCCTCGTGGGCCGATAAGTTAGATGATGCTTTGTGGGCTTTCTGTACCGCCTATAAGACGCCGATCGGTTGTACACCTTATCGTCTTGTGTACGGGAAAGCATGCCACCTCCCTATTGAGCTGGAACATAAGGCATACTGGGCCTTGAAGTGGGCTAACTTCGACATCAACAAAGCCGGTGATCTTCCCAAGATTCAACTCAACGAGCTTAATGAACTGAGGAATGAAGCTTACGAGAACTCATTAATCTACAAAGAGAAGACCAAGATCATCCATGATGCAAGGATTAAGAACCGAGAGTTCCACGTTGGTGATCAAGTCTTACTTTTTAACTCTCGGTTGAAGATCTTCTCGGGCAAGTTGAAGAGCCGCTGGTCTGGTCCATTCACCGTCGCCAAAGTCTTTCCATATGGCACCATTGAGCTTTCTCAGCTAAATGGGCCCAATTTTAAGGTGAATGGCCAGCGTGTGAAGTTGTACTTTGGTGAGGACATTGATACACGTGTTTTTCATTGGGTTCAAGTTAATTCTCGGAATCCTCTCGAATTGATCTCAGTTAAAAGTGGAATGATTTGTTTTTGGTGACAAAAGGTGGGATTGGTTTTCTAATCTACTAAATAGAGAATTGAATAAAAAGATAAAGATATGCACTTAAATCAATCAACAATTAAAAAGCAACACTTGAATTAAAACAGGAAAATGACTTAACTGAAAAATATCCTACTCGGAATAAATCCTGTTCGGAAAAACACAAACCTATGCGGAATGTTCTCTATTCGGAATAATGTGCTCTTAAACGGAAAATAACCCTATGCGGAAAAAGGTCCTATTTGGAAAGTTAAGGCTATTCGGAAAAACATGTCTATGCGGAAAATTTGCCTATGCGGAATAATATGGCCTATGCGGAAAATCAGGCTATTCGGAATAAAATCACTATGCGGAAAAACAAGCTGTTCGGAAAAAGTTCTATGCGGAAAAATAAATCTCTATTCGGAAAAATAAAGTACTATTCGGAATATATAAGATATTCCGAGTAAGAGAAAAATAAACAGCCCTATTCGGAATGTCCAAAATTCCGAATAAGGGAAATAGAGAATTGTCTATTCGGAATATAGGCTCTGTTCGGAAAGTCTGAAATGAAGAACAGCAGCAGACGAGTAAAAACAGGGAAAACGGGTTTTGATCAAAATCAATCCAAATAATCGAAAAGGTTTTACCAAACTAACCAATAATCATTTAAGTACCATAAGTAACAAATCCCACCAATGAAAACACAAAATCAACAACTTTTTAAGATCAAACTTGAACCAAATAAAAACTTAAGAACTTGCAATAGAAAAATGATGAAGAACAAGATGAATAGAAAGATTGGATTGAAAGATTAATGTAAAAGTTAACAATAGTAATGATTAAAACTTACAAGATTGAAGGAAAAATTAAAAATCACCAAACACCCTAATGGTGTTGGTGATGAAACGAACCTAAGAAACTGGGAAGGAAGAAAACAAAAACTCCCTTCCTAAAATGTGAAGGAAAACCCTATATATAGTCCTAGTGGTTGGTTGGTGAGTGGGCTTTCTCCCTTTCTTCTTGTCTTCTTGTCTTTTCAGAAAAGTTGACATTTTCGATTCTGATTCGGGATTTGTCGTCGATTAAATTCAACTCGTCTTTTAATTTCTTCGTTAAATAGACTTGAGTTTCTTCGACATATGTAAATCTTCCATCTTTGGTCCTTTTCTTCGATAAATCTTCAAATAGGCCCATTGACTTCAAATCTTTTGCATCTCTTGGACAATAGACTTCGTCTTTAGTCTTTTTCCTTGATAAAACCCGTGCATTCCCATGTTTTCTTTAATATTCATCCGGTTAGCTCTGAAAACACAATAAACACAAAAACCACGCATAATTCCAAACAAATGATATTAAATACGTGTTTTGGTCTTGTTTTAGCCAGAATTAAGTGGTAAAAGGATGGGTGTTTACACACCTATCAAATCCCCTACACTTAACCATTGCCATGCCCTCATGCAATGCTTAGTGATAAAGCAAATTTACACTTTTCTCATAATCAATCAACCTTGTCCTTATTAACATACTACTAAACAAAAATTAAAGTACTAAGAGAAATTAAAACTCTAAAGTAAACAAAAGGATGGAAATAACTTGCAAAGAAATCAAAGACTTACATTAGGGCTTTTGGTGCTGCGAAGATTTATCACCCTCAAGTTTCACGTTCCCCAAACTAAGCTTAAAAACGAGATCATTGTTATTATAAGTTAGCAATTCAAACACTTACACACATGGCTTAATCAAATACTTAAACTCCCTTATTCCTAGGTGTATCTCTTATATTTTATTTTTGTCTTAGAATGATCATGAAGATGCATTTTTGGACTTATTTCGATAGTTTATTTAGGCTGAAAGCAAAGTAGGACGATTTGATCAATAGTTAGATAAAGGACAAAATCTCTTAAAACTGCTTCTCGGGATATCAAAAAGTTCATATCTTGGCATAACTCGGTTCACGATTTGAGACCTTTCTCGGGCCGATATTTGGCATGTACTTCATACTTCATATCTTGAGAGACGTTCTTGAGGTAATGGTCTTCTCATCGTAATAGAGTTTCTTCACTTGGAGACTTTTGAGGGGTACTCCAACTTTGTTGACCACGACTTCATGATTATTTCTTCAATCTCTAATTGGGATTTTGAGATACAACGTTCCGCCTCCTTTTCGGACTTGGATCTATTTATCCTCATACCTTGTTAGGGTCTTTTCGGATAGACTTCTCCATGATCTTTATGGGAGTTGATTGCTTTTCGTCGTGAGTCTTGATCCTTCATATTGACTTTGGGAATAATGCTTTTCACATCACTTTGGATCTTCAGCAATAAAATGGAATCCTCATGCCTTGTTAGGGCCTGTTCGGACTCGCCAATCTTCGCGCCCCGCTTCATAAGTTATGCCTTGGCTATGAACTCTTATCATTACCGAGCAACTTTTAAACGATCTTGGGCTAGAAGCTAAGTAACTTTTCAAATCGTACGACCTTACTTATTGCAGATAAATTATTAGCAAGTATTGGGAGAATAGGCAAATAATTACACCAAGTGAGCTTGTGCAAGAATACCGACTTATAATTGACTCTATCATTTCTCGTCCTCCACAATTTAAAATCTCAAGTAATGAGACTAGTGGATACTTAGCCTAATAAACCAATTAAGGTCTACATGGTTAAGGATACTAGCTAGAATAAACTTGGATAAGACTATTCGGGTTGAGTCAAAATAAATGCAACGGGCCTAATATGTCAAAGATTTCAAAACTAGCTACACCACTTATTAATATTTGACTTTATTGCGGGATATATACATATGAAAGCAACGATAAAAATTTAAAAATTACGACTAAATGGCCAAAGTTAATAAAAAAATTTGAAAAATGTTGAAAAAGATGATTTTCCGGTTAAATGAAGGCATTTTCATGGAAAAGTCCACTTAAAACTACGATAGAAGTCCCCCCTACACTTATGATAAACATTGTCCTCAATGTTTAAGCATGTGAGAAAAGTCTCCCCTACACTTATGACATTGTGCACGTTGGTTAAATCAAGTTAAGGAAGAGACGACTAACGTGATCAATTTCAAATGTGATTATGAAGAAAATTGAATCACGATAGTTGAGAGATAGAACCGGATTGCTGATAACATGGGAGCACGGTTCTTCAAAGATTCCAAGAGTGCATTTATCCCTGTAATCACATCACCATACAAACACAAACGACCAAAATAGGTTCTCCCCTACACTTAGGGGGTTAAAGGGATAGATACTCGGGCTGCCTCCCGAGGAGCGCTTGTTTTTGATAACCGAGTCACGAGCCTGACTCGACCCAAAATTAGTTCATGGGGAACGTGGTGAGGGATGGAATCACCTCATGAGATGTGTCCTCACCAAAGTACAACTTCACTCGTTGGGCATTCACCTTGAAATTAGGTCCATTAGGTTGAGCGAGCTCGAGAGTACCATATGGAAAAATTTGGGCAATGGTGAATGGGCCGGACCAACGAGATTTGAGCTTTCCCGAAAAGATTTTCAACCGAGAGTTAAAAAGTAAGACTTTGTCTCCAACATGGAACTCTCGGTTTTTGATCTTGGAGTCGTGAATGAGCTTAGTTCTTTCCTTATAGATCAAAGAGTTTTCATAAGCCTCATTCCGAAGTTCATTCAGCTCATTGAGTTGGATCTTGCATAGGTTACCGGCTTTGTTAATATCAAAATTAGCCCACTTCAAGGCCCAGTAAGCCTTGTGCTCCAACTCAATGGGGAGGTGGCACGCTTTCCCGTACACAAGACGATAAGGCGTACAGCTGATCGGGGTCTTGTAAGCAGTACGGAAAGCCCACAAAGCATCATCAAGTTTATCAGCCCATGAGGCACGATGCTCTCCCACGGTTCTTTCCAGAATTCACTTAAGACCTCGGTTGGATATTTCAGCCTGGCCATTAGTTTGTGGGTGGTAGGTTGTGGAAAGACGATGATTTACACCGTACTTAGCCATGACTCTAGCAAATTGGTCATTGCAGAAATGAGTCCCACGATCACTAATAATGGCGCGAGGCACACCGAATCTAGCGAATAGAGCTTTCAAAAAGTTACAAACCACCCTTGCGTCATTAGTGGGTAAAGCTTTGGCTTCAACCCACTTTGAAACGTAGTCAACGGCTACAAGGATGTATTTGTTTCCTTTAGAAGAAGGGAATGGCCCCATAAAGTCGATACCCCAAACATCAAAGATTTCACACTCTTGAATGAAATTCTGAGGCATCTCGTCTTTATGTGTGATCGTGCCTTGTTTTTGGCAAACATCACATCTTTTAACCATATCGTGAGCGTCACGATAGATGGTGGGCCAATAGAATCCCGAATCAAACACTTTTTTAGCGGTGTAGTTGGGACCAAAGTGACCACCGGTGGGTCCTTTGTGGCAAGCATCGAGGATTTCTGAAGCTGCTGGTCCATCAACACATCGGCGGATAATCAGGTCGGCACATTGTTTGAATAGGTAAGGGTCGTCCCAAAAGTAAGTCTTAATGTCGGTGAAGAACTTTTTCTTTTGTTGGGACGTCAACCCTTCCTTGAGAATTCCACCCGCCAAGTAGTTTGCAAAGTCCGCAAACCACGGGGGTTCATTCGACTTCGAGTTTATAGACATTAAGGTCTCCAAGGGAAAAGAATCATTGATTTCTTTGTTCGGATGATCCCCTTGGTATGGATCCTCAAGTCTGCTGAGATGATCCGCGGCTAGGTTTTCTGCTCCTTTTTTATCGCGAATTTCGATTTTAAATTCCTGGAACAGCAAAACCCAGCGAAGAAGTCTTGGTTTGGAATCTTGCTTTGTCAACAAGTACTTCAGCGCGGAATGATCGGTATACACAATTGTTTTAGAAAGGACAAGATAGGGGCGGAATTTTTCAAAGGCATAGACAACAGCTAAAAGCTCTTTTTCGGTTGTCGTATAATGCAATTGTGCCCCCGTCATTGTCTTGCTAGCGTAATGGATCGGTTGGAAGTGTTTGTTCACTCTTTGTCCAAGAACCGCTCCAATAGCAAAATCACTAGCGTCGCACATCAACTCAAAGGGAAGCTCCCAATTGGGGGTAACTAAGACGGGTGCCTTAGTTAGCTTATCCTTAAGTGAGTTGAAGGCTTCAAGGCACTCTTTAGAAAAGATAAAAGGAGTATCTTTTTCCAAGAGGTGGGTCATCGGACGAGCGATTTGAGAAAAATCTTTGATGAATCGACGGTAGAAGCCCGCATGACCCAGGAAACTTCTCACACCTTTCACGGTTGAAGGTGGTGGCAACTTTGCGATAACATCGACTTTAGCACGGTCTACTTCAAGACCGGCTTTCGAGATCTTATGTCCAAGTACGATGCCTTCTTTTACCATAAAATGGCATTTTTCCCAATTCAGAACAAGGCGAGTGTCTTCGCACCGCTTAAGCATACGTTCCAAATTGGCAAGGCAAGAAGAGAATGAATCCCCGAAGACCGAGAAATCATCCATGAAGACTTCCATGGTTTGTTCAACCATGTCATGGAAGATAGCTAACATACACCTTTGGAAAGTCCCGGGCGCATTACATAAGCCAAAAGGCATCCTTTTGTAAGCAAAAGTGCCATAGGGACAAGTGAATGTAGTCTTCTCTTGATCTTGGGGATCGATGGGTATTTGGAAATAACCCGAGAAACCATCAAGAAAGCAGTAATATTCATTACCCGCTAATCGTTCAAGCATTTGGTCCATAAAAGGTAGAGGGAAATGATCCTTTCTCGTGGCATCATTGAGTTTGCGGTAGTCTATACAAACTCTCCACCCAGTAACGAGACGAGTGGGTATCAACTCGTTGTGTTCATTGGGAACAACGGTTATTCCGCCCTTCTTGGGCACAAAATGGATTGGACTAACCCATGGTGAATCCGAAATAGGGTAAATCATACCCGCATCAAGAAGTTTGATAACCTTTGTTTTGATGACTTCATGTATTTTTGGATTCACCCTTCGTTGGCTTTGAATTGTGGGCTTAAAGTCGTCCTCCATGAGAATTTTGTGTGTGCAGAAGTGAGGATCAATTCCACGAATATCCGAAATCTTCCAAGCAATAGCCTTTTTATGATCTTTCAACACGGCGACAAGTCGGGCTTTTTCTTCTTCCTTTAGGTCCTTAGCAATGATGACTGGCGACTTCTTCTCTTCTTCAAGAAATACATACTCGAGATGGGGCGGCAACTCCTTAAGTTCCAAATCTGGAGGATTTTCGATGGGAGGCGAATTCAAAGTCGGAGTATCGATAGCAATGACCGTGGGAGATGGAGGAGAAGGATTGTCTTCAGTGAGAAGATTGTCAAAGAAATTCATGTCTTCATCCCCCTCGGTGGGAGAATTATTAGTAGCTAAATTCACATCTCCCATGGTATCTTCAAGATTGTTCCAAAATAAAACACTATCTCCAAATAGAGACAACGATGAATCAATGGAGGACACGGTCTCAACATTAGGAAGAGAGGTGGGAATACTTTTGCAAGCATCATTAAAGTGTGCTTCACAAGCCTCATCGAGAACGTCAATACAATTAACACTCTCATATGAATAAGGTTGTTTAGACAACTTTTCCATGTTGAAGACTACTTTATCGTCACCAACTCTCATGATAAGCTCGCCGGCTTCAACATCAATGAGAGTGCGACCGGTCCTCAAGAATGGACGTCCAACAATTAGTGGCACATGGGGGTCCATCTCGTAGTCGACGACAACAAAATCAGCAGGAAAGGTGAATTTGTCGACTCCTACAATGACATCTTCGGCTATCCCCACTGGATAAGCAACCGTACGGTTAGCTAATTCCAAAGTCATTTTGGTGGGGACTAGCTCAGGGAGAGATAATTGCTTCCAAACACTTAGAGGCATGAGATTAATACTGGCACCTAGATCGGCTAGGTCCATGCAATTCTCTACTCTCGGGAAATTGCAAGGGATAAGAAAACGACCCGGATCACCAAGCTTGGTTGGCAATTTCCTTAAGAGCACTGCTGAGCAATTCTCATTAAGTTGGGTGTTGGCAATATCGAGGAGCTTTTCCTTGTCGCTCAGAAGATCCTTAAACATTTTCGCGTACTTAGGCATGTGAGCGAGAGCCTCAGCGAAGGAGATATTGAAATTCAGTTGTTTAAACATTTTAAGAAAGTTAGAAACCTGAATATCATCCTTGCTCTTTTGCTTCTCTTTCCTCAACCTAGATGGATAAGGTATATTGGAAGAAGAGGAAGGCTTTGGGAGAATAGGATCACTCACATCCTTGGGTGGAGGAGGGGTAGAAGGAAGAGGTGGAGAAATTGGGGAAGGAGAAGGATGAGGAATAGGAGCAGGTGACTCGTTCTCCTTAGTCACAACCACCGGTGGAGGTGTAGGAAGCTCGGGTTCCTTGGTACCTTTGCCACTTCGAGTGGTGATTGCTTTCATCTCCCCTCTTGGATTCGCAACGGTGTTACTCGGAAGAGTACCCTAAGAAGAGGGTTGATTACCTTGGAAGAAACTAGCCATCATGTTCCTCAGATCATTAGTTTGGCTATCCAATGTATTTCTCATGTCGGCTCTCAAATCGTTTCCTTGCTTGACCAAGTCCGCTTTCAGGTTGAGCACTTCTTTCTGGAGATTTCCCACTATCACATCGTTAGTCCTCATATAAGTTTCCACTTCGTGGTGAAGAGCGGTGGATTGGTTGGGAGGAGCATTGTATGCGGGTGGTTGATAAGCAGGTTGTTGGTAAATTTGGTTGTTACGTTGAGGTGTTTGTTGCTGCTTGTGAGGTGGGATGTATGGTTGTCGAGGTTGTTGTTGTTGTTGAGGAGGGCGATTAAGGTTTTGTTGTTGGTTTGGGTTGGTAGGAGGAAAGCCAGGTGGGGAAAGATAGTTGTTGGATCGATAGCTAAGCAAGTTACGGTCACCTTGAGGTCTAGCTTGATAAGCAGGTTGAGGATAGGTTCCATATGCCGCATTCACATTCTCAGCAGGGTAGTCTTGGGTGGCAGTACAAGTGGTGTAGGAGTGAGGACCACCGCATATCTCACAAGGTTGGCTGACACCGTTCACTTGAGCGTTTTTGGCGTTGTTGCTGTTGTTGTTGCTTACGGTGTGGGTGAAAAGCGATTCAAGAAGCGTAGTGATTTTGTCCAATTGCTTGTCGCTGTCACTAGTGCTAGCACTAGCGACATTGGTCCGAACACTCTTGGTTTGCACACGAGATTTATTCTCAATTATGTCCCAAGCAGCATTGGAGGTCTTAGCCAATAGATTACCCCCCGAAGCACTGTTCAGTGAATCTTGGTCACTCATGCTTAAACCATTGTAAAAAGTATTAATTTGATGTACTTTGGTAAAACCATGTTGTGGGCATTTTCTTAAAAGATCTTTGAAATGATCCCAAGATTCACTGAACGACTCATCGTACTTTTGTTCAAAATTTATGATTTCATTCCGCAATGCGGTAGTACGAGAGGGTGGAAAAAAGTAATTGATAAACTTTGTTTCCAAATCCGTCCACGAGAGAATACTCTGTGGCGGTTCCTTAGCAAGCCAATGCCGGGCTTGTCCCTCTAAAGAAAAGGGAAAAAGTTGTAACCTTATAACCTCTTGTGGAACACCATTGAACTTGACCGTGTTGGTGAGTTGCAAAAATCTCTTGATGTGGTCATGTGGGTCATCAATGGTACGTCCCAAGAATGGTTGAGCGGAGACCATCTGGATAAAGCCTGACTTGAGCTCAAAGTTGTTGGCGGCAATTGGAGGTATGACAATTGGATCTGTGTTGCCATCGACATGAGCTTGCAGCAGTTCAATCATCGGGCGATTATCCGGAAGGGGCTCATTGTTGTTGTTATTGTTCATGTTGTTGAAAGGTGGGTTGTTGTTGTTATTATTGTTGTTCGGAGGTGGTATGTTATTGTTGTTTTGTACACCAGCCATGTCTAAGTTATCGAGAGGCTCGGGCTCTTGATAAGACGTGGATCGAGTGCGCATACACTTGCAAAAGAACGAACAAAGAAAAACAAAGCAAAAATATTTTTTGTTTTTATGTTTTTTTTTTAATTTTTTTTTTGTATTTTTGAAAATTTTATATTTTTTAGGATTTTTTGAAAATTTTTGTGAAAAAGTAACGTTCACGGGGAACGGATCCCAAAATCCAAGTTCTCACAAAAAACTTTTGATCTTAACGAGAAGAGCCGGCAGCGGCGCCATTTGATACACGTGTTTTTCATTGGGTTCAGGTTAATTCTCGGAATCCTCTCGAATTGATCTCAGTTAAAAGTGGAATGATTTGTTTTTGGTGACAAAAGGTGGGATTGGTTTTCTAATCTACTAAATAGAGAATTGAATAAAAAGATAAAGATATGCACTTAAATCAATCAACAATTAAAAAGCAACACTTGAATTAAAACAGGAAAATGACTTAACTGAAAAAGTATCCTACTCGGAATAAATCCTGTTCGGAAAAACACAAACCTATGCGGAATGTTCTCTATTCGGAATAATGTGCTCTTAAACGGAAAATAACCCTATGCGGAAAAAGGTCCTATTCGGAAATTTAAGGCTATTCGGAAAAACATGTCTATGCGGAAAATTTGCCTATGCGGAATAATATGGCCTATGCGGAAAATCAGGCTATTCGGAATAAAATCACTATGCGGAAAAACAAGCTGTTCGGAAAAAGTTCTATGCGGAAAAATAAATCTCTATTTGGAAAAATAAAGTACTATTCGGAATATATAAGATATTCCGAGTAAGAGAAAAATAAACAGCCCTATTCGGAATGTCCAAAATTCCGAATAAGGGAAACAGAGAATTGTCTATTCGGAATATAGGCTCTGTTCGGAAAGTCTGAAATGAAGAACAGCAGCAGACGAGTAAAAACAGGGAAAACGGGTTTTGATCAAAATCAATCCAAATAATCGAAAAGGTTTTACCAAACTAACCAATAATCATTTAAGTACCATAAGTAACAAATCCCACCAATGAAAACACAAAATCAACAACTTTTTAAGATCAAACTTGAACCAAATAAAAACTTAAGAACTTGCAATAGAAAAATGATGAAGAACAAGATGAATAGAAAGATTGGATTGAAAGATTAATGTAAAAGTTAACAATAGTAATGATTAAAACTTACAAGATTGAAGGAAAAATTAAAAATCACCAAACACCCTAATGGTGTTGGTGATGCAACGAACCTAAGAAACTGGGAAGGAAGAAAACAAAAACTCCCTTCCTAAAATGTGAAGGAAAACCCTATATATAGTCCTAGTGGTTGGTTGGTGAGTGGGCTTTCTCCCTTTCTTCTTGTCTTCTCGTCTTTTCAGAAAAGTTGACGTTTTCGATTCTGATTCGGGATTTTTCGTCGATTAAATTCAACTCGTCTTTTAATTTCTTCGTTAAATAGACTTGAGTTTCTTCGACATATGTAAATCTTCCATCTTTGGTCCTTTTCTTCGATAAATCTTCAAATAGGCCCATTGACTTTAAATCTTTTGCATCTCTTGGACAATAGACTTCGTCTTTAGTCTTTTTCCTTGATAAAACCCGTGCATTCCCATGTTTTCTTTAATATTCATCCGGTTAGCTCTGAAAACACAATAAACACAAAAACCACGCATAATTCCAAACAAATGATATTAAATACGTGTTTTGGTCTTGTTTTAGCCAGAATTAAGTGGTAAAAGGATGGGTGTTTACACACCTATCAGACATCTCTCATGAGATGATTCCATCCCTCACCACGTTTCCCAAGAACTAGTTTTGGGTCGAGTCAGGCTCGTGACTCGGTGAACAAAAACAAGCGCTTCTCGGGAGGCAACCCGTGATCTATCCTTTACCGTTTTCATAATAAGTGTAGGGGGAGCCCCGTACGTGTTTTTTTGTCTTGTTTCTTCTTCTGTGCAGGGATTAAAGCTTCAAAGATCCATTCTCGATGACTTTTGACGAACCGTGATCCCGTGTTCCCGTCTTCCCGGTTCTATCCTAAAACTGTCGTGATTCTATATTTCATATCTTATATGTTCACATTGAAATCACTATAGTTGTCCTTTCCTTAGCAAGATTTAAACAAAGTGCACAATGTCATAAGTGTAGGGGAGTTTACTCCCATATGCTTAAACATTGAGGACAATGTTTATATCAAGTGTAGGGGGACTTCTATCGAAGTAAGTGGTCTTTTCCATGAATTTGTCCTCATTTTAACCGAAAAATTTGATTTTTCGACATTTTTCAAAAAATTTCAATCTATTTTGGCCTAGTTGTATAGTTGTATTTTCCCTTGTTATGGTTATTTTCTTTCCTTGCTTGAATAAATTTTCAAATAAAGTGGTTTGAAAATTTTTCAAAGTCGTGAATATTTTGACACAACCCGAGTTTATTTATCTAAGTTTACTCTAGCTAGTATCCTTATCTATATTTCATATCTTATATGTTCACATTGAAATCACTATAGTTGTCCTTTCCTTAGCAAGATTTAAACAAAGTGCACAATGTCATAAGTGTAGGGGAGTTTACTCCCATATGCTTAAACATTGAGGACAATGTTTATATCAAGTGTAGGGGGACTTCTATCGAAGTAAGTGGTCTTTTCCATGAATTTGTCCTCATTTTAACCGAAAAATTTGATTTTTCGACATTTTTCAAAAAATTTCAATCTATTTTGGCCTAGTTGTATAGTTGTATTTTCCCTTGTTATGGTTATTTTCTTTCCTTGCTTGAATAAATTTTCAAATAAAGTGGTTTTAAAATTTTTCAAAGTCGTGAATATTTTGACACAACCCGAGTTTACTTATCTAAGTTTACTCTAGCTAGTATCCTTAACGTGTTTAAGTCAAGTTTTGCTAGGCTTTTATATAGGGAACTTTAAAAGGCGAAAGTCTTAAATCTAACGGGTTAAGAACAAGAACTTTTCGTAAGTTCCTATAATTGATCCTAGAGAGTCGTTTATCAAGGGAACTTTAAAATGCGGATTCTAAACTTGAAAAAGTCTAAGAGTTTTCAAGATCCTATAGATGAATCGAAAACCCAAAGTTGTGATTTAATTGGCTAAGCATCCACGAGTCTCATTCCTTGAGATTTTAAATTATGGAGAACGAGAGATGATAGAGTCAATTATAAGTTTGGTATTCTTTCGTGAATTTATGTGAGTTGATTATAAGCCTATTCTCCCATCGCTTGCTAATAAATTTATCTGCAATAAATAAGGTTGTACGATTTGAAAAGTTACTTAGCTTCTAGCCCAAGATCGTTTAAAAGTTGCTCGGTATTAATTAGAGTTCATAGCCAAGGTATAACTTATTGAAGCGGGATGCGAAGATTGGCGAGTCCGAAAAGGCCCTAACAAGGCATGAGGGCTACATTTTGTTGCTAAAGATCCAAAAGTGATGTGAAGAATCATTTATCAAAGATCAATATGAAGGATTGAGACACATGACAAAAAGCAAGAACTCCCCAAAATATCATGAAGAAGTCTATCTGAAAAGACCCTAACTAGGTATGAGGATAAATAGATCCAAGTCCTAAAAGGAGGCGGATCGTTGTATATCAAAGTCCAAAATAAAGATTGGAGAAAAATGAAGAAGTCGTGGTCCAAATATGAAGAATCTCTCAAAACTTCAAGTGAAGAAATTCCTATTATGAAGAGAATACCATAATTTCAAGAACGTCTCTAAAAGATTTGAAGTATGAAGTCGCTGCCAAATATCGGTCCGAGAAAGGTCTCAAATCGTGAAGCGAGTTATGCCAAGATATGAACTTTATGAGGTTCCGAGAAGCAGTTTTAAAAGATTTTGTCCTTTAGCTAACTATTGATTAAATCGTCCTACTTTGTTTTCAACCTAAATAACTATCGAAATAAGTCAAACAATGCATCCTCATGATCATTTAAGACAATATTAAAATATAAGAGATACACCTAGGAATAAGGGAGTCTAAGTGAATAATTGGGCCACATGAGTTCGTGTTAGTTTGCTAACTTATAATAACAATGATCTCGTTTTTAAGCTTGGTATGGGGAACGTGAAACTTGAGAATGATGAACATTCATGACAACCTAAAACCCCAATGTAAGTCTTTGAATTCTTTACTTGTTTTGGTCTTTTGGTTTCCTTAGTGTTTAGAATTTAATAAAGGCCAAGGTGGGTTATTTATGATGAGAAATGTAAAACCGTGCTTTAAAATTAATGCATTGCATGAGGGCATTACAATGGTTAAGTGTAGGGGATTTGATAGGTGTGAAAACACCCATCCTTTTACCACTTATTTCTTGCTAAAACAAGATCAAAACGCGTATTTAGTGTCATTTGTTTGGAATTATGCGTGATTTGTGTGTTTGTTGTGTTTTCAGAGCCAACCGGATAAATATTGAAGAAAACATGGGATTGCACGGGTTTTATCAAACAAAAAGACGAAAAGACGAAGTCTATAGTCCAAGAGATGCAAAAGATTTGAAGTCAATGGGCCTATTTGAAGATTTATCAAAGAAAAGGACCAAAGATGGAAGATTTACATATGTCGAAGAACTCAAGTCTATTAAACGAAGAAATTAAAAGACGAGTTGAATTT
Source organism: Glebionis coronaria (assembly GCA_025667525.1). NCBI lineage: Eukaryota > Viridiplantae > Streptophyta > Magnoliopsida > Asterales > Asteraceae > Glebionis > Glebionis coronaria. The sequence continues at coordinate 219,032,093 of CM046877.1, forward strand.
ATTCATCGACAAATCCCGAATCAGAATCGAAAACGTCAACTTTACTGAATAGACGAGAAGACAAAAAGAAAGAAGAAAGCCCACTCACCAACCAACCACACCTCCTATAAATAGGACTCCCCTTCACAACATTAGACTAGTTTTTCATTTTCCAGTTTTTCTCTCTTTTTTGTTTTGTAGGAAACCAACACCATTAAGGTGTTGGTGATTTTTCATTTTTGTTGAATCAATAGATCTTGTAATTTTTTAATCTTCCCTTTTGTTTACTTAACCTTAATCATTCAATATCATCTTTCATTTAATCTTGATCTTTCTTTTCTTGGTGATTCAAAGTTTTAAGTTTTTATTTTGTTGAGTTTGATCTTCAAAAGTAAGTGGGTTTTGTGTTTTTATTGTTTTGGTTTGATGTTTATCATTAGTAAATGATTAGTGGTTAAATTGGTTTAAGTTTTGGTTAAAAAATTGGTTAGTTTTGATTAAAATTCGTGGCTTTTATCTCCCTTGTTCTTCGCACTGTTAAGTTTCCCAGATTCCGAATGAGTTCTTCTTATTCCAGTTATTCCGAATGAAGGGTTAGTTTAGGTTATTCCGGATCAGTAGTTATTCCGAACCAAGGTTTTGTTAAAAGTATTCCGAATAAAGCTTTCTTTCCGAACCAAGATTTTATTTATTATTCCGCACGAGCAAAAGTATTCCGAACCAACAGTTTATTCCGGATGAACGTTTTGTCCTATTTATTCCGGATGAGCAGATATTTCCGAATGAGTCTTTTGTTCTAGTTATTCCGAACCAACAGAATTATTCCGGATCAGTTTTTCTTTTGAGTATTCCGAATAAATATTCCGGATGAGCAGTTTTCAAGTATTCCGAATGAAGCTACTTTCCGAATGAGTTGTGTATTCCGAACCAGCAGTTATTCCGAATGAAGCTTATGTTTTAATTATTCCGGATGAGCAAGGTATATTCCGAATAATCCATATATTCCGAATAAAGGATATTCCGGATCAACACAATTATTTCGGAACAAGGCTTTTTCATATTTATTCTGGATGAGCAAGTTTTCCACATGAACCATTTATTCCGGACGAATTCAATTATTCCGGATCAGCAGATTTATTCCGAATCAGTGGTTTTGCAAGTAAGGGTATTTTACTGTTTTATTGTTTAATTTTATTTTAATTTAAGCCTTATTTTATTAACTGCTTTTAGTTTAAGTTTATCTCTTTGCACATTTAATCCTTTTTAGTAGAGTAGAAAACCATCCCCTTTCACTTTCCACCAAGAACAATTGAGTCGCACTTTTAATCGGTAATCAATTCGAAAAGATTCGGACGATAATATAGTATACTTAGCCAAAAGCTAGTATTAATATCCGCAAGTGGAATACGCCTGAGATGATTTAGAATCGACTAGCGAATACTCGTGAAGTATTGTAAGTGAAATACACATGGATTACAGTATGTGTAATACCCATGGAATACGTACATGGAGTACTCGTGGAATATGGTGCATGGACTACACATGAAATGCACATAAAATGATCGGTATGGATCGATCATCTAACATGATTTTAAAGGAAACTAATTGGTTCAACGGTTAGAAAACCAAACTGGAATGAACATCATGATAGCCTAGCAATTCTAGCTTAGACATCATTCTGGTTACATAGAGAACGCTAAAATGTGGTTAAACAAAATTCAACGACGATTTTCCTGAAAGCATATATGATTAATGAAAACCAACCATGACTATCATGAAAGCAGGATTAAATGAAATCCATCAATGTCTTGCATGAAAGCATAAACGACATAAGAGACGTAAGACATAATCAACATGAAGACGAAACCAACATGAAGAAACATGGACCAATATTAACATGAAGGAGTATATAACATAATCAACATGAAAACGAAGTTAACCATGATAGTATGAAAACATAATTGACATAAAGGTATGACAATTATGAGGGGACATGAAAAAAAATAAAACATGTATGACCTGTAATGACATGAAATCCGAAAATCGCTGGTGTGAACGACCATCATTCGGTTCACAAAATAAAATCTGACATGATTTATTTGATTAGGACATAATACACAATCATGAAAAAAATTTTTTGCATATAAACATGAAAAAAAAATTATGCATGAAAATAGTGTATGGATGCATGATAATGAAAATGACATAGGTTTGGGTGAACGCCTATGGGTCGGTTCACCTAAACAAAATAACATGATGAGGATGAACGCCTGTGGGTCGGTTCATCAAAACAAAATGATTTGATTAAAAGCACATGCGACTAAATAGGGTCAGTCCTGTACAAGCCATTACTTAATCAAAATACCTGCAACAATAATACATGGAATAAATGAGCGAAACTGAGCTGTCAAAACTTAATAGAAATTTTTTTATGTGACCAGTTATGAACTACTGGGGTTCAGTCCACATTAGCCACAGTTCACGAGGAATATCATGCATGAAACAATGACACATAACTAAGTATCGATGACGGTTGTTCATCCATATTAGTAAAACAATACTGATGAAAACATCATGGTTAAAACAACGAGGTGCTGAAAACATCAATACGTGGAATAACAAGTGTTGCTTTAGGAAGCTTCTGGTGACTACCCACTAGTCACAGGTCGAGTTTCAGAGCCTACAGGTCAAAACCTTGGCTCTGATACCATAATTGTAACACCCCACTTTGATAAGTGATCCGTTACGCGTATTTATGGCGTGTCATCAAAGCATGCAAGGTAAAATGTACTAAAACATACATGACCATAGGGAAAACCGGAATCAAACATCGGTCCCCAAACATAAGCCCAAAACATAAATAAAGTAAACGGTATAAGAAGGACAAAAAAGTGCCCAAACAAGCATTAGTATAAGAAGGCAAAAGAAGAAGAAGTCTAAGGCAGCTTCCATCCTATGCACGTCCTCCAAATGCTCAAGTCTGTCCTTGGGTACCTGCCATTTTGGGACATGGAAAGGAAAGTAACGGCTGAGCAATACGCTTAGTGAACGAATATATGACATAGTATGAATGATTGAAACATAATAGAGACTTAATAGCAGCAGAAATGTATAAGTCCTGAAATACCTGGAACATGTTCATAAAACTGGTTTTATAGTTTGAGAACACTTATGTTTTTTATGTAAAATATGTATTAATTAACCAATAGACCATATAGGTCATGAGGTTCCACCGTGCATGAATACTTAGAGGGGAGACCTCGTCATGCAATTAGAGGGGTTGCCTCTAATTAAATAGTCTGGATAGGAGGGATCAACTCCTTGTAAAGGATGCAAGGCATACATCACATTCACCATGAAAATCCTGTATAACATGTAACTAGGATGCACCCATACGCCCCACATGATAATATAATATAATGGCCAAAACTGAAAACTGACGCCACGAGCAAGCACTCCGCCGTAGGGAAGTCATAACACTGGTGCCTCCAGTGTTATGGTTATGGTACCTTCATAACTAGGTGGCACTGGTCATGCATGTATATGGCCTAGGCATTTAATCTAACATAAGTAATCAAACATATAAAACAATACTAGGAAAACAGTTGGCTGCAAAGGGGGAATCATAATAAGGAAAGAATGTCCATACTGAAGGACGGGAAATCCGTACCTTGTGTCCAGTGAACGAGGAAAGACGAAAGGATGAAAGTGCTACTCCGACCTCACTAATGCTACATAAATAGGGGACATGTATAAGTATTCTGTTTACTGAGTACGTTACTGATTATATCATGTCTTAGCTTGTTTTATATGTTCTAGTCTTGTTTTACTGTTCTAAATGTTATATTGTGTTTATCATGTATTCCATGTATTTTGATTAAGTATTAACTGGTATTCTTGTATTATTATACTTGTTGCGTAATAATAAGTAACTTTCTAAAAATAGCAGGTTTCCTAAAATAGAAAGTTTCCAAAAAAAGAAAGTTTCCAAAAATAGAAAGTTTCCAAAAAATAGAATGTTTCTAAAAATAGTAAGTTTCTGAAATAGAAAGTTTCCATATATTGAAATAAGCTGGATTAATAAGCCAATAATATAAGCTTAAGTTTACTGGTTAAGTATCTTAAGTCATGTAATAATAGTATAGTTTATTAATAATATCATGTTAATTAAATAAACTATAGGTTATACGATTTAGTTAAATATAAACATGATTTAATTAAATTAAGGCATACTGTTGATCCCTTTGATTGGATCTATATTCTGTTAAGAACTAGTATAGTAGTTTGTAATCAAACTAAAACACTTTGAGAACTCTTACTCAAGCTAAATAAGTTATGCGGAATCTAACTTATAAAACACAGAAGAACATAAATACTTTTAACTATTCGATTCTCTTATTAATCGACTTGAATGAGGTACATGAATAACATCGTACATATGTTCCTTTTATAGAGTAAGGAACCCTAGAAACATTAGAATATTCTATAAAGATAACTATATCACAAACGATATATTATCAATCTAACTATGTAAGTATATCACATAAGATATACTATAACTATAACTATGACATATCTTATACAAAGATATATTCGTCCTAATCAATATAGCAGTACTTACTTTATAAGTAGCAGTACTTACTTTATAAGTAGCAGTACTTACTATGTAACTCGTTAACACTAACGGTACTTGAAAGATAACTAACAGTACTTCAATAACACTAACGGTACTTGACACTTAACAAATAATTCCCAACAATCCTCCCCTAAACAAGAATGCTAACTTGTTGTCTTCTTGTTTCTCTTTATACTAGATATATTTAGAATACATGCCTTCAGTCTTCTCTTCAACCTTGGATTGAACATGGTAATTTTGTATTTCTATCCAACTAAATGTAGCCGAACACTTCAATGTAGATCTTCTTCTGATAAGATAACCTTCAAGCATCATGAACATCATCTTTGTCTTCAAACTATGATCTTCTTGTGTCTTGTAAACATTCATTTGTCTTTGCAGCAACATCAATTGTCTTCTTGAGTTAAATCTATGAACTCTGAATCATGAACTCCAGTCTTGATTTGATGAGACAAAACTTTCTAAGTATCTTTTTCTTTAATACTTCTTTGCTTGCAATCTTCATACCTGAAACAAAACAGTTAACAACAAAAACCAATCTGTATTGGCTTCATGATTTTTAGCAAATCATCAGCTATCAACAGATTTGATATATTTTTTACCAGTTAGCCGTACCCTCAAGAATAGCCAATACTTTATTCATAAAGAATAAGGTGTACTGATACCCCTACAATTTTTGGTAAATTGTCAACCATCAACGGATTTGATTAAGTCTTTACCTAGTACTGTTTGTCTAGGACTAGCCAACTCTTTGTCTCGAAACAAGGTGAGTCAAAACCATATAGTTTTTAGCAAACTACGAGCTTTCAACGGATTTGAGAAGTCTTTACCACAAACCGTTTGCTTATGGACTAGCCAGTTCTTATGTGTGTTAGACATGGTGAACTAAGAACCATTTGTGAAGTGTGACTGAAAGTCAAACACTTAAGGCTCTTTCTCAGCTTCTTCCTCTTGCTCCAAATCCTTGATTTGTTGTTTAAACATTCTGATCAACTCCAAAGCACCAACAGACTCTTCTGAAACTTCCAATTGTTGTTCCAACATTCTTTCCAACAATCTTCTCTCAAATGGATATCTCTTCTCTTGTAGCATATAGTAAGTAACATCATCTATATCCAAAATATGCAGTCCACGTGACCTATAATATCTCTAGTAACTAGGAACCTAATTCTCTAATACCTTCAACATTTTCTGATCACAGTTGTGTGGTTCATACATGAAGAGAAATTCATTGTATAATAGTGATACCTTAGTCTTACCTACACTAGCCTCTTGAACTAACTTTAAAAGATCTTGAATATCTTGTCTGTCAAGAATATGAAGAATCTCTTCCAAAAGTCTGAACATTCTTGTTATGCAATCAGTTCTTTGTATCCCATGAGCTTCCAGTCCTTGATCTATAGTGTATATCCATCTAGCAATGGACGACCTCTTTCCAAAAATCTCTGTATCAATACATTGATCTTCAAAACTTACTATTTTCAAGTACTTTTTCAAGCTCTCATCATCATTACTATCTTCTGTTGTTGACCTAGCCTTTTTCTTGGTTTTTTTTGCTTCTTCTTTGTTGATCTTTTCCTCTTAACACCCTTGGAGGTTCCTTCAAATTCCATTAAACCTTCTTCTAAGTTTGTATGTACCATTTTTTCAGTATGTACTATTGACTGTGTATGTACTGCTTGTACATTTTTAGTCTTATCAACATCTTGAGCTTTACCTCCTTCATTCATTCTTTAAGCAGTCTCTCTCCCTTTTGAACTTACCTTCTCCTTTCTATTCTTTCTCACATATGTAGTCTTGATAGGTGGAGATGTTGTTGTATGTTCAGCAGTACTTGACTCAAATCTAGGAGCACTTCCAAATTGCCTTTATTGTTACAGATGTCTTCTAGCCTCTTCAACAGCTATCCTATCTGCTTCAGATCCAATCTCAACAAAATTCAATTCAGCTCTTTTGTGTTATTCATACAAAGCCTTGATTTCCTCAAAATTTTTCTTGACCAATTGAGCATGAGTGAAATGCTAAACTTTCTTGAGAAATGTCATCATTTGATTCCTAATCTGCATGGTAGTTGGAGGCTTAATCTTTTCTCATTTTTTTTCTCAGCAAAGAATCTTTGTTGCTCCCTTACTAGATCATCAATCAATTTTGATTTCTCTTCTTCATCATAAGCATCTCTTTCTTTAGATAATAACGAGTCTATAAGAAGCTCACTTGTATGTAATTCAGCTTGAATCCTATCATACTCTTGTATGTTCCATTCTTGTTGTATTCTCCTAGCTTCTAGCAAATGCTGCTTTGCTGCAAGTTCCTCTTGTAAGTCTTCTTCACGAATTTGAGCTTGTATTCTGAGAGCATATTCCTCATTATGGTCTAATTAAATAAATCTATACATGACTTTGCTGATATCTTCATCTGAATCACTTTCATTTTCAGATTCTGATTGTAATTGCTTCTTTCCCTTATCATTTGGATTTATCTTTGGTAACTTCTTCTTCAGCTTGGAAGGTCTTTCCTCATCAGCTTGCTGTTGAATAACTATACCTTTAGTGGGATGAGAAGCTTGAACTTTCTTACCTTTAGCTTGATCCTTTTTGGCAAGAACTTCTTGTTGTGTCTTCTTCTCAAACTCTGCTTGTTTTGCTTTTTCAGCTGAACTCTTTTCTCTTAAATCAAGCAGTATTTGGGCTAATGTCTCATCCACTGACTTTGAATTTCTAGTGAGGATTGATCACCAGCGGTACTTGCAGTCGACTTAGTTGGCTTAGTAGTACTTGGGTCTTCAACAATGTCAGCATTACTTGCAGTCAGCTTAGTTGGCCCAGTAGTACTTAGATCTTCAACAAGGTTGACTTCACTAGTGTAAGACACACTTGTTTCTTCAATCACAAGAGTATCTCCAGATACCTTTTCTTCTACTGAAGCTATCCTTTCAACTTTTACCTCTTCAGTCTTGTCTGATCCATAGCTCACTCTTGATCTTGACAGTACTTGGAAAGACTATTTCTTGTGAAACCAAAATTGTCTTTGTGGTGGAGTCGAAGATATAGGAAATTGAACATTAATCTCCTCTAGCTTCTCATAGAAACTACTCCAATTCACTTGAAGTTTTGGTGATTGAGGTTGTGGCTCTAGCTGAGTTACCATCATTTCTTCAATTTGTGGTTCCTCATGAGTAGGTTGTGGCTCTTCCTGTTGAAACTCCATACTAGTAGGCTCTTCCACACCAGTCTCTAAACCATTTCCATCTGCATAATTCCCAATGACATCATCATCCAATTCAAAGTTGATGTCATTTCTAGACACCCTTGTTTGAATATCAGAAGAAGGTAGTTGTTCTTCATTATTCCTCCCCTATTTAGTTGCATTCAATTTCCTTTTCTTGAGGTTTTTGAATCTTTGATTTTTAAGAACACCTTTCTGAATAGACCTATTCTGCCTCATCCAAGGGGATACTTTATTCCTTAACTTGATTAGGTTGGCCTCTAATTCAGCAATTTTCTTGTCTTGAACAAGCTTTTCCTTTTGCAACACCTGTACATGTTGGGAGAAACTAGTGCACAAAGCAGTTAAATTTGCAACATCCACCGCCTCTGGTGCCTGTGCTTGTGGTGAACCACTAGCAGCAATAGAAGCAGCAGGTGTATGGATCATCTCATCAGTATTTGGTTGAACACCAATATTGTGAGAAGAAGATTGATAATCTTCTGGGGAATAGGAACTTTGGTTATAAGGAGTTTGCTGAGAAGCACTAGCATTGCTAGGTTCCTCACCTTCTTGGTTGGCAGGTTAGGCTAACATAAGAGAAAATAATGGTGTAACAGTTCCTATAAAGGCATTTCCTTGTTTGGTCAAGAAAGAGAAAGTTCTCTTTGTGAAGGTAGGAACATCCCATGTGTTTATTGATTCTGGTAGTTAGGGATTTGGTCACTAACTAAAGTCTGAATGAATCTAGGATACATTAAAAACTTCTTAGCTCCTTCCAAATTCCTAGTCATGCCTTCAAAAATTAATTTTGAAAAATTAGAAACTCTGTTATTTGCTAGACAAATACCAGCTGATGCCAATGCAGCAGGGATTTGATCAAAAGAAGTACTTTTGGAGCTTAAAAAGTGAATAATGGCATGAAAAAGCAATTTCCATTGTGGTGAAAACAAAGCTTTAAAGAAAGTAAGACTTTCCCTACCACCCTCATAACCCATGGATGCAAGGCCATCATGTATCTCTGTGTTATTAAGCATACTAAGTCCATTTTCATTAGTTAGTCTCAAACTAGCCCTTAGTAGTACCTCAGTTACATAGATATTTCTATGATTTACCCTAGCCTTAATGCAAGGTTGATCAAAACGAGTACCTAACACAACAGTATTCCAGAATTGTTCAACAATAGGAACATAGACAATGGGACTTACAGTGAGTGCGAAACGAATATGACTTCGAGATAAGAATCTAAGAATCTCATGGAAACTAAGAGAGTCATCATTCAGAGCAAGATTCACAACCAAATTATGCTTAGAAATCACTTGTAAAGCAGCCATTAGTATTTTTGATGATCAAAAATATATAGAGAAGGTTATAGAATTAAGAGATAAGATTAAAACTTTAGGTGAATCATTTGTATAATTGGAGTAAGTATTTATGTAAATAACAAAAGAGACCCTTAACGGCACAATGGACATGTAGCGGTACATGGAACATACTCGGTACTTGGATTTGTGCTAGCGGTACTTGGATCCATAACGGTACCTCATAATTTTGACCAGTTCATGCATTCCAGTATCATTATAACCTCTTTTATCTTATTCTATCAACCTGCAATCACATCAAAAACAAAAAAAACATACACTATACAATAAAAATTAGCATAAAAATTGTATAGTTATTACCTCCCCTCAACATATGCAGCAGTCTATTGGTTGAGCATACCAATATGTGTCACCAAGAATTCGAATCTCTTTGCATCAGATGCCTTGGTCAACAAATCAGCTACATTGTTGTCTGTATGAATCTTCAAGACTTGAATGAGCTTCTTGTCATAGGCATTTCTAATGAAGTGATGTCTTATTTCAGTATGATTGGTCTTGGAGTGAAATAATGGATTCTTGACAATGCATATAGTATTTTCATTATCAATGTAAATCTTGGTGTTCATGAAGTTGAACCCATAATCTAACAACTGATTTTGAATCCAAAGTACTTGTCCACAACAATGAGCAGCAGCTACATATTCAGCTTCAGTTGTAGAAGTAGCAACAATGGTTTGCTTCTCTGTCATGATATGAGTCTTCTGCCTAGGAATTGACAACCTCTTGTTGTGGATTTCCTATCATGATTAGCTCCAGCATAATCATTGTCTGAGTAAGCTTCCAATTCAAAGATTAAATCTACAGGATACCATAATCCTAAATTAGGCTAACTTTTAAGATACTTAAAAATCCTCTTCACAGCATGTAGATGTGACACCTTTAGATTAACTTGGAACCTTGAACAGGCACACACAGCAAACATGATGTCTTGTCTTGAAGCAGTAAGATACATCAATGAACCAATCATTGACCCGTATAGATGAATATCAACATTTCACCATGTTCATCTTTTGACAAAGACTTCTTAGCTTCAAAAGGTGTGCTTGTACTCCTTGAATCCATACATGAAAACTTTTTCAAGATTTTAGCAACATATTTATCTTGACTGATAAATATTCCATCTTTCCTTTGTTTGACTTGTAGTCTCAAAAAGAAAGTAAGTTCTCCCATAGAACTCATCTGAAATCTTCCTTTCATCAAAGCCTCAAACTCTTCACACCATGATTTCTTGGTGGCACCAAAAATAATGTCATCAACATAGACTTGCACTAGAATAATATCTTTAGCATTCTTTTTGATGAACAGAGTTTTGTCAATGGTCCCTCTCCTATATCCATGTTCTAATAGAAAATCGGATAAAGTTGCATACCAAGCCCTTGGAGTTTGATGTAGACCATAAAGTGCTTTGATAACCTTTTAGACTCTATTAGGGAATTTAGGATCTACAAAACCTGGAGGTTGTGAAACATATAACTCCTCTAAAATAGTACCATAAAGAAAGGCACTTTTCACATCCATCTGATAGACTATAAAACCCATATATGATGCAAAGGCCAAAAATAGCCTAATGGCTTCTATCCTTGCCACTGGTGCTAAAACCTCATCATAGTCTATCCCTTCTTCCTGTCTATAGCCTTGAGCAACAAGCCTTGTCTTGTTTCTCACAACAAAACCTTTTTCATACTTCTTGTTCTTGAAAACCCATCTAGTACCAATAACTCTTTTACCTGAGGGAAGATCCACAAACCTTTTGTAGCTCAAATTGTGTTAATTCTCCTTGCATGGCATCTACCCAACTTTCTTCATTAAGAGCTTGAGAAATGTTCTTGGGCTCTATTTGATAAGAAACAGGCAAACAAACAATGCTGAGTATCCTTATGATTGGTTCTCTACTGTTGTTTGATATAACTCACAAGTGCATGAGTTTCAATATTGGCTTGAAGTTGTCTCCTGGTTTGCACAACAGACTTGGGATTTCCAATGATCTGAGTCGTAGGATGGTTGTTGTTGACTTTATGAGTGGCAATAGAACTGACTGGAATTTCAGTTTCCAAATTATTGAAATCAGTTATTGTGCCCTGCTCATCATAGGAAGCTTTGGAGAAGATTCCTTCAGCTGGACTAGCATAAATGTCTTCATCGTCCATAGCTTGTAAAATATCTTCTAATGAATCAACAGACTTTGCAGATTTTGACTAAGCAGTACTTGCAGATGAGGTACCGCTAGGTATATTATGTACTACTGAGTGTAGTGACTCAAAAGATTCTTCTCCTGAATGCTTGTTAGCAGATGTAGCATTCTTTTCTTGATCTTGAAGCCTTTGAAGCTCTTGGGAGGCATGATCATCAGTTGATGGCATAGTTTGCTTCTGGGAAGTAGCAGTCATGGGAGTAACAGTAGGCATACTGGGTACATAGATGTGAACATCATCATCCTAAGAGTCTGATGAAGAAGATTTGCCTTGAGAACCTGACTTAGTTGTACCAAACTCCTCACCTGCATTTATTAGTTTGACAATCCTTTTGCACAGAATAGTAATCCATAGAATTAGTTAGATAATTTAAATCAAACATCCAAGCATAACCTATTCCTGGGACATTGGGTTTATTTTCTAAGAAATTAACATGGGCATTTTCTTCAACCTTTTTAGATGCCAAATTATAAACCCTATATGCTTTACTTTGCAATGAATATCCTACCAGATATCTTGGATCAAATTTTCCATCAAACTTCCCCAAATGATCAAGAGTATTTAGTATAGACACATGACACCCAAAAGGTCTTAAATGACTTATGGTTGGCTTAATACCAGTCAAAAGTTCATAAGGTGTTTTGTTTTGAGGCTTGGTCACTAAGACTCTATTTAACACATAACATGCAATATTGATTGCTTCTGTCCAAAATGTATTTGGCAAAAGAGAATCAGCCAACATAGTTCTAACAGCCTCAATTAGTGTCCTATTCTTCCTTTCAGCTACTCCATTTTGTTGTGGAGTCCTAGGATTACTAAATTGTCTCTTAATGCCTTTAGACCTACAAAATTCATCAAATTCAGCATTCTTGAATTCTGTCCCATTATCTGCCCTAATGATTAAGACTTGTTTAGTGAACTGCTTTTCAACTAAAGTGATAAAATCCTTAAGTAATTCATTGGTTTCACTCTTAAGAGCTAAAAAGAAAATCTAACTGAATCTACCATAATCATCAGTTATAACAAGACAAAAGGTCTTATGACTAATGCTCCTTATAGAAACTAGACCAAACCAATCCATATGCGAAAGTTGCAAAGGTTTTGTCATAGTATTGACAGTCTTGGTCTTACAAGAGGTTCTATGTTGTTTACCTTTTTGACAAGCAGCACATGTGAAATCATTTTGAAAATATTTGTTAGGTAACCCTCCAACCAAATTTCTATTCACTAATCTGTTAAGATTCTTGAAATTCACATGTCCTAACCTCCTATGCCATAAGTTAGACTCGTCATTAGAAGCCTTAGCTAGCAAACATGTAATACCACCTGTTGGAGTAATAGTATGAAGATTAAAGGTGTACATGTTTTCTTGCCTGGGTACCTTAAGTAGAACTTGAGATTCTTTAGGCATCTCAAAGTCTTTGGAGAGCACCAAGCAATCTGTATCAGTATACAACACCTTGTTCTTTTTATCAGACATTTGTGATATAGAAAAGAGATTGAATTCATTCAATTCTTTTACAAAGAACACATCTTCAAATTCCAACTTCCCTGTATTGATTTTCCCTTTTCCAGTGATTCTACCTTTGCTACCTCCAAAGGCTACTGGTCCACCTCTGAATTCTTCAAATTCAGCAAGGAAATCCTTATTCCCTGTCATGTGTCTTGAGCATCCACTATCTACTATACCTTTATCTTTTAATTCATCAATTAGATGCCCCTGCACATAAACAAAACTTATTAGTTTTTAATAGGGACCCAAGCCACATTTGGCTCGGATCTTGTGGGACCTACATACTTAAGAGTTTGATAGGTAGTTTTTCCAGTAAGACTACATACACTCTTATATTTCATGGTTCCAGTCACATAGTCAAAGACATAGTTAGGTGTGTTGTCTTTGTACATTTTTTGCCTAAGTACTGTTTTAGCAGTACTTGCCTGAACACACGGTTTTTCACCTTGAGGAACCCACATTTGCACTGGTTTGTTATTAGGCTTACGTCTAGATGTTTTGGCTATCTCAATAACATTCTTAGAAGTCTTGTGGGACTTTGTTTTGACAGACTTTGAACCAGCGGTACTTGAGTTTGGTCTAGCAGTACTTGCAGTTCTAGACTTGCCGGTACTTGGTTTACCAGACTTCAAAGGTACTAGACCTTGTTTCATAAGTACAACTCTTGGAACAAAGTTCTTGGTAGAGTTATTTGTAACCTTTTTAGCAACCCTTTTAGAATGATCAAACTTAGGTTTGTCATCTTTAGATCTCTGTTGCCTATTAACCTGTGCATTTTTCCCATTACTGTTTCTTGTGGCCTTTTGTGCAGCCTTTTGTTTCACAATTTTATCTTCATGTAAAGCATAATCTTTGATAAAATGACTTAGAATACCACAAACATAACATCCTTTTCTTCTTAAAGAAGACCCAAAAGGTTGTTTTGACTTAATTTTCTCAAAACCTATCCCACCCCTCTTGGTTTTGTTATGTTTTACATCATTATCCAATGCCTTGCTAGGAGTTTTTACCTGCTTGGGAGTAGAACTAGTTTTAGACACTTCAGAAACAAAAATGTTCATTAAAGGTGGATAAACAATGTTTTTGGTCACAACAGATTTATCTTAGGTCAAAGTACTAGAGTTTGAATCATTAACAACCTTTGGTTCTTCTAACTATATACTTGTATCATTACAAAGGGGCATGAAAATTCCTGATAATGATGGAGGAACTGCCTTCATTCCTTCAGCATATCTATCATTTTCAGGTGTATTAACTGACTCACTAGAACTATCAAAAATCCCCTTTGATAAGTCCTTGTCAGTTAAAGTTATCCCAGATTGGTCCTCAATATATCCTAGGCCTGACTTATGATAATACCCCATTTGTGAATTAATCAGTTTACCCAATCCTTTAGAGGATTTTTGCCAATGATTAATCACTTCCCTTTCATTATAAAGACTGGCTTTTAAAGCTTCATTTTCTGCTGATACTTTCAAAAGTTGTTTTTCAAAAGCTTTAATTTCCACATCTTTTTTCCTCATTTGAAGAGTTAAAATTCTTATTTTCTCTTCATAGTTTTGTTGACCCTTTTTATACAAAACTATATTTTCTTCTAGCTTAGCAACACCCTGTTTAAAAGCATTTAATTCTACAGTGAATGTGTTGACTTTTTGATATTGTTCATCTAGTTCTACTTTTAAGCTATTAATTTTAAGAACACAATCTTTAGAACAAGGATGTACCTCAGTATCTTCATGTGAGAGAGCCATCAAACCAAGCTCTTCTTCTCCTTATCTTCAGCCCAGTTCACCATTCCATCTACAGTCACCAATGCTTTGGTTCCTTTGGGACTCCTGTTGTTTCCTTTTGGAAAGCTTTCAGTTATTCTTTGGACTTGTTCTATAGCTGTTTTTGGACTTTTGACTGCTACTCTCAGCCTTGTCTCTAGTGCATTCTCTTGCAAAATGTCCATTCCTTCCACAGTTATAGCATTTAACTTTAGACTTGTCATATCCTAATGGCTCATTAGGATCAACAGTCATCTTCCTTCCACTCTTCTTGAAGAACCTATTAGATCTCACAGAGACCATAGCAACTTGCCATTTGAGATCCATCTCTTCAACATCAGCATCATCCATTTGGAACAAGTCATTGAGTGTTAATCTTTGTCTGTTGTCTTGTCCAGCAAAGAATGAGAAGGCATCATTGTCATTAAACAATGGTGAAGATCTTCCTTGTGGATTTTGAGAGACTACGGGAATGCCTTCAGTACTTTGTGAGTAAGTACCGCTTGTATGTCCTCCAACGGTATTATGGAAGTAAGTATCGCTGCTTGATCCACTAGCGGTATTTGGAAAATAAGTACCGCCGTTACCTTCTAACACAAAAGCCAAGTTATAATTTGTTGTTGTTGCTGCCTTGGTCACCTCAACGCCTTTTACATCCATCTCATATTCTCTAAGATTGTTGTAGAGATGATCAAAAGGAATTGTATCCAGATCATCCCTTGTGATTAAGTGCATACCCATTGCTTTCCACTCTTTTGGAACACTCCTTAAGAATTTCAGATTAGCTTCTTCATTGGGAATTATTTGTCCATAAACTACCAATTGAATAAGCAACTTACTGAACCTTCCATAGCCACCATGGATTCCTTCTATACTGGATATTGAGAAGTTATCGAATTCTTGTTTCAGAACAATATTCTTCATCTTCTTAGATTTGTCATTACCTCCAAATCTAAGTTTGATGGCATCCCACATAGCCTTTGCATCCTTATAGTGATGAAATCTAGGTAAGATGTCTTCTGAAAGTGCCACAGCCAAATCAGTTCTGGCCTTTCTTTCTCTGATCTCTGCTTGTACCTCCTCAACAGTCACAACAGGTAGAGCATAGCATGTACCATCAGGCAACCAGTGTAGCTTCTTAGGTATATTCCCATTCTTGATAACTTGCCATAGAGTATGATCTGTGTGATTCAAGTAATGTTCCATCTGCATAGCCCATGTCTCATAGTTATCACCCTTGAGAACTGGGAGTTTGATAGCAGAAAGAGTATGGGAAGGTGTTGTAGTTGTAGAAGTAGCTACAACATCTATGGCTTGAACACCTTGTGGTGGTGCAAGATGCACAACTTGAGGCTGTCCCTATGGTATTGGATTAGGATCTGGAATATCTTCCAAGTGAGGGACATCACCAGGTTGAGACATTGAGTTTTAGTGTGAGTGGTGTTTTTAGGGTTGTTTTCTTCTTTTCAGAGTTTCTCAACAAGCTCTGATACCAGTTGTTGATCCCTTTGATTGGATCTATATTCTGTTAAGAGCTAGTATAGTAGTTTGTAATCAAACTAAAACACTTTGAGAACTCTTACTCAAGCTAAATAAGTTATGCGGAATCTAACTTATAAAACACAGAAGAACAGAAATACTTTTAACTATTCGATTCTCTTATTAATCGACTTGAATGAGGTACATGAATAACATCGTACATATGTTCCTTTTATAGAGTAAGGAACCCTAGAAACCTTAGAATATTCTATAAAGATAACTATATCACAAACGATATATTATCAATATTCTAACTATTTAAGTATATCACATAAGATATACTCTAACTATAACTATGACATATCTTATACAAAGATATATTCTTCCTAATCAATATAGCAGTAGTTACTTTATAAGTAGCAGTACTTACTATGTACCGCGTTAACACTAACGGTACTTGAAAGATAACCAGTACTTCAATAACACTAACGGTACTTGACACTTAAAAAATAATTCCCAACACATATAAAATACTTAGGTTAAACATGTATCAATAATTTATTAATTATAACCTAAGTTATGATTTACTAATTAATTATAATCCATGTTTTAAATAATTATTTAATACTGTAGTCTAAATTAATAGTAAAAACACTTTGGTTAAAACATGTATTATTCACTAGATAATAATAACCTAAGTACATGATTAAAATAAATTAATATAGTCTTGTTTCAATTAATTTAATTTCCTTGAAAAATAATATAACTTGTAAAATGTAAAACTTTTAAAAATTAATCATGTAACCGAACCCGTGTTATAATTTAGACCGACATGAACTGGACCGGACCCTTGAACCGGACCGAAACAAACACCCCTTAGCAGTGGCTACCCGGCTATCCGGTTGCCATTGCCTAGCTATAGTTCCCCCTGTTTGTGTGTCTCGGCTACCCACTGCCCTAGCCGTGTACACCCCGGCTTAAGCCGGGTTCCCACTGTTTTGTCACTAAGTCCCACCGAGACCTAGTGTCTCGGTTGACACTCCAAAACAAGCCAAAACAATACCCCGACATGCGTCGGGGTTCCTTTTTCTTGTGATCGACCCAACCAAACCACACCGAGACAATTAAGTCTCGGCTGGTGGTGCGAATGGACCATGCCGAGAGCTTGGTTGCTCTCGGTGGTGCGTCAGCCGAATCAAACAACCAAAACCAAACCCTAATTATTGTTTCTTGATTAAACTAACATGTTTTTATTTCTTGTTTTTAAGGATTCATAAATTCATGTTAATAAAATAAAAGAATGAAAAGAATTAAGGTTTATGAATATACCAAGTGCGTAGATGAAAAAGGATTAATAACACGAACACGTACAACCCCAAAACAAAGATCAAAATCAAATAAACACCACTTTGGTGTCTTCTTAGGCCGGCGGCAAGGGAGAAGCAAGGAAAAAGAGGCCAGGGTTTTCTTGTTTGTAAAAACAAATGTTTTATGTTCCTGTGTTTTTCCTTTTTCCAATTTAGTCAAAAATAAAATGGAATGGGCCCCCTCTCCTTCCTTGTCCGCGGCGATAAGGCCCCCACAAGGCCTTGACGGGCCTTGTTTATGTTTAATCATTTACGTGTTCGTTTACTAATGTATTCGTGTTAGCTCATCGTTAATTATTCGTGTTATAATTAATACTTGCACGTAATCAATATTTATCATGAAATAACAAATATACGTAGTTCACATGTTCGTGTTTTAATGTTAGTGATCTTATGTTCATGATTATAATTATTATGATTAATAATTATCGTGTATAAATACGTACTTAACAATTATCGTGCACTAACACGTACGTAGTTTCTGAATTTAATATTCGTGACACGTGTTCATGACATAAAAGGAAAGTTTTAATTGGTTCGTATGTTTACATAGTGTACTATTCATGGCATTTAGATGCGGGGTTTACACATGGAATCTGAAGTTTGCTCAGACAAGGAACTAAAACACCTTTTGGAAACATGGCATTTATCTCTCACAATGATTCCTCAGACGTTGACAACTCTTGCTTTGTCAGCGGACAAACATCTCATGACAGCGGCTCAACAGACACTGACACATACAACTACTCTTTACCAACTCTTAAACCAGCAGGAATTGACTTGGATACTGTATGTGCTTATATTGCTTATTTGCCCAATGGATCTTCGATTCCTTTTGAAGATCTTCAGCAAATTAGTGATATTGATCTTGAGGAGATGGACATGAAATGGAATATGGCTCTTAGCAGTATAAGAGCCACTAGGTGGAATAAGAGATTTGGAAGGAAGATGACTTTCAATAGCAAAGAAACTGCTGGATTTGATAAATCCAAAGTTGAATGTTTCAATTGTCATAGAATGAGACACTTTGCTAGAGAATGTAGATCTCCTAAGAGGAATAATGGAGGACAGAATCCTAGATAGTCCATCAAGGTTGAAGATGCTTAACCTAAAGCTATGGTAGCTATGCAAGGAATTGATGGTGTTGGATTTGATTGGAGCTTTCTGGACAAGAATGAGGTGGAGAATCAAGCTTTGATTGCTGAAAAGGATGAACAGCATGTTCAGTATGCTCTCATGGTCAGATCTTCTTCTTCATCAGAAAATGAGGTATATGATGATGCTTTTTGTAGTAAAGGTTGTAGACTTAATAATAATAAGCTTAGCAAAGAAGTGTTAAAGTTACAATATGATATTATTGGTTTAAACATCACTATTTCAAACTACAAAAGGGGGCTTACACAATCAGATGGGATGGTGCAAGAATATAAGGACATGGAATTTAATCTAAAAGATCAAATAACTGTTCTGAAAAGAGATCTAGCTCTTATCTATGAGGCTATTGCTTCTTATATAGAAGCTAACACTAAATTGAAACTTAAACTAGAGGAGGCCATTAAAACTAGAGAAAATGTAGGGCTTAAAATTGAAAAGTTTGAAAAAGCTAGTCAAACCCTAGAAAAGGTTATAAGTGAGAAAAGAAACCCTAAAGACATGTCTGGAAATGGGATGCATGCAAAGGAATATGCTGTAGTTCCATCCCCAACAAGTGATTTCTATGGGGTTTCTAAGAAAGGCTTGTCATGGACTGGTATTCCAGAGTTCCAAGTGGAGGAATTTACTCCTCCACCACATGTACTCACACCAGTTGAAGAATACAAGCAAAGGGTGACTGACCTTGACCTATGGAAGAAAGCTAACCCTACTATCTTTGTTAAGGGAGGGATTCTTAGTGATGAACAAACTAACCCTAAACCCATTGTAATCACTAACCCTACAACTGGAAAAACTATTGACCTTGGCTCTAAACTAAAAGCAAATCTAGTATTAAATATGCATAAATGTATAGAAAACCTAGATCACCAATGAGTCAAGCTAGTGTTAATGGGACAGGATTTTACCAACCTAGACCCAAGATTATGTCAAGAAAGGCTTGTTATTCATGTGGGAGATTATCACATCTGGCATATAAGTGTGTCAGCAGATATAAACCAGCCGTTGACAATATGTCAACTCTGGTCAACCTGAAGCCTTATGTTCGTTCTAGACCTCAAGCCACTAGACCAGCTCCTTACTTCTCTAAGGCAGCTAATACCTAAGGCCAAAGACCTTCCAAAAGACCAACACTTGGTCTAACAAACAGTGGGTTCCTGTAGCAAACCCTAATTCACCCGCTAACATGAACAATTCATCCGCCGACAGGGCAAGACAAGCCGCTGACAGAACTAGGTTTGGTATGAAAATGCTACAATTAGAAATTGTCAGACCCAAGGTTAGACCTAGTAATAATAGGTATTTACAACCTAAAGAACAGGGATCTAAGGCATCATCCAACTTAACATGGAGACCAAAACAAGAACAGTCATCAACTTTTAATGGTGTCTCCATGACTTGTAATAGGTTTAAATATCTTGAAAAGTATGTTAGGACAAACTAGGTGTTTAAGGTTAAAAGAGATGAACAGGGGGTTGTTACAAGAAACAAGTCCATTCTTGGTGAACAACCAAATGGATCCAAGTCAACTAAGCCTTGGGTTCCCAAAGAAAACTGATTTGTTTTCTTTATCTGCAGGGCATTCTAAAGCAGGTTAATGACCATGGATATTGGGATAGTGGATGCTCAAGGCACATGACTTGAAAGGAAGATTATTTACCAAACTTTACTCCTATTCCAGATGGTGATAGAGTGTACTTTGGAGGATTTGGGACTATATCTGGAAAGGGCACTCTTATCACTAACAACTTAAGGTTTGATGAAGTTTTTCTGGTAAAAGAACTTGACTATAACTTGTTTAGTGTGTCACAAGTTTGTGACAACAAAAATAAATATCTTTTTACTGACACAAAATGTTTAATATTGAGTAAAGATATGTGTTACCTGCTGATAAGTTCATTGAATTTAGAACACCTAGACATAAGAACATTTATAATGCCAATCTACAAGGGATTAAATTGAGTAATAACTTGTCATGTCTATATGCTAAGGCTTCAGCAGATGAGAGCATCTTATGGCACAGAAGGTTAGGGCACATTAACTTTAAAAACATGAATAGACTTGTAAGGCATGATCTTGTTAGAGGATTGCCTTCAAAAGCATTCCAAAATGATCATAACTGTGTTGCATGTCTTCAGGGCAAACAACACAAGGCCGCATTTAAGTCTAAGAACGTGCATTCGAATTCTAAACCCCTTCACTTGCTTCACATGGACTTATTTGGATCCACTAATATAGAAAGCTTAAATGGTAAATCTTATTGATTTGTGGTCACTGATGACTATTCTAGGTTTACATGGGCTTTCTTTTTAGTCAAGAAGAGTGATACTGCCTACACTTTGATTAATTTTATTAACCAAATGGAACAGAAATTAGGGTTTACAGTTAACATTCTTAGAAGTAATTATGGTGGTGAGTTTAGAAATGACGTTTTAGATGCCTTCTGTGTTGATAAGGGAATTACAAGGGAGTTTAGCATAGCTAGAACTCCACAGCAAAATGGTGTAACTGAGAGCATAAATAGAACTCTTAATGAAGCAACTAGGACCATGTTAGCAGATGCTAAGTTACCCATTCCTTTTTGGGCTGAGGCTGTGAATACTGCATGCTATGTTCAGAATAGAGCCTTGGTCAACAAAATTCACAATAAGACCCCCTATAAGCTCTTTAGGAATAGAAAACCTAATATAGATTTTCTTAGACCCTTTGGATGTCTGTAGTAATTCTTAATACTAGTGATAACCTAGGTAAGTTTAATTCAAAAGGTGATGAGGGATATTTTATAGGTTATTCAATGAACAGCAAAGGGTATAGGGTTTACCACAAAAGAGATAAAGTCATAACAGAAAACGTGCATGTTGACTTTTTAGAGAATAGACCTAGGATCCTACTAATGGACCAGATTGGCTTTTTGATTTAGAGCCATTATCTAGATGCATGAATTATGTGCATGTTACTAATCCAGTTGTCTTAGAGAATTATTGTGGAAGCATCTTTTGTTGATATTGCAGGTACACAAGCTACAAAGGTGACAAAATCACAAGTAAATGAATTCACTCCTACATTTTCCTTTGTGGACTTACCCATTTGGAGTGAAGAATTCATTAAAGCATCTGCTGTTGAAAGAGAAGTGGAGAGAAAGAAACAAGAAGAGCAAGTCAGTGAAAGTATTCCATCCACTGACAAAAGTAGTTCAACCGCGGACACACCTGATCAAGCCACTGACAGCTTTCTTTCATCCGCTGACAAGGAAGTGCTTGAACTTGTTGAGGATTCCATGCTTAATGAAGGTATCAGCGTCATCAATCCAAACGCTGACAATGTGTTTATAGTTCAAGTGAGTATGGAACAAGATGATGAGAATTATGGTACCTTGGAATCTACAGTTCATGACAACACATTGTTTGAGGGAGGAATTGCTACTAAAGTATCTATAAATCATCCTCCCACTCAACTTATTGGTCCCATAAATTCACCAGTTCAAACAAGAAGGAAGAAGAATCCTAAAGGAGGATTCATTGCCAACATTCAAAAAAAGGAAGATACCCCTTTAGTTCAAGAATGTTTATTTGCTTGTTTTCTGTCATAGAATGAGCATAAGAAGATTTTTTATGCTCTTTAAGAACCAAGCTGGGTTGAGGCAATGCAAGATGAGCTTCATCAGTTTGCTATACAGGATGTTTGGGAGCGTGTAGATTGTCCCAAGCATGTAAGACAAACTAGAGCACGTTGGGTTTTAAGGAACAAGAGAGATGAGAGAGGTATTGTGATCAGAAACAAGACAATACTGGTTGCTCAAGGTTACACACAAGAAGAAGGAATTGACTATGAAGAGGTTTTTGCACCTGTTGATAGGATTGAAGCAATAATGATTTTCCTAGCCTATGCTTCTTGCATGGGTTTCATAGTCTACCAGATGGATGTTAAGAGTGCTTTCTTGTATGGAACAATTCAAGAGGAAGTGTATGTTATGCAACATCTTTCTTTTGAAGATTCAGAGCATCCAGAAAAGGTATATAGAGTTAAAAAGGAAATGTATGGCCTTCATCAAGCCCCTAGAGCATAATATGGTACTTTATCCACTTATCTTGTAGAAAATGGTTTCAAGAGGGGCAACATAGACCAGACTCTTTTTACCAAGAAGAATGGGAAATATTTTCTGTTGGTTCAGGTTTATGTTGATGATATCATTTTTGGATCATCCAATCCAAAGATGAGTGAAGAATTCTCCACGTTTATGACTGGCAATTTTCAGATGAGTGTAATGGGAGAGATGAACTTCTTTCTAGGTCTGCAAGTCCAACAGAAAGAAAATGATATCTTCATCTCAAAAGACAAGTATGTGGATGAAATTTTAAAGAAATATGGCTTTTCTCCTCATGAGAAACGGGCTACACCCCCATAGACAGGGGACACCCCTGGGGAAAGATTGGAGATGGAAAGGATGTAGATGTTAGGCATTATAGGTCTATGATTGGATCATTGATGTATCTTACTACCTCTAGACCTGACTTTATGTTTGTTGTGTGTGCATGCGCACGTCATCAAGTAACTCCCAAAGAGTGTCATCTTCATGCTGTCAAAAGGATCTTTAGATATCTTAGGTGCTATCCCACTTTGGGATTATGGTATCCTAAATATTCTCCATTGGATGTTGTAGGATATTCGGATAGTGATTATGGAGGTGATAACAATGATAGGAAATCCACAACTGGTGGATGTCAATTTCTTGGGAGGAGACTTATATCTTGGCAATGCAAGAAGCAAACAGTGGTGGCCAATTCAACAACTAAGGCTGAGTATGTAGCTGCTGCTGCATGTTGTGGGCAAGTGCTATGGATTCAAAACAAATTGTTGGATTATGGGTACAATTTTATGCATACCAAGATATTTGTAGATAATAACAGTACACTTTGCATTATTAAAAATCTCGTACATCATTAAAAACTAAACACATAGAAATTAGGCATCATTTTATAAGGGATTATTTTAAAAAAGGTTTAATACATCCAGATAAAATAGACACAGAGGACAATGTGGCTGGTCTTTTGACTAAACCTTTTGATGTTGGGAGGTTCCAGTACTTGGTAACAAGTATTGGAATGATCAATCCATAAAATATGTGTTTTTGACTTTGATGTATAGTATGTACAGGATGTGCATTGTTATTATTACTTGTAACAATATTAGATTTTCCACTATATTTTCTAACCGCTTACAAAGGCATTCTATCCACTGACAAGTGAAAAGAAGCCGTTTACAGCATATGTTAGTTTTTGTGGTTGTTCATCTAATCATGCAGCCATGTTGAGCATTGTACAATTGGACACAGAGTTGCTTATGGACTTTAAGGATATGTTAAATATTTATTTATGATGGTTGGAATGTTTACATTCCTATCTGAAAGTCCCAAATTACAACTATTGTTGAAACTAAGTCACGAAAAACAATAACACACAATAGATATACTTTTCAAACGAGTAATGCTTTATTAACTATTATCAACAAAGTATTACAAAGTGTTATGAATACACCTATTGAATAACAACAAGAAATGAACCCTAGAGCAAGTAAACTTGATTCGAGACTCAAGTTTACAAGAGAACCAATGAGTCGCTGATGGACAGCTGAGGGCTCAGTGGTTCCAGTGGGAGAAAGAACTTAGATTAAGATTCCAAGCATAAGGGTTGAATCTTAACTTCTTTCTCATCCCTATTTATAGTGGTACGAGGTTGTATCCTTAGTGGGAGTAGTTGATACGTGTCATCTTCTGAGTGGAAGAGTACAACGTATTAAATTCATGTCCAAATCGAGACATGCCTTTAACTACTTTAGGTAAACAGTTCTGCCAACTGTTCACCTTTGTCCCACTAGGTCGTACTAGGCATTGACTTGAATCTCTTGTTTTGTCCCGCTCAAAACACTTGCAAGATTCTCCCGCCTAAACTATAAAGGGTTGGATAAGCTTTGCTTAATCCAAGTCTCTAGGGTTCTTAAGTGATCTCTGAGTGTTGTCAACTCAGAGATCCCTGAACACCAGTGCATTCCTTTGACATCCCAGCTATCCATAATCGCTGGTGAGTCTGACTTCAGATTGTCTTCGACTTCTCTGACGTTGTCTTTGACTTGAATGATCCTGGTGTGCCAACTGAGGCTTTGCCTTCCACTGGTCTAGTCTCTGTCGCTGGTCTTCTCAGCGACCTTTAAACACTTAGTCTAATTTAAACAAATCTAGACAGGGCCATAGTTAAAACTTTCATTGGCCCAACACTATCTAAAATATAAATTTGTCATATATTTTCTTTTGCAAAACTATGTAAGCTTAATATAAACGGAGGTTTAGGAAACCTTTAGGTGTTTGGGTACTTTTAGAGTACTCTTTTCACAATTCTAGATTGTGTCCACTGGTGAGTAGGGGTTACGAATAATGAAGACCTTTTTTTTTAAGAATTGTTGGAATTTCTAAACCTTGAGGCACTGTAACATGCAAAGTTGATATAACTATGCATGTTGCCAAGACTGTTTCACCTAGAATTGGGATTGGTCGGTTCGAAGATTTGATGTAATTAAAAATGAGCTTTTCTGGGAGTTACAAAGGGTTTATATGAGATAACCGCACTCCAAAGGACTTACTTTAGCAAGGTTCACTTGAGGACAATTATGTTTATCTTGCTTATGCAAGTGTGTATAGTTGGACAGAGAATGCTGATTTCAGTCTGTGTCAGAGGAGAGTTATCTTCATTAGGGTAACCCTCTTTGTTAAGGTTTTTTTTTATTTTATTACTTTTTATTTCTGGCCGTTGACACCAAAAGTGGTTTATCCACTAACAAGCACATTTTTAGACGCTGACATGGCAAAATTTACACGCTGACAAATATAGCCGTTACCCGCTGACAAATTCTTTGACCGTTGAAGAACATTGGGTCCCACCTAGTTGTTACTTTTGCGATATTTTGGGCCGTAATTTTATGGGTTTGGTAAATTTCTTTTAAAACAAAGAGATAAGTTATTGTTTTTCAAGATTATAATCAATACTTTTTGAATAACTTACCTCTTTTTTCAACCAATAGTAGCCTAGTTTACCTCCTATATATACTGGTCAAAACTTTTAAACAGGGTAACTTGCATATTTGTCTAATTTTCTCCATAACCAAAATTCTACATTTTCTTTCATCTTAAAGCTTTCA
This sequence comes from Glebionis coronaria, assembly GCA_025667525.1. Classification (NCBI taxonomy): domain Eukaryota; kingdom Viridiplantae; phylum Streptophyta; class Magnoliopsida; order Asterales; family Asteraceae; genus Glebionis; species Glebionis coronaria. The sequence goes on from CM046877.1 coordinate 219,057,954, forward strand.
CTAACAGTTTTCATGGCTCCTTTGTTTAAACCTGCTACTGCTACATTGGGATTTAGGGATCAACACAACATGATTGCTTATTTTAAGGCTGATAATAATAATCATCCCCAATACACCAGAATGATTGAGTATCTATTGGCGTCTAACTTAAGTTATGCTTTGACTCATGCTCCTCTCATTCCTATCACATACATCAAGCAGTTTTGGAACACTGATCGTTCTGAAACAATTGATGGAGTGATTGCATTATTTGGGACTGTTCATGGGAAACAATGGGTGGTTACTGAAGCACTCATTCGTCAAGCTTTATAGCTTGATGATGTTGATGGTATGACTACCCTTCCCATTAAACAGATAGAGGAAGGACTTCGAGGCTTGGGATATGATTTTTCCCCAGAATGGCGTATTAACAAATATTACAAACAACAATTTCCCCCAGCCTGGAAGTTCTTAATGCATGTCTTCCTTCAATGTCTTAGTCCCAAGTGTACATCATTCAATGAAATCAACCGATCATTCGGGAGTGCTCTTGTCTGTATGGCCACCCGGCAAAAATATAATTTTTCTAATATGATTTTTGAGGGCATGTTGCACAACAAGGGTAGAAAGATGACACTTTCTTACCCTAGGTTTTTACAAATGGTTTTTGATCTACAAAGATACTGTCGTAGGGATCATGACATCTTTTATAGGATTCCTACTCAAAAAAAAAATCTTTCTGTCCATGTACACTGCACCTTTTAGAGACTTATCATTGACCCCTCCTATGCTGGCTGTTATTGAGGTAGCCTTATACCCTCACCCACAACAACAACCACCTATTGAACAACCTCCACCTTCCCCTCACCATAAAGAACACATGAACATTGACCCCCAGCCGTCAGCCGCTGGCACTCCTGTTTCATCAGCTGACACAGCCACTACACCCGCTGACAACTCTCCACGACATTCTTCACAATTACCACATTCTTCACAATTACCACATTCTACATCCTATTTTGAACCCATTGATTTTCGTTTAGAGAAACACCAAAGGACTACTAGAGTGTTCTCCTCTATTGGTCCTAGTCATGAAGTAGAGAGAACTTTGCCTGATGAATCTATATTGAGGAGTCAAATCCCAATTATGGAGGAGGGCAGTCTGCAACCACTAACCAATTTGGAATTGACGGCTATCTACATTGTCTTGCAAAAGTCTAATGCAGAACTTGTGTAAAAAGTCACTGAACAAGGCCTTGAACTCACTCAGTTGAGGGAGAGGTTGGTCTCTTTGGAGACTACTGGTTCTAGAAAAAGGAAGCATATAGTGATGTCCTCAGAAGATGATTCTTACAAAGGGGAGGATGCACCTACTGAACCAGTTAATGTGAGTGATAAAGGTCCCAAGAAGGTTCATATGGGACAAAGGAAGTAGCTGAGGCGCTCACAGATTTTAAGGAACAACAACCTTTCAATCCTTTTGAGGTTACTCCTATTAAGCATTCTTTCATAGAGATAATGCTACAAGTGAGTGGGATTTCAGCCGTTGACAAAGGTACTTCACACGCTGACACATCTATTTCAGCCGTTGACAGATCTTTATCCCAACAACCTTTCATGATCAAAGAGCCTTCCACTCAGGTAACAACTACTTTGTCCTCACTTGATCCATTGGATAAGGGTAAAGCAGTTATGGTAGAAGAACATGTTCCTAAAGATGTAACCCAAATTCAGTATGATACCATGGTTGCTTAACAGCTTCAAGAGCAACAAAAGAAAGGGCTTGAGAAGGGAAGTATTGAAGCTCGGATTCAATCTTCTAAATCCGAGAGTGATGAGATTGGTGATGAGAGTTCACACAGATCAAATGTAGATATGAGAAATTTGGTGGACTTGGAGAAATTGGAGTATGGGGGGATGAGCTAGCAAGGGAAAAGCTTAGAGATTTGAAGAAATAGGTTGACTTTGACATTCCCCATGTTTCAGCTATGTACTTCAGATGGGAAGAGGTGTGTATAGAAAATCCAAACATTGCCTTAATAGAGCAAATATGGGGTTTAGAGATTCTGTTGAGAGTTCAAAGTGATTGTAAAATCATTTTGGAACATAGGGAAAACAGAGTACTTCTTGAGAACAAGACAGCCAGAAGGGAGCTCTACAATATGCTTCTTAGATGCCACCAAACAGGGTGGACTTATGCTAAACTGAGGAAGCTTTCTTTTGAGCAATTGGAGTACTTTGCTTATCCTATTTGGGAGTCTATGTGTGAAGCAAACACATTTAGGTTGCTGTCTACAGAGAGACAGGATGAAATTGAAGAGGAGATAAAGATCAAGAAGGCTTTGGTGTGCCTAAACTAGTGAAGAAAGGGTTCATGTTGAGTTTTCCAGAACTCGACCAAGTGCACCCAACTGAAGCAGTTTTGAAGAAAAATATGGTGCTTTCTCCATTGATGGCTTCTGATTGAGCTGCTGTTGTACCTTTAGACTTCAAGAATCCAATCATCAAATATGAAGAAGATTCTATGGAATTTTCGAAGATCACCAGGGCTGGTGATAAGGTACATACTTTTACCTCTTTGGTGTCATTGTTTGCTAGCATGGACAAGGAGGACGTAGAAACTCTTTGGAGTTTGATGAAAGAGGTATATGAGGCTGAAGCTCCTTCATCCATGAATGGAATAAAGATCTGGACAACATTTAGAAGAGTGTTTACCCATGATGCTGCTGATCCAGTATGGTTGGATCTGGTTGACTTGAGTGAGTTGAAGTGGCATTTGTATTCAGTTGCTGGTGTTTACCATCTCAGTATTACAAAGTTTGCAGAATACTTGTTGATAGATCAAGAATATCCTCTATCACAAGAATTGTTGAAGAAGTTGGTCTGCACCAAGCTTGAAATTGATTACACTAGTAACATTAGCATGGACTTTTTAAGGTTTATATATGCTCAGATTAAGGAGTAGGTTTTATTTGTAAGAATCCTCTCTTGTATTTTGTTTTTATTCAGAAACTTGAATATTAGTGTAAGTATCAAGTTTAGGGGATGATTGTTGGGAATAAAAATAGCTAAGTCACTCAGCCGCTGACAAAGGGATTTTGGACGCTGACAGATTGGGCACTGACAAGACAAATCAAGGCGTTGACAAAGGAAATCCCAATCACAAGACAACTACTTAGTAAACATGTTTTGTATATTTAGGAAAAGATATGATCAACATTGTATTTTCTATAGTTATCTTTTCCTAGAATAGTTGATAAGTAGATTATTGTTCAAGACTCCTTATGTTATAAAAAGGAGGTCTTAGGGTTTGTTATTCATATACGTTTTAACACTTTCATTGTACTCCATCGACTATCAATACAAGTGAAAGTTTGGTAAACATTGTGTTTTGCATTATTCTTTGTTCTAAGTGTTAATTCCGCATAACACTTAGATTGTTATCAACACAAAGTTTCTCTACATGTTATACTTGATTTAATCCCGTTAACACAAAGCTAAATCGATCTAAGTTTAGGATCAACACATGCTTCCTTGAATATTTTGCAATCAACGGATTTGGTGGATCACTTGTTCTTTACTTCTACAACAACACAATAATAATCAAACACTAAAACATTAGTAAGTTAGTCCATATTAAACTATAAAAGTTACAACTAAAAAACTACACAACAAATCAATCAAAATAAAATAATAATTTTTTTAACAGTCGGTAATAAGCCGTTCGGCTGCTCTAGGGTGTCGGCAGTCTTGGGTTAACAGTGGGCAAGAAGCCGGTCGGCTGCTCGAAGCAGTCGGCGATCGTGGGTGAACAGGAAGCGAGAAGCCGGTCGACAACTCGAGAAGCCGTCCACCCCCTTTCCTTTTTTTACTTCTTTTTTCTTTAATACTTTTCCCTACTAACACATCCTATCTTTTATCTAAACCTCAACATGATCAAAACATTATGAACATCATCCATTTTTCGTAAAATCAAATTACTAGTTCATCAAAAACACCAAAATCAATTCTTAAAACTTCTAATTCCTTAGTGTTTTAAGCAATCTAACACTCCTAAATCATAAAAAACACTTCAATTAATCAAAAACCACTTGATTTTACATCAAATCACTACTAAATCCCAAATCAATCTATCCTCAATTAAGTGCATCATCTTTTTACACATGATTTCGTTAATTGCTATGGCTAATCTTCCCAATTTGTATTCATAACCTCAATCTAATTCTTATGACTCATACCAAATCAAACCAATCTAATACATCCTTAAGTTTAATGAATCAAGGATCAAATCAAAATGGTTAGAGGTATCAATCTTTTTTCTAAAAAATTTCAAAGAATTTTTTTTCCTCTTTTCTATCTTTTTTTTTCGTGTGTGTGTGGTGTGTGTTTTGAGTGAGTAGCCGCCCAGCTACTTTGTGGGTTGGCAGGCTTCTCTAAAAGTTTTCAAAAGGCCCCAGATTTTTTTAACGGCTTACATTACGTCAATGTTTTTAAGATTTCATATTACCACATGAAATTCATAAATTAAAAACTAAGAAATAAAAATTAATCAACAAAAAATTACCAAAAACTTAAATTAAACGAAATAGTCTAAACCACCCAAGCATTCAGAAAGAAATAACCAAAATTACCAAAGTGTTAGCAAAATATAAAAACTGAAAATTAAGAATAGCAAGCCTTTCATTTCCTTGTCTTCATCTTATTGATCTTCCTTGAGTCTTCGATTCTCTATTTCGTGAAATGCTCCATTCCTAAGATATCGTCGGTTTTGAACTTCCCGACAACTCTCTTTTGGTGCTCTTTTTCTTAAAGCCTCGTGTGTACACATTGCTACACGGTGTTGTGATCTCAAACTTCATGTGCCAAAACTTGTCACCTTTGTTGGAAATACGTTTTACGTATTAAGAAGGATCGGTCACTCCAACAATAGTCCATGTAATAGCTCGTAGTTTAGTAACTTATTATTATTTAACAAACAAACCCAAGCCTAGCCTACAACATGTGTAGGCCGGCCCAAATGTAAGCCCAAGCCCATGTCAAGGGCTTGGGTATATAAACCCTCTCCTTAGATGGAGAGGGTGTGTGGTTATTCATTTTACACATAGTAAACTTTTGTTTCTCTCTCTAGAATTGTGTGAAATCTACCATCTCTCTATCTATTTCTCTCTCTAAAACATAAGCAAGATTTACATATCCTACAAATGGGATCAAGAGCCATGGGATGAGTGTATTGTTTATGTGTTTGTTTTTATAGAATTTCGTGTGTTTTTTTATCCCTTAGTCCTACGTCCAAAAATTTTTTGGTGTTTTTTTGTGGTTTGATCTTCACCAATATCATCTACATATGCGTATTAGTGATTTGGGTTACTTGGATCGCTCAAAAACGCAAAAATTGTGAGTGTTTGGATTCATTTTTGGCATCAAGATTCGTCTTTTTTAAGTACAATACGAATCCCTTGTTTTTCTCCACTTTTCGCAATTTCTGATATAAATTCGCAATTGTTTGTTACATTGCGAAATCTTGGCTTAATTCCGGATTTGTGCTTAATTGTGGATTTGCTTCATAGCGGATTTATTGTATTGCGAATTCTTGCATTTTGGTGATTGTGAAATCTTCAATCTTGGGTATTGCGAAATTGTCACTTAATTGCGGAATTGTCATTGCGGAATTGTGCTAAGTTGCAAAATCTTGTTAATTGCGAATTCAAGTGAATTGCGAAATCATTCAAGAGTTGCGGATTTTGTGCCATTGCGAATTGTTGGATAATTCCGGAATTGAATGCAAAATGGATTGCGGAATTGTGTAGTTGGACTGACTGCGGATTTGAATGCAAAAAGAATTGCGAAATTATCTCCTTATTGCGAAATCTTCAAGCATTGCGGAATTATCTGTTTATTGCGGAATCTTGCATCATCTTTGTAGGATTAATTATATAATTGCGGAATTGTATTCATTTGCATATTGCGGAATTATACTCATTCTACAATTGAGGAATCTTCACACATTGCGAAATCTTTGGAATTTTTCAAGATTTTCGAAAAACGTGATTTTGTGAGTAATTTTGCAGTGGAATTTTTGGTTTCTCAAGAAGACAATTTTAGGGGATTTTAACATAGTTTCTCGACTTCAACACACGACAACAAGCACATTTACTTTTTCTCATTGTTCGATCATTGTTTGTAAATTTTAACTTATCGAAATGGAGTACACATCTCTTACGGATAAGTCCATCCTCTCGGGTACGAATAATCGTCCACCAATGTTGGAGAAGTCTATGTACGAGGATTGGACTTCCCGAATGGAACTTTACATGTTGAACAAAGAGAATGGACATCTCATTTGGGCATCGGTGCTCAATGGACCATTAGATTATGGTACAGTGACGGAAGGTACGACTACTCGTCCTCGCACGACGGCTGAATTGACTGGAGATATGAAGATTCAAGACAAATGTGATAAGTATGCTACAAACATCATTCTCCAAGCCCTTCCTCCAGATGTCTACAAACTCGTCAGTAAACATAAAGTTGCCAAAGAGTTATGGGATAGAATTCGTGTTCTAATGCAAGGCACCTCGTTAACTAAACAAGAACGAGAGTGTAAGCTTTATGATACTTTTGATAAGTTTGTCTATGTGCTAGGGGAGACTCTCAATGACTACTATTTGAGATTTACCCTATTGTTGAATGAGCTAAATATCTATGGCATGACAATTCCTACATTTCAATTGAACACCAAGTATTTGAACACTCTTCCTTCAGAATGGAAAAAGTATGTGACGGATGTTAAATTGGCTAAGGACTTGCATAACACCAATGTGGATCAACTTCAAGCTTTTCTTCAACAACACGAATGCCATGTGATCGAGGCTCGGTTGTCTAAACCTCAAGTTCATGATCCACTTGCCATGTATGCTTCTCAACAAAACATGGCTTATACTTATCAACAACCATCATACTTGCAGCAGCCACCACCACACACCTATCAGCAACCACAGCAACCATCTTATCAACCACCGATGATGCCACAGCAAGCATTTCAACAAAGTGTTAATCAATAATCTTTTCCACAGCAACCAACATATCAAACATCACCATCACAAGCCAACACTTCTCGAATGGGCTATACTCCTCAGCAAGGATATTTTCCAATAGAAGCTCAACCAGCACAAGCTTTCTACTCTAATGAACTTCTGTCACACCCCACCATGGCGGAATATGGAGCGTGACGTATGGATATCATCACAACAAACGGTGTCGCTATAGAGAAAACTAAAATGTAGCTATAATGTCATAAATGGCGACACAAAGGTCATGACAATATCTCAACATAGCAAGAGTCTAGGTAAGTAGGTAACAGTCCTACCTGTTAACCAAGACAAACAAATAACATAACCAAAGACAAACATATGTGTGCCACAGTATCACTTACTAAATGAACAAATAAAAAGAAACTAAGAAGGAAACAGGGATCTCCTTCTAAATGCATTCCTATTCGACTCCAATCCTAGCCACATATGTTCTCACGCTAAACCACGTTATCACCTGAAAGAGACACCAAAACACGTCAACATAAAGTTGGTGAGAGTCATAGGTTTAGACTCAAACGCCAAAAATATACCAAAAAGCTGTGAGTACAATCAAAGTTCAAAACATATGGACAATGTGATACTACATGCATTAACAAACTAACATTTAAGATTCAACTAACCAAACCAAAACCATGGCTCCCAGCCATACCAAAACTCATAATCCCATAGGCATCCAAACACCTATGAACCAATCCCCAAGGCCCCGCCTTGTCAACACCCCCTTGGTACCAAGTCAAAACATAAACAATCAAGAATTATCTAGCAGTTAATCACATAAGTATCAACACATAAGTCCATTACCAACGCCAAACATTCACAACATAAATTTATAAAACAAAACATATCACAGTGTCTCTTCCATCCCATCTGGAATTCAAAAACAATAGTAAATATGGGACTATGAAACTCACCTGATTGCTTCTTCAAAAGTCCTCGCACTAGCAAAAGCTAACAATCTAAAAACACATAATCAATACATGAACCGACCACTAAAACGGTTCATCAACCTATGATGGACATATAAACTCCTCTCATATAAATACCCCATTTATAAACTCTAAACACCCCATTACCCTTCCCTAACAAGTCCTTAACTTGGTTAAGTTTAATAACTATCCCATTCATATTTTACACAAAACAGTCTCAATTTTAGGTCTCCAAACTATAAGTCAAACGCCCACTTAAACATACCCATGGTTTTTGTAAAAGGAATATTCATACCTTTACATATGTTAGTTAACACCTCCCACTTACCCTAACCTTAAAGCTACTGTTAAGGTTCCAATATATATATATATACTTTTGTCATTCCAGTTTTACTGATTTTAAACATACAAAAAGTTTGTTAAGATTAGGGGGTCTTACCCTAAACCACAACCTTAGCCCAAGTGCAGATACTTACTACAATATATAAACCATCTCTCATGTTCGTTAGAAGATTCCAATGCAACCTTAAGTACCCCAAACAACCCAAAACTTAAAAAGAAAACAGGCTGAATTCAAAACTGTTTTGACCCCCGACTGTTGTAACCTGTTTTTGACCCACTTCGCACCTCCAATTTAGTTCTCGTTTTTTGCATTGGAAAGCCACTTCAATTACCTTTTTAGGGGTACTTGGATCGTAAAATAAGAGTCTGTAGAACTCCCAATATGATCAAAACAATTGACTCAAAATTCTGCCCAGTTTTTAAAAACGGGTTTAATCAAATTAAACTAATTAATGACCCATAACCCCATTAAATACAAGCCCTAGTTTATGTAATCATCATCTTATGATTAATATAATATTAATTTACTGTTTTATATTAAACCCTAACCTAAATCCATCAATAGATGTTTAAATAAACATAAAAACAATTTAATTAAAAAGGTTTATGAAGGTTTTACCTTTAATTCAATGAAAGATGAAAAAACTATGAAAACCCTAAATCTTCTCCTTATGTCGTCGACTTCAATGTTCCAGGAAGAAAAAAAATATGGTTTTTGTTTTTAGTTAACAAATTATATAGGGTATGGGTGAACCCAAGTCCAACTCATAGCCCATTTACACTTTCCTTTTCTTTTTTTCTTTCTTTTAGGCGTCCAAACCGACCCTTTATATATATATATATATATATATATATATATATATATATATATATATATATATATATATATATATATATATATATATATATATATATATATATATATATATTTTCTTTTTATTTATTTATTATACACTACTAACATTACCTTAATTTGTCGTAATTTATTTTAACTCCTAAAGATTCCAAAACCTCAAAACGGTAAAACTAGACAAATTTACGCGTTTTATCGTAAAACACGTAAAATATACACTTTTATAAAAAATCTTAAATTTTGAAATAAACTTTATAACTAAGTCCTAAATGACTTAAAACCATCCCGAAAAATATCCATATAACTAATTACCTCATCCGAGACCTCCAAATGCTAAACCGTAAATCGTAAAAATACGATTTTCTATAATACATATACGTATACGTAAAACCACTAAATAACACCATCTCACTTCATAGTCACTACCATGTGAATTCATGAACATGAAATCATCACACATCGTTTCACTCACAAGGTACCCCGTACCGGAAACGATATCCAAACCACAATCTATACACACCAATAAGCACATAAACACGTAAAGACACGTAACTAGCACAAAATAAAACTAAGTGACGAACCTCAAAACCAGGGTTGTCACATCACTCCCTCCTAATAGAAATCTCGTCCCGAGATTTACTCCTTAGGATCAAACACACAAACAACAAATCACACGAGGATACTTGTTCTAAATGAACTCCCTCATTTCCACGTGAACTTTAGTTCAAGTTTCAAAATACCACATATACAAACCAAAAATAATTAAACTCATTGCCAAACTCTTGACCTCACAGTCAATAAATCTCACAAATGACTCTTTGATAAAACAAAGACTCTTATTAACACAAGTCCCGAATAACCGTACATGCAAAATGCATTCTCAAACAACCTTTACCAATCTCAATACATGAAATGTATCATGTATACAACTCATTTCCCCTAGGTAATTCTATGCTCATAAGCTAATGGTCCGATCTTTCCAAAGATCATAAATGGACCTACAAAACTCTACATCAACTCTTCCATTTTACCAAAATGCACCACCCGTTACTATGGGTGAAACTCCCTACATAACTTTGTCACTAAATCTAGTGGTTTCCTCCTTTTCTACCTAGCATCCCTTGTTGCTCTCATCCTTTCCACAAACACCATTACCACATTAGTAGCCTCTTTTACCAATTCTAGTCCACAATGGGGACAACTCAACCTATCCTTTCATGTAGTGCCTCAAATGGCATTTGTCGACTTCTAGTATGATAACCATCATTATATGAAACTCAGCCATCGCTAATGAGTTTCCTAACTCCCTCTAAATCAATCACTCATGCCCTCAGTGTAACCCCTAAGGTTGTATAAATATCTCAATTGCCCATCCTTTTCTAGTTAGCTGGATATACTCATATCCAATCATGTTCATCAACTCCCTTTAGTATGTACCCCAAACTACTTAAAAATTCCAATTTTCTTACAAAGTGACCTGTGACGGTCTTTCACATATCCATTAGTTCTTCTAATCCAAATCAACTTATGATCAATACACATCATCAAAAGGACGGTTATCTCGGTTAGACCAAGCCCTTCGTCCCTATGGCACATCACACCTATAACTCCTCATCCATTCGATTATCGATACTAAGCCTCCCAAACAATCAGTATAGGTCAGTGCCATTTCCTTTTTCCACACTATGACAACATTAGCCTGTTTTGTGCTTTATTCTACTCATTAGGCTCTACCAAAGTTTTACCTTCAGTTCCTATCTCGACCTATTTCATTCATGCTTCGCTTCTATACACACTTCCTTCTTCTTCCTCAACTCATACCATACATCACAATGTGATGCTTCCCATCGTCTCTTCCCTTGCCATAATCCTTCACAAGACATTCCATAAATATTAGCAAGGTTGCAAATAGCGTGTAGCGTAGCGTAGCGTTATTGTCAAGCTACAAGCTACACAAGCTATAGCGAAGCTATGGCGTTTTCTGAAGCGTGATATATAGCGGCATAAAATATTTATAAATTGGTATTTATATAGCGAGTTTATAGCGAGTTTACAAAATGGAGCAGTATTTTAATTTTAATTTAAAACAAAACTGGGTAGTAGTTACTCAAGGATTTATCTCCATAGTAAAATTACTAAACCCAAGTCTACTAAATAGCTAAAAACTAGTAAATGAGCAAAATTCTTGTAAATCTGCTAAAATATTCGAAAAAAGCGCCACGCTACGCGCTATAACACGCTTTATGGCGCTTTTTAGCACGCTACGCCTTAAGACGCCGCCTTAGTCTGTTTCGTAACGTGGAGGCCACGCTACACGCTATAGCCCGCTATAAGGCGCGCTATAGCGCGCTATTTAGAACCCTGCATATTAGGCTAACTTTTACGCAAAACCCTCTATTCCATCACATCCGTACGCAATCCTTCCAACTTCTCAACTACGTGACTTATCATTCCTCTTGACATATGAGATGAATTAGTCAGTCTATCGACTATCACCCAACTCTCATGGTACTTAATCCTCCACCGCATTATGTATCCCTTCCACCAACTTCTTCCTTACATCGCCCTTTCTAAGCTACTCCTATCTATGTAGGAAGTATAGTCTACGTCCCTTTCCTCCCTACGATTGTCCAAGCCACGCAACATAAATGTTGACGCGTTCTCTGCTTTAGACAACTCAACTCGTGCAACCTACATTCTTCATCCAAACCACCCTAATACGTCATCCATATAGTTCAAGTTCGTCTCAGCTTCACTTCATTCTTCTTATTCCATGTCTCATCAACCATGCTTGCCTTTCCCAAATGGTACTTAGCCTTGCAATTGTCTTTCATCACTTAACTCCACCCATCACCTTTTCCAAATGTTCAATCAAAATGATTGAATATGTGTTAGGGACATTCATGATCCGTATAGATCATTCTCTACGTCTAGTACCCCAAATGCCTCTAGCATTCTAGGAAGATATAACAGTCCAACTCCACTGACTAAGTCTTATCTAGTTCTTCCAAATCTTCAGTTTCTGCGGCGTATAAGCAATCGCCTTTCTTTGTCATTCTCGTACACCTCCCAATCCTTGCTCCACGTATCGTCATGCTTCGCGAATTCATTCAGTCCTTCCGATAATGCCAAGATCGGCTCATTATCCCATCCACCTCTTTAGCCTCCAAAGCGATTCTTCGTCCTTTCTTTACTTTGCCCCTTGCTGGTTCCACGATATGCCATCATCTCTGACTACTCGTCCTGGCCAAATTAATCCTACAACTCACACTTGAAAATCTCACGTATAATTCCCTCCAAAACCAACACATAATTCGCCTCACTCTCCTTCTCAGATTTGAGTAGATCAAGATGTCGTTGATGCTCCCGATGACAACTCGTTTATACACGTTCATGCACACTTGGTTCATTGACACCGTGAAAACCGCTAGTGCTTTGGCGAAGCCAAATGCATAACCGTAAACCCAAAGCGTTCATACAACATCCTTAGCAGTTTCAACTATGTCCTCCTTGCACCCTCTCTTAGCGGCAATACGAATAAATTCCTACCTCATTCTATTTGCAAAATTCTACACGCATTTTAAAAGACCTATGCTTCCTCTCATCAGACCACTCAACCGCTTTCCACATCCAATCTACTACTAAGCAACTCAACTTTTATCTTGCATTCCTTGCAATTTCTAACAATTCTTTTTTTTTATCATTCCATCAACAATTTCCTTGGAAAGGCACTAACTCCAACTTCTCTCACTTCTCCTACTTGCTCTATTCATGGTTCTATCTCAAAATAATAGGCAAACCTACTAAATTTCAGGAAATTTTTTAGAAAACATACATGCCTTACGAACAATATCCCCTTCCAACACTCTCTATGGCACGTTACTTGTGCCAATATCCATACATTTCACAAATCTCTATTCATCTCCCTTGGCACTCCTAATAGACCTCATGACCACATTAGTTCGTCTACGAACCTCTTTCCTCCCCACTAAGGGTATTTCGACCGTTCTCTCATGGTCACCTACTTAAGCGTGTAGGCGCGACCAAGTCTTTCATATGACTACCTCAACGCTCCCGAACAATACGAAACCAAAACTACATTCTGAATCCATCAGATACGATCAACGAATCAAACCCACGGATAACTAACGACATTTCACGTGCACCAATTAAAACAAGTCAAAAACCACGAGACTCAAAAGAAAACTCAAGCCCAGAACATGTATCAATTCAAAATGACCCATGACAACAAAAAATAATCCAAGAAACACCCAATGGCAACCAAAACATATTACGCCCCACGACATATTATTTAAACCGTGCAAAAGATCGACTTTTCCAAAAGAATATATATATATATATATATATATATATATATATATATATATATATATATATATATATATATATATATATATATATATATATATATATTACCTCCCCACATCTATGTGACTCAAACAATCTACAAACAACCCTCTTGACGATCTCAAAACTCAACTCAAAGACTAGGTATCCCGTGCATTCCAAATCATAAAAAAATAAACTACTATTCAAAGCTCAACCTTTAACCCGACACTTGTACAATAATTCCGGCCAGGATACTGACCTCCCTTGACTATACATTCTGAATATTTGAAAAGAACGTTCCGAGCACATAATTTTTGGCTTTTGAATCACCCAAAAAGCTTTAAAAACGGACAAGTTACGACCAAAACAATTTTATACTAGTTGTTTTAAAACTAAAGAATAAAACTTAGTGATTAATGCAATCCTTTTAAATGAAAGATATAATTGTATGTGTAACCTTCATAAACTCAATTTAACCTCGTATTAATAATTATAAATGACGTGAATCGGTTAAACCCAATTATATAAACTATGTAAGTAGGAAGAAATTTTACTTCGCTCTATTTTAAAGAAAGTCTTTTAGAATTTGAAATAAATAAGTGTTGATTAAAAGAAATCTTATGTTACATCTTGTTTCAAACACGACTCCAACACCTTACCCTTATTTTACCGAATACAACCAATTGTCTAACCCTATAATAGATTTCCAAGTCCCCCTTTTTCTCAATATATACCGACCAAAAGAAATGTAAGACCCAACACAAAAGATTTCATTATTTCAAAAGAAATCCCAAGTTACTTCAATAGACTTAAATCCAAGACCACCATTTTAAAACGTACACGTGAAATACGAAACTCAAAGAATACGCTACAAGACACACTTCAAAAGATTCAAAACTTCGTTGAAACTCCCCCAAACTCGAGCTCTAATAAATTGTTTAAACACAAGAGAGTACTAGGTACGTTCAAGTTATAATAACTACTGAACGACCGTAAATCATAACATAACATCTATTAGTATATATACATCCGCATATGTGTACCTATTGAATCTCCCAAACATACTCGTTATCATACATCTCAAGTCAATCAATCGCTTTATACGCTCGTTTTTCCATACGAGTAATCACCATCTCACCGTGCCACAACAAGGCATAAAGCCCACCTCCAAAACCAAACCATATTGTGTGACCCCATAATCACACAACACAACTATAACCCAAAACATATAACACAAAAAGAACAATAGCCATCTCATAGGCAGCCATTACATAAACCCATATATTATACGTATACCCAAATTCTACATCTCATCATATACAAGCATGTACTAACCCTCTTTCATGCAATCATACTTGAGAACCCATTGAAGTTGTGGTACTTGTATAACTATGTTGGCCACCATACTTATACAATTACCCTTTCCCCAATGCACTCCCTCCTATGATGAAACTTATAAGAATCAATACAACATATAACACATAAATCCATCTACTCACATAAGCTCATAACCACATAACCAATAAGGTCCAAAACTCCATCTATTAAAATAACATAGTAAAACTCTTGGAATACCGAAATCCATAGTCTAGCTAAAACAACATAGACTAGATCCAAAACGAAAACATAATCAGTTATAAGTCATGTCACCCGTAAGAGTGGAAACAGCTTAAAACCCTTCATATCCACCTACTCCTAATAACTCGAACCACTACATGATTCTTAGGGAACATGACTTAAACATCAAAAGAAAATAATATATCTCGGGTACATAAAATAACCTGACAAAAGACAGAAACTACCATGTACCAAATTATGTACCACAATGTACAATTTAAGCAAAATACAACAATGACTAGCGTGGATGATTATCATTCAACCTTCACTAGTCACAACCCGAAAAGAAAATAACATGTGGCTAAGTATGAACTTACTACTGTTCAATTCATACTAGTCAAAACATCACAATAAATAACATCCAAACAAATCAATTATTATAAAATGCACACATACTCCTATGACGCCTATATGCAGGGACCCTTAAGCTATAGACTAGGCTACGCGACTAGGCAACATAATTATCTATAACCATTGGCTCTGATACCATTCTGTCACACCCCACCATGGCGGAATATGGAGCACGACGTATGGATATCATCACAACAAATGGTGTCGCTATAGAGAAAACTAAAATGCAGCTATAATGTAATAAATGGTGACACAAAGGTCATGACAATATCTCAACATAGCAGGAGTCTAGGTAAGTAGGTAACAATCCTACCTCTTACCCAAGACAAACAAATAACATAACCAAAGACAAACATATGTGTGCCACCGTATCACTTACTAAATGAACAAATAAAAAGAAACTAAGAAGGAAACGGGGATCTCCATCTAAATGCATTCCTATTTAATACTTAGCTTTTGGCTAGGTATAAAAATAATTCGTTGTTCCGATCTTTTCGAATTGAAAACCGGTCTTAAGTGCGACTCAATCGTCTTTTGGTGAATCAAGAGAATGGTTTGGTTTGTTTTAAACTATTTGCAAGTAATTAAAGTGTCGTTGCGTAAAATGGAAGTTAAAAGATTAATTTGAATGACGAGTAATAACAAATGCATATAAACTTAAAGGTGAAATGGAAAAGTACTAACTCACTAAATAAAACTAACACTTGGAAAATTTTCTTAAAATAAAAAGTACTATAAGAAAGTAAGAACGAAAGAAACCAAAACAAGCCAAAAGAAGCCCGATCGGAATGTATTCCGATAGGGGTAATATACCCAATCGGAAAGTAGGCAAAAGGGACAATCGGAATAAGTCAAAGACCCACCGTCGGAATACTACAAATGCACCCAATCGGAATACTAAATCAAGAAAGCCAATTGGAATGCACCAATGAGGTTCCAATCGGAATACTAAGCTTGACCACAATCGGAATATAGAAAGAACTAACAATCGGAATATGGAGCAAAGGCTGCTAATCGGAATACTTGTGGTGCCAATCGGAATTTACAAACCCTAATCCGATTGGTTCAATCGGAATAAGGGAGGGAGCTGCTCGGAATGTGCCAATCGGAAAGGGGTTTTACCACCCTTTCCGAAAATTGAGGAAATCGGTTAGGGGGGAGTACACGGTCGGAAAACCCAATCGGAAAGGGGTTTTAAACTCCCTTTTCCGAAAATAATGGGATTTAGGTAAGCTAGACAATAAGCTAAGTTCAATAAGCTAATATCCAAAACTTATCAATCCGAATGCTTAACCGAATCAAATAAGCACTTATCTCAACTTATTCAACTCGAAATTAAGCAACTTTTTGGATTAAACAATAAAAACATAAACTTTTCAATAAAACTTTTTAATGAGAAAAATAAGCTAATCATAAAAATAAGCCAATAAGCACAAAAGTCTTAAAGCTTAATCAAATGAAAACTTATGAAATGATAAAAAGATTAACTTTTTAAGCACGAAATCAATTAGAACAACACGGATCTTATGATATACGCACCAAAATCAATCTTAAATCAAAGAAAAGTAGAGTGAGATTAAGAGATAAAAGCTTAAAATGAACTTGATTAATAAAAATAAGCAATACAAAGTGTTTAATCCTGAAAGATTAAAAGAAAAAGATGATCTAGTGAGAGAAAGTTTAAGACTTTCTCTCTCTAAAACTAGAGAAAACTAAAAAATGAAAAATTAACTAAAAACTCTAACCACCCTCCTAATGACTATTAGGAGGGTATTTATAGGGAAGGTGGAAGGAGTGCATGTGTTGCATCTTCTTTCTTGCTTTCTTCACGTTTTCTCGACTCGACTTTAATTCTTCGTCTTTGTCGTCTCGGGACTTGAACTTGTCTTTTAATTTCCTTCTTCTATTAGACTTAAGTTCTTCGACTTCGTTAAACTTCCGTCTTTTGACTTTTTCTTCGATAAATCTTCCGAATAGGCCTTGGACTTCCGTTCTTTTTGCACTCTTGATCTTTTGACTTCGTCTTTTCCCGTTTTCTTCGATAAAAGCCCGTGAAAGCCCGTGTTTTCTTCCTTTTTCATATTTTGGTCCTAAAACATAATAAAAACACAAACCACACATAATTCCGACTTTTACGACATAAATCACACGTTTTGGTCTTGTTATTATTGGAAATAAGTGGTAAAAGGATAAGTGTTTTCACACTTATTAAATCCCCTACACTTGACCATTGCAATGCCCTCATGCAATGCATTAATTTTAAAGCACGGTTTACATCTTCCATCATAAATAACCCACCTTGGCCTTTATTAAATACTAAACATAAAAGATAGAAATAAGTAAAGAAATTAAAAACTTACATTGGGTTTTGGCGGCCATGAACGTTTATCATCCTCAAGTTTCACGTTCCCCATACCAAGCTTAAAAACGAGATCATTGTTATTATAAGTTAGCAAACTATCATGAACTCATGTGGGCCAATTATTCACTTAGACTCCCTTATTCCTAGGTGTATCTCTTATATTTTATTTTTGTCTTGAATGATCACGAGGATGCATTGTTTGACTTATTTCGGTAGTTATTTAGTCCGAAAATAAGGTGAACGATTTAATCAATAGTTAGCTAAAGGACCAAATCTTTTAAAACTGCTTCTCGGGATATCAAAAAGTTCATATCTTGGCATAACTTGGTTCGCGATTTGAGACCTTTCTCGGGCCGATATTTGGCAGCGACTTCATACTTCGAATCTTCGAGAGACGTTCTTGAAATTATGGTCTTCTCTTCATAATAGGAATTTCTTCACTTGAAGTTGTTTGAGAGATTCTTCATCTTTGAACCATGACTTCTTCATTTTTCTCCAATCTTTATTTTGGACTTTGCTATACAACGATCCGCCTCCTTTTAGGACTTGGATCTATTTATCCTCATACCTTGTTAGGGTCTTTTCGGATAGACTTCTCCATGACTTTTGGGGAGTTTTTGCTTCTCGTCGTGTGTCTCGATCCTTCATATTGATTTTCGATAAATGATTCTTCACATCACTTTTGGATCTTTAGCAACAAAATGTAGCCCTCATGCCTTGTTAGGGCCTTTTTGGACTCGCCAATCTTCGCGCCCCGCTTCATAAGTTATGCCTTGGCTATGAACTCTCGTCATTACCGAGCAACTTTTAAACGATCTGGGGCTAGAAGCTAAGTAATCTTTTAAATCGTACAACCTTATTTATTAGCAGATTAATTTATTAACAAGCGGAGGGAGAATAGGCTCATAATTAACTCACATAAATTCACGAAAGAATACCGAACTTATAATTGACTCTATCATCTCTCGTTCTCCACAGTTTAAAATCTCAAGGAATGAGACTCGTGGATGCTTAGCCTATTAAATCAAAGTTTTGGGTTTTCGAGTCGCCTATAGGATCTTGCAAATTCTTAGACTTTTTCAAGTTTAGAAATCGCATTTTAAAGTTCCCTTGATAAACGACTCTCTAGGATCAATTATAGGAACTTGCGAAAAGTTCTTGTTCTTAACCCGTGAGAGTTAAGACTTTCGCGTTTTATAGCTCCCTATATAAAAGCCTAGCAAAACTTGACTTAAACACGTTAAGGATACTAGCTAGAGTAAACTTTAGGTAAGTAAACTCGGGTTGAGTCAAAATATTCACGACTAAGAAAAATCTAAAACCACTTTATTAAAAATTTATTCTAGCAAAGGAAACATAACAAAGGCAAATACAACTATACAACTTAGGCCAAAATAGATTAAAAATTTTGAAAAATGTCGAAAAATCAAATTTTTCGGTTAAAATGAGGGCAAATTCATGGAAAAGACCACTTACTTCGATAGAAGTCCCCCCTACACTTGAGATAAACATTGTCCTCAATGTTTAAGCATGTGGGAGTAAACTCCCCTACACTTAGGACATTGTGCACTTTGTTTAAATCTTGCTAAGGAAAGGACAACTAAAGTGAATTCAATGTGAACATATAAAATATGAAGTATTGAATCACAAGAGTTTAGGATAGAACCGGGAAGATGGGAAAGACGGTCTCACGGTTCGTCAAAAGTCATCAAGATGTTCTCTGAAGCTTTAATCCCTGCACAGCACAAGAAACAAGACAACAAACATATGCGGGGCTCCCCCTATACTTATTATGAAAGCAGTAAAGGATAGAACACGCGTTGCCTCCCGAGAAGCGCTTGTTTCACCGAGTCATGAACCTGACTCGACCCAATTTTAGTTCATGGGGAACGTGATGAGGGATGGAATCATCTCTTGAGAGATGTCCTCACCAAAGTACAGCTTCAGACGCTGGCCATTCACCTTGAAATTGGGCCCATTTGGCTGAGAAAGCTCAATGGTCCCATACGGAAAGACTTTGGCGACGGTGAATGGACCAGTCCAACGGCTCTTCAACTTGCCAGAGAAGATCTTCAACCGAGAGTTAAAGAGTAAGACTTGATCACCAACGTGGAACTCTCGGTTCTTGATTTTAGCATCGTGGATATTCTTCGTCTTCTCCTTGTAGATCAGCGAGTTCTCATAAGCTTCATTCCTCAGTTCATTTAGCTCGTTGAGTTGAACCTTGCGATGATCACCGGCTTTGTTGATGTCGAAGTTAGCCCACTTCAAGGCCCAGTGCACCTTATGTTCCAGCTCGATGGGTAGGTGGCAGGCTTTCCCGTACACAAGACGATAAGGTGTACAACCGATCGGGGTCTTGTAAGCAGTACGGAAAGCCCACAGAGCATCATCTAACTTATCGGCCCACGCGGCACGATGCTCTCCCACAGTACGCTCCAAAATTCTCTTCAAGCCACGGTTGGATATCTCGGCTTGCCCATTGGTTTGGGGATGATAGGCGGTGGAAAGACGGTGAGTGACACCATACTTTGCCATAACTCTTGCAAATTGATCGTTGCAAAAATGAGTCCCGCGGTCACTGATGATAGCACGAGGAACGCCAAATCGAGCGAAAAGCTGCTTCAAAAAGTTCACAACCACCCTCGCATCATTCGTAGGAAGAGCCTTAGCTTCAACCCATTTAGAGACGTAGTCGACGGCGACGAGGATGTACTTGTTCCCTTTGGATGATGGAAATGGCCCCATAAAGTCGATGCCCCATACGTCAAAGATTTCACATTCCTGTATGAAGTTTTGAGGCATCTCATCCTTATGTGTGATCTTGCCTTGGCGTTGGCAAGCATCACAATGCTTAACCATTTCGTGAGCGTCACGATAAATGGTGGGTCCTTTGTGTCAAGCTTGGAGGATATCGAAAGCTGTCGGTCCGTCAACACATCGACGAATAATCAGATCAGCACACTGTTTGAATAGATAAGGGTCATCCCAAAAGTAAGTCTTAACATCGTTCAAGAACTTCTTCTTTTGTTGAGATGTTAACCCTTGTTAGAAATACGTTTTACGTATATTAGAAGTATCGGTCACTCCACAATATTATTTATGTTGTAATAGCTCGTAGTTAACAAATAGTCATTAGTTGCTTATTAAGTTAAGTAAGAACCGGTCCATGGGCTTGTCATGGACCGGCCCAAGCCCATGTAGCTTGGAAGTATAAATACCCCTTTCCACCATGGAAAGGGGTTGGTTGTTGTCACTTTTCTAGTTTCAATTATTGAAATAACACATAGTTTCTCTCACTTTCTCTCTCTAACTTTCTCTCTCTAGAAATCAACAAACCCCTTCATAGATTCATAGGTTATCAATATTCTACATTTGGTATCAGAGAGCTATGGGGTGATTTAAGGTAGTGATTTGTGTGGTTTTTTAGTTTTTGATTGTATTAGTGTTCTTTAAGAAAAACCATCTTGATTCTTGGTGTTTTTGGTGTTTTTGTGATTGGGATTAGTGGATAAGTATTAGTTTTTTACTTATTATTGTTGAAATCACAAAACTTTTTGGGTTATTTGGTCAAAATCTGGGTTTAATCTTTATATTAGTGGTCGACTGTTCATCGTTATAAAGTTTCTGATTAACCCAGCAAAAGTTCCGAACCAACAAGTTACGGATCAAGAAGTTCCGGATCAAGAAGTTCCGGATCAAGAAGTTCCGGATCAAGAAAGTTCCGAACCAAGGAAACTTCCGAATCAAGAAGTTCCGCATCAAGAAGTTCCGGATCAAGAAGTTCCGGATCAAGAAAGTTCCGAACTAAGGAAACTTCCGAATCAAGAAGTTCCGGATCAAGAAGTTCCGGATCAAAAAAGTTCCGAACCAAGAAGTTCCGACTCAAGAAGTTCCGAATCAAGCCAAAAGTTCCGAATCAAGGTAATTCCAAGCCAAATCTTCCGAATCAAACTTCCGAATCAACAAAAAGTTCCGAATCAAGGGTTATTTTGCTTGTTTTTTCGACGATTTTTTAGAGGATTTAATCTTGGTTTCTTACAACAAAAACACAACACAATTCACAAGCTTTACTTCACTGCTCGATCAACCGATAATCTTTGTTTCTTTGAAGTTAACAAAATGAATCCGAATTCAGTAATGCCTCAGATGACATCACTTACGGATATTTCCGTCATTACGGGAACGGATAATCGCCCGCCAATGCTCATCAAAGAAGTTTTTGAAGCATGGCAAGGCCGGATGATGTCTTATCTTAAGGGAAAACCGGTCTATGGGAGGCTTATGGTTAAGTCAATCTTAAATGGTCCACTTGACTATGGTACCATTGTGGCTAACAATGTGTCTCGACCAAGAGAATTTGAAGAACTTACACCAGCCCAACAACTTGTTGCCGATGCAGACGAGAAAGCTCTTCAAACAATTCTCCAAGCTCTTCCCCATGACATCTATAGGATGGTAAGTCAGTATACAGTGGTAAAGGATTTATGGGAACGTCTTAAGGTGTTGCTACAAGGAACGTCTCTCACCAAACAGGAAAGGGAATGTCAGTTGTATGACCTGTTTGACAGATTCACTTACAACCCAGGGGAAACGCTTCACGATTATTACTTCAGATTCACCACACTCATGAATGATCTGAATGTATACAATCTGGTGATTGCTCCATTCCAGGTTAACACTAAATTCATGAATACTTTACCTCAAGCTGAATGGGGTGAGTATATAACCGATGTTAAGTTAACCAGGGATCTGCATAAGTGCAATTTGGATCAACTATATGCTTTTCTTCAGCAACATGAGAAACATGTGATCATGCACCGTTCTCCACGAGGTATGTACCCTGATTCATTAGCTTTGATGGCGAATCAACCAAGCTTGTCTCACAACAACACTCCTTATATTTTGGGACATCAAGCCTATCATCCATCACCTTACATGACACCAACCTTTCCCTAATACTCGATTTTACCACAACCACCCACCTCACATCAGCAACAATATCGGTTCAGTGCACCTTCATCACAATATGCTACACAACCTCACCCAGCAAGTATTGCACCTTATGCTCAATCTTCATATTCTTCTTATCAAGAGAATGCAGCATATCCAACAAGCTACCCTGATCAAATGAGTATTCCTTCGAGTGATTATGCAGCTCAAGACCAAGCAATGTACTGTGATGATGAGGAAGTCCCCGTTCCTGTATTCAAACAAGGTGCTGATCCAGTTGAAGTGTTAACCACTATGTCTGCTTATCTCACAAGAACTTTAAGAAAACGAGGATTTAGGGGATCAGCTCCTACCAACAATCAGTTGAGGAATTCATCCAATTCTCGCTAACAAGCTACAATTGAGAATGGCAGGGTAATGGTTCAGCCTATTCAACCATATCAGGGGAGACCTACCACATCTACTACCAATGCTCGAACGGTCAATCAGGCTCCAATGGTCAATCCTGCTCCACGGGCTAATTCCACGGGCAAGTTGCGAATGATTACATGCTACAACTGCAAGGAAGAGGGTCACATGTCCAGGGATTGTAAGAAACCCAAGAGGAGAAGGGATGGACAATGGTTTGCAGAAAAGATCTATTTGGTAAATGCTCAGGCACAAGGAAGGGAACTTGATGAAGAGGAGCTTGCATTTCTTGTTGATCCAGGGATTGCTGAACAAGACACGGTCACCACACAGAATGCAGCATACCAAGCCGATGATCTTGATGCATATGACTCAGACTGTGATGACTTTCAATCTGCAAAGGCTGCTCTCATGGCAACTATCTCCAGCTTAGGGCCAGAAAAGAGATCTGAGGTACTTATTAATACCACCGATAATACCACTGATGCTAGTATTCAACCACATCAAGTTGTGCAAGAGAATGCTGATTCGAATGAATCTTCGGTGGTGAGTCTTTCAAACGAGGAGACAAACAATGATAGCAATATCAATGTGAGTCCCCAAACTTTGAGTGAATCACAACCGGGACCCATTTCGCATACGCCTACTCCTGCTCAACAAGATTTGGTCATGGTTCCTGCTACATTACTTAGCCAAATGAATGCTGC
Organism: Glebionis coronaria; assembly: GCA_025667525.1. NCBI lineage: Eukaryota > Viridiplantae > Streptophyta > Magnoliopsida > Asterales > Asteraceae > Glebionis > Glebionis coronaria. The sequence continues at coordinate 219,081,893 of CM046877.1, forward strand.
TCTCTTAGAAACCTTAGCTAAGAATAAGAATTTGTCTGATGAGCTTGCCTTAAGCAATGAGAAAGTTCAAACCTTGGAACTAGTGCCTTCGTCTAGTGTTCTAACTAATCCCGAATATGATCACTTTAGAAACAAACAAATGGGTCACTTGCAAGAAATCGAAAACTTAAGAGCAAATCTGTCTAATGAACTTCAAGAAAAGGAGTTAGTGGTAACTAATTTTCAAAAACTTCAAACGGATTTTGAATCACTTGAGTCTAAGAAGAATGAAATGGAGATTAATGCCACTAATAAGATTAGAAGTCTAGATTACTTGCTGTTAAGACAATACGCTGCTTCTCAACTAGTGCACTTATTTGATGCTTCGTTTAGAGAGTTTAACTTATCACGTCTAAAAGGCCTTCCCCCTAATCCACGGTATGCAAAACAAGCTTTAAGACATAGTCCTAGACTTTATAATGCAACTCAATTAGGATTGGCTTTAGACCCGATTGTTTTTCCCGATGATCGAACAAGTAAGGATCTAGTTGATGAGGATCGGTCATACAATTCTGCAAAATATCCCGAGTGTGATTATTTTAAATTGAATAAGGAGCTTGCAAAAACGGATTTTAGAATTCGCTTCCATATGGACAAAGATCTCATAACAGCACCGACCTACATATTAGATGAAGAAAACCCTAGTACATTTCCTACACTTGTCAATATGGAAGGTCCTAAGGAAATTCCAAAGGATCTTCCACCGGTTAGCACTGTATGGTTAAACTTGCAAGAGATTAATCAATACTTTACTAATTTTGACAAGGTCATTTTGGATTGTACGACTTCAAATGGCTTAAATGCCGGAGAATGGGCTTTCGAACATATGAACGAGGTGTTTAAAAATGAGATCAATCCGTTTGTCGAAAGTCTAAAAGGAACTTTTGCATCTCTTAAGGAAAATCTTGTGTTTGAAATTGGTGAAGTTCAAAAAGTGTTTTATGAAATGGACACCGCTTACGAACTACAACTAATTGAAAAGGAAAAGATTTTAACCGAATATGACCGATTCTTGTCTGCAGTGATCTCGTGTGATGTGCTTACTACTGTAAATGTTAATTATTCGAATGAGCTTACATCCGCTATGATTAATTGTGATGCTGTGCATATATGTGATGATGTTTGTGATCATTCTGTAAATGTTGCTGATACTGTAAATGAGGTAGATAATCATTCTTGTCACGAATCTAACGCTGAGTTTTTAAAGCTACAAGATTCTTACAATTTACTTTCAAAACGCTTTAATCAACTAGAACAACATTGTATATCTTTAGAATTAAAACAACAAACTCAAAATGAGGATCTTTTGATATCAAATGGTTGTGAAAACGGTGTTGAGACGAGTGACAAGATGATTGCAATTGTTAAGACATTAGAGGAAGAAATCATGAGATTGAAGAGAGAGGTATCATCAAAGGAAACATTAAAATTGGAACTAGAGGCTGCAGAGTCTAAAAACCAAGTCTTAGAAATTAGACTTTCGTCTGTTCTAGGGGAGATGGATCGGACAAGACAGGGATTATCCGCTCTTTATGGTTCACTAGAAGAACGCTTCGCTTTTAATGCGGCACAGCAACAATCTTATGTTGAACAACTGAACCAAAAGTGCGAAGAAATCTCTGATTTGAACATCCTGCTCATAGACAAAAATATGGTTTTGGCTGAGTTAAAGGAGACACTTCTTCTCACCCGACAAGAAGTTGTTGATAACTTAGCTACTGACTCTGCACCGTCCACTAGTGCTCCAACAACCAAGTCAGTAGTGCTTTATAAGAATCCGCTTCATAAGAGAAACCCGGTTACCTACGATGATTATATGAGGAATGCCATTAAGCATGTCGATCTTCTTAGGGATATTTTAGACGATCTTTATGCCTTAGATCCCTCAAATAGCGACTATTATTCGGCTCATGAATATATTAAGCGAGTTCAATATTGCTTAGCATATTTGCAATACATAGGTACACCAGGTTCGGCACTACTTAATAATAGGCCCATTGCTGTCACTCCATTTAATAAGACTCCAGGAGCGAAACCGTCATTGGCACAATCAAGTAAGACACCTTTAAAATCTGTTGCTAATGTTCCCACTTTGCCTTCTACAGGATTAAAAGAGACTACTAAGGCTAAAGGATCGCCACTCAAGAAAGCTAAGATCAAGCCCTCCACTAGTAGTGCCACAAAGAAGAAAGTAGAAGTTCACAATAGGAATGCTAGTTCAGTTTTAAATAAAAAGAATCATGTTGAGACTAAAAGCTCTGCGCCTGTGCAGCAGCCTAAACCATTCATGAATTCTGATTTGAATTGTTGGAATTGTAATGAATGTATGTTTTCCCAACGTCATGATTTGTGTCTGATTGATCACGTTAATGAAATGAATGCTATTAAGAATGGTCTTGAATGGAAGCCAACGGGTAGAACTCGTGCCCAAGTTGGCTGGCAATGGCGTCCCACTGGTAGGACCTTTACATTAGATGGAAAAATGTGCCCTTTAACTAGGAATGCATCCATTGAGGTTAGGTCTGAGCGTCCTTTAGTTAGGAACACTCGCACTCAAGTATGGAAACAGCGCCCTTTAATTAGGTCAGCCCCCACTATAGTGCCTATCAGTGAAGAAATACCTCAGGATTTAAGCCAACTAGAATCTACACCATCTATTAAGAAAAAGAAGGCTAGGAAATCTAAGAAACCTAGAGTTAACAAATCTAAGATTATTAAATCTGTACCTGCTAATAACAAGGAACACTCAGATTCCGATACCTCTACATTGTCTTCGTGTGGTGATATTTTCAGGTGGTCCAAATCATCCTGTGGTATTTGGACTCCGGTTGTTCAAAACATATGACCGGAAATCGCTCGATGCTCCGAAATTTCGTCAGCAAGTTTCTTGGTACGATTAAATTCGGGAATGATCATATAGCAAAGATAATGGGGTATGGTGAATATCAGATTGGAAACGTGACGATTTCAAGGGTATACTATGTAGAAGGTCTTGGTCATAATTTATTCTCAGTAGGACAGTTTTGTGATTCCAACCTTGAGGTTGCTTTTCGACAACACACTTGTTTCATCCGCAACTTGGAAGGAAAAGATTTGTTGAAGGGATCTCATGGTGCAAATCTCTATACCTTGTCCTTACAAGACATGATGGCCGTCTCTCCAGTATGTCTTCTCTCTAAAGCATCTAAGACCAAGTCATGGTTATGGCATCGCAGATTATCTCATCTTAACTTTGATGCTATTAATCATCTGGCTAAAAACGATTTAGTTCGTGGTCTTCCAAAGCTTAAATTTCACAAGGACCATTTATGTTCCGCGTGTTCAAGGGGGAAAAGTACCAAGAAATCTTACAAGCCCAAAGCTGAAGACACCAATCAAGAAAAACTTCATCTTTTGCATATGGATCTTTGTGGGCCGATGAGAACTGAAAGTGTGAGCGGTAAGAAATTCATTCTGGTAATTGTGGATGATTTCTCCAGGTTTACATGGGTTAGATTTCTACGTACAAAGGATGAAGCACCGAAGGCTATTATCACCTTTCTGAAATTCATTCAGGTACGTTTGAATACTACTGTCCGTCGTATTCGTACAGACAATGGTACAGAGTTCGTCAACCAGACTCTCCGTGATTACTATGAGGGAGTTGGTATCTCACATGAAACATCCGCTGCACGCACTCCACAACAAAACGGTGTCGTTGAAGGACGGAATCGTACACTTATGGAAGCTGCTAGGACCATGCTTATTTATGCGAACGCTCCATTGTTCTTGTGGGCAGAGGCTATTTCTACTGCATGTTTCACCCAAAACCGTTCTATCATTCGGAAACGCCATGGAAAAACACCTTATGAGCTTCTACATGACCGTAAACCCGATGTTTCATTTTTTCATGTGTTTGGTGCTCTTTGTTATCCAAACATTAATAGTGAGAACTTGGGTAAACTTCAACCGAAAGCCGATATAGGTATTTTCATTGGTTACTCACCGTCCAAGAGAGCATACCGAATCTATAACCGTCGTCTTGGCAAGATTGTAGAAACTATGGACGCAGATTTCGATGAGCTGACAGCGATGGCTTCTGAGCAACACAGCTCTGAACCCGCGCTTCATGAGATGGGAACCGGTGCTATTAGTTCTGGATTAGTTCCCAATAATCCTACTTCTACATCATTCTTACCACCATCAAGGCCCGAGTGGGATAAACTGTTTCAACCGTTGTTTGATGAATTCTTCGATCCCCCGACTGATGAAGTTCCAGCACCTGTAGTAATCGCTCCAATCCCTGAAGTGGTTGCTCAAGCTAATGAACCTTTATCTAATGCATCTACAATTCACATTGAACCGGATGCACCTTCACCAAGTGATTCTCAAACTACACCTGAATCGTCACCCCTACTTGTGCCTAATGATGTGGAAGAGGATTCTATTGATCACGACTTGGAATATGCTCACTTGCAAGAGCTTCCTTTCTTTGGTGTAGCGATCCCTAAAAACTCTTCAGCCGCGTCTACCTCAGAAGAAGCTCCTTCTATTGTTCACTCCAAACCACCTAGGATTGAAAACCATAGCACTAAATGGACAAAAGATCACCCAATTAGGAATGTTATTGGAGATCTAGATCGACCAGTCTCTACACGCCATCAATTACAAGAGAGTGCACTCTATTGTTACTTTGATGCATTTCTCTCTGAAGTTGAACCCAAAAATTGGCAGCAGGCTATGACCCAATCATCTTGGATTGAAGCTATGCAGGAGGAACTAAATGAATTCCAACGACTTGAAGTATGGGAATTGGTTCCTCTCCCTGACAAGGTCAACATCCTTACTTTGTTATGGGTTTATAAGGTTAAACTTGATGAGATGGGTGCGGTATTAAAGAATAAGGCTAGATTGGTTGCTAGAGGATATAAACAAGCCTTGGGTATAGACTTTGAAGAATCATTTGCTCCTGTGGCAAGATTGGAGGCCATTAGACTATTCCTTGCGTATGCTGCTCATATGAATATGATCGTCTATCAAATGGATGTGAAGACGGCATTTTTGAACGGTGAACTAAGGGAAGAAGTCTATGTTAGTCAGCCGGATGGGTTCGTCAGTACGGAGTTTCCTAATCATGTGTACAAGCTTAAGAAGGCTCTCTATGGGTTGAAACAAGCTCCACGCGCGTGGTATGATCTCCTGTCCACATATCTCATTTCGGAAGGCTTCTCCAAAGGCAAGGTGGACCCCACACTATTCACTCTCAAGGAAGGCAACGACATGATTCTGGTACAAATTTATGTTGATGATATAATATTTGCTGCCGCTAACATAGAATTGTCAAATCGATTTGAGAAGATAATGTCCACACGCTTTCAGATGTCGATGATGGGAAAAATTTCATTTTTCTTAGGATTACAGATTTCTCAGAATCCCAGAGGCATCTTTATTAATCAATCCAAATATGCTCTAGAATCTCTTAAGAAATATAACTTTGAAAATTGTGACCCCCTGGACACTCCAATGGTAGAGAAATCCAAGTTAGATGAAGATAGGAATGGGACTATTGTCGATCCAAAACTTTACCGTGGGATGATCGGCACCCTTCTCTATCTGACTGCTAGCAGGCCTGATTTGCAATTTGCTGTATGCATGTGTGCCCGGTATCAGGCTCGGCCTACCGAAAAGCACCTACATGTTGTGAAAAGGATCTTTCGGTATCTAAAAGGAACACTTCATCGTGGTCTATGGTATCCGAAAGATTCCTCTATTGCTTTAATATCATACGCAGATGCCGATCATGCTGGATGTCAAGACACGAGGCGTAGCACCTCTGGATCTGTGCAACTCCTTGGAGATAGATTGATCAGTTGGTCTTCAAAAAGGCAGAAAAGCGCTGCAATATCAAGCACGGAGGCTGAATACATCGCCATGTCTGGTTGTTGTGCTCAAGTCCTTTGGATGAGATCACAATTAACTGACTACGGTTTGGGATTCAACAAAATCCCGATGTATTGTGACAACAAGAGCGCCATTGCCCTTTGCTGCAACTATGTTCAACACTCCCGGGCCAAGCACATAGACATTCGCTACCATTTCATTAAGGAGCAGGTGGAGAACGGAGTGATCGAGCTGTATTTTGTCACTACTGAGTACCAGCTGGCGGATATGTTCACCAAAGCATTAGATCGAGGACGAATTGAGTTTTTGATCGACAAGCTTGGCATGAAATCATTCACTCCAGCGACTCTCAAAGAGTTGGCAGAAGAATCAGCTGAATAGTCGTGGTAAACTATTCAGAGTATCCTTTTGTTCGTGATCATGTATATTATCGTAAATATATAAACCACAAAAGAAAAATACAAAAATATAAAACCAACAAAAATCATAAAAAATATAAAACCTAGAAAAACCATAAAAATTATAAAATCAAGAAAAACCAAAAATATTTTTCGTTTTTAAAACGGGCATGTCTTTTAGTACGGTAATATTTACGGCCTTAGAAATGTCGATCAATATTGACACGGTGCCATAAATAGAGTCCGTATAAAAGTTGTACATTTTTAAAACATGCCCATTATGGCTTGTAGTTATTTCTGACTGCAACTCGGTTTTCACATTAAAGTCACGTATTTCCTTGGAAAACGTTGGCTCAGAACGGGAATTAATTTTCTCGAGCGTGATTTACAAGCCAAATCATGCAAAGGGATCAAGTTTACTTTATAACTTGGTCTGACACGAATAAGTGTACGTCTCAGTGCATTAATTTGTTAAAATAAGAGAAATCTTATTGACACCACGAATCAAACTTTTTTCAAGATATAATTTGGAAATGCTTTCATCACTATTTGACTCTTTAAACAATGACTACAGCTCTTTAAATAGAAAACGGGTCATCGTTTAAGGGGGAGAAAATAGTAAAATCATCTTCGTCATTAAATTGATTTTCAAAAGTGATTGTGAAAAGTTAATGGCTAAATGGTAATTGAGTGGTATTGCTTTAGAAAACGACTTGTGTTCGTTCTGAGTGATAGGCATTGCTTTTAGATCTTGGAGATATGCTAATAGATTGCGTTTGCTAAGTTGTGTGTAAGTTAAACAAGGGATAAGAAAAATGAAAAATTATAGACAAAAAGGAAAAGAATGAGAAAATGTAGGGACTAAAGGTGATATGTATTGAAACTAGTCAAAAACTTGATCTAAGTCAAAACACCCCGCCCCTCACTATTCTTATTCACTGTTTATTCTCATCTTTGCCGCCATTGTTACACACACAAACAAGCACTCAAATCATTCGTTTATTCATCCATCCTGTTCATTCACTAAATAAGGTAATTAACATCTATATTTAACCTATAAATTCGTCTAATTCATCATCTATATCCCTTTAATTGATTCGGATAATTAATATTATCAGATTTAGGGTTTATTCCTTAATTAGGGTTAATTAACTAGGGATTTGTGGTGGGTTTTGTGCGGATTAGCATTAGATGATGTTTAAATATCTTAGATTCCTTGGAAATTCACAAACGCGTTTAGAATTAATTCTCTTAGACTGTTTTTTGATGTTCCGGATGAACAAGGATAAGAACATCCGGATGAAGGAATTGTTTCTGAAAAACTTCCGAATGAAGGAAGTTCCGAATGAAGGAAGTTCCGAATGAAGAACTTCCGGATGAAGGAAGTTCCGAATGAAGAACTTCCGAATGAAGGAAGTTCCGAATGAAGAACTTCCGGATGAAGGAAGTTCCGAATGAAGAACTTCCGAATGAAGGATGTTCCGAATGAAGAACTTCCGGATGAAGGAAGTTCCGAATGAAGAACTTCCGGATGAAGGAAGTTCCGAATGAAGAACTTCCGGATGAAGGAAGTTCCGAATGAAGAACTTCCGGATGAAGGAAGTTCCGAATGAAGAACTTCCGGATGAAGAAAGTTCCGAATGAAGAACTTTCGGATGAATGAAGTTCCGAATGAAGAACTTCCGGATGAAGGAATTTCTGAATGAAGGAATGTTCCGGATCAAGAAGTTCCGAATGAGGAAAAGTTCTGAATGAAGAGTTGTTTGATTATTATTGTTTGCATGTTAAATGTACTTGTTGTATTATGTTATGAAATGTGTTATGATTAGAAGTAAGAATGATATATATATCTATATGTTTTTGTGCATCAACCTTTCATGTCTTATCTTAAGCAGATACAATGACTAATCCAACAGTACAAGCAATCCAAGACTCTAGAGAAGCCGATATTGCTAAAGCACGAACCCTTAAGTTTATACCCAACAACTACCGGCTGAAGCAAATCTCAAAATCCACTCACCATGGATTTAAAGTAGCCATTGCGATCCTTGATCAATCCCATTTTAAGAATGCTTTGAGAAGTAGTGCCTCGGTGCCTTATGAGTATATGTATGAATTTTGGGCTACCAAGGAAATCACTTCAAACAAGATCACCTTCACCATCGACAACAAGCAGCAGACACTCACAGTTTCAGACTTCCGTAAGATTCTTGGTATACGGGATACACCCAAAGGCATGTCATTCTCGAGGGATCCTACTAAAGATGAACTCGTGGAGTTATTTGACGCTCTTGGATGTCCGGAAATACGAGTTGCGTCTGAGTTTACCACTGCTAAAGTAGGACAACCTTGGAGAGCATTGATGGGTATTCTCAGTAGATGTCTTACACCAAAAATAAGTGGCCATGATGCTTTGCGCAGTCCTATAATAAACCTCTTCTATGGCATGTACAAACCTGCAAATTCAGATTATGCTTTGTTGATATGGGAAGAATTCACCTTTCAACTCTTCCATAACAAGAAGCTGAAGACAAATTTCTTTCCTTATCCAAGGTTTATCAAGCTTATCATTAATTATTTTATGAAAAATGATGCTACTATTGATAGGCGTGCAGCAAGTCGTTATCACACTGAAGAAGCTGATGATACTGTGGATCTGAGGCATGAAGGACCGTCTATTGGTGTGATTCCTGGTCCTATTCCCGATTATCTTCTGACGGAGAAAATCAAAGGTTCTGCTGATTACAAGCTACTGCAGCTAGAAATCAAGAAGCTGAAAGCAAACCTTCAGACTGGAGAAGACTCGTCTACAACGGTTAAGAGTAAAGGTAAACGCAAACAACCAGCTGCGTTACTTGAACCCAAAACCAAGAAGAAGAACACAGAGGGTAAGAAGGGAAAGGGTAAGGCTGATGAGATGGTTTTACGTGATGAAGAAGATCTTGTTGATCCTGCTCTTGACAAGACAGAGAGAAAAATGCTGAAGATAGCAATTCAAAGGAGTAGGAAAGATACTGGCGGTAGTGGTTCAGGTGCAAGGGTAGATGTTGAGGATGAGTACGTGGAACCAGATGATGTTGATGAGTTTGGGTCACCTGAACATTATTCCACTTCGAAGGAGCCATCAATCCCTATTTCAGCAAGTGTGGAAAAGGAGTCTGTTGCTCCTACGATCATGATGTCAACTCAACCTTTAGCAACTCAACCTCCACCAATACAACCCTTACCAACCAGACCGACTTCTACACCATTTCTTCCACCACCTATAATTCCCATCCTTAGTACCGCAGTAACAACCGAGCCTCTTCAATCAACCCAGAGCAGTTCTGCAACATCTACAATGGCTGCATTGGTGATGGCCGAACTGTTGGATAAACATGTGGATACTCACAAACGAGAAATGGATGAACTTCGCCAAGAGTTACAAAGACGAGCTCAAAGTGAAGAAGCATCTAGGAAAGCCCAAGAGGAGATGATTGCTAGGTTCGCTGCAGATATGGAGTTGACTCGAAAAGCACATGCAGAAGAACTAGCTCGGGTTAAGCAGGCTGAGGCTGATAAGCATGATGCACGTATCACCAGACTTCAAGCGATGAGGGATAAACACAAAGAGCAAAAAGAAGCACTTGAAGCCTCTGTGGAAGAAAGAGTGCAAGAATCCGTTGAATCCATTATGCCTAAACTGCGTGATGAATTGAAGACGCTAGCAGCTGATAGCTTGTTGATCAAGTCATCCAATCCTTCAGAATCCGCCTACAAGATTGCTTATGACTTGACGGATTTTGAATTGAAGAAGATCCTTAAGGCTCGTATGGTGGAACTTGGATCGTTTGATAAGTCTAGGATTCAACGGGCTCTATACAAATCCCTGAATGATGCTATCATGGAGGATGATAGGTTATTCAAAACGTTTGGAAGTGTGGTACCTTATCACATTCTACCTGAGGAAGAAAGGGAAGAAAGTGAGCAGGAAGAGGGTACTGGTGAAGAGGAAGAGGAAGAAGAAGGAGAAGAAGAGGAAAAGGATGACGATGATGGTGATGATGAGGATAAGGATGAGGATGATGATGACGATGATGATGATGATGATGATGATGATGGCGATGATGGTGGTGATGGGAATGAGGAGAGTGCTAGGGGGAGCAACGGGGATGACAATCAGGATGATGATGGGGGTGAACAGCCTAAAGAGGGAGATAAGGTTTCCAGCTCCAAGAAAACTGCTAAGACTAGAACCAAGTCCAAGAAAGATGCAGCACAGAAGGACAAATCAACATCATCGGAATCAAGACGAACTAAGTGGCGCCACGATGTGAATGCCACTACAGCGTCATCGGTTCCCGGTACCTCTATTGCTGTATCTTTACCTATTACCACTATCCTCATTAGTTCTGTTGTTGTTGCTCCTGTGATTGCAGAATCAGTAACAGAACCCGAAGCTGCACAACACTCACCAGTTCACGACACTGCCGAAATGCCTGAAACTGAACCAACAGATGTTCGCACTTCTACTCCTCTACAACAAGCACAACAATCTACGGTTCCTGAACCAAGCACACGAGACTGGGCAGACACGTTGGAGATAGACGAGACTGCACCACCACAGGCTTGGATCACGGCAGCAGCACAATATGATCCGATCACAGACGCTGACAAAGATGTGTTGTATCTCCGTATCCGAAGTCCGATTGACTTATGTGCATTTTTTGCTCATGAGTATAAGACTTCGGTTACTCCATCCTTGGTGAAGAAAGCGCTGAAAGATAAGAGACTTCGTGCCAAAACCCGGTTAACCCAAATGGAGTTCGAGTATTATGCCGATGAGATCCTGAAGGCTCTGAATACCGTTCAACGGCCAGGACTTCATGAATCAGAAAGAGCTCCACCTCCAATGGATCCTTCTCAAGATAATCAGATTGCTCTTGACTTCTTCGTCACCAATGATCTTGTGTATCTACTGAAGGGGTCATCAAAGTACACAACCTCCCTGACCTTACTGAAAGCTGCCAATTGGGGGACAATACCCTTTATCGAGGAAAAGGTAAACCGACTCTGGGTCCCAAAGGTAAATCGTAATTATGATATGTATGTTGTCATAGGTGCATCTCATTGGGACGAACGAGTTCGAAGGGCGTACAGGGGTTGCTGCCTAGTCAATTCTGGAAGTATTGTTAGATCCGATATCCGCATCTCCAGCATTTTAGGATTGAAAACTGAAGCCAAGAACGGCTATTATCATGTGACGGAGATTCGTTTGAAAAGGGAGGATGACAGGGAATACAAAATCCAGCAGGGAGATTTTTCCATCATTCGCCTTGAGGATATCGAAGATATGCTGCTTCTGATGACCCGAGATCAACTCACACATATTCCTCGTGAAGACCTGATTGCTTTGAATACAGCACTTCGTATGTTCACACGAAGCGTTGTCATCAAGACAAGAGTTGAAGATCTTCAGTTGGGAGTCGAAAGCTATCAAAGGAAGCTTAACCTCACCCGTCCAGTGAATCAAGTGCTACCTCAACATGTAGAAAGATGTCCCTATACCGGCATTTCTGTCCCGAATTACGGCATTTTCTACTTGAACAGTCGAGGTTTGATGAAGTTTATGAGGGTGGGTGAGCTCCATAAGTACAGTGATAGGACTCTTCTACAAGTCAGAGGAAAGTTGGAGCATCTGAACTCGGGTGGGACTTTGCCAGAAATGACGGAGGATTGGCATTCGGGTTACGGGCAGATGGCAAAGTACGTGATCAAGAAGATTGATCAAAAGCTCCGTGAACGTAGATTGATGAGGAGCTTGGAAAGGTTCGTTGGTGGAAGACCATATTTAGTGCACCACAAGCTACTGCAACGATCCATCTAATGGGTCGTACACTTCAGGTCCACTTTATATTGGTTTTCAATTGTGAATATGTATATTTGTGAATATTGTGCTTGTATGGCTTGATGTAGTGTTAAGGTATGATAATTTTTCAAGAATTTCTCACGAGATTCTAAATCTTTCAAAATATATCATACTAAAGCACTACAACTATCCCTTATTCAATTAAGATGGAGCAATAACTTGTTCTATGGCCAAACATCGATTTCATTTTTTACCCAAAGACCGGTTAATCCATTCAATATCCCAAATATTAATGGTTAACATTTTGGATAAGGGGAGAAAATGGGATTAAGGAGACGTAAGTGATACTTGGTTAAAAGATGAAAAAGACTTAACGATTATCCTACTTAATATGTGTAAAGCACGTGTTAAGGGGGAGCGTTTTTGATGAACAAAACACCTAAGGTACAAAACTTTTGATTTCAATATCACAAGTACTTTAGGTGATTTTCAATGATTTTTCATGGTGGCAATTCCTTCCCAAAACACGCTTAATTCACGACGGATGTGGTGACAAAAGGGTGGTAGGAATAGGTTTAGTCCAATGATTCATCAGAGCCGATGGAATCTTCCCAAGGACAATTCCGTAGATAGAATTAGAAGTCCTAGGAAAGATGGAGAAAGAATGTGAACGTAGCTGAATGCCGACCAAGTACTTAAGCTAGCACTGGAACAATCACAACAAGGTGCTAGTGATGACGTATTGGTAAGCATTGAAGGGGTTGAAGAATGAAAAAGAAATGTAAAGATAAAGGGTGTAAAGAAAGAAGCCCTCCTTACAACTTTAGGCAGAAACCGGGTCAATACATATGCTATTGAGGTCATTTTTGCTAATGATTCTCGGTATTGAAGAAAGACATCATGGACCCAGTGATGCAATGCACAACCCTTCCCAGCTAACTCAAATATCTCTCAAAAGGTATTTGTTTTAATCACACGGAGATCAACACGTTATCTATTGGTTTATTCACTCCGAATAGACTGGTATTGAAAAGGTGGCACTCCTCTCCAGCCATCGCTCACTAAATCAAAACGCACAATCGAGTCTAGAGCCAAGAGATCATCAAAAGTCTCCTTAGGATACTTTCCATTTATTCCTTGCTTTCTCACACACTGTGAAAAGTAAGAGATTTTCATGAGTCCTACGCAATATTCCTGTAATATTGCTAGAACATCCAAGTAATATGTAAGTATTACAATGAAGATGGAAATCCTGCTTGAGCCAACATCAAACAAGCTCATGGTAGGTTACACGTGCGGTTCTTTTAGAACCAATCTTGTGAAAAACTGGAAGGTAACAGTGGTTTAATTCTTAATTGAACTTAAACTCGTTCCAGGCCTCTTCGCATTATCATATGATCTTGCCAGAACACTCAGAGTGACTCTTTATTGACCACAGTGACGAGTGGAAATCCTTCTAGTGTCAACATCAAACAGCACTTGGTAGGTGACGTGCAAGATTCTTTATGAATTGAGCTCGTGACAACTGGAAAGCAACGATGGTGAAAATCTTAATTGAAATTCACTTGTTCCAGGTTTCATGAATTGACGGCTTCAAATCACAAGGATAACTTATCCAAGTGATTCACTCTTTATGTTCGCAGTCAGCTTTGGACGGTCGAATAAAGAGAACGGGTTTACCCGCGAAATCCTGTCAGGAAGTTACTTAATTGAAACTATTCATCACGGGTACGATATCTAATATCGTCCAACGGTCTTCACCGATCGGAGGTAAAATGCTACCGAATTAGAATAAAATGTTCAAAGCCATTTTATTCGTGTCGTTGCTGTGTACCTGTTAAAGACGGTGGCGTTGCTGTGTACCTGTTGAAGACGGTGGCGTTGCTGTGTACCAGTGAAGACGGTGGTGTTGCGGTGTACCTGTAGAAGTCGTTCCCACATGCTTATGTTTTTCTGCATCAAAGTTTAGCAAAAATTCAAGAAAGTACAAGATAAAGTCTTCCGCTATACCAAACTCTGAAACTTTCGAGAATTCAACAAAAAGACATAAGTGTGTGGAACATGGAGTCACGAGAAGGCAAATTCACAAGAGAGGCAAAGATCGCACGTGAAAGGCCAAAGAACAATGCTCTCAAGCCAAAGCCAAAAAGATCAAACCAACATATTCACAACAAAAGAAAGAAAAGAAGAAAAGACTACGAGCTAAAGAACGAAGACTTAGTATAGTATGCTAGGTTTAGAATTTTGTAACGTGGAGTGACCTCCCTTAGGGGGAGATTGTTAGAAATACGTTTTACGTATATTAGAAGTATCGGTCACTCCACAATATTATTTATGTTGTAATAGCTCGTAGTTAACAAATAGTCATTAGTTGCTTATTAAGTTAAGTAAGAACCGGTCCATGGGCTTGTCATGGACCGACCCAAGCCCATGTAGCTTGGAAGTATAAATACCCCTTTCCACCATGGAAAGGGGTTGGTTGTTGTCACTTTTCTAGTTTCAATTATTGAAATAACACATAGTTTCTCTCACTTTCTCTCTCTAACTTTCTCTCTCTAGAAATCAACAAACCCCTTCATAGATTCATAGGTTATCAATATTCTACAACCCTTGGATGAGAATACCACCCGCTAAGTAGTTTGCAATGTCCGCAAACCACGGGGTGCCATCAAGATTGAGGTTTATAGACATTAAGGTTTCAAGGGGGAACGAGTCATTGATCTCTTTGTTCGGATGATCCCCCTGATATGGATCCTCAAGTCTGCTCAGATGATCCGCGGCCAGGTTTTCGGCTCCCTTCTTGTCACGAATTTTGATGTTGAATTCTTGAAGGAGAAAAACCCAGCGAAGAAGTCTTGGCTTAGAATCGTTCTTTGTCATCAAGTACTTCAACGCGGAATGGTCCGTGTATACGATGGTGGTGGATAAAACAAGATAGGGGCGAAATTTCTCAAAAGCATAGACAACAGCTAAAAGCTCTTTTTTGGTTGTTGTATAATGCAATTGAGCCCCCGTCATTGTTTTGCTAGCATAGTGGATTGGTTGGAAGTGTTTATTCACTCGTTGGCCTAAAACCGCACCAATTGCAAAGTCGCTAGCATCGCACATCAATTCAAAAGGCAGCTCCCAATTTGGGGTAACCAAGACTGTTGCCTTAGTTAGCTTATCCTTGAGAAGATTGAAGGCTTCGAGACACTCTTTAGAAAAGATAAAAGGAGTATCCTTTTCCAAGAGGTGGGTCATCGGGCGAGCGATTTTAGAGAAATCCTGAATGAATCGGCGATAGAAGCCCGCATGACCCAGAAAGCTTCTCACACCCTTCACGGTTGAAGGTGGAGGTAATTTGGCTATGACATCAACTTTAGCACGGTTGACTTCAAGACCGGCTTTAGAGATTTTGTGTCCTAGCACAATGCCTTCTTTTACCATAAAATGGCATTTTTCCCAATTTAGAACAAGGCGAGTGTCTTCGCACCGCTTAAGCATACGTTCCAAATTGGCAAGGCAAGAAGAGAAGGAATCCCCAAAGACCGAGAAATCATCCATGAAGACTTCCATGGTTTGCTCAACCATGTCATGGAAGATAGCCAACATGCACCTTTGGAAAGTCCCGGGGGCATTGCATAAGCCAAAAGGCATTCTTTTGTAAGCAAAGGTGCCATAGGGACAAGTGAATGTTGTCTTCTCTTGATCTTGGGGATCGATGGGTATTTGAAAATAACCCGAGAAACCATCAAGAAAGCAGTAATATTCATTACCAGTTAAACGTTCAAGCATTTGGTCCATAAAAGGTAGAGGGAAATGATCCTTTCTCGTG
Organism: Glebionis coronaria; assembly: GCA_025667525.1. Lineage (NCBI taxonomy): Eukaryota > Viridiplantae > Streptophyta > Magnoliopsida > Asterales > Asteraceae > Glebionis > Glebionis coronaria. Next base: position 219,097,875 of record CM046877.1, read on the forward strand.
GCATCATTGAGTTTGCGGTAGTCTATACAAACTCTCCACCCAGTAACGAGACGGGTAGGAATTAACTCGTTGTTTGCATTGGGCACAACGGTGATTCCGCCTTTCTTAGGCACACAATGGACTGGACTAACCAATGGTGAATCCGAAATAGGGTAAATCATACCCGCATCAAGAAGTTTGATAACCTCTTTTTTGATGACTTCATGGATTTTAGGATTCACCCTTCGTTGACTTTGAATTGTGGGCTTAAAGTCGTCCTCCATGAGAATTTTATGTGTGCAGAAGTGAGGATCAATTCCGCGGATGTCGGAGATTTTCCAAGCGATAGCTCGTTTATGCTTCTTCAACACAGCGACAAGTCGGGCTTTTTCGTCTTCTTTCAGATCCTTAGCGATGATGACCGGGAGCTTCTCGTCGTCTTCCAGAAAAACGTACTCAATATGAGGCGGTAGGTCCTTAAGCTCAAGAGTAGGAGGATTCTCAATAGATGGTGAAACTAACGATGGATCATCATTAGTCACCTCTTTAGGAGCAGGAGGAGACAACGGGTCCTCATTGAGAAGTCTCTCAATAGTACGAATATCTTCATCCCAATTGGTGGACAAATTATCATACTTAATATCGAGAGGACCCAAGCTAGCTTCGAAATCATCCAAGTCACTTTCTCTGAAAGGAGTCAATGCTGGAGCAATTGAGGCAACGGTCTCAACATTGGGTAGAGAAGAAAGAGTACTTTTGCAAGCATCATGAAAATGTTCTTCACAAGCCTCATTGAGAACATCAATAGCATTAACACTCTCATATGAATAAGGTTGCTTAGAAATCTTACCCATGTTGAAGACAATTTTATCGTCACCAACTCTCATGATTATTTCGCCTGCGGCTACGTCAATGAGAGTGCGACCGGTCCTCAGAAATAGACGTCCAACGATTAATGGAACACGGGGATCCATCTCGTAGTCAACGACAACAAAATCCGCCGGGAAGGTGAATTTGTCGACGCCAACAAAGACATCTTCGGCTATCCCCACTGGATAAGCAACCGTACGGTTGGCTAATTCCAAAGTCATTTTGGTGGGGACTAGCTCAGGGAGAGATAATTGCTTCCAAACACTTAAAGTCATTAAGTTTATACTGGCACCTAGATCGGCTAGGGCCATGCAATTCTCTACTCCCGGGAAGTTGCAAGGAATCAAGAAGCGACCCGGATCACCAAGTTTGGTGGGCAATTGCCTTAAGAGCACTGCAGAGCAATTCTCATTAAGGTGGGTCTGAGCAATGTCAAGAAGCTTTTCCTTATCGCTTAAAAGATCTTTAAACATCTTAGCGTATTTGGGCATATGAGCGAGAGCCTCGGCAAAGGAGATGTTAAAATTCAATTGTTTAAACATTTTTAGGAAGTTTGAAACCTGAATATCATCCTTGCTCTTTTGCTTCTCTTTCCTCAACCTTGAAGGATAAGGTATATTGGATGAAGAAGAAGGCTTTAAGGGAATAGGATCACTCACAACCACGGGTGGGGGGGAAATGGGGATAGAAGGTGAAGGAGGTGGGGAAAGTTGCTCGGTTTCCTTGTTCACAATCACGGGTGGAGGTGTAGGAAGCTCGGGTTCCATATAACCTTTTCCACTACGAGTGGTGATTGATTTCATCTCCCCTCTTGGATTCGCAACGGTATTACTCGGAAGAGTACCCGAAGAAGAGGGTTGATTACTTTGGATGAGCGAACCAATCATATCACGAAGGTGAAGAGCTTGATTGTTAAAAGAGTTTTGCATGTTGGCATTAATTGCATCACTGTGTTTGGCCATATCATTCCTTAGCTCGGCTCGAATATCGTTCCCTTGTTTTGCCATTTCTCCCTTCAAGTTGCGGACCTGACTCTGAAGATCGTCACCAACTCCCGATTGGTCTTCATAAATGTCTCGACATCTGGATTCACTGCCATCGGTTGATTGAGAGGTGGAGCTTGAGAATTTCCTTGAGTTGGGTATGGGTTTCTTTGGGATTGATATTGATTTTGAGCACGAGGTTGGGATTGGTTGTTTCGGTTGTAGCTTTGTTGTTGGTTTTGGTTTGCAGGAGGGAAACCAGGAGGAGCAAGATAATTGTTGGAACGATAACTGAGCAAGCCACGATCTCCTTGAGGGCGGGCTTGATAGCCTCCCGTGGGATAAGTGCCGTAAGCTGCGTTAACGTTTTCAGAATAATTGCTTTGGGTAGAAGGACAATCATTATAAGAGTGAGGGCCACCACATGTGTCACAAGAAATAGCAACGGCTTTAGCTTGTTGAAAGTGGTTTGTGGCCATGGCCATGAAATTCTTGTTCATTTCAGCGAGTTGTCGAGAAATTTCAGACATTTCAGGATTAGAGGTAGTGGAAGAAACATTGACTCTCGAGTTAGATCTTGAGGATGCGGATGAATCCCAATTCTTGTGGTGAGTAGTCATGTTTTCGATCAACTCTCGACACTCTTCCGGTCTCCTTTTCATAAAAGTACCACCGGCAGCGGCATTGATCGTGTCACGATCACGAAAAGTGAGACCATTGTAAAAGGTGTCAATGAGAGTGACGGGGAGCATATTGTGATTAGGACAGCGGTCGATCAAATCATTGTAACGTTCCCAAGCATCGAAAAGCGATTCATCATTCTCTTGCATAAATCCACTGATTTGGTTACGAAGGCTAGTGACCATGGATGGGGGAAAGTAGCGCGATAAAAAGCGTTGAGTCATGTCATTCCACGTATGAATAGAATTCTTAGGAAGACGGTCAAACCATTTTTCGGCATGGTGAGAAAGCGAGTGTGGAAAAAGTTGGAGGCGAAGGTCATCCATAGAAACACCGGAGCACTTCATGCTTTGGGTCATGGTAATGAATTTGTCGAGGTGTTTGTTGGCATCATCATCCGGAATTCCACGAAATGGGTTCGTTTGCACTTGTTGTATCATGTGATGCTTCAACGAAAACTCCTGAGCCGTTACGTGCATTGGCGCAATCGGGCCTCCGCGTTCGTTCATGGTGGGTTGACACAATTCCTCCATGGTTCGTAAATCAGGTAGAAGGACATTGTTGTTGTTGTTGTTGTTGTTATTCAAATTATTTTGAGGTGGGTGATTATTGTTGTTATTAACACCAGCCATATCTAAATCTTCAAGAGTCTCGGGCTCAGAATAGTTCGTAGATCTAGTACGCATGCACCTGCAGAAGAAAAATATACACAAAGAGAATACCTATATAATATTTTTTTGTTTTTATAGGTTTTTTAATGTTTTTGTATTTTTGAAGATTTTTATATTTTTTATGGATTTTTGGAAATTTTTATAGCAATGAAAATAACGTTCAAAGAACGGGTCCCAAAATTCAATGCGTCTCTCACTAGAAACCGTTTATCTTAACGAAAAGAGCCGGCAGCGGCGCCATTTAATACTTAGCTTTTGGCTAGGTATAAAAATAATTCGTTGTTCCGATCTTTTCGAATTGAAAACCGGTCTTAAGTGCGACTCAATCGTCTTTTGGTGAATCAAGAGAATGGTTTGGTTTGTTTTAAACTATTTGCAAGTAATTAAAGTGTCGTTGCGTAAAATGGAAGTTAAAAGATTAATTTGAATGACGAGTAAAAACAAATGCATATAAACTTAAAGGTGAAATGGAAAAGTACTAACTCACTAAATAAAACTAACACTTGGAAAATTTTCTTAAAATAAAAAGTACTATAAGAAAGTAAGAACGAAAGAAACCAAAACAAGCCAAAAGAAGCCCGATCGGAATGTATTCCGATAGGGGTAATATACCCAATCGGAAAGTAGGCAAAAGGGACAATCGGAATAAGTCAAAGACCCACCGTCGGAATACTACAAATGCACCCAATCGGAATACTAAATCAAGAAAGCCAATTGGAATGCACCAATGAGGTTCCAATCGGAATACTAAGCTTGACCACAATCGGAATATAGAAAGAACTAACAATCGGAATATGGAGCAAAGGCTGCTAATCGGAATACTTGTGGTGCCAATCGGAATTTACAAACCCTAATCCGATTGGTTCAATCGGAATAAGGGAGGGAGCTGCTCGGAATGTGCCAATCGGAAAGGGGTTTTACCACCCTTTCCGAAAATTGAGGAAATCGGTTAGGGGGGAGTACACGGTCGGAAAACCCAATCGGAAAGGGGTTTTAAACTCCCTTTTCCGAAAATAATGGGATTTAGGTAAGCTAGACAATAAGCTAAGTTCAATAAGCTAATATCCAAAACTTATCAATCCGAATGCTTAACCGAATCAAATAAGCACTTATCTCAACTTATTCAACTCGAAATTAAGCAACTTTTTGGATTAAACAATAAAAACATAAACTTTTCAATAACACTTTTTAATGAGAAAAATAAGCTAATCATAAAAATAAGCCAATAAGCACAAAAGTCTTAAAGCTTAATCAAATGAAAACTTATGAAATGATAAAAAGATTAACTTTTTAAGCACGAAATCAATTAGAACAACACGGATCTTATGATATACGCACCAAAATCAATCTTAAATCAAAGAAAAGTAGAGTGAGATTAAGAGATAAAAGCTTAAAATGAACTTGATTAATAAAAATAAGCAATACAAAGTGTTTAATCTTGAAAGATTAAAAGAAAAAGATGAACTAGTGAGAGAAAGTTTAAGACTTTCTCTCTCTAAAACAAGAGAAAACTAAAAAATGAAAAATTAACTAAAAACTCTAACCACCCTCCTAATGACTATTAGGAGGGTATTTATAGGGAAGGTGGAAGGAGTGCATGTGTTGCATCTTCTTTCTTGCTTTCTTCACGTTTTCTCGACTCGACTTTAATTCTTCGTCTTTGTCGTCTCGGGACTTGAACTTGTCTTTTAATTTCCTTCTTCTATTAGACTTAAGTTCTTCGACTTCGTTAAACTTCCGTCTTTTGACTTTTTCTTCGATAAATCTTCCGAATAGGCCTTGGACTTCCGTTCTTTTTGCACTCTTGATCTTTTGACTTCGTCTTTTCCCGTTTTCTTCGATAAAAGCCCGTGAAAGCCCGTGTTTTCTTCCTTTTTCATATTTTGGTCCTAAAACACAATAAAAACACAAACCACGCATAATTCCGACTTTTACGACATAAATCACATGTTTTGGTCTTGTTATTATTGGAAATAAGTGGTAAAAGGATAAGTGTTTTCACACTTATTACTATTCGACTCCAATCCTAGCCACATATGTTCTCATGCTTAACCACGTTATCACCTGAAAGAGACACTAAAACACGTCAACATAAAGTTGGTGAGAGTCATAGGTTTAGACTCAAACGCCAAATCATACCAAAAAGCTGTGAGTACAATCAAAGTTCAAAACATATGGACAATGTGATAGTACATGCATTGTAAAACCCGTATTTAAAATCCTCGAATATTAAATACGCGTTGTCTCAGCTTTAACTTTAAATTAAACATAAACAGTAAATACGCAGTCTTAGTTATTTATATACTACAACAAATAATTATTCAAGAAATAATTATTAAGTTTAAGAAACTATTACGTATTTAGTATTTATTATACATAAATAATTGAACGTTAATAGAAATTACGCAGCCTCAGTTTTATTTAAATATCTCAAGATAATAATTATTCATAAAATAATTATTTAATTTCAGAAAAACATTAAGTACAGTATGTGTTATTTATTTACAGAAAATATTATTACGTTCGGGAATTTAAAACACGAGAAATACAAATACGTTCACATAATAAAATTACAAGTGTCGAAACCAAGAAGTACATATATGTATAAAATGGGCCGGTGGTTTGTACACATAAATAAGAAGTATATTGGGATTTGGCCCAACTCATGTTACAAAATAGTCACAGGGAACACAAATCCCATCCCACGTTTGACAAACAGAAAACATTAGGGTTTTCACCTCTTTTGGTAGCCGACGGGTAAGAACAAAAAAAAAAGAAAAGGGTTTCTGGATTCATTCTTCAGCACTAATTCGTGTATAATCACTCCTCATTCTAAATCCTTGTAACGGTAACACCCTCTTTCTTTACTCTCTATTATATTACGATGGTATATGGATTAAGAAACTATACAAAAAAAAAATCAAATGGGTATTAATGAATTACCCGCAAGGGCGTCGGGTTGTGTGTGAAAACAGGAAACCGAGACCAATAGGTCTCGGTGTGGGGGCTTGCTGATCAGTCGTGACCCAAAACAGGGGCGGCTTGGTGTTTCTACTGACACAAAACGTGATTTTATTCACTTTGGTGTCGGGTTTTTACTACTGACACATTAACCGAGACCAACAGGGGGTCTCGGTGTGTGTTTCTGTTTGGCTAGCCGTGACTCAAAGAAGGGGCGGGCTGGTTGAGGCTGTATCGGCAGCAACATGTACCACCAGGGGTGTTTGTTTAATAAGCAGGGGGAAATTAAATCACAGCAGCAGGGTGTTTGGGATTAAATCACAGCAGCGGGGTGTTTGGGATTATCATGCAATAAGGGGTGTTTGGGTTTATAAACAGGAAACATAAAAGCAGTGGGAACTATGTGAAACTAGTGGGAACTGTAGGAAACCAGTGGGAACCATACACTGGCAGTGGGAACTTAGCAACGAAAAAAAAAGAAGGAATTATTTAAGCTTGCTTAAATCGTTTTCTTAAATAAGTTTTTTTTAAAATAAAGATAAATATATTGTGTTGTCTTATTAGATAAATTAGTAAAAATTAAATTGATTTTTACTTTATCCTTTAACTACTTAAAAGTCGGTTTTAATTAATGATCCAACTAATGAATCATTTTCAAAGAAACTAAATTGGAAACTTTTCTAATTTAGGAAACTTTCTATTTACAGCAGGTTATTATATATAGAAAGATCGGAAATATTAGAATTACATATCATACAGTAATCATAATTACAGGAATACACTTATCAGTAATAAAATGAGAACAGTCAGAATTTACCAGTTTATCCACGAATAGTAATACAAAAATAAATTAAATTAAATTTAGAACATATAAGAATCAGTAACAGCAAACAGTAATTAGACGACTTATTTTTCCGTCCATTATTTTTGTAGTATTCGTGAAGTCAGATTCGATCCGTCAGCTTTCAGTATTATTTCAGTACTGGACACGAGGTACGGATTTCCGTCCTTTCAGTAAGGACTTCCTTTCTATGCATGATTAGGATTCCCCATCTTCAGCCAAATTTTTTTCCCCAGTATATGTTTAAACTTATCAGTAATCATGTTAAGAATTAAATAAATTGCCTGAGCATTATATACAAGCATGATTAGTTTATGTACTAGTTACGGAGGTACCGTAACCACGGCACTAGAGGCACCGTTGTCGTGACTCACATGTAGGAGAGTGATATCCTGCATCGTCCCACTCAGCTCAGCTTGGCCATTTTATCAGTATTATTAGTGGGGCGTATGGATGCATCCTAGGCTACAGTTTACAGTTTAGCAGGTGAATGTGGTGTGTGCTCTACATCCTTCACATTGGAGCTGATCCCTCCACCCAACACAGTTATTTAGAGGTCACCCCTCTACAGCATGACGAGGTCACCCCTCCAGTTATTCATGCAACGTTGTTACATCACATGACCTATATAAGCTCTGGCAATTAAATTACAGTAAATAAATGTTTTCAGATTTAACAGATAACAGTTCAGCTTTATTATTTATAAATCAGGCTTTACAGATTATACACAGATTTCCGCTGTAACTTTACTTATCAGTCTTACAGCTCCAGTATTTTATCATCTGTTCCATTTTAGTAATTCCCTATCATGCTTTATATCCGTTCACTGAGCGTTATGCTCAGCCGTAGTTCCTTTCATGTTCTAACGGCAGGTACACCAGGACGCTTTTAGGATTCTAAGAGCATGTGCCTTTGGATGGAAGCTATCCAGACTTCTTACTTTATGCATTTCTTTTATTATTCTGCTTATTTGGACATTGTTTAGTCCTTTCATTAAGTATTTTATATTTCATGTTTGGGCTTATGTTTGGATTGCCGAAGTTTGATTCCGGTATTTCCTTTATGGTCAGTTAATGTTCTAGGACATTTACCTTATGCTTTGATGACACGCCATAAATACACGTAACGGTCCATTTATCCAAGTGGGGTGTTACAATTATGGTATCAGAGCCACTCCTGAGCCGTTCGGGATGGTGGGGCAAACCTCATCGAGGACGATGAGTCCCGAAGGGGGGGTGATTGTGACACCCTAGGCAAATCCCACATCGGCTGTGGCCAGGAGAGATCCATAGTTCATAAGATAACAGTCGCCTTCTCATGACACAACGCGTTTTGTGGTCTACTGCACGTAGGGTTCTCAGGAACTGGCAGTTAAGCGTGCTCATGGAAGAGTAGTACTGGCTTGGGTGACCTGCCGGGAAGTCTTCACAAGAGGGCCACAAAGCAAAGCCGTGAGCTTGCGGGCAAAGCGGACAATATTGTGGTCTGAGTAGGCGGGATGTTACATGCATTAACAAACTAACATTCAAGATTCAACTAACCAAACCAAAACCATGGCTCCCAGCCATACCAAACCTCATAATCCCATAGGCATCCAAACACCTATGAACCAATCCCCAAGGCCCCGCCTTGTCAACACCTCCTTGGTACCAAGTCAAAACATAAACAATCAAGAATTATCTAGTAGTTAATCACATAAGTATCAATACATAAGTCCATTACCAATGCCAAACATTCACAACATAAATTTATAAAACAAAACCTATCACAGTGTGTCTTCCATCCCATCTGGAAGTCAAAAACAATAGTAAACATGGGACTACGAAACTCACCTGATTGCTTCTCCAAAAGTCCTCGCACTAGAAAAAGCTAACAATCCAAAAACACATAATCAATACATGAACCGACCACTAAAACGGTTCATCAACCTATGATGGACATCTAAACTCCTCTCATATAAATACCCAATTTATAAACTCTAAACACCCCATTACCCTTCCCTAACAAGTCCTTAACTTGGTTAAGTTTAATAACTATTCCATTCATATTTTACACAAAACAGTCCCAATTTTAGGTCTCCAAACTATAAGTCAATCGCCCACTTAAACATACTCATGGTTTCTATAAAAGAAATATTCATACCTTTACATATGTTATCTAACACCTCCCACTTTCCCTAACCTTAAAGCTACTGTTAAGGCTCCGATATATATAAATATACTTTTGTAATTCCAGTTTTACTGATTTTAAACATACAAAACGTTTGTTAGGATTAGGGGGTCTTACCCTAAACCACAACCTTAGCCCAAGTGCAGATATTTACTACAATATATAAACCATCTCTCATGTTCGTTAGAAGATCCCAATGCAACCCTAAGTACCCCAAACAACCCAAAACTTAAAAAGAAAACAGGCTGAATTTAAAACAGTTTTGACCCTCGACTGTTGTAACCTGTTTTTGACCCACTTCCCTACCTCCAATTTAGTTCTAGTTTCTTGCATTGGAAATCCACTTAAATTACCTTTTCAGGGGTACTTAGATCGTAAAATAAGAGTTTGTAAAACTCCCAATATGATCAAAACAATTGACTCAAAATTCTGCCCAGTTTTTAAAAACGGGTTTAATCAAATTAAATTAATTAATTACCCATAACCCCATTAAATACAAGCCCTAGTTTATGTAATCATCATCTTATGATTAATATAACATTAATTTACTGTTTTTATATTAAACCCTAACCTAAATCCATCAATAGATGATTAAATAAACATAAAAACAATTTAATTAAAAAGGTTTATGAAAGTTTTACCTTTAATTCAATGAAAGATGAAAAACCTATGAAAACCCTAAATCTTCTCCTTATGCTGTCGACTTCAATGTTCCAGGAAGAAAAAAAATATGGTTTTTGTTTTTAGTTAACAAATTATATAGGGTATGGGTGAACCCAAGTCCAACCCATAGCCTATTTACACTTTCCTTTTCTTTTTTTCTTTCTTTTAGGCGTCCAAACCGACCCTTTATATATTTTTTTATATTTTTTTTATTTTTTTTATTTATTATACACTACTAACATTACCTTACTTTGTCTTAATTTATTTCAGCTCCTAAAGCTTCCAAAACCTCAAAACCGTAAAACTAGTCAAATTTACGCGTTTTACCGTAAAAGATGTAAAATATACACTTTTATAAAAAATCTCAAATTTTGAAATAAACTTTATAACTAAGTCCTAAATGACTTAAAACCATCCCCAAAAATATCCATATAACTAATTACCTCATCCGAGACCTCCAAATGCTAAACCGTAAATCGTAAAAAATACGATTTTCTATAATACATATACGTATACGTAAAACCACTAAATAACACCATATCACTTCATAGTCACTACCATGTGAACTCATGAACATGAAATCATCACACATCGTTTCACTCATAAGGTACCTCGTACCGGAAACGATATCCAAACCACAATCTATACACACCAATAAGCACATAAACACGTAAAGACACGTAACTAGCACAAAATAAAACTAAGTGACGAACCTCAAAACCAGGGTTGTCACAACTTCCACCAATCCAAGCACCGATCTTTACTCCAAATGATACGCCAGCTGATGTTCTAAACCATCTCACTGCCTACTTGTCAAAACTTGTTGCAACTAGAGGATTTCCACCAACAAACAATCAGCTCCGCACCTCTTCATATCCTCGACAACAAGCTACTGTTCAAGATGGTCAAGTAACAATGCAACCTATTCAGGGAAGGCAAAATTCATGTGGACCTCCTACAAGGATTGTGAATACTCAAGCTGTGAATTCTCAAGCTAATGGGAATGGAATCCCCATTGGTCCTCAAAAGGTTGTGACTTGCTACAATTGTTGAGGACAAGGTCATATGGCTAGGCAATGCACTCAGCCGAAAAGGAGAAGGGATGATGCATGGTTTCGTGAGAAGATGTATTTGGTTGATGCTCAGTCTAAGGGGAAGATTTTGGATTCAGAGGAGTTAGCATTTCTTGCAGACCCAGGGGCAGCAGATACTGAAGGCATTGCAGTCGTTTCCACTTCTAATGCAGCTTATCAAGTAGATGATCTTGACGCATATGATTCGGATTGTGATGACATTCACTCTGCCCAAGCTGCTCTCGTTGCTAATCTCTCTCACTACGGTTCTGATGTCGTTAGTGAGGTACCCACCACAACCAATCTTGGTAATGATGATAACCAACATCAAGTTGGGCATGAAAATGACAACCTCGAACAGCATTCGGGAACTAGTAACTCAAATGATGTGGTACCCAATCCTACACATTTGAGTGAACCTCAACCAAAGGCTACGACGGGTATGGAATCTTATGGTCAACATGATTTGGTCATGGTGCCTAAACACATTAGTGATCAAATGCATATGGCTCTCAGACAATCCGTAGATACGAATTCCACCCTAACTGCTGAGCTTGCGTTGCATAAAGAAAAGGTCAAAACTTTTGAAATGGTCCCTCAAGCAGAGAAAATAACATGTTCTGAATTTGACCAATTTCGTTTTGAAAAGATTGAACACTTGAAAGAAATAGAATCATTAAAAGCTAATCTTTCCAATTAATTAAAAGCAAAAGAGTCGGTTGTCAATGATTTTCAAAAACTTAAAATGGATTTCGAAACTCTCGAGTCTAAAAAGTTTGAATCGGAAATTAATGCTACCAAACTTCGTAAATTCAAAGAACAACAGCTTTTAAACCAATACGCTTCTACAGAAAAGGTTCATCTTTTAACTAAATCATTTAAAGAACTCGAACTTAAACGTCTTCAAGATTTACCACCTAATCCCGGTTATGCAAAACAAGCTCAGGAATATATTTTGTGTCTTTATGATATGACCCTAATTGGCAAATCGAAAGAAGCACCTTTTGTTCGTAGTACTGAGGAGACACAGTCACTTGCGGAAGAAACTCATTCTAAAATGCTTTCAAAATTCCATACCATTGATTATGATCAGTATAACAAAGATCAATTGTCTTAAAAGACCCGCATTCGCTTACAAAAGGAACTAGCTGAATTGACAGTTCTTGTGCCCCAAAGTTTGTCAAATGAAAACCCTCCTAGTACGTCTCCTACACTTGTCAAAACGGATTTAACGAAGTTAATTCCGCCGGTAAGTAAGGCTTCCGTTAACTTAAACGCGGTACACCAACACTTAGCCGATTTTGACAAGGTCATTTTGGAACGTACGACAGCTTCGGCCATAACGGAAGGTGAATGGAACTTTGAGCACACTAGAGCTGCGTTCCGAGATGAAATTGTTCCGTTTGTAAAGAATATTAAAGCTTGTCTTAGTAATCTTGATCAAGATTTGCTTTTGGAAATAGAAGAAGTAAGACGTGTTTTCAATGAAATGGATGATGCTTATGAAAACAGTTTACTTGAAATAGAACGGGTTTCACGCCAAAATGATCAGATTCTGAAGCAAGTGATGTCTCATGATATAGTTTCCGTCTGTGTGAATTAAAGTGTTGATAATGATTCTATTGTGCATAATGTTGAATTTGTGGATACTGTGGTAGATAGTACTTGTCACGAATCTGACGCTGAATTTTTAAAGCTTCAAGATTCATATTCTTCGCTTTCAAAACGTTTTGATGAGATTCAAACACATTGTATTTCGCTTGAATGCAAGCAACAATTTATTCAAGAAATATTTGAAACGTCATTCGAAGGTGTTAATATCGATGATGCAAACTTTGAAAAGAATTTTCGATTGAATTTACAATCAAAACAGCGTCAGCCAAGTGACAAAGTTGCTAAATCTTTGCCAATAGACATAGAGAAATCTAAGGAGATTCACTGTGTGAACGTACTTGAGGCCGCTGAGAATTTTAAACTTGATCTAGATAATCGAGTTTCCAAGATTTTGTCCAAAGTTGATAACTTAAAACAGAAAAATACACGACTCTTCGATTGAGTAAAGCCCGCATGTGCTAATACCACTGCACATAATCAATCGTTGATTGAACAATTGAATCGAAAGTCGGTGGAAATATCTGATTTGAGGGAACAAATTTGTGATAAAAATCTGGTCTTGGCTGAGTTAAAGGAAACACTTCGTACTCTAAAAGGTAAGAATGTTGTGGATAACGCAGCCACTGTCTCAGCATCGTCCTCTAGTGCAATCAAAAGGAACCTTATAGCCGTCACACCATTTAATAAGGGCCCTAGGACTAAACCATCTCAAAATTTGGTCACTAAAGATAAGGCGGAATCAAAACCAGCTTCTAATATTCCCGTGTTGCCTTACAGGAGTAATCACCACTACTAAGGCTCAAAGATCTAAGCTTAAAAGAAACAAGAAGATGATAGGATCCTGCCCCCATCTAGTAGTCAAGAGAAGAAGAAAGTAGAAGCCCATCCTAGGAATGTTATTTCTGTTTTGAATAAAAAGAATCATGTAGCTAAACCTAAAGGCTCTGCGGTTGTGCAGCGTTCTAAGCCTACTGTGAATTATAATTTGAAATGTTGGAATTGCAATGAATGTATGTTTTCTAGTCGTCATGATTCTTGCCTTATTGACCATTTGAATGAGATGCATGCCCGGAAAAATGGATTAGAATGGAAACCGACTGGGAAAGTGTTAACCCAAGTTGGTTGGTTGTGGCGCCCCACTGGTAGAACTTTCACTATAGTAGGAAATGCGTGCCCTTTAACTAGGATCACTCCCACTATAGTGAAGGAAGAGTGCCCTTTAACTAAGAGTACCAAGGCTACCAAAACACAAGCGTGTCCTTTAACTAGGAACACCGACACTACTGTAGGAACCAAGTGCCCTTTAAATAGGTCTACTCCCACTGTAGTGCCCGCAAACAATCCAAAACCTAGAAAGTTGGAACAGTAAAACCTGTTAGTGCTAAAACTCACATTAGAAAACGCAGGAAATCTAAGGATCATAAACATGTTAGCAATTCTGATAATATTTTATCTGTATCTGCTAACACTCCGGAACCAATAGTTTCCAATGCATTGTCTACTGTTGTTGTTGAAAACAGGTGGTCCAAATTGTTCTCTGGTATTTGGACTCTGGTTGCTCCAAGCATATGACCGGAGATCGCTCTCAACTCAGAAATTTCGTCAGCAAGTTTCTTGGTACGGTTTGATTTGGTAATGATCATATTGCAAAGATAATGGGTTATGGTGAATATCATACTGGGAATGTTATAATTTCAAGAGTGTATTACGTGGAAGGTCTCGGTCACAACTTATTCTCTGTGGGACAATTTTGTGATGCAAACCTAGAAGTTGCTTTTCGAGAGCATACATGCTTCATACGCAATTTGGAAGGGGTTGATTTATTGAAAGGTACTCGAGGAAATAATTTGTACACTTTGTCTCTACAAGACATGATGGCCGCTTCTCCCGTATGTCTTCTCTCCAAATCATCAAAGACTAAGTCATGGTTATGGCATCGATGGTTATCTCATCTTAACTTTGATGCTATTAATCATTTGGGGAAAAATGAACTTGTTCGTGGTCTTCCTAAACTTTCATTTCACAAGGATCATTTGTGTTCCGCGTGTACAATCGGGAAAAGCACTAAGAAATCTTACAAACCCAAGACGGAAGACACCAACCAAGAGAAACTTTATCTGTTGCATATGGATCTTTGTGGGCCAATGCATGTTGAAAGTCTTAGTGGTAAAAGGTACATCCTCGTTATTGTGGATGATTAGTCTCGGTTTACATGGGTGAAATTTCTTACAACAAAAAATGAGGCACCAAAATTCATCATCGGATTTCTCAAGATGATTCAAGTGCGTCTCAATACTATTGTCCGACGCATTCGTACAGATAATGGAACCGAATTTGTGAATTAAATCTTGCGTGATTATTATGAAGAAGTTGGCATATCTCATGAAACATCCGTTGCACGCACTCCACAACAAAACGGTGTCGTTGAAAGGCAAAATCGCACACTTATGGAAGCTGCTCGAACGATGTTAATTTACGCAAAGGCTCCATTGTTTTTATGGGCAAAAGCAGTATCTACAGCAGTGTACACCCAAAACCGGTCACTAATTTGTAAACGCCATGGCAAAACACCTTATGAGATTCTCCATGGAAAAGTACCGGATTTATCATATCTTCATGTATCTGGTTCTCTATGCTATCTAAATAATGATGGTGACAATTTGGGAAAACTTCAACCAAAGGCTGATATTGGTATTTTCATTGGTTACGCACCCGCAAAGAAGGCATACCGAATCTACAATCGTAAGTCTCGTAAGATCCTCGAAACTATGAATGTTGATTTTGATGAGCTGACAGCAACGGCTTCTGAGCAAAGCATCTCTGAACCCGCACTTCATGAAATGGGACCCAGTAACATTAGTTCTGGTCTTATCCCAAACAACCCTACTTCATCATCATTTACACCACCTTCTAGGACTGAATGGGATACGTTGTTTCAACCGTTCTTTGATGAATTCTTTACTCCTCCAAGTATTGTTGCTCCAGAACCTGAGATAATAGCTCCGGTACCCGAAGTTGTCGCTCCAGCAACCGAAGCACAATCAGATACGTCTGCACCTACAATTGGTCAAGATATACCATCAACTAGTAATTCTCAACCAACACATGTTTCAACTACCCATGTCATGCCTATTGATGATGAAGAGGATGATGATGATCACGATTTGGAATTCGCTCAAATGCGTGAACTTCCATTCTTTGGTGTACCTATTCCCGACCCTAATCAAGCCGGGTCGTCCGCCTCAGAGGAAGCTCCTTCTACAGTTTACTCCAATCCACGGATTCGTGAACATGACACCAAGTGGACAAAGGATCATCCTATAGATTCTATTATTGGTGACCCTAATCGTCCGGTATCCACACGAAGTCAGTTACAAGAAAATGCAATATTTTGTCATTTTGATGCTTTTCTCACTGAAGTTGAACCTAAGACATGGCAAGAAGCTTTTACTCAATCCTGTTGGATAGAAGCTATGCAAGAAGAACTTAATGAATTTATACGTCTTGAAGTATGGGAACTTGTCCCATGCCCGGATCAAGTGCAGTTACTCACTTTGAAATGGGTTTACAAGGTGAAACTCGATGAGTTAGGCGGAATATTGAAGAACAAAGCTCGACTAGTAGCTCGTGGATACAAGCAATTATTGGGCATCGACTTTATGGAATCCTTTGCACATGTTGCCCGTTTGGAAGCTATTAGACTATTCCTCGCTTATTCAGCCCACATGAATATGATCGTCTATCAGATGGATGTGAAGACGGCATTTATTAATGGTGAAATCAAGGAAGAGGTCAATGTTCAACAGCAGGATGGTTTTGTGAATCCTAAATATCCTAATCATGTGTACAAGCTTAAGAAGGCTCTCTATGGGTTGAAGCAAGCTCCTCGCGCATGGTATGATCTATTGTCACAATTCCTTATTACGCAAGGCTTCGCTAAAGGCAAGGTGGATCCCACGCTGTTCATTCAGAAACGAGGTAAAGATATGATTATGGTACAAATACATGTTGATGATATTATATTTGCAGCCTCGACCCAAACCTTATCGGATGAGTTTAGGACACTCATGTCTTCCAAGTTTAAGATGTCAATGATGGCAAGGTATCATTCTTCTTAGGTCTTCAGATATCTCAGAGTCCCAGAGGCATCTTTATCAATCAATCCAAGTATGCCCTTGAATCTCTTAAGAAATATAAGATGGAATCTTGCGACCCCGTAGATACTCCAATAGTGGAACGAACTAAGCTTGATGCAGATCCACATGGAGTTGCCGTTGATCCGACACTGTATCGTGGAATGATCAGTACTCTTCTGTATATCACAGCTAGTCGACCTGATCTTCAGTTTGCTATATTTATGTGTGCTCGGTATCAAACTCGACCTACTGAGTTACACTTGGCCACTGTGAAACGGATCTTTCGATATCTTAATGGAACCATTAATCGGGGACTTTGGTATTCGAAGGACTCTTCGATTGCACTTATGGCATACGCAGATACGGATCACGCGGGTTGTCAAGATACAAGGCGTAGCACGAGTTGAACTTTGCAACTACTAGGAGATCGACTAATCAGTTGGGCATCGAAAAGGCAGAAAAGCGCTGCAATCTCAAGTACGGATGTAGAATACATAGCTATGTCCAGTTGCTGTGCTCAAATTCTTTGGATGAGATCGCAATTAACCGACTATGGTCTAGGTTTCAACAAAATTCTGATGTACTGTGACAACAAGAGTGCAATTGCCTTATGCTGCAACAACGTTCAATTCTCTCCGTCGAATCACATTGACATTCGCTACCACTTCATCAAGGAGCAAGTGGAAAATGGAGTAATCGAGCTTTACTTTGTCCGATCTGAGTATCAATTGGCGGATATTTTCACGAAGGCTTTAGATCGCGCTCGAATTGAATTTTTGGCCGACAAGCTAGGAATGAGAACCTTCTCGCCCGAGACTCTAAAGGAATTGGCAGATGAAGCGAAAGAATAGTGATGGTAAACTATTCTCCGTATCCTTGGTGATCATCTGTATATATTGTTTATATTTTTATCCACAAAAGCAAAATAGAAAAATATAAAACCATATAAAAACCATAAAAATTGAAAAATTCATAAAAATCCAAAAATATTTTTACTTTATTTTTCAAAGGCATGTCTTTTGGTACGATAATATTTACTGCCTTAGAAATGTCGATTAATATTGACACGGCGCCATAAATAGAGTTCGTACAAAAGTTGTAAATATTTCATAAAACATGCCTAAATGGCTTGTAGTTATTTCAGACTGTAACCCAGTTTTCATATTAAAGTCAAGTATTTCTTATGAAAGCTTTGGCTCTCAACGGGAATTAATTTTCTCGGGCAAGGTTTACTTTAAAACCTTGTAGGGGATCAAGTTTACTTTATAACTTGGTCTAACACAAATCTATGTACGTTTCAGTGCATTTATTTGTTAAAACAAGAGAAGTCTTGTTTTTGTGAAGTTATCATCTCTACAACAATAGCTATCTACAATTGGTATCTACATACTCGACGATGCGACTACTCAACCGACGACTACAACTCTTTCAATAGAACACGGGTCAACAATTGAGGGGGAGAAATTGTCAAGCTTTCAGAATCTTTGATACCGAACGTGCCAAGTTCACAAGTTGGTGTCAAGACTACTATACCAATCGTACATGTGGTGTCAAGAGATGACTTCAGATGTGACGAGGCGACCAACATATGCTGACAAGAACCATTTGATCTTATCATATGATGTTCTCATCAATTAGGTCCAACCTTGTCAATTCTTTTTAATATGGTGAATATGTGATTATGTTACAAATCGGTATCATATCTCATACATTTGGTATCATGAAGATCAAACGGACTGCATTTTTCTTCCCAAAACTTTTGTTAAAACTTCATTAAATCAATTGATATTAAAAATATCGATTGGGTTAATATTTTTAATATAGGGGAGAAAATGTTATTTAATATGGGAAATTCTCAAAAATGGTTTGACTTAACGTGATGGCTCATTGTGCGAAATGTTTTCGAATATCGTGGCATATGTTAAGGGGGAGCAAAACGGATTTGCATATCAAAATAGATTTTCATGGTGACATATACTTACCCAAACCCCATTTAATTCACTACGATGAAGATTGTGGTGACATAAGGATGGTAAGATAGGTTAATTCCTATGATTCTTCCAGAACCGGAGGAATCTTCCCAAGGACATTCCATAGCTAGAAATAGTAGTCCTTAGGAAAGTTAGAGAAAAGATTGTGAACGTAGCTGAATGCCGACCAAGTACTTAAGTTAGCACTGGAACAATCACAACAAGGTGCTAGTTATGACGTATTGGTAAGCATTTAAGGGGTTAAAGAATGAAAAAGAATTGTAAAAATAAAGGGTGTAAAGAAAGAAGCCCTCCTTACAACCTTAGGCAGAAACCGGGTCAAAACATTTGCTATTGAGATCATTTTAATGATGCTCGATATTGAAGATAGACATCATGGACCCAGTGATGCCAAGCACAACCCATCCCAGCTAACTCAGATATCTCTCAAAAGATATTTGTTTTAATCACACGGAGACAACGCATTTCTATTGATTTATTCACTCCGAATAAATTGGTATTGAAATGGTGGCACTCCTCTCCAGCCTCTGATCACTAAAATCCAAAGTGCACGATCGAGTCTAGAGCCATTTGAGATCATCAAATATCTCATTAGGACACACTTTCATAATTCCTTGCTTCTTCACACACTGTGAAAAGTAAGAAAGATATTAAGAGTCCTACGCAAAATCTTCATGATCTTGCCTGAACATCCGAGTAATATGACAGTATTTAAAATGAAGATGGAAATCCTTCTTGAGTGAATATCAAAAAGCTCATGGTAGGTGACTTGTGCGATTCTTTATGAATCAAGCTTGTGATAACTGGAAAGCAATAGTGGTTTAATTCTTAACTGAATTTAAACACGTTCCAGGCCTCTACGCAATATCTTAGTGATCTTGCCAGAACACTCAGAGTGATACCTTAGTGTTCACAGGATGAGTGGAAATCCTTCTAGTGTTAACCTCAAACAGCATTTGGTAGGTAACTTGCAAGATTCAATATGAATCAAGCTCGTGACAACTAGAAAGCAACGATGGTGCGATTCTTTAATGAATCAAACTTGTTCCAGGAATCAGAATTGACGGCTTCAATCACGCGGATAATTTTATTCAAACGATTCACTCTTTACGTTCGCAGTCAGCTTTGGACGATCGAGTAAAGAGAACGGGTTTACCCGCGAAATCTTGTCAAGGAGATTTTTAATTAAATCTACCAGCCACAAGTACGATATTTTATATCGTCCAACGGTGTTCACCGACCGGAGGTAAAATGCTACCGAATTAGAATGAAATGTTCAAAGCCATTTCGTTCGTGTCTACTTATGTTGCTGCATTTGAAGACGGTGGCGTTGCGGGATCCAAGAAGAAGTCGTCCCCGCATACATATACTTTATGCACTTAATACCTCATCTAATTCAAGAAAGCCTAAAAGTTAAGTCTTCCGCTGTATCGAACTCTGAAGCTTTCAAGAATTACTAAGGTATAATTATGTGGGACGTGAGGTCACGAAGAGGCGAAGATCACAAGTGATGGGTGCTCAAGATTGATATCAATGATCACATCAGCATGTTCACCTAAAAAGAAAAAGAAAAAAAAGATGAAGACTACGAGCTCAAGACAAGCATAGTATGCTAGGTTTATCTCATTATTGTAACTTGGGTAATGCCCTTGTTTGGAGTGACCTCCCTTAGGGGGAGATTGTTGGAAATACGTTTTACATATTAAGAAGGATCGGTCACTCCAACAATAGTCCATGTAATAGCTCGTAGTTTAGTTACTTATCTTTATTTAACAAACAAACCCAAGCCTAGCCTACAACATTGTAGGCCGGCCCAAATGTAAGCCCAAGCCCATGTCAAGGGCTTGGGTATATAAACCCTCTCCTTAGATGGAGAGGGTGTGTGGTTATTCATTTTACACATAGTAAACTTTTGTTTCTCTCTCTAGAATTGTGTGAAATCCACCATCTCTCTATCTCAAAGTACCAAGGCTTCACCCTCAGTCTTGGCAAGTATGTGTGAATTGTAACCCCATCATCAGGGGCGGACCTAGGATTTTAAAAAGGGTGTTGCCCAAAAAAATGTTAGATCAACTAAAATTACGTCGTTAGAAACTAAGGTAACACAAAAGATTTTGGGTGTTGCACATACTAAAAAAAGACAATGTTAATTTTTTTCACTTCGTGACCCCAAAATGGGTGTAGCCCGTGCCACATCTGGCTCCTATGTGGGTCCGTTAATGCCCATCATTGATTGCTAGGGTACCTCGTCCCAAGTTAATATTAGCTCCACAAGTTCTTAGAAAGGGTCTTCCTAATAGCAATGGAAGATCCTTGTCCTCCGAAATATCCATGATTATAAAGTCCACCACGTAAGCTGGGAATCCAATTTGGACTCTTACATTTTTCACCAAACCCTAGGTTTAGCTTGAGTGTTGTCAACCATGGTCAAGTTGGAAAATTATGAAACCGGGTTGCTCAAACCAAGCTTTTGATATATGGCAAAGGGCATTACACTTACACTAGCCCCCGTGTCAACCAATGCATCATATGTCGTTATACCATTGATCATGATTGAAAGAACAAAGTTACCGGGATCCGACATCTTTTTAGGTAGTCCATGTTCTATGATTCTCTCCTTAACACTCTCATTGAACTCTTTGTCCTTCAAACAAGCTCTTCCCATTTCAATCTCGTCATAATTTCTCCTATAACTCATGTAATTATCCAAAACCTCCACAAGGGTTTTGGTTCCTTTAGTTCCGCTTCCTTTTTATCCAAAATTATTCTCACTCTCTCTTTTTGTTTCTTAGAAAGAGGATAAGAAAGTGGCGATAGGTTAGGAAAAAAATGTGGAAGGAGATCCTTGCTTATAATCTGGTTGTGTTGGCATGTATTGATTTGGAGTGAGCTTATTGGCCTCAAAATTCTTATTTCGTTTTGCTTTCCCCATTTTCACTATCTCACTTTCATTCTCATTTCTTGGTCCATCTTCTACCAAAAACTCTATGTAGTCATCCTTTTCTCCTTTTAGCATATACAAGTTTACCACAAGAATGCCTTGCTCAAAATCCTCCATGCAACGGGTCTCCCATAGAAATCTGTAACCAAAAACCACCGACGGTTCCCCAATATCAGCATGGTCTATGATATAAATGTCTATCAAGAATACGTACCCATGGATGTCCATTCTCACCTCGTGCACTACTCTTCTTCCATACTCCGTATACCCCATCCGCACAAAACCTAGCTTGTTGAGCATCTCCTCCGTCATGTAATTGCCCGGATAAGTTAAGTTTAGTTCCTTGTCCCATGCCCCTTTGATTATCAATGTTGCATGGTATGGAAAATCTCATCAATGGTTCGATGTGTGATCGGTACGGTACACGTCGAAAGATTGCTTTCTGACATCCATCTTCATTCACTAGCACGCTTTTATGTGGCAAAGCTTCCCATAGCTCCTTTTCCTCCTTGGTTTTCTCAACTCGAGTGATGCTCGATTGACACTCATCACTTAACTCTCCCTCTAGATCATTGAGGTAGGCGTAAATTTCACTTAAGGAATCCATTTCTATAATAAAACTAAAATAACACAATACAAAATCACAGATGTTAGCGTTAGCGTTAGTTGATAATGGTACACTAACTATAAGAACATTTAATTCAAACCTAGCATATGTTATACAAACATCCAACTACACATTCAAACAAATTATACAAAAAAAAAAACTTTTTTTTAACAAACATGAGAAGCCGGCCGACAACTAGAAAAGTCGGCGGCCATGGTGCGACAGATTGAGAGAAGCCGATCCGCTAGGTTAAGAAGCCGGCGGTCGGTTTCCAATAGTTCGAGAGGAGACGATTGGCAAGTGGAGAAACCGACCGGCTGCAGCAAACCTACAGAATTTTTTTTTTGATTTTTGATTTCTTTTTAACTATAATTTTCTAAATTTTTCTAAACACATTTTTTAAAGTTTTTCATTAAACAAACTAGAACAAACAAACTAATAACACATTATTTAAAGATTAATCAATCAAGAGCTTGATCCATACACTAGCTTATTGCTTTTAACTCCTTTTTTTTCTACTACTATTAAGGCTATGAACTCATGGTATATGCAATGTAATGACATCAAATAAGCATAAGATCATGTTATTACTCAAACATTATTCAAAATCACAAAATTCCTAAACTTTAATATTTTATTCAATTTTTATTTAGACTAAAAACTAAATTTTTAACACCACTACTATTTTGTAATGATTATAACATGAAAAATTAACAAATCCCCGACAGCAGCGCCAAAAACTTGATGCGCGTCTTGCACTCCCTAGTTTTAAATTTATAAACAAGACTTATTAACTCATTAACAACGCATACGAGCTAGAGATGGCAAAAAAACTCCGAACCCGATGGAGGATCCGATACCCGAATCCGATTTGACCCGGGATTCCCGAGTTGACCGGTTATGGGGATGGGGATGGGGATTCCTCGTTAGTAAAAAGAGGGTATGGAGGCGGGGATGGAAATACCCTTGGTTCCCCAAACCCGTCCCCGGACCCGCCCTCGAATATCTTTATTCTACATATATATTTATATATCTTGTATGTTTCAAATATCTATTAGATATTTGAAACACTATCAATCGATGGTTAATATCTCCTTTGACACTAACCTTCTAGGACGAGCTCTTGTGTGTTAATTTTGTTATTATTAATACTGAGCATGATTGGCATGAATGTTAATCTCGTTAATGTTGTTTGATATTACCGTATTATGTTATTCGTAATGGTTGCATCATTTGAAACATAGTTTAAATGCTAATTGTGTAACGGGAAAAAAAAATCCCCGATTCCCATTAGAGATCCCCGTTCCCCGCTAGGGATGGGGATGGTATGTAGTTAGTAATCCCCGATGGGGATGGGGACGGGGATGGGGATGGATATTTAACTTTGGGGATGGGGATGGTAGCAACCATTCCTCGCAAACCCGGCCCCATTGCCATCTCTAATACGAGCAATTATACTTGTTCAATTGTAGCAAAGTCAGGATAGTCAAGGTCGTCCCATGGGATTTGCGTATATACAAAACATGGAAATGGTGTAAGTAATAGGGTTGTCACTATCGTTATTACCGCTAGAATAAATATGGTAAAAGAAATCATAACTAAAAGTAATACTTGTGTGAATTATATTTCATCTATAGGAGAGATCAAATATGTGTGGTTAACAACTATGAATCACAAATCTAAAGTATATGAACTTTATTCCATGGTGTATTTCATAAAATCCATATTAACAAGTTGAATTAGACAAGCCCTTTCGACCTATGATCATCTATTTCAACCTATTGTAATTACCATTTACTTGAAAAGATTAAGAGATAAGTTTGGTTTGAATAGGTCCTTTCTACCTATACCCAAGATAAATATTTTGACAAGTTCCTTCAACCAACTCGTCTTGGTGAGTGTCAAACACTAAGAAACCAAATCGACTCATGCATAAATCATTTTGAGCATAGTTTACCGAAAATCCTTTCGACCTTTAGATCCAATAAAAACTATATTTCATTGATTATCAAAACATGTTTTAGGAGTTTATCAACCATAGAAACCTAATTATATATTCTCAATCATAATTCAAACTCTCCTTTAGAACCCATGTTCATCACACATGCATATCACACTACTCGGCTACATTTCATCATAATTCATCATCATATTAAACATTCAACAATACTTAAATTAAACTTAGAAACAGTTCAAGTATAAGAGTTTTACAACAAGGTTCTTCAATCACAAAATGACTAACACTAGAATTTATAGCAATTCCCAGCCTCCAATTGAGCAATCAACCACCAACTAAATTCCCACTACTCAAAATTCGTCCTTCCTATGAGGATCAACAGGGTTTAATTATCTTTTGGGTTAAGTAGTAATGGTGTTCTAACCTTTGTTAAGGGTTAGAATTATTATAAAAGCAATCACACTTACAACCATAGTCTTAGGGTCTAATTTATACATGAAATAACCTTGGAGAAGAGGGAAAAACGTCCATAAAGTGTTATGGGATGGAAATGATCATCCTCCCATTGATTGTGTAAAGTAATGTTTAAATCTTAATTAACAAAATTTGTTTTTGGAGTTGATGGCGGTATAAAAAGTAGCCGGCCGTCTTTTGACTTGGCCGACGGCTTCTTTTCCTTGGTTGGCTTGCAACCATTTGACTTGGCTGCCATCTCTTTTTGTTGCTGCCTACTTCCTCACCATATTTTCCTTATCTCTTCTTTAGTCCTTATTCTTTTGTTCCTTTCTTCGTTCATTCTTCCAAACTTTCCAAAACACTTATTCCTTTTATTATTCATCATACGAGAGCTATAGAAAACTAGAAGGGAGGTTGAATAGTTTTTACAGATTAGTTTTAATTATCTTTATAAACTTTTTTGTGATTGTAAAAGATATAGATGACTTGTTGATTAGTAATGTAAATGTCTTGAAACAATAAGTAAACAAACCACAATGCAAGATTATTTCTAGTGGTTCGGCCTACCAAGATCTCACTTATCTTGCCCCTACTTCCACTCCTCGAGTATCTACTCGAGAGTTCTAATTCACTAGCAAACGAGTCACCTTTACACCGGTGGAGAAAACTTCACTTTACAAGCTTACAATCTTAAACAACACCGAAGTTTAAGATCTCTTGATCTAAAGGCACAACAACACCTCCTTATACGTATATTACACTTTATGGTTTACAATACCAACCACACTTTATACAAGTAGATAGATGAATAGGTACAAAAATGGTGATAGTGTAGGTAACGCTTAACACTTTCACGCAGTGTGAAGCCTTGAAGGATCAAAGCTTAGACTAGAGGTTTTCTCGTGACCGATCTTTAGTTGAACAATGATCTAATCACAAGTAAGAAGAGAATTAAACAAGATAGATTAGAGAGTTAGTTATATACTGACTTTAGAGAGAATATTAGATAGCAAGGGGTGATTTAGAAGCTTTGACAAAGGCTCAATTTATAGGCAGTCTGCCAGAACCCCTCAGACCCTTCACTATTGGGTCCGCCGGGGTCAAAGCTGACTTTTGTAGCCTCATAAATGTTTGTCCAAGACTTCAAGCAATCAACTTAATCTACTTGGTTTGACTTTAATTTCTGACATTGAAAGTCAATTATTGACTTTGGGGAGACAACTTTCATCATTTTATGCTTATACAAGTTAAGTTATTTTTGTAAAACATTTTTGTATAAACCTATATGATGCTTACAGTTTCTAACTGTTGGGTCAGTGTTTACTGACCCTGAAGCAACTCTAGGATTTGAATATAAAATCCCCCTAAGTGTTTCATGCTCAGCAGTAAGGCCAGTCTGCTGAAGGATGACCAGAGGAACAAAGTTCCTACTGAAGACTTTATAGCTGAAGAAAGTTCAGCACTCCCCTTCCAGTTAACTTAGAAGACAAAGGAGTCTTCGCTTCAAATACTAGGCGGTCTAGTTGTTGAAGAACAAGGACTGAAGAAGGGCTTTCAGTTCAGTTTGGCTTGACAATACCAAACTGAATGATGTCGATCTCCTCTAGGATAATGAAGACTCTTCAGTATTCTGATGGTTTGCATTAGGCGGGAAAAGATAACTTTAAGTCAAAGTAGGTTGCTTGTATACTTAGATATAAGTACAACCTTTATCTTTTCTAGAATAGTTTAATATGTACTTTGTACTGTTTATCCAGCATGGGCATCAACCACCCACTAGATAAACCCATGCATTGAAACATGCAAAATGCAAGCTGATAGAGGCTCTTTTTTGTATGGTTCAGAATTAATCTCGGAATCTTCTCGAATTGATTCACAACTCAAAGTGGAATGATTTGTTCTTGGTGACAAATAGTGGGTTTGGTTATATATGTTACTAAGAAGGTCAATGCGTAAGGTAATTAAAAATAAACTAGAAGCAATTAATTAATAAAAGTAAAACTTGAATACAAATTAAATAAAACAGTAACGGTAAATAACCTTAAAAATGCTTGATTCGGAATATGCCTTGATCCGGAATAAATCAGACACAAAGCTCTATGCGGAATAAATAAGCTCTATTCGGAATAAATGTGCTATGCGAATAAAAATCTCTATACGGAATAAATGCTGCTACTCGAAATAATTGGTTCTATCCGGAATAAATGTGGCTACTCGGAATATATGCCATCCGGAATAATATGGCTACTCGGAATATTAGTGTTACTCGGAATATTATGCTATTCGGAATACTGATGCTATGCGGAATAAATGTTCTACCCGGAATAACACTCTATTCGGAACAATTTGCTACTCGGAATAATAAGGCTATGCGGAAGAAAAGAGTTATCCGGAATAAATGCTTATGAGGAATAATGAGGCTATTCGGAATAACTGGCTTACTCGGAATAAAAATATATTCCGAATAAAGGAAGCTGATCCGGAATATATAAAATATTCCGGATAAAGGACACTGATCCGTGCTATTCGGAATAATTGGGAATGAAGAACAGTAAACAGCGAGAAAACAGGGGAACACGAATTTATCAAAAATCAACCAAGTTTTTAACCAAATCTTAAACAAAACTAATAAAAAAATCATCTACTAACCATAAACATCAAATCCCAATCATAAAAACACAAAACCCACTAACTTTTAAAGATCAAAATCAACTAAATAAGAACTTTAGAACTTTGACTAAAAAGATGAAGATGAACAAGATGAATGAAAAGATTGTATTGATGATTAAGGTTTAAACAATCAAAAGAAAGGATTAAAACTACAAGATTTGTGAACAAACAAGAATCAAAATCGCCAAACACCCTAATGGTGTTGGTGATACCTACGAACAAGAAGGAAAGAAAAGAGAAAAACAAAAACTAAAACTGACTAAAAAGTGTGAAGGAGAATTCTTTATATAGTCCTAGTGGTTGGTTGGTGAGTGGGCTTCTCCCTTTCTTCTTGTCTTCTCGTCTTTTTAGAAAAGTTGACGTTTTCGATTCTGATTCGGGATTTGTCGACGATTAAATTCAACTCGTCTTTTAATTTCTTCGTTTAATAGACTTGAGTTTCTTCGACATATGAAAATCTTCCATCTTTGGTCCTTTTCTTCGATAAATCTTCAAATAGGCCCATTGACTTCAAATCTTTTGCATCTCTTGGACAATAGACTTCGTCTTGAGTCTTTTTCCTCGATAAAACCCGTGCAATCCCATGTTTTCTTCACTATTCATCCGGTTGACTCTGAAAACACAAAAACCACGCATAATTCCAAACAAATGATATTAAACACGCGTTTTGGTCTTGTTTTAGTAAGAAATAAGTGGTAAAAGGATGGGTGTTTTCACACCTATCAAATCCCCTACACTTAACCATTGCCATGCCCTCATGCAATGCTTAGTGATAAAGCAATTTTACACTCTTCTCATAATCAATCAACCTTGGCCTTATTAAAATACTACTAAACAAAAATTAAAGTACTAAGAGAAATTAAAACTTTAAAGCAAACAAAAGGATAGAAAACCATTTTCACTTGAAAATAGCTATATGGAAATAACTTGCAAAGAGATCAAGGACTTACATTAGGGCTTTGGTGCTGCGAAGATTTATCACCCTCAAGTTTCACGTTCCCCATACTAAGCTTAGAAACGAGATCATTGTTATTATAAGTTAGCAAATCAAACACTTACACACATGGCTTAATTATATGCTTAAACTCCCTTATTCCTAGGTGTATCTCTTATATTTTATTTTTGTCTTAGAATGATCATGAAGATGCATTTTTGGACTTATTTCGATAGTTTATTTAGGCTGAAAGCAAAGTAGGACGATTTGATCAATAGTTAGCTAAAGGACAAAATCTCTTAAAACCGCTTCTCGGGATATCAAAAAGTTCATATCTTGGCATAACTCGGTTCACGATTTGAGACCTTTCTCGGGCCGATATTTGGCATGTGCTTCATACTTAATATCTTGAGAGACGTTCTTGAGATAATGGTCTTCTCATCGTTAATAGAGTTTCTTCACATGGAGACTTTTGAGGGGTACTCCAACTTTGTTGACCACGACTTCATGATTATTTTTTCAATCTCTAATTGGGATTTTGAGATACAACGATCCGCCTTCTTTTCGGACTTGAATCTATTTATCCTCATACCTTGTTAGGGTCTTTTCGGATAGACTTCTCCATGATCTTTATAGGAGTTGATTGCTTTTCGTCGTGAGTCTTGATCCTTCATATTGATTTTGGTAATAATGCTTTTCACATCACCTTGGATCTTTAGCAATAAGATTGAATCCTCATGCCTTGTTAGGCCTTTTCGGACTCGCCAATCTTCGCGCCCCGCTTCATAAGTTATGCCTTGGCTATGAACTCTCATCATTACCGAGCAACTTTTAAACGATCTTGGGCTAGAAGCTAAGTAACTTTTCAAATCGTACGACCTTACTTATTGCAGATAAATTATTAGCAAGTGATGGGAGAATAGGCAAATAATTACACCAAGTGAGCTTGTGCAAGAATACCGACTTATAATTGATTCTATCATTTCTCGTTCTCCACAATTTAAAATGTAAAACCCGCATGCTTTTATCATGAATAGTACCCTTAAGATCGTACGTACTAGATTAAAACTTTCCTTTTATAGTACGATTACGTTTAGGTGTTAGGATTTTACGTATTACGTACGTGTTAGAACACGATATTTATTACGCACGAACACGCAATAATTATTTAAACAATAATTAATCACGAACATGCGATCATGAAATCACGAACGTAATTAAATCATGAACTATTATTAATTACATATATATATTTATTACGAGCGTAAATAAATATATTAGGTCACGGTAATTATTTAACGAGAACACACAAAACGCGAACACAAATAAACACGAACAAACACGTAAAACACGAACACGAGAACACACTTATTAATTAGACCCGGAAAATGATCGGGTTACCCCATGTGGGCCCATATGCCACGAAATTAGGAAGGAGGATGGGCCAAGCCCGTCAAAATTTACTAAAAGGAGGTTAAGGAAATTTACACTACTCATTTAACTTTACAGAAGAGTTTTACAAAAAAACCTAAAATCCTCCTCCTCCTTCTTTTTCTCCTTTTGGTCGCCACCCTCAAACAACACCAAAGGGGTGTTTGTTGATCTTTGATCTTGGAATTCTTGTTGGTGTTCGTGTTTGTTCATTGTTACTTAGATCCACGCACTCGGTAATCCTTTTAAACCTTTTTCTTTTGATTTAATCTTTTAATTAATTAAGAACATGTTATGTTTTTCATAAAACCTAATTAAATCATAGATCTAACATGAATTTGGGTTTGAATAAAATCAAAAGTAATGTTTTAGGGGTGTTTTGTTTTAGCCACAGCCTACACCGAACCCGAGAGGGTCTCGGTTTGGCTACACAACCACCACCGAGAACATATGGTCCCGGTTGGTTGGTGTGGGTCCCACGGCAGCATCAAGACAAGGGGTACCCCGATTTGGTTCGGGGTATGGTGTCGATTTCATGTCCGGTTCATGGTTCTTAGTCAAGATCCGGTTCATGGTGTATGTTTAGTTTATTTTTATTTTTATGATCTTATGTTAAAATTAAATTAATAATATGACATGATTAATTTAATAACATGAATTAGGTTATTTTAATTATTAAAATCATGAAATTACTAACCTAAGTATTTTATATTTTTAAGACTTATAATTAATTAATTATTTAAAAACAATGGTTATAATTAATTAATTAACATGACTTAGGTTATATTATTAATAAATAATAATACACGTTTTAACCTAAGTATTTAACCTTATTTA
Source organism: Glebionis coronaria (assembly GCA_025667525.1). NCBI lineage: Eukaryota > Viridiplantae > Streptophyta > Magnoliopsida > Asterales > Asteraceae > Glebionis > Glebionis coronaria. The sequence goes on from CM046877.1 coordinate 219,128,340, forward strand.
GTTAAAAACATGTTATACTTTAATTAAATATTTTAACCTATAGTTTATTTTAATTACATGAAATAATTAATAAACTATACATTATATCATATGACTTAGAAAATAATCATGAAAATGCTTAGGCTTATATACTTAGCTTATTTAACCAGCTTAATTCTAATTATGGAAGCTTTCTATTTTTAGGAACTTAATTAAATAAGGCAGCTAATCTATTTATGGAAACCTCCTATTTTTAGAAACTTATTTATTTCAGACAGGTAATCTATTTATGGAAACTTATTTAATTAAGGCAACTGATCTATTTATGGAAATTTCTATTTTTAGAACCTTATCTATTTTAAGCAGTAATTCTATTTTTGGAAACTTTGTATTTTTGGAAACTTTCTATTTTTGGAAACTTTCTATTTTTGGAAACTTTCTATTTTAGGAAACCTGCTATTTTTGGGAAGTTACTTATTATTACACAGTAAGTATAATAATACATGAAATACCAGAAATACTTAATCAGATTAAACAGAATATAAGATAAACACAGTTTAAGGCTTTAAACAGTAAAACATGGTAAGAACATATAGAATAAGCTAAGACATGACATAAAATCAGCTACGTATTTAGAAAGCAGATACTTATTCATGTATGTATTTATGTAGCACTAGTGATACGGAAGTAGGATTCCGCTTAGTTCATCTTCTTCGTTCACTGGACATAAGGTACGGATTCCCGTCCTTTCAGTATGGACATTCTTTCCTTATTAGGATTCCCCGTATGCAGCCAAATGTTTTCCCGTAGTATAAGTTACGTGTTTGATTGCTTATGTTTAATTAAGAATACCTATAGCCATATACATGCATGACTAGTTTCACCTAGTTATGGAGGTACCATAACCATAACATTAGAGGCACTGATGTTATGACTTCACCACGACGGAGTGATTGCTCGTGGCGTCCCTTCAGCTTTCGGCCATATTTGTATATTTATCATGTGGGGCGTATGGGTGCATCCTAGTTACATGTTTTCAGTCAGGATTTCATGGTGAATGTGGTGTGTGCCTTGCATCCTTCACAAGGAGCTCATCCCTCCTACTCAGAACCAGTATATTAAATTAGAGGCAGCCCCTCTAATTTGCATGATGAGGTCACCCCTCCAATTATTCATGCACGGTGGATTTTCATGACCTATATTGGCTAATGGTAAAATACGTTAAACCGTTTTCATAAGATAAACATAAGGCTTTTCAAACTATAAAACCAGTTTTAGGAACATGTTCCAGGTTTTCTAGGACTTATACATTTTCGCTGCTATTAAGTCTCTATTATGTTTTAGTCACTTATACTATGTCTATATCCGTGCACTGAGCATTTTGCTCAGCCTTTACTTTCCTTTCCATGTCCCAAAACGGCAGGTACCCTAGGAAAGACTCGAGCATTTGGAGGACGTGCATAGGATGGAAGCTGCTAGAGACTTCTTTTCCTTTTTGCCTTCATATACTTATGCTTGTTTAGTCTTTCATTCGTTTCTTTTGCTTTATTATGTTTTGGGCTTATGTTTGGGAACCGATGTTTGATTCCGGTTATCCTTATGGTCATGTAATGTTTTATACATTTATCCTTGTATACTTTGATGACACGCCATAATTACGCGTGACATTCCATTATCAAAATGGGGTGTTACAATTATGGTATCAGAGACAAGGCTTCGACCTGTAGGCTCTAAAACTCGACCTGTGACTAGTGGGTAGTCACCAGGAGCTTCCTAAGCCAACGCTTGGCATTCTACGTATTGACGTTTTCAGTGCATTGTTGTTTTAACCATGATGTTTTCAGCACCTTGAGGTTTTAACCTTGATGTTTTCATCGATATTGTTTTACTAATATGGATGGACAACCGTCTTTCATATTTTGTTATGTGTCATTGTTTCATGCATAACGTTCCTCGTGAACTGTGGCTATGTGGACTGAACCCCAGTAGTTCATAATTAGTCACATAAAATTTTTTTCTGATAAATTTTGATGGATGAGTTTCATTTATTTATGTTCATGTATCATTGTTGCAGGGATTATGACTAAGTAATGGTTGGTACAGGATTGGCCCTATTTAGTCGCATGTGCTTTTATCGAAACTTTTAACTTTGGGACCGACCCATAGGCGTCCCCTCGCCATGTCTTTTGTTTTAGGACCGACCCATAGGCGTCCCCTCGCACATATAAAGGTTTTTATAAACTACATTACGCATTCATGCACTGTTTTTCATGCATAAAATTTTTCTCATGATTTAAATTGGCATAAAAAAAATTTTCATGTCCCCTCATAAGTTACTATGTTTTTATGTCAAGTATGTTTTCATACTGTCATGGTTAACTTCAGTTTCATGCTGATTATGTTATACACTTCTTCATGATAGATGGTTTCATGTTTCTTCATGATAATTCCGTCTTCATGTTGATTATGTCTTACACCTCTTTTGTTATTTACGCTGTCCTGCAAGACATTGTTATATTTCATTGAATCCTGCTTTCATGATAGTCATGGTTGGTTTTCATTGATCATGCTGTCAGGCAAATCATCGTTGAATTTTGTGTAACCACACTTTAACGTTTCCGTTACAACCAGAATGATGTCTATGATAATACTGCCAGGTTATCATGATGGTTTTCCTAACCGTTAACCGATATACTTTCCTTAAATCATGACAAATGATCGACCCCATACCGATCATTTCATGTGCATTCCACGTGTACTCCACGTACCGTATTTCATGTGTATTACACGTACCTTAAATCCATGTAGATTCCACTTGCAATACTTCACGAGTATTCGCTAGTCGGTTCTGATTCACCTCAGGCGTATTTTCTATTGCTAATATTCTACAAGGTTGCTGATGCCGCTCATAACTTGGAGATGTTACTAAAGGTTGATGCTGCTGACGTCCGGAGACGCTACGAGATGCGGATGTTGTTCACAACCTGGAGATCCTACTAGACGAAGACAAAGGCGTCGGAGCAAAGCAATTGGACGAGAAGATGCTTCGCCATCAGACAATTTCCATCAATCATTGTCCCTAATTCTTAGTTACATGTCACACGTCATTCGGCTGTCATTTTAGCCATATGAGTGCAAACCGGTACCAGCCGGCCACTCAGCTGAATAGTTACATGAATCACGGTCATGAGAATGACCGTCATGGAACTGACAGACAAGACGATAGTAACCACTACTATGACAGAACTATCCTAAAAATCGCAACCGAGGCTCCGGTCGCGGACGTGATCAGACATACAAAGGATCAGTAGTCCAACCGATCCGCCAAGTCTGGCATAATAACCTAATATTGTAGTTCTATGGAATTACGTCTCGAGACACATGTCAAGACATCAGTCAAGACACATGTCTCACGTATACTTTCTGAAGACACATGTCAAGACATCAGTCAAGACACATGTCTCACGTATACTTTCTGAAGACACATGTCAAGACACCAGTCAAGACATATGTCATGCTGATAGTTCCAAGAAACGAGTCAAGACACATGACTCACGTCCAACTATGGAACATTTCTAAGAAATTCAGGATACCCTCCAAGGGTATATCCATTTGGTTGTGCCATGTATTAAGCAGGCCACAAGAATTTCAATACCATTACCGGCATATCAGTGAGAACTGTCACGTTTCCGATGTCACTTTCTTTCTTGTAACCATAAATCATTGATTCATGACCATGAAGGACGCCTTTCGTATTCCCACGTATACGAAGGTTTTACTTCAGCTTAATGATGAGATCCAAGTTTCTAACGCATTTCCTCGGACAGACACGAGATGAATTTTATCCTAATTATGGACTATGAACAGCACACCATGCTACGATTCATAATTATGTACAGTAATGTTCAGGCTCCTGAATACATTCAGCTTGATTTTCCATCAGGAAAATCTGTACAATTATTTATGCTTACAAGCATGTGCGTTGTTAGCCATGGTCGCTAAAATTTTCTAGCTGTCAGTAAGACACGACTACTTAAGTCCTTTTACGCATAGCCAGTTGATAATTCCAAAATCTTCCTATACATTCCAGAAGAACCTACAAGGAGAAGAATGGTACCACGAGATTATGTGTCGACTACCGTCGATTTAAATAAATCACCATTCATGACCGTTATTCTCCTCCACGTACAGACAACATGTCCAATCGACCTTAGAGTGTTAATCACTTTTCCAAGATCGAACTCATGATCATGCTGCCAACAGTGATGAGTGAAAGAGCAGGACATGTCCATGACTGCTATTCGTACACGACTCGGTCATGCTAGATTTATGATTCTGAATTAGTCTCATCAATGCTCCAACGGCATTATAAGAATGAGTTTCCATGAACTCATAGTAAATTCATCAGTGTTTTCATTAAGGATAACCTGATTTCCTTTAAGCCTAGAGAAGAACAGGAAGACCATATCTGCACTATGTTGCAAATTCTATGACAAGAGAAATTCCACCCTGAAAATTTCCTATATCAGTTCTGGTTGATTACAGTGACACGCTGGATCACATGGTTGCATGGTTAATCTTACCATGACTCAACTTATGCGTAAAGGAGGGAACCGTACATTACATTAGGTGTTCTAGAAAATCCTACGCTAAGAGAAGTTTGGATTCATAGACTCAGAGTTTCGTAAACTCCTATGTAACAAGTTCGATGAAGCAAGATACAGTTACGTTCATATCTAAGTACCTGACATACCAACAGGTTAAGATAGGACACCAACAAACTGGGATGTTTTCATCATCTGAAATTGTGAATTGAAATGGGACAAGATCTCCACGGATTTTGGTTACCAGTTTAACGCAAACTTAGAAGAAGCATGATGCTATCTGGTTTATTGCAAACAGTTTGATCAAGTCTGCAAAATCCTTACATCCGCAAGGATTTCAGAATCGACAGATTGATCGGACATGTTCCAGCCAAGGCTCATCCGATCACTTGGCAATCCCTCAGTCATCGGGTCAGACAAAGATTCATAATTGTGCTCCTTATTTACTTCACGCCTTCATTCTAATTCCACGACTTGCTTTCGCGCTCGCGTTCATGACACTATTCACGTTCATGATCGTATCTGGGCTTAAGATTTTACGTTCATTTCGTTCTGGGAAGTTTTGCAAGAACTTGAGAGACCAGACCCAAGTTTAGTATAACTCTCCATCATCAGATAGACGTTTCACGTCATATTTCACGTCTCACCTTGTAGCGTTTGGCGTTACCGCCATTATATTCTATGATCACGATATGTTTCACATGTCATGTTCATTCCATGTTCCTCATATCATGATCAAGATATGTTACACGTATCATGGATCACGATATGTTTACTCATACTACACTCGCCATATCTTCACGTAGCACGTTCAAAATTTTTCACGTATCACGTTCAAAATTTTTCACGTACTATGTTTCTTTGTGTCTCGCGCATCGTTTCTAATTATCAGTTAATTCAGATTGTCTTGCATCGTAACGTTTTAGTTGCCCTTATACGTTAAATTTTTTTCCCTCGATCGATTTAGGGGATCTACCTTAAGTTGATAACCAAGAACTTCTTCGTATTTCAAGTCAAGGTCAAGAGGACCCAGATTTATCATTAGTGTCAGGATCTTCTGAAGGAACCGTTCCAAGAGGGAGGCCACTTGGAAACGGACAAGTTCATCCGGACTTTTATCCGTTTTTCTCTTATCAACTATATATGTCCTTTCAGTCACGTCACGTTCCATGTCCTTTCAAGACATGTCACGTTCCGCGTTCCTTCTGCCAGGAAACCCGCACGTTCAATTATCTTACATACCCTCTCAGTTTGATTCGGGTATGTTTCTCTCTCAGTTAGGTTACCTATAATTCGGGGACGAATTATTCTTTTTAGGGGGAAGAGTTGTAAAACCCGCATGCTTTTATCATGAATAGTACCCTTAAGATCGTACGTACTAGATTAAAACTTTCATTTTATAGTACGATTACGTTTACGTGTTAGGATTTTACGTATAACGTACGTGTTAGAACACGATAAGTATTTATTACGCACGAACACGCAATAATTATTTAAACAATAATTAATCACGAACATGCGATCATGAAATCACGAACGTAATTAAATCATGAACTATTATTAATTACATATATATATATTTATTACGAGTGTAAATAAATATATTAGGTCACGGTAATTATTTAACGAGAACACACAAAACGCGAACACAAATAAACACGAACAAACACGTAAAACACGAACACGAGAACACACTTATTAATTAGACACGGAAAATGATCGGGTTACCCCATGTGGGCCCATATGCCACGAAATTAGGAAGGAGGATGGGCCAAGCCCATCAAAATTTACTAAAAGGAGGTTAAGGAAATTTACACTACTCATTTAACTTTACAAAAGAGTTTTAAAGAAAACCTAAAATCCTCCTCCTCCTTCTTTTTCTCCTTTTGGCCGCCACCCTCAAACAACACCAAAGTGGTGTTTGTTGATCTTTGATCTTGGAATTCTTGTTGGTGTTCGTGTTTGTTAATTGTTACTTAGATCCACACACTCGGTAATCCTTTTAAACCTTTTTCTTTTGATTTAATCTTTTAATTAATTAAGAACATGTTATGTTTTTCATAAAACCTAATTAAATCATAGATCTAACATGAATTTGGGTTTGAATAAAATCAAAAGTAATGTTTTAGGGGTGTTTTGTTTTAGCCGCAGCCTACACCGAACCCGCGAGGGTCTCGGTTTGGCTACACAACCACCACCGAGACCATATGGTCACGGTTGGTTGGTGTGGGTCCCACGGCAGCATCAAGACAAGGGGTACCCCGATTTGGTTCGGGGTATGGTGTCGATTTCATGTCCGGTTCATGGTTCTTAGTCAAGATCCGGTTCATGGTGTATGTTTAGTTTATTTTTATTTTTATGATCTTATGTTAAAATTAAATTAATAATATGACATGATTAATTTAATAACATGACTTAGGTTATTTTAATTATTAAAATCATGAAATTACTAACCTAAGTATTTTATATTTTTAAGACTTATAATTAATTAATTATTTAAAAACCATGGTTATAATTAATTAATTAACATGACTTAGGTTATATTATTAATAAATAATAATACACGTTTTAACCTAAGTATTTAACCTTATTTAATTAAAAACATGTTATACTTTAATTAAATATTTTAACCTATAGTTTATTTTAATTACATGAAATAATTAATAAACTATACATTATATCATATGACTTAGAAAATAATCATGAAAACGCTTAGGCTTATATACTTAGCTTATTTAACCAGCTTAATTCTAATTATGGAAGCTTTCTATTTTTAAGAACTTAATTAAATAAGGCAGCTAATCTATTTATGGAAACCTCCTATTTTTAGAAACTTATTTATTTCAGACAGCTAATCTATTTATGGAAACTTATTTAATTAAGGCAGCTGATCTATTTATGGAAACTTTCTATTTTTAGAAACTTATCTATTTTAAGCAGTAATTCTATTTTTGGAAACTTTCTATTTTTGGAAACTTTCTATTTTTGGAAACTTTATATTTTAGGAAACCTGCTATTTTTGGGAAGTTACTTATTATTACACAGTAAGTATAATAATACATGAAATACCAGAAATACTTAATCAGATTAAACAGAATATAAGATAAACACAGTTTAAGGCTTTAAACAGTAAAACATGGTAAGAACATATAGAATAAGCTAAGACATGACATAAAATTAGCTACGTATTTAGTAAGCAGATACTTATTCATGTATGTATTTATGTAGCACTAGTGATACGGAAGTAGGATTCCGCTCAGTTCATATTCTTCGTTCACTGGACATAAGGTACGGATTCCCGTCCTTTCAGTATGGACATTCTTTCCTTATTAGGATTCCCCGTATGCAGCCAAATGTTTCCCCGTAGTATAAGTTACGTGTTTGATTGCTTATGTTTAATTAAGAATACCTATAGCCATATACATGCATGACTAGTTTCACCTAGTTATGGAGGTACCATAACCATAACATTAGAGGCACTGATGTTATGACTTCACCACGGCGGAGTGATTGCTCGTGGCGTCCCTTCAACTTTTGGCCATATTTGTATATTTATCATGTGGGGCGTATGGGTGCATCCTAGTTACATGTTTTCGGTCAGGATTTCATGGTGAATATGGTGTGTGCCTTGCATCCTTCACAAGGAGCTGATCCCTCTTACTCAGAATCAGTATATTAAATTAGAGGCAGCCCCTCTAATTTGCATGATGAGGTGACCCCTCCAAGTATTCATGCACGGTGGATTTTCATGACCTATATTGGCTAATGGTAAAATACATTAAACAGTTTTCATAAGATAAACATAAGGCTTTTCAAACCATAAAACCAGTTTTATGAACATGTTCCAAGTTTTCCAGGACTTATACATTTTCACTGCTATTAAGTCTCTATTATGTTTTAGTCACTTATACTATGTCTATATCCGTGCACTGAGCGTTTTGCTCAGCCGTTACTTTCCTTTCCATGTCCCAAAACGGCAGGTACCCTAGGAAAGACTCGAGCATTGGGAGGACGTGCATAGGATGGAAGTTGCTAGAGACTTCTTTTCCTTTTTGCCTTCATATACTTATGCTTGTTTAGTCTTTCATTCATTTCTTTTGCTTTATTATGTTTTGGGCTTATGTTTGGGAACCGATGTTTGATTCCGGTTATCCCTATGGTCATGTAATGTTTTATACATTTATCCTTGTATGCTTTGATGACACGCCATAATTACGCGTGACATTCCATTATCAAAATGGGGTGTTACATAAAATATCAAGTAATGAGACTTGTGGATGCTTAGCCTAATAAACCAACTAAGGTCTACATGGTTAAGGATACTAGCTAGAATAAACTTGGATAAGTCTATTCGGGTTGAGTCAAAATAATCGCAACGGGCCTAATATGTCAAAGATTTCAAAACTAGCTACACCACTTTATTAATATTTTTGACTTTATTGCGGGATATATACATATGAAAGCAACGATAAAAATTTAAAAATTACGACTATATGGCCGAAGTTAATAAAAAATTTGAAAAGTGCTGAAAAAGATGATTTTCCGGTTAAATGAAGGCATTTTCATGGAAAAGTCCACTTAAAACTTCGATAGAAGTCTCCCTTACACTTAAGATAAACATTGTCCTCAATGTTTAAGCATGTGGGAAAAGTCTCCCCTACACTTATGACATTGTGCACGTTGGTTAAATCAAGCTAAGGAAGAGACGACTAACGTGATCAATTGCAAATGTGAGTATGAAGAAAATTGAATCACGATAGTTGAGAGATAGAACCGGATTTCGGATAACACGGGAGCACGATTCTTCATAGGTTCCAAAAGTGCATTCATCCCTGTAATCACATCACCACACAAACACAAAGAACCTATAGAGGTCCCCCTACACTTAGGAGGTTAAAACGGAAAAGGATAGATACTCGGGTTGCCTCCCGAGGAGCGCTTGTTTTTGATAACCGAGTCACGAGCCTGACTCGACCCAAATTTAGTTCATGGGAAACGTGGTGAGGGATGGAATCATCTCATGAGAGATGTTCTCACCAAAGTACAACTTCACTCGTTGGCCATTCACCTTAAAATTAGGTCCATTAGGTTGAGCGAGCTCGAGAGTACCATATGGAAAAATTTGGGCAATGGTGAATGGGCCGGACCAACGATATTTCAGCTTGCCCGAAAAGATTTTCAACCGAGAGTTAAAGAGCAAAACTTTGTCTCCAACTTGGAACTCTCGGTTTTTAATCTTAGAGTCGTGAATGAGCTTAGTCTTCTCCTTATAGATCAAAGAATTTTCATAAGCCTCATTACGAAGTTCATTGAGCTCATTGAGTTGGATCTTGCGTAGGTCACCGGCTTTGTTGATATCGAAATTAGCCCACTTCAAGGCCCAGTAAGTCTTGTGCTCCAACTCAATGGGGAGGTGGCATGCTTTCCCGTACACGAGACGATATGGTGTACAACCAATCGGAGTCTTGTATGCGGTACGAAAAGCCCACAAAGCATCATCAAGTTTATCGGCCCATGAGGCACGATGCTCTCCCACGGTTCTTTCAAGAATTCGCTTTAATCCTCGGTTAGAGATTTCAGTCTGGCCATTAGTTTGTGGGTGGTATGCGGTGGAAGACGATGATTTACACCATACTTAGCCATGACTCTAGCAAATTGATCATTGCAAAAATGAGTCCTGCGATCACTAATAATGGCACGAGGCACACCGAATCTAGCGAACAGCAATTTCCAAAAGTTACAAACCACCCTTGCATCATTAGTGGGTAAAGATTTGGCTTCAACCCACTTAGAAACGTAGTCAACGGCTACAAGGATGTATTTGTTTCCTTTAGATGAAGGGAATGGCCCATAAAGTCGATACCCCAAACATCAAAGATTTCACATTCTTGAATGAAATTCTGAGGCATCTCGTCTTTATGTGTGATCTTGCCTTGTTTTTTGCAAGCAGCACATCGTTTAACCATCTCGTGAGCATCACAGTAAATGGTGGGCCAATAAAATCCCGAGACAAACACTTTTTTGGCGGTGTAGTTGGGACCAAAGTGACCACCGGTGGGTCCTTTGTGGCAAGCGTCAAGGATTTCTAAAGCTGTCGGTCCATCAACACATCGACGAATAATCAAATCAGCACATTGTTTGAATAGATACGGGTCATCCCAAAAGTAAGTCTTAATGTCTTTGAAGAACTTCTTCTTTTGCTGGGATGTTAACCCGTCAACGAGAATTCCACCCGCCAAGTATTTTGCAATGTCCGCAAACCACGGGGTTTCATCAGAAGTCAAGGTGATAGACATTAAGGTCTCCAGGGGAAAAGAGTCATTGATCTCTTTGGTAGGATGTTCCCCTTGGTAAGGATCCTCAAGTCTACTGAGATGATCCGCGGCTAGGTTTTCAGCTCCTTTTTTATCGCGAATTTCGATTTTAAATTCTTGGAGTAGCAAAACCCAGCGAAGAAGTCTTGGTTTAGAATCTTGTTTAGTTAACAAGTACTTTAACGCGGAATGATCGGTGTAAACGATTGTGGTGGAAAGGAAAAGATAGGGGCGGAACTTTTCAAAGGCATAGACAACAGCTAAAAGCTCTTTTTCGGTTGTCGTGTAATGCAATTGAGCCCCTGTCATAGTCTTGCTAGCGTAATGGATCGGTTGGAAGTGTTTGTTCACTCTTTGGCCCAAAACCGCTCCAATAGCATAGTCGCTAGCATCTCACATCAACTCGAAAGGCAGCTCCCAATTAGGGGTAACCAAGACCGGTGCCTTAGTTAGCTTATCCTTAACAAGGTTGAAGGCTTCAATACACTCGTTGGAAAAGATAAAAGGAGTATCTTTTTCCAAGTGGTGGGTCATCGGGCGAGCGATTTTAGAAAATTTTTTGATGAAACGACGGTAGAAGCCTGCATGACCCAGGAAACTTCTCACACCCTTCACGGTTGAAGGTGGAGGCAACTTAGCAATAACATCGACTTTAGCATGGTCCACTTCAAGACCGGCTTTGGAGATCTTGTGTCCTAGCACGATGCCCTCTTTTAACATGAAATGACATTTTTCCCAATTAAGAACAAGGCGAGTGTCTTCACACCGCTTAAGCATACGTTCTAATTGGCAAGGCAAGCAGAGAAAGAATCGCCAAAAACCGAGAAATCATCCATGAATACTTCCATAGTTTCTTCAACCATGTCATGGAAGATAGCCATCATACACCTTTGGAACGTCCCAGGAGCATTGCATAAACCGAAAGGCATGCGTTTGTAAGCAAATGTTCCATAGGGACAAGTGAATGTGGTCTTTTCTTGGTCTTTGGGATCGATGGGAATTTGAAAATACCCGGAGAAACCGTCTAAGAAGCAGTAATAGTCATTACCCGCTAGACGCTCGAGCATTTGATCCATGAAAGGAAGAGGAAAGTGATCTTTTCTCGTGGCATCATTGAGCTTGCGATAATCAATACAAACTCTCCACCCAGTAACGAGACTAGTGGGATTCAACTCGTTGTGTTCATTGGGAACAACGGTTATTCCGCCCTTCTTGGGCACACAATGGACGGGACTTACCCAAGGCGATTCCGAAATAGGGTAAATCAAGCCGGCATCAAGAAGTTTGATAACCTCTTGTTTGATGACGTCGTGAATGCGAGGATTAACCCTTCTTTGGCTCCGGATTGCGGGTTTAAAGTCATCTTCCATGAGAATCTTGTGAGTACAAAAGTTCGAATCAATTCCGCGGATATCGAAAATTTTCCAAGCAATTGCCTTCTTATGATATTTAAGCACGACGATGAGGCGAGATTTTTCTTCTTCTTTCAAGTCCTTAGCAATGATGACGGGCGACTTCTTCTTTTCTTCAAGGAACACGTACTCGAGATGGGGCGGCAACTCCTTAGGTTCTAAATCCGGAGGATTTTCGATGGGAGGCGTATTCAAAGTCGGTGCATCGATAGCAATATCCTTGGGAGATGGTGGAGAAATATTGTCTTCTTTAAGAAGGTTCTCAATGAGGCGAAGATCTTCATCCCAATCGGTGGGAGAATCGTCATGTTCTAAGTTCACATCTCCCATGGTGGCTTCCAAATCTTTCCAAAGGAAATCACTTTCTCCAAATAGAGATAGTGATGAATCAATAGAGGAAACGGTCCAACATTGGGAAGAGAGGTAGGAATACTTTTACAAGCATCTTTGAAGTGTTCTTCACAAGCCTCATCAAGAACGTCAATACAATTAACATTCTCGTATGAATAAGGCTGTTTAGAAAGCTTTCCCATGTTGAAAACGATTTTATCGTCACCCACTCTCATGATAAGCTCACCCGCTTCAACATCGATGAGAGTGCGACCGGTCCTCAAGAATGGACGTCCAACGATCAATGGCACACGAGGGTCCATGTCGTAGTCAACGACAACGAAATCGGCAGGAAAAGTGAATTTGTCGACTCCTACAAAAACATCTTCAGCTATCCCCACTGGGTAAGCAACCGTACGGTTAGCTAATTCCAAAGTCATTTTGGTGGGGACTAGCTCAGGGAGAGATAATTGCTTCCAAACGCTTAGAGGCATTAAGTTAATACTGGCACCTAGATCGGCTAGGGCCATGCAATTCTCTACTCCCGAGAAGTTGCAAGGGATTAAGAAATGACCCGGATCACCAAGCTTGGTTGGCAATTTCCTTAAGAGCACTGCAGAGCAATTCTCATTAAGTTGGGTGTTAGCAATATCAAGAAGCTTCTCCTTGTCGCTAAGAAGATCTTTGAACATTTTCACATATTTAGGCATGTGAGCGAGAGCCTCAGCGAAGGAGATGTTAAAATTCAATTGTTTAAACATTTTTAGAAAGTTCGAAACTTGAATATCATCCTTGCTTTTGAGCTTCTCTTTCCTCAACCTTGATGGATAAGGTATATCGGAAGAAGAGGAAGTCTTTGGGATCGAAGGATCACTCACATCCTTGGGTGGAGGAGGGGTAGAAGTAAGAGGTGGAGAAATTGGGGAAGTAGAAGGTTGAGGAATAGGAGCAGGTGACTCGTTTTCTTTAGTCACAATCATCGGTGGAGGTATAGGAAGCTCGGGTTCCTTGGTACCTTTGCCACTGCGAGTGGTGATTGCTTTCATCTCCCCTCTTGGATTCGCAACGGTGTTACTCGGAAGAGTACCCGAAGAAGAGGATTGATTACCTTGGAAGAATCCAGCCATCATGTTCCTTAAGTCATTCGTTTGACTTGCCAAAGTGTTTCTCATATCAGCTCTCAGATCGTTTCCTTGTTTCACCATGTCTGCTTTCAAGTTGAGCACTTCCCGCTGGAGATTTTCCACAATCACATCATTGGTCCTCATGTAGGTTTCAACACCTTGGTGCAATGTGGTGGGTTGGTTCGGAGGGGGAGCATGGTATGCGGGTGGTTGATAAGCAGGTTGTTGGTAAACTTGGTTGTTTCTTTGAGGTGGATATGGTTGTTTGTGAGGTGGTTGGTATGGTGCACGAGGTTGTTGTTGTTGTTGAGGAGGGCGATTGAGGTTTTGTTGTTGGTTTGGGTTGTTAGGAGGAAAACCGGGCGGGGAAAGAAAGTTGTTAGAGCGGTAGCTAAGCAAATTGCGGTCTCCTTGAGGACGAGCTTGATAAGCGACCGGAGGATAGGTACCGTATGCTGCATTCACATTCTCAGAAGGATAGTCTTGGGTGGTGGTACAAGTGGTGTAAGAGTGAGGACCACCGCATATTTCACATGGTTGGCTGACAGCATTGACTTGAGCGTTTTTAGCGTTGATGCTGTTGGTGTTGCTGGCGGTTTGGGCGGCAAGCGATTCAAGAAGCGTAGTAATTTTGTCAAGTCGCTTGTCGTGGTCACTAGTACTAGCACTAGCGGTATTGGTCCGCACACTCTTGGTTTGCACACGAGACTTATTCTCAATGATATCCCAAGCGGCATTAGAAGTCTTAACCAAAATATTACCCCCCGAGGCACTATTTAGTGAATCTTGGTCATTCATGCTTAAACCATTATAAAGTATTAATTTGGTGCACTTTGGTAAAACCATGTTGTGGGCACTTTCTTAAAAGATCTTTAAAACGGTCCCAAGATTCACTAAAAGATTCATCGTACTTTTGTTCAAAATTAATGATTTCATTCCGCAAAGCGGTAGTACGAGAGGGTGGGAAAAAGTAGTTTATAAACTTGGTCTCCAAATCCGTCCACGTCAGAATACTTTGTGGCAGTTCCTTTGCAAGCCAATGTCGGGCTTGTCCCTCTAAGGAGAAAGGAAAAAGTTGTAAACGGATTACCTCTTGTGGAACACCATTGAATTTGACCGTATTTGTGAGTTGCAAGAACCTTTTTATGTGGTCATGAGGATCATCAATGGTACGCCCCAAGAATGGTTGAGCAGAGACCATCTGGATAAAACCGGATTTGAGCTCAAAGTTGTTGGCTGCAATCGCGGGTATGACAATGGGATCATTGTTGCCGTCTACATGTGCTTGCAGAAGTTCAGTCATCGGGCGATTGTCTGGTAGAGGCTCATTGTTGTTGTTATTATTGTTGTTGAGAGGTGGATTGTTATTGTTGTTATTGTTTTGAGGTGGGTTATTGTTGTTGTTTTGTACACCGGCCATGTCTAAGTCTTCGAGAGGCTCGGGCTCTTGATAAGACGTGGATCGTGTACGCATGCACCTGCAAAAAAAAACAAACAAAGCAAACAAGAAATATTTTTGTCTTTTTTATGTTTTTTACTTTTTAGGATTTTTGAAAATTTTATATTTTTTAGGGTTTTTTTTTTTTGAAAGTTTTTATGAAAAAGGTAACGTTCACGGCGAACGGATCCCAAAATCCAAGTTCTCACAAAAAACTGTTAATCTTAACGAGAAGAGCCGGCGGTGGCGCCATTTTATAGAGGCTTTTTTTGTATGGTTCAGAATTAATCTCGGAATCTTCTCGAATTGATTCACAGCTCAAAGTGGAATGATTTGTTCTTGGTGACAAATAGTGGGTTTGGTTATCTATGTTACTAAGAAGGTCAATGCGTAAGGTAATTAAAAGTAAACTAGAAGCAATTAATTAATAAAAGTAAAACTTGAATACAAATTTAAAAAAAAAACTGTAACAGTAAATAACCTTAAAAATGCTTGATTCGGAATATGGCTTGATCCGGAATAAATCAGACACAAAGCTCTATGCGGAATAAATAAGCTCTATTCGGAATAAATGTGCTATGCGGAATAAAAAGCTCTATGCGGAATAAATGCTGCTACTCGGAATAATTGGTTCTATCCGGAATAAATGTGGCTACTCGGAATATATGCCATCCGGAATAATATGGCTACTCGGAATATTAGTGTTACTCGGAATATTAGTGTTACTCGGAATATTATGCTATTCGGAATATTGATGCTATGCGGAATAAATGTTCTACCCGGAATAACACTCTATTCGGAACAATTTGCTACTCGGAATAATAAGGCTATGCGGAAGAAAAGAGTTATCCGGAATAAATGCTTATGAGGAAGAATGAGGCTATTCGGAATAACTGGCTTACTCGGAATAAAAATATATTCCGGATAAAGGAAGCTGATCCGGAATATATAAAATATTCCGGATAAAGGACACTGATCCGTGATATTCGGAATAACTGGGAATGAAGAACAATAAACAGCGAGAAAACAGGGGAACACGAATTTATCAAAAATCAACCAAGTTTTTAACCAAATCTTAAACAAAACTAATAACAAATCATCTACTAACCAAAAACATCAAATCCCAATCGTAAAAACACAAAACCCACTAACTTTTGAAGATCAAAATCAACTAAATAAGAACTTTAGAACTTTGACTAAAAAGATGAAGATGAAAAAGATGAATGAAAAGATTGTATTGATGATTAAGGTTTAAACAATCAAAAGAAAGGATTAACACTACAAGATTTATGAACAAACAAGAATCAAAATCACCAAACACCCTAATGGTGTTGGTGATACCTACGAACAAGAAGGAAAGAAAAGAGAAAAACAAAAACTAAAAACTGACTAAAAAGTGTGAAGGGGAATTCTTTATATAGTCCTAGTGGTTGGTTGGTGAGTGGGCTTTCTCCCTTTCTTCTTGTCTTCTCGTCTTTTCAGAAAAGTTGACGTTTTCGATTCTGATTCGGGATTTGTCGACGATTAAATTCAACTCGTCTTTTAATTTCTTCGTTTAATAGACTTCAGTTTCTTCGACATATGAAAATCTTCCATCTTTGGTCCTTTTCTTCGATAAATCTTCAAATAGGCCCATTGACTTCAAATCTTTTGCATCTCTTGGACAATAGACTTCGTCTTGAGTCTTTTTCCTCGATAAAACCCGTGCAATCCCATGTTTTCTTCACTATTCATCCAATTGACTCTAAAAACACAATAAACACAAAAACCACGCATAATTCCAAACAAATGATATTAAACACGCGTTTTGGTCTTGTTTTAGTAAGAAATAAGTGGTAAAAGGATGGGTGTTTTCACACCTATCACAAACCCTAGTTTATACTGCCTATATAAGGAGTGTATATTGGGAGAGAAAGGGTTAACCAATACAAGAGCTTAAACTCTGGAAAACCTTTCTCTCTCGATACCAACTAAACCATATAGCCAAGAAGCATATGAAAGTTTAGATTGGAGCTTAGACTTTAACTTTGTTTAGATGTTTAGGTAGAGGAGATCACAACTCATTGTCATTCAACCACTTCTTTATTCCGCCAACAAAGTGGGTTATAGATTCTTTATTTGATTCTAATAAAAGTCTATACTTTGAAAAGTATATTGGTATTGTTGTTTTAATTGTTCATAGTTCTTATCTATTGTTAAAACAACACACTTGAGTCGAAGTAAAGAGTTATTACTTAAGTGGATAAGTAATAACGAATAACAAAGGACCAACAAGTGGTATCAGAGTAGTTTGATTAGCTAAACTCTTATTTTATTAAACTGCTTATTTAAAAGTTTTCAAATCAAGAACCAAAATGGCTCAAGTTATACCACAAACCCTAGAATATAGGGGTGGCCAACTTAATGCTTCTCCTGTACTAGAGGTAGCCAATTTTACAAAGAAGAAGAGGTTTCTTGTCCACATGGTTGGGATTGAACCTCAATTCCTTGGAATCATTGAAAATGGTCCTTTTGTTCCCATGGTTGGGGACAATAAAAAAACCTAAAGTACAATGGACTGCGGATGAGAGAAAAGCTGCTAACCTAGATCAGCATCTTAAAAGTCTCATCATGTCTGTGCTTCCATATGACCAAATGAATTCTATTATAAATTGAAAAATAGCCAAAGCTACATTGGAGGACCTTATTCTTTACCATTAGGGACCCTCTGATGTAAAAGAAACCAGAATCATGGATTTAAAGCTTCAATACAACACCTTCAAGCACAAAGAAGGGGAAACCCTCATACAGACATTCACCAGATACAAAGCACTGATGAATGAACTTGTGAATGATGTTGTTGAGCTTTCAAAACTTGAAATCAACATAGTTTTTGTTAATGCATTGCCAAAGAAGTGGCTCAGTTTCTGCCAAAGCTTGAGAAATGCTAATCACATTAAAGATTGTGATTTGGCCTCTCTTTTTGGGAAACTCAAATATGAAGAAAACCTAGTTGATAGGATTTATGAAGGCTCAAGCAAGAGTAAAGCATTAACCATTGCTACAGCCTTGTACACAGCTTTCTTCAGTGAAGCTGTCATTCAAGACTACCAAGATAGTCCTGATGATAAGGAAGACACTAGATCTAGTGAGGAATATCTGAATGACCTCAAAGAGGAATTTCATGAAAGAGCACTTCTGGCCAAATCTAGAAGGTTCTTTAAGAAAGGAGGCAAGTTCTCCAACTTCACAAAAGCTTCAGTTGACACTGAATGCTACAAATGTGGGAAGACTGGTCACTATGCTAGGGATTGTTATTCAAAAACGTCTCTCCCTTCATATCCCTCACCAGCTCAATCAAGACCATCTGGTTAATAATCATTTCAACCAAAAAAAATTTGTTCTACTCTATTTCAGCAAAACAGGGTTGAACTTAGACCAACAAAAGACTTTGAGGCCAAATCCAGAGAAATCAAGGCTAGATTGGCTCTCATGAGTACTGAAAGTTCTTCTTCCAAGACCCCCAAGCAAGACAAGAACAAAGGGCTTGTTTCTGAAGCTTATGAATAGGATGAAGAAGATGTTTCTTCAGATGATGATGAATTGGTGAATGTGAAAGTGCTGATGGCACTTGCTGATGATGAAGGGGCTAACTCCAATGTTGTGGCCAGACAAAGTGCCAGAAATGGTGAATGGGTCAATATCACAATAAAAAAGGTACAAACTCTTCTTGAATTAGAAGATAAATATGACATTAAATTTGTCTTTGATTACCTGTGTATTGATCTAAAATTTGTTGAAGAACAAAAAACAATTTGCTTGAAAATTTTCACAAACTTGTTCTAAAACTTGAAGATTTTGAAAGTAAGAAAATAGAGCTAAAAGAAGCTAAACTTGATATTCTTACTTTTCAACAATTGAACAAATAGATTCTTGATGAAAATAACTCCCTAAGAGTTGAACTAAAAGAAGCAAAAGACATTGTAAAATCTTGGCTTAGAAACTCTGATAGGGTAAATCAATGCATCAATGAACAAATTCCTGCTCAAAAAGGAAAATGCTTGGTGCTGAAGGATCCTCCAGCACCAAATCTATTGTCTTTGTCAAAGTCTCAAATGAGGATGGTAGCTCGATCCCTGACATTAAAAGGTCAGGTGAAGAGAATTTACCCAATCATGACACTGGACGAATCCTTCTTCCTGAGTTCTAAGCAAATGCTGACACTTCACCCAGTTGAGTCCTCAGTTACTAAGGATGACTCAGATGATGATATAAAGAATGAAGTAAGTACCCCACTTCCTCCTTTGGAGAAGCTAGCTGGTGCTGGACCCTCTACTAGACCAAAATCAATCCAGTTTATCATCAAGTCACACACCACACTCAAAGGTAGTTCTTCCAAACATGTCAAAATTGACACTTCAAAGAACTCTTCAGCTCCTGCTGAAGGATCACTTATGGGAACTACCTCTTCAGTTTCAACAAATAAACTGAAGAATGCTAGATCTGAGGAAGATGAGAGAATGTCTCTTGTCATGCAAGAGATCAATGATCTTAAATTGCAACTCAGGCAACAGCAAACACCAACACGATTCAGAGATGAACCTTCAGACTCTCCTCATTTCAAGTACAAGACACAATTTAAAAAGTCTTGTGATTTATGTGGTCTAAACAATCATCTCACTGAAACTTGCCGAAGAGTGATTTATGTACTAAATGTGAAAGGACTGATCATCTCACTTGTGAACACACTCAGTCTATGCTGGCCAAAACAAGTGCCGATGCTCACAAAACTGAAGCATCTCATTCTAGGAGAAATATGCCGTTCCCACCATACATTCATTGTGGTATGGGCAATCATCACTCAGATGACTGCCACTATTACCCTGTTTGTTATATTTGTGGAATTTATGACCATGACACTCATGGACATAATCGTATCATCTCACTCAGAAGAGGTATTAAACCAAGAAACTCAAACTCTATTACTAAATGTTGTGAAACTTGTGGAAGCGATGTCCACTATACATCTTATCACAACCATATAGAGTGGTTCAGAAGAGTTGAATCCCTCCAGGCTAAGAAAGTAAAAGCTGTTCAGACCTCTTCTTCTTCTAAGCAATCACATATACCCTCTACAAGAGGACCCTTCAGATCTAAAACACCTTCCAGATCTAAAACCCCCACCTAACAAAGGTAGGTTTCAAAACAAAACTAACCAATTCCTTAACTTGTGTAGTGTGATCTTAGGAAGCCTATTTGGTACCTAGATAGTGGCTGCTAAAGGCATATGACTGGAACCAAAAGTTATATGCACAAGTATAAGGAGGAACAAGGTCCTAAAGTTGTTTTTGGTGATAACTCATCAGCTACTACTGAAGGATTTGGTTTAGTAAAATGCAATGGTATAGTTTTCTCAAGGGTAGCATATGTAAATGGATTGAAGCACAACCTCATCATCATAAGTCAACTTTGTGATGCCAAGTATCTTGTGCTGTTTGATGACAAAAAAGGTACAATCTTCAACTACAAT
Organism: Glebionis coronaria; assembly: GCA_025667525.1. Taxonomy (NCBI): domain Eukaryota; kingdom Viridiplantae; phylum Streptophyta; class Magnoliopsida; order Asterales; family Asteraceae; genus Glebionis; species Glebionis coronaria. The sequence continues at coordinate 219,149,050 of CM046877.1, forward strand.
CATGATTTTTTGATGATTGCTCCTAGAGTCAAAGATGTTTATGTCATGAACATGAACTCAACTCAGGAGACATGCTTCTTTGCTAAAGCCTCCAATATTACCAACGGGATTTAGTATAAGAGGCTCTTCCATCTAAATTTCAAAACAATAACTCTGCTGGCAAAACAAAATCTTGTTATTGGTCTTCCTTCACTTGTCTATTCCAAGGACAAACCATGCTCAGCATGTGAAAAAGGGAAGAACCATAGGGCCAGTTTCAAAACAAAGCAAACTTTCTCAATCAAAGGAAGTCTTCATTTGCTTCACATGGACTTATTTGGCCCAGTATCACCTAGGGCCATCTTTCATGAAACATATACACTTGTCATTGTTGATGAGTACTCTAGGTGCACCTAGGTATATTTTCTGACAAAGAAAAGCCATACACCAGATGCCATTATGTAAATCAAAAGAGTTGAAAATCAAAATGACACTCATGTCAAACAACTCAGAACTGACAATGGCACTGAATTCAGAAATCACACAATGATCAAATTCTTTGATGACAAAGGAATTTCCCAAAATTTCTCATCTCCTTACACACCTGATCAAAATGGTGTGGCTGAAAGAAGGAACAGAACTTTGATTAAAGCAGCAAGGCCAATGCTAGCTGGATGTGATCTCTCTAAGTATTTTTAGACTGATGTTGTAGCCACTGCTTGCTACACTCAAAATAGATCCTTCATTGTGAACAGACACATGAAGACTCCCTATGAAGTCTTCAGGGGGAGAATTCTAAACATTTCATTCTTACATGTGTTTGGGTGTCCAGTATTCATTCACAATCACAAAGATCACCTTGGAAAGTTTGATGAAAAATCTGATGATGGTTACTTCCTTGGATACTCTCTAGTATCTAAAGCATATAGAGTATTCAACACAAGTAGACAATGTATTGAAGAATCCTATCACATCACCTTCAATGAAAGTTCTGAAGCTCTCACTTTTACAAATCCATCAGATGATGAACTTCATATTCATGAATCTCACAATTATCCATCTGATGAATTTCAACATTATGAGCCTTCTCAAAAATATCAAACAAGCAACTCAGTCCATCATATTGATCCATTTGAAGATATGACAAGTCCTACAAAAGGAAATCCTTCAGTATCACATACTGATGGTTGTCAATCAAATAATGATCAATCTCAAAATGATCAAAATGATCAGCAAGGCAACACAAATGACCAAAATGGTCAGTCTCAAAACAATCAGCATGCTGACACACATTGTCACACCCCCAAATTCACTGCAGCGGAAGACTTGCTTTGGGGACTTGTGACTTCATGAGTATTCGAGAGCTTGATCCGAGAACGACCTCTACATGCCAAAAACCACAAAGTAGACTCCAAATAATCCACATAGTCAAGTACCTGAAATACATGCTTAAAAATGTCAACATAAAGTTGGTGAGTTCATAAGTTTGTTTTAAAACGTTTATGAAAAATTAGAGTTTTACCGACCACTGCACCTTGCAGTAAAATATAAGAGTTTAAAAATCACAACTTCTGTTAAATAGACTTTCTTTGATAATTTCAAAGTTTATTAGTAAAAACAAAGTTTATTGATAAATACAGAGTTTACTGATAAAAACAAAGTTTACTAATAAAAATAGAGTTTACTGATAAAAGCAGAGTTTACTGATAGTAAAAATAGCTTACTGATAATAACAGAGTTTTCTAGAAATACATAGAGTTTTCTGATAAAACAGAGTTCATAGATAATAGTTAGCGTTTTCTGATAAAAACAAAGCTCACTGATAAATAATAAGTTTTCCAATAGAATGGAATTGTTTAATGAACCACAAGATTTTCCAACCACTTAGTGACAATATAAAAAATACAAAGTCACTAAATAAAATAAGGCATTTATTATTGTCTAAGCTCATGACACCGAAGCGTTAACAACACCGGTAGTATAATCATATAATGCAGCCCCTACGGATGCCTAACCCACGACATCCGTCCACAGACTCAAATGAAACTGTGCCCGCTTGTCCTCTGTTGGACCAAGCCGGACAGGGGCGTCAACCCCGATAGATCTATCCATAACATTCGCGCTTTCGACCGGTCATCCGGTCTGAAATTAACGGTTCATGATAATGGGCCAAAGTAATTGGGTTAAAGTGGGACTTAGACCAATACATAAAAGAGATATGCACTTGTGTTCATTCTTGCAACCATTGTCTCTACCCGAGAACCAATAAAAAGCAGTTAAAGTTTTGGGCTATGAAATCACAATATAAATTTTAGTATTAGCATTCATATGTATAACCATTAGAGGAGTTGACCACTCAGCACGTAACAATTAAACCAGTTTAAAGATAGTTTATGACCAACCAAGTAAGCTTAACATTAGCTTATGACAATCAAGTAATTTATAAACAGTTATAGACAACCAAACAAGTTTAATATCAGTTCTGACAACCAAGCAAGTTTATAAGTAGTTTATGACCAAGCATGTACCTCCCCCAAAGAGCAATTATAAAACATTTATAACTCAATTCAAAGCAAGAAAAGGTGGGGTATGAACTCACCTCGACGATGTAGAGCAAACGCTAGTGATGCTAATAATAGGCTCCGCACAAACGAAAATCGATATGGCTCGGTCACGGTGTTGTGGTTTAACTAATCGGCTAATCCCAATAACTAACAAAAGTATATTTGAGTTCTCAATATATATGTACATCAACGCGACCCGCTAATAAAACATTTAAGTTCCAAGTTATAATACTTCGGTGGTTGGTTAAATGAATTAATTAAGCACGCACCAAGTATATAATGTATTCCATACACATTATGTATAACCAGACGACTACATAATTCTTAAGTTGAATTATGTAATAGAGACAAGAATCTTACAAAATAAACCCAAGTATAAATTTATTTTGTAGTTATAAATATCGTAATAAAAATGATTAGGCAACAAAGTTCGACACATTTTAAGAAAATCACCACTTAATTAATAATTTTAAATTTTAGGTAGAAGTATAACTTTCATCAGTTTAACTATACAATAGAATCCATTTATTTCATATGTCTACAATATAATAGTAATTATTTATTTTATTGGTTTACAAATATAATAGTATTTACTTATTTGCCGATTTACAAATATAATAGTAGTTTGTACCTAACAGAATATAAAGTATAGAATTTTATAAAAATTTCGACATGACCAATTCATTTCTACCACGTTTTCCCATATTAGCCAATTCTCAATATTTTCCATTTGTCCAAACAATCTACGCTACACAAATCGTGTTTTAACATATATCCAATTATAATAAATAACACACTATAGTTAAGTAATAACCAAACACAACCTATGTGTGTAAATCAAATGCCAAACGCCCGAGATGGGCTATTTAGACGCATCTCTAAACATATGATCATTCTTATAGTTCACGTGATAACGGTAGTGTTCGATATATTTATTTAACCAAAAATATATATTTATATATGTATACCACTATTTAATCCGATTTAAATAATAAATAAAGTTAGGGACGTTATTAGCCGATTTCTAAACCACAACGAACCATGAGATCAATTCGTTCCCGACACTTTAAACTCTCGACGACCCGCGTCCCAACGTACTCGAACACTAAAAATCAGCAAACCCCAACGCCCCTTTATAGTCGGACTGTTTGCACGAAACGCGCCCATATAAACCCTACTGTTGTCCCAAACGCACCCCTAACTCCTGCTGCAAATCCCAGACACTCCCTGACAGCTTTTCTACTGAGCCAAGCGCCCCTGCTGCTGTTAAACAGCAAACCAAACACACCTTAAACGCTAACCTGCAGACCCAAACGCCCCTTACTGTTGTTTTGTTGAACCGAAAGGCACCCTACCGCTGGTGCTGCTGAACCAAACACACTGGATGTCTATAATAAACCAAACGCACCCTCGCTGGTCATAAGCTCAGATCGGGATGCCCTTCGTGGATGTTGTAAATTGAATCAAAACCACTTTTACTAGTTTCCTATGAAACCAAACGCAGCCTTCGTCTTTGTTTGCTGCCGAAACAAATACACCAATGGTGGTGATGGTGGCTGCCCATAACCAAACAAACACTCCCCTGCTGGAGACGAAACGAACTAAACGCACCCTACGGTTGCTAATAAAATCAACAAACGCACCCTTGTTGTGGTTTCATCAAACCATCGAAACGCACCCATCTGCCAGATTACACGCACCCTTCTGCTGGTGCTTTCCGGCTGGACCAAACGCACCTTCTGTTGGTAAAGTGATGGTGGTGACGACTGATGTGGTGGGAAAACGTGGCGGCAGTGGCTAAACAACGCCAACAGCCGTCAAACCTGATGGGTTTCAGATGGTGGATCTGGACAGACGTCGTGTAAGACGGTTGTGGGTTTAGACCACGGCTATGGTAGTGGTTGCGGTACTAATAGTGGATGGTGTAATATGATGGAGTTGGTGATTCGTGGTGGTGGTGTGGTATTGAAGCTGGTGGGGACCACGAAGTCATGGTCAAATAGATAAGGCGGCGCGTGTGGTGTTGAGGACATAAAAACAGGTGGTCAGGATAACAGCGGTGGTGGTATGGTGGTTGTGCCGTGACGGCTGATGTGATGTCCCGGGGGTGGACTGGTGATGATAGATGAACGATTGAGGGTTGGATAATATACATCTATAGTTTATTTGTAACTTTAGGTGGTGGTTATATATTCCGGCGGTCGGAAAAACTCGTCGGCCAAAAAGAGGCGCCGGATAATTGATGAAGAGAAGTGTGTGTTTATCACATTTGGTGGCTAGGGTTATTATGCCATGAAACCCTAATTTTTAATATATATACACCACAAAATACATTTAATACAAAGTGTAAAATTTTATATAGTTAAGGGTCTAGGGATGTAAATATTATTACATGGACTAAATGCGAAAACTTTGTTATAACTTTCGTAAATTAATGGTTCGGGATTCGTTTTGGTTCGATAAAATTTGATTCGTTTCCGAAAATCGCATCATTGATTTTTCCAATAAAGTGGAGTATTTACTCGTCCAATTTCTCGTAATCGTTTACATCTTTATTTAAAATAGTTATTATTTATCGGTTAACTCGAATACTTGCGTTCAAAGAAAAAAAATTCAACTTGAATGCTCTCGTTTTCAACGTACATTATTAAAATTAAAAGAGAACTACCATATAATTTAATAAACCTTTTTATCAAATATTTTTGAATAATTAAAATTTAATTTGTATCGCGTCAGTTCTCAGATTTTGCGCAGTCTTTTACAGTATGTAATCTAAACTCCCGTTTTCGAATCAAAAGCTTTGATATCTCTCGAAAACGAATTTCGATTAATAAATAATATAATTTATTATTATTTAAAGTCTAGAAAATTCCCGGTTGTCACAGTACATCCGTGTTATTTGGAGTTCGTCCTCGAACTCAATCATTGTCACCTAATTAAAAGTGTAGAGAAAGGGATTTTAGGTTCTACCGCAGTGTTATATCGAATATACTTGGATCTAATCACAGATAGTTCTGTCTAAGCTTTTAAAATCGTGTTACCCACCAATAGTTACTTAGATAAGCAATAGGTGTAAGTGGATTAACTTAAGCGGTTCTACATGTCAGTCTGACAAATCGGTCGTTGTTCATAGAACGATAAAATTCGAAACGAAGAGTTTAGAAAAATCGTTAGTTCTTAAAAGTCTCTAAGGGTTCACCACCACCATCCCGTTAGGTTCACTCGATCAGTATATATTCAGAAATATTCGCGTAACAATTCGTGAATCAAACGAAGCCTAAATAATTACACTTCAAAACGTCGTCATGATACGATAACAAGACGAAATACGATAAACTCGTATGGACGAATCCTGAGTCAAAAGAATTACACTCCAAACTCGAATACTAAATCAATGCCATAAATATACAGGGTCACGCCGGATATCCTTAAGCCCACTTATTTATAATCTCATATTTGCATACAGAAGCGTCCTAATCTATGCAAATATGTCATTATAAACTTATGGTTCGGTGATTTATGATTTCTTTATTTAAATGCAAAGGCGTCCCAATCCATTTCAATAAAGACTTCATAAATCGTCCTACTTAAGTGTCACCGGCAAAATACCCAATTCGAAAGCGTTAGAATCTCTCAACGATATTATCCAAAATTACAAAAAACAAAGAGTATGAGTTGAAAATAAGTCGTCTTCCATAAGTAGACGTTTCGAACGTACCGGATCGAAGAACATAAGTGTCGATAGGCGATAAAGCAGTCGTAGACGTATATCAAGTAAAGAAACTCACGGTTATAAGTAGGATACGTATATAGTAGTCGGTTCTAAATAAGCAATTATCCAATCACCCAAAACCTTCCCATCCTCGAGGAAGACTCATCAAACACCAAGCTGAGTAATAACTTATCATAACCCAACCTCGAAACTCACTCACAAAGAATGGCCCCGGGTTTTGTTATGAATTATTACACATCTCAACCTTTCGATGACTCAGCTCGACTCTGAGCATACAACACATTCCATATTATTACGTTAGACTACGAGTCTTACCCACCCTCGAGATAATTCATCAAAAATCATAGGCTGTGTAACGTCTCATACTTAACTTCATCTCGCACTCAATCAAACATGAGGCCCACTGAGGCATAGTTAAGTATTGTTACACCTCTCAACCTTTTTGAATAAATTAGCTCGAACCTGAGATTACCCGTGACCAATCGTGAACCAAAATCACATAATGCCAATACGTTTGATTTTATAAAAAGTCTGTGGACCGTTGTGTAACTCACAATGCCCAATAAATGTTCTACCGTTCATATATAAAAGTATATTATATGTCTAAGTGCACTAATCAAACAATCGATCTCATGTAACAAGTAATACATAACAGGCAACGAAGCAATAGCAATCATGCATGTAAATATTCATATAGCAGCGGAATAAGTATAATGTGATGAGTGTTACTACTAGATAAAACTGAGAGCCGGTTATAGTCTAGAGTTACTAATGCAACCTAGTTCTCTATAACCAAGGCTCTGATACCAATCTGTCACACCTCCAAATTCACTGCAGCGGAAGACTTGCTTTGGGGACTTGTGACTTCATGAGTATTCGAGAGCTTGATCCGAGAACGACCTCTACATGCCAAAAACCACAAAGTAGACTCCAAATAATCCACATAGTCAAGTACCTGAAATACATGCTTAAAAATGTCAACATAAAGTTGGTGAGTTCATAAGTTTGTTTTAAAACGTTTATGAAAAATTAGAGTTTTACCGACCACTGCACCTTGCAGTAAAATATAAGAGTTTAAAAATCACAGCTTCTGTTAAATAGACTTTCTTTGATAATTTCAAAGTTTATTAGTAAAAACAAAGTTTATTGATAAATACAGAGTTTACTGATAAAAACAAAGTTTACTAATAAAAATAGAGTTTACTGATAAAAGCAGAGTTTACTGATAGTAAAAATAGCTTACTGATAATAACAGAGTTTTCTAGAAATACATAGAGTTTTCTGATAAAACAGAGTTCACAGATAATAGTTAGCGTTTTCTGATAAAAACAAAGCTCACTGATAAATAATAAGTTTTCCAATAGAATGGAATTGTTTAATGAACCACAAGATTTTCCAACCACTTAGTGACAATATAAGAAATACAAAGTCACTAAATAAAATAAGGCATTTATTATTGTCTAAGCTCATGACACCGAAGCGTTAACAACACCGGTAGTATAATCATATAATGCAGCCCCTACGGATGCCTAACCCACGACATCCGTCCACAGACTCAAATGAAACTGTGCCCGCTTGTCCTCTGTTGGACCAAGCCGGACAGGGGCGTCAACCCCGATAGATCTATCCATAACATTCGCGCTTTCGACCGGTCATCCGGTCTGAAATTAACGGTTCATGATAATGGGCCAAAGTAATTGGGTTAAAGTGGGACTTAGACCAATACATAAAAGAGATATGCACTTGTGTTCATTCTTGCAACCATTGTCTCTACCCGAGAACCAATAAAAAGCAGTTAAAGTTTTGGGCTATGAAATCACAATAGAAATTTTAGTATTAGCATTCATATGTATAACCATTAGAGGAGTTGACCACTCAGCACGTAACAATTAAACCAGTTTAAAGATAGTTTATGACCAACCAAGTAAGCTTAACATTAGCTTATGACAATCAAGTAATTTATAAACAGTTATAGACAACCAAACAAGTTTAATATCAGTTCTGACAACCAAGCAAGTTTATAAGTAGTTTATGACCAAGCATGTACCTCCCCCAAAGAGCAATTATAAAACATTTATAACTCAATTCAAAGCAAGAAAAGGTGGGGTATGAACTCACCTCGACGATGTAGAGCAAACGCTAGTGATGCTAATAATAGGCTCCGCACAAACGAAAATCGATATGGCTCGGTCACGGTGTTGTGGTTTAACTAATCGGCTAATCCCAATAACTAACAAAAGTATATTTGAGTTCTCAATATATATGTACATCAACGCGACCCGCTAATAAAACATTTAAGTTCCAAGTTATAATAGTTCGGTGGTTGGTTAAATGAATTAATTAAGCACGCACCAAGTATATAATGTATTCCATACACATTATGTATAACCAGACGACTATATAATTCTTAAGTTGAATTATGTAATAGAGACAAGAATCTTACAAAATAAACCCAAGTATAAATTTATTTTGTAGTTATAAATATCGTAATAAAAATGATTAGGCAACAAAGTTCGACACATTTTAAGAAAATCACCACTTAATTAATAATTTTAAATTTTAGGTAGAAGTATAACTTTCATCAGTTTATCTATACAATAGAATCCATTATTTCATATGTCTACAATATAATAGTAATTATTTATTTTATTGGTTTACAAATATAATAGTATTTACTTATTTGCCGATTTACAAATATAATAGTAGTTTGTACCTAACAGAATATAAAGTATAGAATTTTATAAAAATTTCGACATGACCAATTCATTTCTACCACGTTTTCCCATATTAGCCAATTCTCAATATTTTCCATTTGTCCAAACAATCTACGCTACACAAATCGTGTTTTAACATATATCCAATTATAATAAATAACACACTATAGTTAAGTAATAACCAAACACAACCTATGTGTGTAAATCAAATGCCAAACGCCCGAGATGGGCTATTTAGACGCATCTCTAAACATATGATCATTCTTATAGTTCACGTGATAACGGTAGTGTTCGATATATTTATTTAACCAAAAATATATATTTATACATGTATACCACTATTTAATCCGATTTAAATAATAAATAAAGTTAGGGACGTTATTAGCCGATTTCTAAACCACAACGAACCATGAGATCAATTCGTTCCCGACACTTTAAACTCTCGACGACCCGCGTCCCAACGTACTCGAACACTAAAAATCAGCAAACCCCAACGCCCCTTTATAGTCGGACTGTTTGCACGAAACGCGCCCATATAAACCCTACTGTTGTCCCAAACGCACCCCTAACTCCTGCTGCAAATCCCAGACACTCCCTGACAGCTTTTCTACTGAGCCAAGCGCCCCTGCTGCTGTTAAACAGCAAACCAAACACACCTTAAACGCTAACCTGCAGACCCAAACGCCCCTTACTGTTGTTTTGTTGAACCGAAAGGCACCCTACCGCTGGTGCTGCTGAACCAAACACACTGGATGTCCATAATAAACCAAACGCACCCTCGCTGGTCATAAGCTCAGATCGGGATGCCCTTCGTGGATGTTGTAAATTGAATCAAAACCACTTTTACCAGTTTCCTATGAAACCAAACGCAGCCTTCGTCTTTGTTTGCTGCCGAAACAAATACACCAATGGTGGTGATGGTGGTTGCCCATAACCAAACAAACACTCCCCTGCTGGAGACGAAACGAACTAAACGCACCCTACGGTTGCTAATAAAATCAACAAACGCACCCTTGTTGTGGTTTCATCAAACCATCGAAACGCACCCATCTGCCAGATTACACGCACCCTTCTGCTGGTGCTTTCCGGCTGGACCAAACGCACCTTCTGTTGGTAAAGTGATGGTGGTGACGACTGATGTGGTGGGAAAACGTGGCGGCAGTGGCTAAACAACGCCAACAGCCGTCAAACCTGATGGGTTTCAGATGGTGGATCTGGACAGACGTCGTGTAAGACGGTTGTGGGTTTAGACCACGGCTATGGTAGTGGTTGCGGTACTAATAGTGGATGGTGTAATATGATGGAGTTGGTGATTCGTGGTGGTGGTGTGGTATTGAAGCTGGTGGGGACCACGAAGTCATGGTCAAATAGATAAGGCGGCGCGTGTGGTGTTGAGGACATAAAAACAGGTGGTCAGGATAACAGCGGTGGTGGTATGGTGGTTGTGCCGTGACGGCTGATGTGATGTCCCGGGGGTGGACTGGTGATGATAGATGAACGATTGAGGGTTGGATAATATACATCTATAGTTTATTTGTAACTTTAGGTGGTGGTTATATATTCCGGCGGTCGGAAAAACTCGCCGGCCAAAAAGAGGCGCCGGATAATTGATGAAGAGAAGTGTGTGTTTATCACATTTGGTGGCTAGGGTTATTATGCCATGAAACCCTAATTTTTAATATATATACACCATAAAATACATTTAATACAAAGTGTAAAATTTTATATAGTTAAGGGTCTAGGGATGTAAATATTATTACATGGACTAAATGCGAAAACTTTGTTATAACTTTCGTAAATTAATGGTTCGGGATTCGTTTTGGTTCGATAAAATTTGATTCGTTTCCGAAAATCGCATCATTGATTTTTCCAATAAAGTGGAGTATTTACTCGTCCAATTTCTCGTAATCGTTTACATCTTTATTTAAAATAGTTATTATTTATCGGTTAACTCGAATACTTGCGTTCAAAGAAAAAAAATTCAACTTGAATGCTCTCGTTTTCAACGTACATTATTAAAATTAAAAGAGAACTACCATATAATTTAATAAACCTTTTTATCAAATATTTTTGAATAATTAAATATAAATTTAATTTGTATCGCGTCAGTTCTCAGATTTTGCGCAGTCTTTTACAGTATGTAATATAAACTCCCGTTTTCGAATCAAAAGCTTTGATATCTCTCGAAAACGAATTTTGATTAATAAATAATATAATTTATTATTATTTAAAGTCTAGAAAATTCCCGGTTGTCACACACATGATCAAAATGATCAATCAAATGCAGCTGCTGATGAACAATCTGAGCCCCTTGCTCAAACCTCTCCTACCATCTCTAGGGAATTAGGTCTTGGATATGTTGCTTCTGACCAAGAAGGAAGCCCTTCATTGATTGAACCTTTGTCCGCTGAATATCCTTCAGTAGACACTAGAGATAATCCAAGTCCAAGTCCATGTCATGGACTTCCAAGCTCTAGCTCTAATCATGATACCAGTACCTATTCTCCAGCTCCACAAAAATCTTGGACTCAAAATAGTCACATACATCTGGTGAACATAATAGGCAATCCTGGTGAAGGTAGAGTCACTAGATCGATGGCAAAGAAACTGAGTGCTGCTTCATCTGGAGAATACCTCTATGCAAATTTTCTCTCAGAAATTGAACCTACAAAGGTTTCTGAAACACTCACACACCCTGGATGGGTGGATGCCATGCAAGAGGAACTCAATCAATTTGAAAGAAACAAAGTCTGGAAATTGGTTCCTCTTCCATATGGTAAATCAACCACTGGCATCAAATGGGTTTACAAGCTCAAAAGAGATGAAACCAACGCAGTGACAAAAAATAAAGCTAGGCTGGTGGCCCAAGGATTCAATCAAGAGCCTGGTGTTGATTTTGATCAAACCTTTGCTCCAGTTGCACATATGGAAGCCATACGAATCTTCCTTGCTTATGCCACTTACATGAACTTCATCATCTACCAAAAGGATGTCAAAAGTGCATTCCTAAATGGTGACCTAAAAGAAGAAGTTTATGTTACTCAGCCTCCTGACTTTGAGAGTATTAAATACCCAAATCATGTCTACAAGCTTTACAAAGCTTTGTATGGATTGAAGAAAGCTCCAAGAGCATGGTATGAAACTCTCTCAACATTTCTCATTGGACAGAAATTTGTCAGAGGAAAAATAGATAGCACCTTGTTTATCTATAAATCTAAAACTGACACCATTCTGGTACAAATTTATGTGGATGACATAATCTTTGGTTTCACAAGCTTGAAACTTTGCAAACAATTTGCCAAGCTTATGACCGGAAAGTTTGAGATGAGTATGATGGGTGAACTCACATACTTTCTTGTTCTTCAGATTAAACAATCTGACCAAGGCATCCTCATCAATCAAGAAAATTATGTCAAGGATGTGCTAAAGAAGCATGATATCAATTGTGCTTCAGTGAAGACTCCAATGGTACCCCCTAACAACTTAGGACCTGATCTCAATGGACAATCAGTCAATGAGACTCAGTATAGAGGTATGATTGGGTCACTCATGTACTTAACTTCAAGCAGACCTGACATTCAATTCTCTACATGCCTTTGTGCAAGATACCAAGCAGATCCAAAGGAATCACACCTTACTGCTGTAAATAGAATCTTCAGATACCTAAAAGGTACACCAAGTCTTGGTCTTTGGTACCCCAAATCCTCAGGTTTTGATCTAAAGGGGTATTCAGATTCTGACTATGCTGGATGCAATTTGGACAGAAAAAGCACTTCTGGTGCCTGTCAATTACTAGGTGGCAAACTTGTGTGTTGGAGTGCTAAAAGCAACAAACAGTTGCCATGTCTTCAGCAGAAGTTGAATATGTGGCAGCTGCTAGAGGTTGTGCCAATGTTCTTTGGATGAAAAGCCAACTAGCTAATTATGACATAAAATATGAAAAGGTACCAATCTTTTGTGATAACACTAGTGCTATTGCAATATCCAATAATCCAGTCCTCCAATCAAGAACAAAACACATTGATATCAGATATCACTTTATCAGAGATCACATTGTGAAAGGGGAAATTGAATTACATTTCATCCCCACTCAATATCAATTGGCTGATATCTTCACCAAACCACTGGATGAACCAACTTTCAAAAGATTGATAATGGAGCTTGGTATGCTAAACATTGATGATACAAAACCTGAACCTTCAGCATTCACTGAAGAAGCTTGAAGGTTCATCATTTCATAAAAGATTTTGATTAATGTTAAGTAGCATTGTCTGAGTAAAGGAGTGTGCAATGTCATGTGTCTATTTCACTTTATGTGATTGTATACACGATGTTTTGTCGTCTTATCTGATTCACTGAAGCTAAACAAATAATCACCAGTCATCAAAAGGTTCCTTCAGCAATGTTAAACAAATTTTCAAATACAACTGAGTAGCTAGGCCTGAGTAGAGGAGCGTGTAATGTCATATGTCTTGTTCACTTATGTGAACATGTATATGTGGTTTTGTCGCCTCATTTGACGCACTGAAGCTCACAAGTATTGCCATCAGCTTCAGCATATCTGAGCAACAACATTTAAAACAAATCAATCATGTGATTCAAAAGAATTAATGGCATTAAATTTTCTTATGAATAAAACAAACATTCTTTCAAAAAGGTGTCATTTGTTAATTAAGGAAATCTCAAACATCTCAATCCACAGTCAACAACTCGCTGAAACTTGGGGCGTTTCACTGTTCAAAGCAACAGAAAATCATACCTTTTTGCAGAACATTAATGAGAAAGTTTGTGCCAAATGTTCAAAAGTAACCCTAAAAATTTTTTTTGGTTTTTAAAACTTTTTACAAATCAGTTCAAGTTTTTATATAATCCCTAACAATTGGATTTCATTCCACACTTACAAATCTTTTATCAAAAAAACATACACAAACTTTCTCTCTTTCAAAACACACACACAGAAACATCAATGGCTGAATCATCTTCTACTCCAAAGATTGCTAAGATGATCCTCAAACCATCCACTCATGTTAACTATCCCATTGATGATATCTTTTTCAAACCCAACAACATCACCTTGCTCAAACCTGAATCCATTAAGTCTGTTCCTGGGGAACGATTTTTGACTTATCTATCCAAAAGTGTTTTAAGGTATTCTTTATTTGAGGATCCTGGTATGATGTTTCAAAATGTGCTAAAAGAATTTTGGTTTACAACATAGGCTTCTAATAACAAGAAGTCCATTGAGTTTGATTCTACCACGATTGGGATTCATGGTAGATTTGGGTTAAAATTAATTAGAAAGGTTTTGGGTTTAGATTATCTAGAAAACCCTAGTGACTATGAAGCTATACCTGATGATTTTATGGTTGTCAAAAATTTCTTTAAAGAGATTAGGTATACTGAAGAGATCACTGAAAAAAGGGGGTTAAAAAGAAGTTGTTTGCCACCAAGAAGGAAGTTGCTGATGTCCATTATTATTGAATGTTTGGGGGGGGGGAACTTGAGGCCTTGACCAGATCAACCAAAAAGATGCTATTATTTTATACTGTCTGGCCAAGGGAATTAAAGCTAATTTTGGGAGGTTTATTTTTGAAGATCTCCATGGGAAACTAGAGAAAAAGACTAGAGAGAAAAACGTTGTTTACACCAGATTTCTATCTCTCCTCTTTGCTGACCATCTTGGAAATGATTTTTCAAAAATCGATGGAAAGAAACTAAGTTTTAAGATCTTTGATCTCCCTCGCTGGAACATTCTAGTCAGCACCATTGATCTTCCTCTTACACAACCCATACTGGACATCTGCTCAACAGATGGTCCAGTAGTGTATAAAGCTCCCAAAGACACTTCTCCAACTGGAGAAGGGGATCTAAAAGACAAAAATCTTGGAGATTCATCTGGACCTCGTCAGAAGCAAACATCAATTAATACCAAGAAGTTTAGACGTGAGTCCAGAAAGAGTAAAACCCTCACACAATCTTCCTCAAAAAAGATTGCTGATGATTCCCAAGGCTATGCTTTGAAGAAGGCTAAGTCCCTGGCCAAGGACAAGAACCCCAGCCAGCCATCACCTTCAGTATCTGCTAGAGGTGACATGCATAAAGAGGCCCAGAAGGCAACCCCTCTCTCAACTTCTTTAGGAGAGAAGGGTGAAGATGGAGCTCAACCTCAGCTCAGTAGTGTGAAGTCAGCATTGGTAAGTACTTTCGTTCTGAATACAAGTCATACTTCATTACCAATTCCTATCACTTGTCACTCTGAGTCTGCATCAGGGAATGATGTGTCAGCAAATCCAACAGCTGATGCTGACCCTGGCCTATCTGTTTCTAATGATGTAGTTCCCCCACAACAGGGTTCTACTGAAGGAACCAAAAACATTATCATTGATCTTAACTTATCAGGGACTCTTTCTCAGGATCCATCAGGTCAAACCAACCCTGGTGGTGAAGGGCTTGAAACTGATCCACACACTCAAGGTGATGCTCAGAATAATCTCAAGGAAGTGAATCTCACCACTGGAGCCAAGGTCGGACACTTGCCTTCCTTTATTGTCAGCATGTCAGGGGATGATTTAGAAAAGGAACTAGGATTCAGTGAAAGAATTCCAGTCAACATTGATGACAGTGATGAAGAGACTCCTGATACAACACCAAAACCACTATCCCCTAAATCTGAACATGTAAAACAATTAACAAATCAAGTGTTAATTCTTTAATCAGAGGTGGCTAGACTAAAGGAAGAAAGGGTGCTTGCTAACACTGAAATATTAAATCTGAAAGCAAGACCAATTCCTCCCTCTACTGAACAAATAAAGAATGTCATCGTTGCTGCTTTAAAGCCTCTAGTCCAATATGTGGCCACCACCACTTCCTTAAAGCAAGAAATGTCATCCCTTCTGGATTCCATCAGCGGTGCATCCATAGAATTTCCACCAGAATTCACACCAGTTCCTGGCCAAGTTAATGCTTTGTGTGATTCTGTGTCCAAGATCAAAGATAGAGCAGCGTTCCTGGAAAAACAAAAGCTGACCATATTTGATGAGGTTCAGCTCAAACTTAATGCTCTTGAAGTTGTCCCAGCCATGTTGGCCAAGGTAACTGCCACTCTTGATCATCTTTGTGGCCTCTTCCCTGCTGGTGGATCATCAGAAGCTGCTGAACAGTCTTCTGTTGAGGGGGAGAAAAACACCATCCAACAGCTCTTTCAGAAACATGCCCAAAAGAAGGCTCATAAACAATCTGTTGTCTATGAGTCACCTATCACTGAAAAGAGCCCAGCAAAGGGTAAGGGGGAGTCACTAGCCAAAAGTGATCATATGCAAGGGCTGACCACAAGTGGGGAAACAATTGATAGTGATTCACCTCCCTCTATACCCAAGAACAAAGGAGCTCTTACTATAAAGATTGATTGATCGAAGCTGGGGTGGCCACTCAGAAAGAACTTGACAATTTGTACAAGCTTCAGTAAGAAGAAAAGCTCAGAGGTCTGAAGCTAAAGTTGTATGAACAAATTGGGAAAGCTCAAGTAGAAAGTGTCTTTAAGAAGAAAGTGTTATATGAAAAGTTTTGTATAACAAGGCTCAACAGAATAAATATCTCACCAATCACCAATGTTGATATGATGACCAGTAGAGGTGACATCCATCTCAAGTTCTATAGGGGTGATGGAACTGATAAGATACTTGAAAACTGTCAAGGAAAAGAACTTTCTTACACTGAATGGATTGAAATGAGTGTGATGATCGAGAAAAGAAAATCCAAGAGATGGGATGAAGTTCACACCAGAATTGAGCACTATATGAGAAATCATGAAAGACTGGGTGAGATTCTGAACATCAACTCTCAAGTTTCTCTAGAGAATCAAGATCCAATACAAGAGCTGAACAAAAAGGTTAATCCGATACGACCTAAAGTAGGTGACATCTTTGTCACCACTAAGAAATACAAAGGCTTTGTTCAGTTTCAAAATCATCTCCCTGGTCATGTACTTGACGAACCAGAACTGGGAATGATTATGTTCAATCATCAAGAACGTCAAGACTTTGTGGGCATAAGTTATCTTGATGAAATGAACAATGAACTTCTCTCGAATGTTTAAAGGATCTTTTACTCTCATCATGGTGGTCTAGGACGTACTGATGCTGCTAAAAACCTTCAGCATGTGCTTGCTTGCTATATTGGACCATAAAAACTCAGATCCATTAACTCAGACTCCCATAATTGAAGAACTTAGGCCTAATTGAAGAATCATTTGTATTGATTTTTTTTAATTTGTAATGTTATTGAATAAATGATTCTCAAATGTTTATAAGTATTTAATTGTTCAGTGCAAGTAAGAAGAAGTTCTTATGCTCAATACTAGTGACATTAGACTTAGGCTATTTGTATATCCAAATAGGGGGAGATTGTTGGGTCAGTGTTTACTGACCCTGAAGCTACTCTAGGATTTGAATACAAAATCCCCCTAAGTGTTTCATGCTCAGCAGTAAGGCAGTCTGCTGAAGGATGACCAGAGGAACAAAGTTCCTACTGAAGACTTTATAGCTGAAGAAAGTTTAGCACTCCCCTTCTAGTTAACTTAGAAGACAAATGAGTCTTCGCTTCAAATACTAGGTGGTCTAGTTGCTGAAGAACAAGGACTAAAGAAGGGCTTTCAGTTCAGTTTGGCTTGACAATACCAAACTAAATGATTTCGATCTCCTCTAGGATACTGAAGACTCTTTAGTATTCTGATGGTTTGCATTAGATGGGAAAAGATAACTTTAAGTCAAAGTAGGTTGCTTGTATACTTAGATATAAGTACAACCTTTATCTTTTCTAGAATAGTTTAATATGTACTTTGTACTGTTTACCCATCATGGGCATCAACCACCCACTGGATAAACCTATGCATTGAAACATGCAAAATGCAAACCCTAGTTTACACTGCCTATATAAGGAGTGTAAATTGGGAGAGAAAGGGTTAACCAATACAAGAGCTTAAACTCTGGAAAACCTTTCTCTCTCGATACCAACTAAACCATATAGCCAAGAAGCATATGAACGTTTAGATTGAAGCTTAGACTTTAACTTTGGTTCGACGTTTAAGTAGAGGAGATCACAACCCATTTTCATTCAACCAATTTGTTATTCCGCAAATAAAGTGGGTTATAGATTCTTTATTTGATTCTAATAGAAGTCTATACGTTGAAAAGTATATTGGTATTGTTGTTTTAATTGTTCATAGTTCTTATCTATTGTTAAAACAAAACACTTGAGTCGAAGTAAATAGTTATTACTTAAGTTGATAAGTAATAACGAATTACAAGGGACCAACACTAACATAAAAATAGGTTTGAGGTTTTGTCGTTAACAAAACGTTAAGCATGATTAAAACGTAAATATCGTTTTAGTGCTATAGTTGCATTTAAGATCTCCCCCTTTTGTTGAAGACAAAACATTAACTTATTTTCATTTGGAAATTACATCAACATATAAGTTATGTTAGAAATACGAGCTTGTATTTCTCTTCTCCCCCCTTTTTTGTCGAAAGAAAACAGGAAGGCTTATGTTAGTTGAAAAAGATTTGAGAGAGATATTACGTTCATCTAATGTAAGAAATATAGATAGCAAATAATTTTTCATGACTCCCCCTTGGTTTATACCCCCCTAAGTCGGAGAACCGGGGGTCCATGGATTATGAAAATCTTGTAAGAAAAAGTTAGTTATACACATATATTGGGTACATGTACATGAATAAGCCCATTTATGAGCCCAACATTGAGTCCAACAATGGACTATTGAATCTACACATTTTTAAATGCAGAGATTTTATATTTTGATCATCTTTAACAATTCTTCCCTTTGTTTCATGCTCAAATGTGGATTAATCCTGAAAATAATGGTCTAGTTTGCTCAAGAATGTTCGAGACATTAGTTATACATCACAAGCACAAGTATACACATATATCATGTTTGTACAATACACAAATTTAATAACTAGGGTTCATTCATCTTGCCCCAAAAGTAAAATACAGCCAAAAAAGGATGTGAAACATTTTGGAAGTGAATAAATTACATGTAAGAAAAGAAAGAAAAATAAAAAGAACAGTGAGGTCCACGGACCCCTTTTGTCTGACGGACCCAAAGGGGAAAGGGTCCGGCGGGGTCCGTGGAGCCTGGGACAGAATACTGAGTAGAGAAAATATTTTGGTGCCCCGGATGTTTATTACTTGAGAGAAAGACTAATGAGAAGGGGTGAAGGAGTGCATTGATGCTCTAAATAATATGGTGAGAATGAACCTCATTTCATCACAAAGTTCCGTAACAATGGTTGGTGTAAAGCGACAATGATCGCATGAATGAGGGGTGTTTGAGGAAGGGATATTTTGATGAGTGCCAAAGGTGGAGGGGTTTGACTGATCTCGTAGTTGTTCTGCCTCATTAAGATGCATATTTATCATATCATTAAAGGCATACAGATGATTTAACTCATTTATGTGTGCTTGCCTTTGTTGAGGTGGCGGAAGCACACTCGTGGTCGAGCAAGGTGAGTGGGTGGTGGGAGTGATGGGTTCGAATGGAAGCATGGTGAGTTTTCCATTCCCATAAAGGAAGGAATGTAAGGTGAATCCCCCGATGGTAAGGATAGGACATCCATTGGTTGGAGATCCGGGGAGTAGGGTGTGTTATTAAAAGTGGGTGAAGGTATGGGAGCGGGAGAACTAGGTGGGACATTTTCTTGTTCATCCAAGAAAGGAATTACGGATGTTGGAGGTGTTGCAAAGAGTTCCATTGGTTGAAGGGTTGTGGTCCTAGGTTTGCTATAGATAACGGGGGTGTATGAGTTGGTGTCGGTGGTGGACTTGTGGCAATGGGTGTTTTAGTGGGTGGAGGTGTGACGGGAGATCGAGGTTGTTGAAGTAGTGTTCCTAGTTGTTGAGGGACTTCAAGCCTTTGCGGTGACATGATAGTGGATAGATAGGTTGGTGATGGTGGTGAGGATGTTTGTGTGTTGATGCAAATGGTTTGATGTGGAGTCGGATTGTTGTCTTAGATTTAGTAGGTGATGAGTTGTTCTTAGTCATAGTGATGATAATGGTAAGAAGGCTGAGATTGTAGTAACTTGTGAATAAGAAGAGAAAATATGGTGAATGAGATAAAGGAAGAGTGATTTTAAATAGAGATTTGTGTGTTAATATGGAGACTTGTTAGCCGTATTTAAAGTGATGGTCATATAATATACCGTTGTGAAGCTCGTCGAAAATGCTACATAATGGTGTTGAGAGTTCTAGTATAATGTTTGGTATGTAAAGGGAATTATCCCCGAACACACAAATAAGGAAGGCCTTCTACACCTTACACTTGTAGTATAAAAGGCACTAAGCACCTCATTTGTGTGTGTGTGTTTTCCCTTTTTCATAGTTGTAGAGAGAGAAACCACATGTCTTTCTCTCACTAGGAAATCACAACCCTTTTGTTTTCCTTTATTGTTCATCTTAATCTAATCTTTCTTTTTGGTTTAATCCATCATGTATTCGTGTTTGGTTAAGTCATGTGTATAAGTCTTACAAGTGGTATCAGAGCATTCCGATACCACATATAAAAAATATGAGTAGGTAAGTTTAATGTGCAGCAATGGATTTATCACTCACATATGAAAGAGGGAAGAGTGTTTTGGGTAAATGAGAAAATTAATGGAAGATAATGATGGGATTTTGCATGTTACTGCAGACACCACAGAATCGGATGGACCCTTTAAGGAAGGGTCCGAGAGAGAAAGGGTTTAAATTTAAAAAATTAATTCTAGAGGGAATTACACAGACCCAATTGGACCCTTTGGGAAAGGGTCCGATGGGTTCTGTATTTGTCTGTGACCAGATTTTTGAATTTTTGAAGAATGAGGCTATTTAGTCTCATGACATGATGTTTTTATGACTCAAAATGACGAGGAACAATGTTTCATAAACATTTGACTGTAATTTGACTTTCGAGGGTAAAAGAATGGACCTCTGATCATTCTAATTTGTGTTTTACCAAACACGAGCAATTAATCCATGCATCATATAGAAAGTCCTATCATAATTCACCAAAGATAGTTAGCGTAATTAAAGAATGAAACAAGCATAAGTGTTTAAAGTGGTTTACATAACACCATTGTTTTGAACTTCAGAACAAAGTTCATGAGTACCCATTCATGCTATCTATCTTTACTTTCCTTTCTTCTTCTCCATGTTGGTGAGAAATCTTCCAAAGCATTTGAATAGTTCCTTGGTTTGTTTGAATTCAGCGGATGCATTTTGGATCTCAGGTAATTTGCTAAGATATTCTAGAGGTGGTAGTCTATAGCTAGGGAGTCCATTATTGTAACTACCCGAGGAAGAAGAGCTTATGGGAGGCTGAGGTCTTTTTCCTTTTCCCCTAGATTGAGTTGCCAAAGGTCTTGTGACCCTTTGATCACTTATTGAGGTCATGACTCGATCTACAAGGTGATAAATTCCTTGACGACCACTAGGGAGTGGAGGGATAGGTGTTATTGAGTGATAGAGACGGGTGAGCAACATTCTGTATGAAAGAACGAAAGTAGGTAGACTACGGATATGTGACATTCGATTTGCAATGTAGTAGGCAAGATTAAATGGTTTTTCAGTCTCGAGACAATATAGCATGTAAGATTCACATGCATTAATGTGGTCTTTATTTCCTACCAAACACATAACATTGTATCGCAAAATCCTTTCCCATTTCTCGTGTTTATCCTTAAGCTCTTTAGATTCCATACCGTATGGGTCCTTTTGGATGATTTTTCTTGTTTTCCAAAGACGAGTGTCATCAACACAGCGTTTGAAGAGAATAGATTTAACTAGATCCTTGTCATCTAATCTAGTATCATATCTATGTTGGGCATCCCTAGGTATGTTAGTGTTTTCAAGAGCAGTAAGAGAGTGAAGGTCGGAGTAGAAACATGCTCCTTGATTTGGTATCCTAAGGGTGCAAGAAAATTGGTCTAGTGAGTATGAATAGCTAGTGCCATTTGTTCTAAAGTTCACAAATAAGATGTGGTTTTCATCAAAAGTTACTCTTACGGATATATAGAATTATAGAACGAATTCGGGACAAATTTGTTCATCCATGTCCAAGAGACAATAAAGTTGATTTTTGAGAAAACTTCATAAATGTCAGTATTATCCGTGAAGGAGTGATGAACAAGGCGACACCCATGAAAAGTGCAATTTTCTAATTCTCTACACAATTCTCTTTGACTAGAGGTGAGATGTTTTGACTTGTGAAACTTAGGGATGTAACTAGCGGTATCTTTGTAGTCGTAGGTCCATGCGGTAGGCATTTTTGTCCTAAGGCAAAATTTTATCAAGTTAGTCAAATTCTTCAAAATTTAAGCAATCCCGTTCCTAGTGTGTGCCAATATGCAACATATGCGGAGGTGCGGTTATCACGACCCAAAAATTAGTTTTTGGACGTATAAAGAATGCATTGTTTTGAGATAACCCAAACGCTCCTTATTTTCACTTTAGCTTCAAATGAACGTACCCGAAAGTGCATATTGATTATGCAATTCCTTTAGCGTTCATGAGACTTTTATGCCATAATTAAAACTTATTTTTGGATATTTGTCATTTGCAATGTTTGAAAAACGGATTTAGTGTGACCTAATTAGTAAGAAGGTTTTTCAAAAAAAATTCTTAAGGATTCCTAGCAATTCCTAGTTATGTGTTCATGGCTTTATGCATACACATTGTTTTTAGGTTGTAATCAACCAATGTAATGGCTAATTTCATTAACCTAAGTGAATCCCCGAATTCAATTTTGTGCAATTAAGATAGAACCATAGACTCATATTTGAGAAAATGTAGTGATATAACAATTGAAAAATAGATAGAGATACTTACAATGATTGATTATTATGAAAGACTTGGTTGGTTTTGCCTTAGAATTGATAGGGATATGAAGAAGTGGTGGTTTTTGTTTTTTATGGTCGTGTTTCACAGAAAGATTGGTTTTGTGTTTGTGTTTTTGTGTTTTTGTGAGTTTGTTTAACTGATATGCAGTTATCCAAAGTCTCAGCCCCACGGACCCTTCCACGGACCCAAAGGGGAAAGGGTCCGACGGGGTCCATCATGTCTGATGACAGAATACTTTTTATTTTAGCAATGAATTTCCATTAATCCTAATCCTAATCTTAAAAGATTGAAGGGCTCACGTTTAAGTGGTTTAGTCAAGATGTCGACTATATTATCTTCCGAAGAAACCTTTTCAATAGAAATATTACCTTTTTGTACGTTGTCACGAAGAAAATGATGCTGAATCTCGATATGTTTGGTTCTAGCATGCAACACGGGTCTTTTTCTAAGGTTAATAGCTCCTTTGTTGTCGCAAAAAATTGTAACGTCTTCCAACTTAATACCGTAATCTACAAGAGATTGTTTCATCCATAAAGCTTGTTGACATGCTTTTCATGTCGACGCATATTCGGCTTCGGTTGTTGAGATGGCTAATGCGGTTTGCTTCTTTGAGAACCACAAGGTGAGACAACATCCGATAAATGTACACACACCAATTGTGCTTTTTCTATCGACGTAGTCACCGGCGTGGTCCGAGTATGCATAGAAAACGGTCTCCATTCCCGTGCCCTTTGGATACCATAATCCAAGGTGAGTTGTTCCCTTGATGTATCTAAAGATTCTTTTGACTGCTTCAAGATGCGACACATTCAGATTGTGCTTGGAAGTGTGCACACATACAAACACTAAACATAATATCTGGCCTACTAGCCGTTAGATAAACTAAGCTACCAATCATACTACGGTATTTTGTACTATCGACATAATCATTTAACCATCTTTGGTTAGTTTAGTCTCGGTAGACATTGGAGTGTTAGTTGGCTTAGATTCTTCTAGGCCAAATTCCTTAGGTATTTCTTTTATATATTTAGATTGGTTAAAGAAGATCTCGTCTTCCATTGCTTGATTTGTAAACCAAAAAAGAAGTTAAGTTCTCCCATCATGCTCTTTCAAATTCATCATGCATAATTTTAGAGAATTCGTCGCAAAGTTCTTGACATGTAGACCCGAAGACAATTTCATCGTCATATATTTAAACAATGATTATCTGTGACTCCTTTTTCGTAGTGAACAATGTATTGTCCACTAGACCCATTGTATATTTGTGTTTAATCAGAATGACTTAAGTCGGTCATACCATGCCTTGGGTGCTTGCTTGAGACCATAAAGAGCCTTTTTAAGTTTGTAAACGTGATTCGGTTTTTCATAGTCTTCAAAATCGGGAGGTTGTGCAACATACACTTTCTCATTTATAAAACCATTTAGAAATGCAATTTTGACATCCATTTGGTAAAGTTTGAAATCGTGTGCCCAAGCATACGCAAGTAAAATCCTTATGGACTCAAGGCGAGCAACTGGGGCATAGGTTTCTGAAAGTTTATGGACTTATATTTAATAGTCGTGTGATAGGATCGAAGTCGAGATTACAGGATTGCACAAAATATGTAAATAGTTAATTTAATTAATGAATATATTTATTGTATGGGACAATTTCATATCTCCCCTCCTTTTAAATAGAAATTTCATATATACCCAAACATGCATAAAAACATTGTAAATCATGCATTCATAACTTGTATTTTGGATATATATGAAATTAAACATGAGAGTAGGGTGATATATGAAATTAATCCTTATTGTATTTATTAATTTATTTAATAAATATCTATATTATATTTATTTAATTAAATCAAGCTATATAACTGTATAACTTTAACGATCGCTAATTAATTAAGGGTTAAGCATTAACGAATGTTAAAGTATATATAGAAAGAGGATACAAAAGGAAGAAGGACGGAAGGTTCTGGAACACCCCATGAGGGGGTCTTCGTCGGCCGGTTAGGGCACAAAGAGGGGAGGCAAAAACTTGCCTTTTATTTGTCTTGGGCTACATGTATTCTAGGCCTATAAATACAACCCCTTACCCCTCATAATCTTCATTACTTGAATCTCACCCTTCTTTCCTCTATTGGCCGATCGTAACCCTAACCCACGAAGGGTTTCGGTGTGGTTTTTCTTGGTGCTCGGTTTTAGTTTAAATCTAGTCCTAGCCCCTCTCTGGGGTTGTCGGGTAGATTTTATACTATCGATGTAGCTCGGTTTACACGTGCTAGAATCACGGTTAGCTCGTTGTATTACGTGTGTACAAGATCGTAATATAGTCTTACTTTAGATTATATCTTGGTGATATACGGTATAAACCCGAATTGGTGATTCTTTTCTTCGTCTTGTAGATTTGCTTTAGCGTGAAGGTATGTAACCCTAATTCGATTAATTATAATTATGTTATTATTATGATCTTGTTAAATTGCTTCTTCTATGTGTACTTTGATCTCATTTAGGGTTTTATATAATTGCTATGATACTAATAAACCTTCAGTGGCATCGAGAGCCCTTTTAACATGTTATAATTATCGAAAATCTAAAGTTTTTTTAACTAATAATTGTTTTGAGTTAAAACTACATGTTTTTTAGGTTTTCTTAAAATTAGGGTTTTGTTTTTTAAAATTTAGGGTTTTGGCCGAATTTTTAATAAAAAAAGAATTGTTTTGAAACCCTAAATTACATGTGGGATAATTTTAGATTAAATTGCATGATTAATTGTTATGTCATGTATGGTTATGATCCAAAGAGATTTAATTGTTAAGATATGTGGGGAATCCATGATAACGTGCATGTTTTCATGGATCATAAAATTATATGTTTATATGATTTTATGTGCTACGTGATTATTTGATTCAATAAATCTAGAATTAGGGAAGACTTTTATATGAATATAAAGACCTAGATTTGATGATTATTGAATAAATCGTATGCATGTGGCTATTTGATTCATTTATTGCACATCTAAATTGTTATTATGTGTTCATGGTTTAGTTTTTTTTACTTGTTTATACTAAAAATTGTTAAATTGTTGTAAACAAGGGTTTTTTATAAAAAGAAATAATATGGACTAAGTCATATTAAAAATAATGATTTGTTAGAGATTTAAATTACATAAGATTATGTTGATTGGTGAATTGCAATAATAATCTAACGGCCTACTCCTTTTGACAATTCTATTCAAACAGGCTATTGCGCCTAAGTCAATCCCTAGCCTAGGGCTTTGCCATACCAGTGAGTCTGAGGCGCTGCTTCTGGTTTTCACTAAAGTGGCTTAAGTAGCCCTCGAAGAGTCCGTTTATTCTCTCCGTCTGAGCTATCAAAGATATACCGACCTTAGATATCTGACCATAAAATACGGACCTTCTAACATTACCGACTTTGAAATCTCGGGTTTTTAAATTGATGAAGATAAAAAAAGAGTACCACAAATTTACAATTGAAACTCAAATGAATAAGGGTATTGCTTTGTGCGTAGCCGAGTTCTAGCAAAAGTATGTTGTGAATAGTTGTGGGTAAATTCTTTAATTGGTTTAACCAATACCGCAACATAATTTATGAAGAAATTTAATCTCGTGAAAAAGTTATCTAAATATTTTATTAAACTTATGCTATGGAGTTGTATGCATGCTTCTCCATACATTGATTTTGACATCAAAATTTATACCCTTAAAAATTTAAGTCGAATGCTCCTAATTGACGAACACTTGAAATTACTTTGTCATCAAATGAGATTTTTTGGTGATGTTGTGATGGAGAGAAAACCTTTCGTAGAATGAGAATTCGTATGATGGTTTTACATTACTCAGATTAGACGACTTAATTAAGTTACTTAGTGAGATCTGGAAACTTAATGCATTCAGAAGGGATGAAACATGTTTACAATGAAAAACGTTTTTGGCAATGTAAATCCCTTAAAAATCTAAAAATTGAAAATTGTTTGTCAATTGAATTGTTCGACAAGTCGCTACATTGAGTACATTCATTACTAGCAGATCAACTGATGTAATGAATCTATGTCAATATAGTTCTAGAATTCAAGGAAAATAATATGGTTTTATACCAGGGTAATTTTATTTTCTTGAAAGTATTTTGTTATTGAAGTATACTAATATTTGAACTTATTTCTGTAGAAATGGCTCAACCCACCAATAACACTATAAGTTTCGCGTTCAAAGCTTTCTTTGAACGTCCTGAACTTACTGGCCCAAACTTCAATGATTGGTATCGCTCGCTAAGAATTGTCTTGAGAGCAACGGGTACTATTGATATCTTGACTACTCCGTATCCGGAGGATCTTGCTGAAGGAGCATCTGATGTGCAAAGGCTTTAACACGCTGCTAATGTTAAGAAGCACTCAGAGGTGGCTTGCTTAATGCTGGGTAAAATGGCTCCTCCACCTCAATAGAAGTATGAGCTATTTTCACCAAAGCGAATGCTAGATGAGCTCAAGGATATGTTCGAGAAGCCGCAAGCTGTGGAGATCTACGACTTGGTAGATGCTTTGCATAGCTGCAAGCAAGCTCCAAGAAAGTCTGTAAGTGCCCATTACTTGGAGATGAGGGGTTATATGGAACAGATCATTGCACTAGGACAACCCTATGATCATAATATGGCTATCAACTTGATCAATAGGTCCCTTAACAAGGACTTAAATGATTTTGTTCGAAACTATAATATGCATTGCACACGGAAGACAGTTAATGATTTGTATGCAATGCTCATTGACTATGAAAAGGGGTTAAAAGACAATGCATCTACCGCTACGCCTTCTGTACTAACCATACAAAAGGGTAGAGTGAGTAAGCCAAAATCGCAAGCGAACAAGAAGAAAGGCAAAGGCAAAGGTGATAAGGGCAAACAAGTTACGACTTATTCAAAACCTAAGCAGAACTTTGTCAAGAAGAATAGATCTCAGAGGGATGAGACTTGTCACCATTGCAAGGCAAGTGGTCACTGGAAGAGGAATTTCCCTCTTTACCTCGAAGAGTTGCGAGAAATAAAGAAGAAGTCCGAGCATAGCGCTGCAGCTTCAGGTACTTTATTTATGATTGAATTGTTCAATTTAACATACAAATTAAATTCATGGGTTATATGATACGGGATGCGGTATTAACATTTGTAATACCATGCATGGATTTAATCTGGAAAGGAAGCTTTCCTATGGGGAACAATTTATGCATGTGGGCAATGGCGCACAAGCAGTGGTTGAAGATATAGGAACATTTAATATAGTTTTACCTTCGTGTTTAATACTGATTTTAAATGATTGTCATTATGCACCTACAATTTTTAGGGGTGTTATTTCCTTTTCTTGTTTGCTAAATAATGGATTCGTTCACACGATTGATAACAATGGAAATTCTGTTTGGAAAAATGGTATTTTCTATTTTAATGCAATTCCTGTGAATGGTGTGTTTGAAATAGACATGCATGATAATGAATCCAAGAGTGATAAATCTGTCTTTAGCATGAATAAGAAGAGAAAGTTTGACAAGAACTCTTCTTATCTTTGGCATTGTAGACTTGCCCATATCGGGAATACTAATATACAAAAGCTTCAACGTGAAGGTCTTTTGGAAAATATCAATGATGAATCATTTGATAAATGTGAGTCTTGTATCTCTGGAAAGATGACCAAGAAACCTTTTAATAGCAATATTGAAAGAGCTAAATCTACTTGGTTCAATACATACTGATGTGTACGTACCACTTAGACATTTGTCAAGGAAAGGTGCTAGCTACTTCTTAACATTTACGGATGATTATAGCCGTTATGGTTATGTTTGTTTACTTAAACATAAACATGAGGTATTTGAAACATTCAAAGTGTTTAAAGCAGAAGTAGAATTGCAACTAGGAAAGAAGATTAAATCTCTTCGTTCTGATAGAGGTGGTGAATATTGAAGTCAAGAGTTTATAGATTATCTAAGTGAGAATGGAATCGTTCAACATCTTACTTCTCCCTATACTCCACAAAAAATGGTGTATCCGAATAGAGAAATCGTATATTATTGGATATGGTGCGATCTATGTTTAATCTTACAGCTTTACCTTTATCCTTTTGGGATTATGCTTTAGAGTCTGTATTCGCATTTTAAATATGGTTCCCACAAAGAAGGTCGATAAGACACTATTTGAACTATGGTATAGCAAGAAGCCATATTTGTTTTATTTAAAGGTCTGGGCTGTGAGGCGTATGTGAAACGTGACTCAGGTGACAAACTCCAACAACGATCTGTAAAATGTATCTTTGTAGGATACCCTAAGGAAACTATGGGTTACTACTTTTATTATCCACCTGAGAACAAAGTAATTGTTGCTAGGTATGGAGACTTCCTTGAATCTGATCTTGTAAATAAAGAGTTCAGTGGGAGAAATTATGATCTTGAAGAGAGTCATATAGATACATTACCTTCTAAAAATACTAGCGATGTAATTCCTGTAGAACCAGAAAGTCTGGCAGTTCCACCAGAATTCGTTCCTCTACGTAGATCTGCAAGGATTAGAAACGCAAATAGCAATATATGTCTTAACATAGAGGATGATGATGAAGTAGGGGACCAAGTGAACCTGTTAATTATAAATCCGCCATACTTGATCCTTAGAAGGATAAGTGGATGGTTGCTATGGATGAGGAAATGAAATCCATGAAAGTAAATGATGTTTGGATTCTTGTAGAACCACCACCGAATGATAAAGTATTGAGACATAAGTGGATATACAAGAAGAAAACCAACATGGACGGAAAAGTACAATCCTATAAAGCTCGTTTAGTAGCTAAAGGTTTTACTCAAACTTTTGGCATAGACTACGAGGAGACAATTTCTCCTGTAGCAGACTTAATAGCTATTAGGATTCTCATAGCTATAGCAACATACTATGACTATGAGATATGGCAAATGGATGTTAAAACTGCCTTCTTGAACGGTCGCTTAGATGAAGACATGTATATGCAGCAACCAGAAGGGTATGTTGATCCTAACAATCCAGGACACGTGTGCAAACTTCAAAGATCCCTTTATGGTTTGAAGCAAGCATCACGTCAATGGAATAAAAGATTTGACGAAGAAATAAAAAAGTTTGGACTTATTTAGAATCGTGATGAGCCATGTGTATATCGCAAAGCTAGTGGGAATGATGTAGTATTCCTAGTCCTATATGTTGATGATATATTAATCATGGGAAGTAACATTCCAAGACTTAAAGATGTTAAGGATTATCTTGGTAAATGTTTTTCTATGAAGGATTTAGGAGAAGTTGTATACATTCAGGGATTTAAGATCTATCAGGATAGGAAAAGACGATTAATTGGTCTAAGTCAAGATGCTTATATAGATAAGATATTGAAGAAGTATAACATGCATAATTCCAAGAAAGGTTTTCAACCTATGGAAGTTTAGCATAATCTGAGTCATGAGATGGATGCATCAACTCCTGAAGAGGAGGCATACATGTAGAAGGTGCCTTACGCTTCGGCTGTAGGATCTATAATGTATGTTGTAAGATGCACAAGGCCTGATGTGGCGTTTGCTCATAACTTGGTCAGTAGATACCAACAGAATTCGGGGAAGCTCCACTGGACTGCTGTTAAACATATTCTAAAGTATTTGAGGAGTACGAAAGATATGTTCTTGGTATTTGGAGAGAAACCAGACACAAAACTGAATGTGACAGGTTTCTGTGATGCGTCCTGGCAATGTGATAAAGACGATACGAAGTCTCAGACGGGTTACTTTTTTGTTATCAGTGGAGGAGCAGTTGACTGGAAGAGCGGGAAATAGACAACGATTGTAATGCATGCTACTCAATCTGAGTACATGGCTGCTTCAGAAGCTGCAATGGAAGCTGTTTGGATTAGGAAGTTTATTGGAGATCTTGGAGTGATGCCTTCAATTTAAGAACCTATAGATATGTATTGTGACAATTCTACCGCAATAATATTTACCAATGATTCTGGAGTCATGAAAGGTGCCAGACACTTTAAACGTAGACATCACTATGTCCAAGAACAAGTTGAAGCTCGTGAAATCAAATTAATAATAGTTCACACATATGATAACGTAGCTGATCCTTTAACTAAGGTTTTGCCTAGACCAAAGGTAGTTAAGCATGTCAAGGCGATTGGGCTGCAACTAGCTAGCGAACTCATGCATTAAATCTGTGATTAGTATTTGGATAAAGGATGTTATGACATTATTATTTAATAAAATAAGAGTGGGTTTCGTTTATTCTTATTATCTAATTTTGTATCCTATTTTACATGTTTTAATCCTTGAATAAATGTTATGCTAAATGTCCGTTGTCGATTAATAATATAGGAATATTATTAAATTAAGACAAATCAAAATAGCGATAGAGTATACTTGAAAGTATATTGATCAATTTTGGATGATATTCGATGAATCGAATATTGGACTTATCCCAACTATATGATTTTACTTTATAGATCTTATGTTATCAAGTAAATCATAAATAGTTATCTATAGACTTGAGATGCCAGAAAACTGTTATGAGTCTAGTGCATTTCTGTGGAATAATCTAACGCTAAACATAACTGGTAGCTATAAGGATTATTTTCGGAAGTGTTACAAAATTCATAAGTTTTGCTCGTAGTCAATATATGTTAGCCTCAAAATATTGAGTCTAACAAGAATGTTCGGTCATAGGTTTATATTGTAATATTAATTAGAACGTTGTAATAGGTAGTTAATTAGTCGTGGTTTACGGGCTTGGATTTAAACTAATTAAAGTCTAAAAGACAAGCCCGACCCAATATATAGCCCATTATAGCCCGCATGTGGGTGGACTATATATACTACCCTCCTAGCATGTTAGGAGGGTGGGATGGTCATTTGTAAACTCATTATTCTAATCTAATATTCACCAAGTTAATCATCTCTCTCTCTCTCTACTTTCTCTCTCTAGGAATCCATCTCTTTTCATCTATTTTCTATCATTAATCATCTAAATAATATGGGACATAATTTGGTATCAATCGCCATGGGGTAGATTGTGTTTGGTTGTTTGGTTTTAGTTTGATTCGGTTGATTTTTCCATATAAATCATCCCGAATTAAATTTCTTTTTAGTATTTCGGGCTATAAATCTTAATATAAATCATTTATATCGATTTGGTTTGGTTTTTGTGGTAAAAATCGCAAGATTTTGAGGTGTTTGGATTCATTGTTGTGTTACGGTTCGTTACTGCCTCAACATCATTCAGAATTAAGATTTTCAGAAAAGGGTTAATTATTCTGAAAAAAGGATTTTCGGATAAGGGTTTACTATTCCGAATAAGTGTTTTCTCTGAAAAGTGATTATTCCGAAGAAGCTCGTTTTTCTGAAAACTTCAATATTCCGAAAAAGCATCTATCCCGAAAAAGTGATAATTTTGAAAAAGTGATTATTCCGAAAAAGTGATTATTCCGAAGAAGCTTGTTTTTCTGAAAACATCATTATTCCGAAGAAAGACATTTCTCTGAAAACATCATTTTTCCGAAGATTTGTTTCTCTGAAAAAGTGATTATTCCGAAGATTATTCCGAAGAAGTGATTATTCCGAAGATTATTCCGAAAAAGTGTTTATTCCGAAGATTATTCCGAAGAAGTGATTATTCCGAAGATTATTCCGAAAAAGTGATTATTTTGAAGATTATTCTGAAGAAGTGATTATTCCGAATAATATTCCGAAGTTTATTCCGAAGATCCTCAAATATCTGAAAACATCCATTATTCCGAAAATGTCAGTTATTCTGAAAATGTCTGATGGTATTTTTGACTGAAGCATTATTTTTTCCTAGACCATTTTTAGGCCATTTATGCTTCGATTTCAAATTTTGGCGATGCGAAAAAAATTTCGACCAAAAATTCAAATTTTCGGACCAAAATTCAAATTTTTAGGTTTTATTTTTGTCAAAATTTTTCCCTATTAGTTTTTGGCTATTTCGGACTAGATTTCAAAATTTGGTAAAACAAAATTTTCAGTTTACCGTTTTGTCGGACTGAGGAATTTATTGTCGGACTAAGAAAAAATCGGAATTTTCGAAATTGCAACCACAAACCAATCACACCATATCTACTTAAGATCCAAAGTCACTTCATCAACAGAGAGAGACGATCATCATGCCAACGAGTAATGTGGTTACTGAAAGTTCAGACGTGAAAGACCTTGAAATGGAACGACTACAACAACAGATATGTTTCTTGAGAAAAAATGCCACGAACGGTTTTAGAGTACTTCAAGATTCTTTTCGCACCTTTCTAAAGTCTTGTTCGACTTACGTGAATCCACTAGCACATTCAGCAAAACATTCACTCATGCCATGGATAAACTTCAAACACAACTTGTCAACGAAAGAATCATTGCTAGTGAATGCCAGATCACTTTCACTGATCTCAAGACATCACTTGAAACGATGTTTACTTCTGACTTCATCAAGTCTTCGCTTACCAACAAGTGCTTCAAGCGATATCATGGAATGGATGCTTTATCATACAAAGATCGGATAACCCGCAACATCGACTTCATTGTAACCTATGTGAATCACACAATACAGATGCAACAAACGATTGATGACATACTTCATACCAGTTGTGGTATCGCATCAGATATTGAGAATACAAGCTGCAGATATGAGACTCCAACGCATAGTTCAGGGAATGATGACAACAGCTCTGGGAAAGACAACAGCAGCTCTAGCAAACAACACATCGACTCTGAGAATGTCATCAGCAATACACCTTCCTATGATAATGGTCCTGTTTACGATTCTGAACCATTGCAAGAGGTACAAAATGTTGAATTTAATGTGTTTGTCAATGCCAATACGCATGAGCATAGTGATCAAACAACAAACCTTATTGACACATGTATGAGGAAAAGGTTGATAGCAATACCACACCAAATTCATCAGACATGTGCAATAATAAGTTTGAGGATGATCAACATGCAAATGAGTATGATGATGAGGAGCGTGTCGCGCTTGCTAATTTAATTGCTAGTTTACAAAAAGATGTCAATGAAACTAGAAAGAGTCAAAAGCAATTAAATAAGGCAAACGCAGCGCTCACTCAAAACTTTGAAGAATGCAAAGCCGCTCTAATTAAATCTAATGAGACCCTTGAAAGTAATAGGGCTGAGCTTCTTCAAAAGACCAAAGAGCTTGAGGGGTACAAGGGTAGTGCGTTAAAAGTCAAAAGGACGATTTTGAAAACAAATATAATACAACTCTTGAGTTATTAGCCAAAGAGAAGCGTCAATATAATGTTTTCTTAATGGATGAACGTCAAAAAACGTAGCTTGCCAATACCAAAGTTAACGAACTTGAACAAAAGCTCTCTATGACCACTACCGATTCTGCTAAAATTCTTGAGGTTCATAAACAAGAGGTAGATGCGTTAAAACAAGACTTCAAAAGTAGATATGATAAAGAAACCGAAAAAGTAACGAAACTAGAAGAACAAGCCGAATTTTTGAAGAAAGTTGTTTATAAAACGCATGATTCTATTCAATCCGTAAGAATGCTAGCACCTCCGTCAATGTTTAAGGGTCAAGCTAGCTTTGCAAGTCCTGAGTACCTTGCCAAAGCTCAAGCTGCAAACCCGCATTGTTATCTTGATGAGACTGAAAGAACCGATCTTGATTGCATGCCTGTTAGTGCCGATAGTGAAGAGACTGCCCTTTGGGATGATGATAGTCGACCGGTTGTCAATAAGGAGTTTGTGAAACCATATAATTATGCTTACATGAATAGTCTTTATGGTCTTTTCAACAAACAAACTCAGAAAACCCGTGAGGAAGTGTTCTTAGAATGCAAACAAACGAGAATTCAATGGAAGAAAGCATTTGCCACTAAGAAATCTAATGTTTACAAATATATAAACTACCTTCCTCTAGATGAGTCCAAAAGCAAGAGTAGGAAAACATTAGGTATTCTTAAACACCAAATAGATAATGTTAAATCTATTGTTGAAAGAGATTGGGCAAAACGTGAAAATGCTGAGTGGCAACGCCCGATTCCTCAAGATATTACCTTGCTTGTGAAAGAACTCTTAATTCCAAATACGGCGTTGATTAAATAAACTGTTCTTCAACTTGAGGAGTTCATTCGGACTGAAATGTATGATGATTTAAAATATGTTGAATCTCTTGAGAAACACATTGATGATCTTCAAATGGAGAAGTCTGATTTTTAAGATGAATATGATTTACTATTGCAAGAATGCGTTTCTAAAGATGTTATGTGTGCTTACTTTACATCTTGTGCTGATATTGATGAATATTCTGATGTTGCATGCAAATATCTTGATAAGATCAAAGAATGTGAACGTCTTGAAATTGAGCTTTTGAAACGTAAAGGAAATGTTGATAAAAAGGCTTTTGAGTTACTTCAACACAAAACTGATTTCCTTCAAAAACATTGTCATTCTCTTGAACTTGCTTTGCAAAAAGACGTTGGTAGTTTTCCACATGATAATAAATTGCAAGAAAAACTTTCCCAAACATTTCGAGAAATGAATGAACAGAATTTGGAAATTAAAGGGTTGAAAGCTCAGTTACAAGACAGGGACATAACGATAGCAGAGTTGTAGAAACTCGTTGCTAAAATGGGTGGGAAAGTTGTGGAACCTAGCATTAAGAAAAATGTTGTTAAACAACCCAATGCCTCTAAAGAGAATAGATCCTCGATCTTGGGAAAACCATATGCTTTATCAAATTCCTCATTTGCAAAACCTGTGTTTGCCCCCAAGATGGATGGAAAGGAAAAGTTACCACATAATCAACCTATAAGGAATGTCATAGCACCAAGCGTTAAGCACAATGATGTGATCAAACCAGGGATGTATAGAATGCCCACTAAGCCCACAAACAAAGTTACTCAATCGCCTCAGACTTCTAAAAACACTAATATTCGTGTGTCTTCTACTACAGGAATAGTCTCCACTACTAGTTTTAGCCAGCCTCAGCTTAAGAGCACTCAAGTGAATGATAAGGCCTGGAAACACAAGAATCAAGGGAAGATGAAGGAAGTAGAAGAAAACCCTAGGAATTTGAATGTTTTTAAGAATAAAAAGTTTGTAATCGTATGTAATGACGATTTGAATGATGTGAATGATTTGAATGATATGAGTGTGAAATTTGTTTGTGTCAAATGTGGAAAGTGTGCTAATGCTAATCATTCTATGTGTGCTATGAATAAAGTCAAAGGCGTAGATACTAGAACTAAGAAGCAAGTTGCGATGCCTATTAGAGCTAGTAAACCCAAACGCAACGTGAACCATTCTGGTGCAACCCCCACTAAGAAAAGTAATGCATCAGACTCCACCACTAAGAATCCTAGAAGCAAAATTAAGGAATTATATGAGTCTGCTAGCAAGTATTGGAAATGGTGGTTTGCTAATCAATGTCCTCCAGGATATAAATGGATGCCTAAAGCTAGGCCAGAAAATGTGACAACGAGTGTTAGTATGCCTTTAAATGTTGCTAAGGACACTAATGATTCTATAATCACAACTACTGTGGTATCCAATTTAGAAAATGTTCCATCGTGTTCTAACTCTTCTGCAGGTGATACAAATAATTCTCTTCATACTGGACTCCGGATGCACGAAGCACATGACGGGGAATCTCAAGCTTCTAATTAACTTCGTGGAGAAGTTCCTGGGTACGGTCCGATTCGGAAATGATCAATTTGCACCGATCCTAGGATATGGAGATTTGGTTCAGAGGAATATCACGATTAAAAGGGTATACTACGTCGAAGGGCTCAATCACAATCTTTTCTCGGTTGGTCAATTCTGTGATGCGGATTTGGAGGTTGCTTTCAGAAAAAAAGACATGTTTTGTTCGTGATTATGATGGGAATGACTTACTTACCGGTACACGGGGTACTGATCTTTACACAATTTCACTTCAAGACACAACTTCATCAACTCTAATTTGCTTCATGGCTAAAGCTTCAACGACTCAGGCATGGTTATGGCATCAACGTTTATCTCATCTTAATTTTGATACCATCAACTTGCTTTCCAAGAAAGATATTGTGAGAGGGCTTCCAAGTTTGAAATTCATCAAAGATCATCTTTGTTCTTCTTGTGAGCTTTGTAAATCTAAACGAAGTAGCTTCGAAACAAAGACTACATCAAGCTCTAAAGGACGGTTAGATCTTCTTCATATGGATCTGTGTGGTCCCATGCGTGTTCATAGTATCAATGGAAAGAAATATATTCTGGTAATTGTCGATGATTACTCAAGGTACACATGGACTCATTTCATGAGATCCAAGGATGAAACACCCGAAGTTCTCATCAACTTTCTTAAACTGATGCAACGTCGTCTTCAAACTCAAGTCAAAGTGGTTCGTACTGACAGAGGTACATAATTTTTGAATTCAAAACTAAGAACCTATTTTGAAGCCGAAGGAATTGAACATGAAACATCTATTGCTCGAACACCCGAACAAAACGGCGTTGTTGAAAGACGAAACCGTACTTTAGTTGAGGCTGCTCGAACATTATTATCCGCTTCAAAACTTCCACTATACTTTTGGGCCGAAGCCGTGTCAACCGCATGCTACACACAAAACCGATCCTTAATTATCCCAAGACACGAAAAGACACCATATCACATAATTCATGATCGAAAACCTTCACTCAAACACCTTCATATTTTTGGATGTACTTGTTACATTATACGAGATGGTGAAAATTTGGATAAGATGAAAGAGAAAGGTGATGCATGTATTCTTATGGGATATGAAACTCAGTCTAAGGGATATAGAGTGTACAACAAGAGAACACAATTGATAGTCGAGACTATTCATATCCGATTTGATGAATTACAAGAAATGGCACTTGAACAAAATAGTTTAAGTCCCGGTCCACAACGACAAACGACTTCCGTTCACAACCGTACGGAACTCGGAACTCAAGACCACAGCAATGAACCGTCAAGTTCAACGCTGGTTCTAGAAAATGTTCCTAGAACTGATATGACAGTCGACACGACAATTGAAGAGTTGGAAATGTTATATGGACCAATGTATGATGAATATTTCACGGGGGAGAAACAAGTTGTATCGAAGTCTTCCGCTGTCACTCATGATACGCATGATGATACTGATCATCATCAACAACAGGATACAACTTCATCTACTTCAACACGGGTTGCTGCAGAGTTACTTCCTCGGAATATCACTTCAACAATCGATCCTACAACATCCACAACTACTGTCATTGCTCCAGAGAACACAAATCAAGCAGACAATGCATTATCTGACGAAGACGAATTTATCAACCCATTCGGTACACCGGTACACGAAACTGGAGAGTCTTCTACTCGCCATGTTGATCCGTCAAATATGCATACATTCTACCAAATACATCCTTCAACACATCACTGGACCCGAGATCATCCTTTGGTTCATGTAATTGGAAACCCTTCACAACCCGTTCGTACAAGACGACAGCTTCACACCGATGGTGATGTTTGTATGTTCGCACTCGCCGTGAGTTCAGCTGAACCGAAAAACATCAAAGAAGTCATGGCTGATCATGCTTGGATTGAATCGATGACGGATGAACTTCAACAATTTGAAAGACTTAAAGTCTTGGAACTTGTTGACAGACCATACGATGTAATACCATTAAATCTTCGATGGATCTAGAAAAACAAGATGGATGAAGAGAACACGATCATCAAGAATAAATCTAGGCTTGTGGCTAAAGGGTATGGACAGAAAGAGGGTATTGATTTTGAAGAATCATTTGCACCAGTAGCTCGAATGGACGCGGTCAGGATTTTTCTTGCTTATGTTGCACATAAGGGATTCATTGTCTATCAAATGGACGTAAAGACGGCGTTTCTTAACGGTCCTTTGAAGGAAGAAGTCTACGTCACACAGCCAGAAGGATTCATCAATCCTCATTATCCTGACAAGGTGTATCGTCTCCACAAAGCACTTTATGGACTCAAGCAAGCTCCAAGGGCGTGGTACGACGAGCTCTCGAAATTTCTGGTCTCCAAAGGTTTCTCAAAAGGTTCCATTGATCTAACTTTGTTCACTTATAAATATGGGGATGACATTTTGGTTGTGCAAATTTATGTTGATGACATTATTTTCGGGTCTACAAACCCAAAACTTTCAAAATGGTTTGAAAAAGTAATGCACAGCAGATTTGAAATGTCTATGATGGGCGAACTAAAATTCTTTCTAGGAATTCAAGTTCATCAATCCCCAAGTGGTATCTTCATTAACCAAGCTAAGTATTGTCAAGAGATAATCACAAAGCATGGTATGACATCATGTGACCCCGTTGGGACACCATTATCAACCACATCCCTAGATGCTAATTTGGAGGGATTACCCATAGATCAAACGAGATATCGTTCCATGATCGGGTCCCTCATGTACTTGACAGCAAGCAGACCTGATATTCATCATGCTACATGTTATTGTGCACGATATCAAGCACGACCCACTGAAAAGCACCTCAAGGAGGTTAAACGGATCTTTCGGTACCTTAAGAATACCATTCACATGGGACTCTAGTATTCGAGGGAAACCGGTTTCTTTCTAACGGCCTATTCAGATTATGATCATGCAGGGTGTCTTGATACACGTAAAAGTACTTCTGGTGGTGCAAAA
Source organism: Glebionis coronaria (assembly GCA_025667525.1). Lineage (NCBI taxonomy): Eukaryota > Viridiplantae > Streptophyta > Magnoliopsida > Asterales > Asteraceae > Glebionis > Glebionis coronaria. The sequence goes on from CM046877.1 coordinate 219,188,624, forward strand.
TTTCTAGGTCAAGATAAGCTTGTGGGATGGTCTTCCAAGAAGCAGGATTTCACATCATTGTCATCAGTCGAAGCGGAGTATGTGTCTTTATCTGCGTGTTGTGCTCAAGTTCTTTGGATGAGAACACAACTCACGGATTATGGCTTCCACTTTTATAAAGTACCTATGCACTGTGACTCAAAGTCTGCCATAGCCATCTCCTGCAATCTGGTACAACATTCCCGCACGAAGCACATTTATGTCAGATATCACTTCATTAAGGAACAAGTTGAAAAGGGTATTGTTGAATTATACTTTGTTGGAACTGATTAACAATTAGCTGACTTGTTTACAAAAGCTCTTTCGAAAGAGAGGTTTGCGTATCTAGTTAGGCAAATTGGTATGCGATGTTTGACTCCAGTAGAACTGGAGGTTCTGGCAAAGAAGCCTGCTTGATTCATCTATCAAACATCTACCTGTAAATATTAATGAAAAAGCAAAATAAAAAATTAAAAAATCTTTGATAATACAAAAATATTCTTCTCGACGTGTCTTTCAGTATCGATAATGGACGTACCTAGAAATGTCGCTCAATAACGACACGGGGATGTACATAAAGCTCGAATGAAAGTTGTAAATATTTTTCAAAACATGTCATTTCTATCTTTTCTAAAGGAAATTGTCTCTTTTTTAGACAATATTTCCAACAACGGGTAGAGAAATCTATCTCGGATTGAGCTTGTCACAAAACATTCAACGTTTTGAGCTCAACACAATGGCTTGTAATCACTTTCAGATTGCAACCCGGAACTATATTCACGGGGGAGTGTACGATTTCGTGATCTTACCCTTAGCAAAAGAAGTTAAATCTTCTTACACTTGAGTGGATTCGTCAAGACATTCAAAGTCTATGAACTCAAGTTTATGCTTTAGAAAAACCTTTTCGCCAAAAGAATTGATTTTTCAAAAAGCGTTGAACACAATTTTTTCAAGAAATTCTCAATGATATTCAAAATCTTTCAAAAATTGTGTGTTCAACAACTCCTATCCTCAAAAGTTTAATGTGGATCAAATCCTCGTAATGACAATTCCATTGGATCAATTTTTGAGGGGGAGCGTTCCAAAATTCATGCTAAGTTTGACACATTTTTTTCCCGAAGATTTTCAAGACTATTTTTCAAAATATATTTTAATCAAATTTGGTATCTCTAATATCAAAAGATTTTATATATTAGAGATAGGGGAGAAAATGTGATTAAAATATGATCTAAAGACTCAAGCACTCATGGTTTCGATCAAATACCCACAACATCTTTAATTCACGACGTTATTGGTGTCAAAAGGGTGGTTAGGTTAAGTCCTATGATCCAACCAGAACTGGAGGGATCTTCCGCGGGACAATCCAATAGATTATTATAAGTCCTTAGGAAAGATGGAGTAGAATGTGAACGAAGCTGAATGCTGAATAAGTACTGATGATAGCACTGGAACAATCACAACAAGGTGCTATTAATGATGTCTTGGTAAGCATTGAAGGGGTTGAAGAATGAAGAAGAAAAGTAAGGATAAAGGGTCTAAAGAAAGAAGCCCTCCATACAACTTAGGCAGAAACCGGGTCAACACATCATGAATACAACTCATCATGGACCCAGTGATGTGAAGCACAACCCTTTCCTAGCTACTCAGGCTTCTCTCAAAAGAAGTTTGTTTTATTGTCACGGAGATCAACACGACTTCTATTGACTTTCTCACTCCGAGATAGTTGATATTGAATAGGTGGCATCTGCTCCAGCCTCCGACTACCTAAAGTGCACAAATTGAGTCTAGAGCCAAGAGATCAATCAAATCTCGTTAGGACACACAGATAAAGATCAAGAGAGTCCTATGCTATATCCTTGCGATATTGCTAGAACACTCAGAGTGATACTACTTAGTATTCACAATGATGAGTGGAAATCCTTCCAGTGTTAACATCAAACAGCACTGCGGTAGGTCATATGCAAGATTCTTTATGAATTGAACATATGAAAAACTGAAAAGCAACAGTGGTTTGATTCTGAATTGATTCAAACTCGTTTCAGGTTTCTATGCAATATCTTTATGGTCTTGCCAGAACATTCAGAGTGATATTCATTAATGTTCACAGTGACGAATGGAAATCCTTCTAGCATCAACATCAAACAGCGCTACGGTAGATGACTTGTGAGATTCTTATGAATCAAACTTATGTCAACTGGAAAGCAACAATGGTAAGATTCTTAATGAATCAAACTTGTTCCAGGAATTTGAATTGACGACTTTAATCAAGCGGATATTTATCCAATTGATTCACTCTTTATGTTCGCAGTCTTGCTTTGAGACGGTCGAGTAAAGAGAACGGCTAGTACAGCCGTGAAACCCTGTCAAGGAGATTTTTAATTAAATCTACCTAATCACATGTACGATATTTAATATCGTATAACGGTCTTCACCGACCGGAGGTAAAACGCTACCGATTTAGGACGAATGTCAAAGCCATTCAGTCCGTGTCTATGTTTTGTCTCGAGAAGGTGGCATCACGATGTACTCAGAAAAGTCAAAGGTTAAAAAAAACCACATATTCATGCCCAAAGATTTATTCAACAATTAATATTATGAGCATGTGGATAAAGACACAAGATCGCAAGATGGCAAAGACAAGTCAAGAATGATTTGAAGATCTCAAGATAAAAGACTAAGTCGAAAGACAATGACAAAGGCTCAAAGATCACAGCATGAAGGAACAAAACTACAGTTACACGTTCAAGATTCATTTATGACGAAATTCATAAATCTCCATTGGAATCCAAATAACAAAGAGGAATGACCTCACATTGGGGGAGATTGTTAGCCTCAAAATATTGAGTCCAACAAGAATGTTCGATCATAGGTTTATATTGTAACATTAATTAGAACGTTGTAATAGGTAGTTAATTAGTCATGGTTTACGGGCTTGGATTTAAACTAATTAAAGTCCAAAAGACAAGCCCGACCCAATATATAGCCCATTATAGCCCGCATGTGGGTGGACTATATATACTACCCTCCTAGCATGTTAGGAGGGTGGGATGGTCATTTGTAAACTCATTATTCTAATCTAATATTCACCAAGTTAATCATCTCTCTCTCTACTTTCTCTCACTACTTTCTCTCTCTAGGAATCCATCTCTTTTCATCTATTTTCTATCATTAATCATCTAAATAATATGGGACAAAAATATAGAATTTATTTCCTCCAATTTTGTTTTGGATTTTAATACCGTTGAGCCCCTCGTGGGATTAGTAAGATGTTTGTGTGGCCACACCCAAATTTGTTTTAGTAATCTTGTTGAATCTGTGAACGAGAAACATAATGGTTAATGAAAGGAATGACTGAGATCCATATCCTTATTAATGTTGTATTAGAAATAAAAGGATAATAATAATGATGAATCATTAAAAGGTTTTATCCAGGAAACCTTACTCGAGTTGTACTAGAGACATTGCTAAGTGTAACTAGACGCCAGTCAATGTAATCACGATATTCGAAATATGTCCAACTGGGAGCTGAAAGTTTATGGACTTATATTTAATAGTCGTGTGATAGGATCGAACTCAAGATTACGGAATTGCACACAATACGTAAAGAGTTAATTTAATTAATGAATATATTTATTGTATTTATTAATTTATTTATTAAATATATATATATTATTTATTTAATTAAATCAAGCTATATAACTATATAACTTTAACGATCGTTAATTAATTAAGGGTTAAGTATTAACGAATGTTAGAATATATATAGAAAGAGGATACAAAAGGAAGAAAGATGGAAGGTTCCAGAACACCCCATGAGGGGGTGTTCGTGGGTCGGTTAGGGCACAAAGAGGGGAGGCAAAAACTTGCCTTTTATTTGTTTTGGGCTACATGTATTCTAGGCCTATAAATACAACCCTCTTTCTATATATATTTCAATCTCTCCCTTCTTTCCTCTCTTAGCCGATCGCAACTTGAATCTCTCCCTTCTTTCCTCTCTTAGCCGATCGCAACCCTAGCCTACGAAGGGTTTCAGTGTGGTTTTTCTTGATGCTCGGTTTTAGTTTAAATCTAGCCCTTCTTTCCTCTCTTAGCCGATCGCAACCCTAACCCACGAAGGTTTTCGGTGTGGTTTTTATTGGTGCTCGGTTTTAGTTTACATCTAGTCCTAGCCCCTCTCTAGGGTTCTTGGGTAGATTTTATACTATCGATATAGCTCGGTTTACACGTACTAGAATTACGGTTAGCTCATTGTATTACGTGTGTACAAGATCGTAATATAGTCTTACTTTAGACTATATCTTGGTGGTATATGGTATAAACCCGAATTGGTGATTCGTTTTTCGTCTTGTGGATTTGCTTTAGCGTAAAGTTATGTAACCCTAATTCGATTAATTATAATTATGTTATTATTATGATCTTGTTAAATTGCTTCCGCTATGTGTGCTTTGATCTCATTTTGGGATTTATATAATTGTTATGATACTAATAAACCTTCAGTTTCATCATAGTCAATACCTTCTTGTTGATTATAACCTTGAGCAACGAGTCTAGCTTTGTTTCTTGACACGATACCATTTTTATCTAATTTATTACGAAAAGCCCATTTTATCCCGATTATCGTACTAGATATCAAACATCGTTTATTACAAATTTATTTAATTCTTCTTGCATAGCAAGAACCCAACTTTCATCAATTATGGCTTCAACAACATTTTTAGGTTCAATTTGAGATACAAAGCAAAAGAAATTACTTTCATTTTGAGTTTGAGACCTTAAGGTTCGTTCGTTTAATTTACCGATAACATTTTCTAAATAATGTTCTTCTGATTCTATAATGTTTAAAGGTTCATCTTTTAATGGTTCATTTCCCTTGTTATATTCAAGATCAATTTGTTGATTATTAGTTTGGCCTTCAACTCAATCATCATCTACCAAAGTTGATGTTCTAGAAGAAGGTGGTGTTTCGTCGAAGGTTATGTTTAACGATTCCTCGACACACATGGTTTGTTTGTTTAGTACCACATAAGCTTTGCTATTTTTAAAATATCCAAGAAATACTCCTTCGTACGACTTTGGGTCGAACTTAGTGAGATAATCCTTAGTGTTAAGAATAAAACATTTACTTCCAAACACTTTAAAATAACCAATTGTCGGCTTTCTTTCTTTTAATATCTCATATAGAGTTTTATTTAGAAGTGGTCTAATTTATACCCGGTTTAGAATATAGGTTGAGGTATCAACCGCATGACACCAAAACTTTTAAGGCATGTTTGACTCATTTAACATTGTTCTACTCAATAATTGAAACCTTATATTTTTTGCGTTCAACTACCCTTTTGATTGAGGTGTTCTTGGAGCCGAGAAATTGTGAGTGATACCTTTGGTGTCACAAAAGGCTCTGAATTTCACTTCATTGTCAAAATCTCGACCATGATCCGTTCGAATTGACACAATTCGACAATTTAATTGATTTTCAATTTTCTTACTTAAAATCTCAAAATGATCAAATGCTTCATTTTTAGTTTTCAAAAACTTTGTCCAAGTGAACCTCGAATAGTCATCCACAATAACCAAGGTGTAAAAATTTCCTCCAAAACTTTGTACGGCGGAAGGACCGGAGAAGTCCATATGTAGGACTTTTAAACACTTAGTTGTGGTGACTAATAAGTGTGAAAACACTAATCCTTTTACCACTTATTTCCAATAATAACAAGACCAAAACGTGTATTTTATGTCGTAAAAGTCGGAATTATGCGTGGTTTATGTTTTTATTGTGTTTTAGGACCAAAAGATGAAAAGGGAAGAAAACACGAGCTTTCACGGGCTTTTATCGAAGAAAAACGAGAAAAGACGAAGTCAAAAGATCAAGAGTGCAAAAGAACGGAAGTCCAAGGCCTATTCTGAAGATTTATCAAAGAAAAAGTCTAAATACAGAAGTTTAATGAAGTCGAAGAACTCAAGTTTAATAGAAGAAGAAAATCAAAAGACGAGTTCAATTTACATCGACAAATCCCTAGACGACGTCGAGAAAGACAAAGGATTTAAATCGAGTCGAGACGAGAAGAAAGAAAGAGGAGGCAACACATGCACCTTCCCATCTCCTATAAATACTCTCCTAAACACATTAGGAGGGGGTTAGCTAATTTATTTCTTTTTTGTAGTTTTTCATTCTAGAGAGAGAAAGTGTTTAACTTTCTCTCACTAAAACTTCATCTTTTCTTTCTTTCATTTTCAAGCTTTAATTTAATCTTGTATTTTTGTATCTTTTAATCTACAAGTTCAAGTTAAGTTTTTCATATTAAATCTCTTTCTACCTTTCTTGATTTTTACTTTTTTGATCCGTTATAATCTTTGATTTTGCTTAAATTTGATGTTTATGTGATTAAAAAGGTTATCTTTTTAATCCTATATAAGATTTTATACGCTTAAGCCTAAGGCTTGTTATGCTTTTTGGCTTATTTAGTATTTAGCTTATTTACCTTTTTTTAGTTTTCTTAAAAAGTTTCATCCTTTAAAAGTTCATCTTATAAAGTTTGCTTATTTGGTGATTTGATAAGTTTTCCATTCGTAGCTTATTAAGTCTCCTTAATATTGGCCTTGTTGAGTTTTTGATAAGTGCTTATTAGGAGTGCTTATTGGGATTTTGGCTTATTTCATTTTTTTCGGATTACTTGTGCTCCATCGCAAAGTTAGGAATTTCACATTCCGACGGCCACATTCAGACGGTTTCATTGTATCACAATAACCCTTAGAGTTCTACTTTACGATCAAGAGTGTTTTCCCCCTTATTCCGATCGTGATTGCGATCGCTCATTGCGATCGCACATTGCGACGGGTCTTAAGGATATTTTAAGACGAAACTCTGCCCAATTTTTGTTAGATACATTCCGATAGAATTTGTTCACTATTATTCCGATACTCAACTTCATTATTCCGACAGAATTCAGGTGTGATATTTCGATGGGTAGTATTGCGATCAATATTGCGATGGTTTAGACATTGCGACAGTTTTCCCATATTCCGATAACCAGTACATTGGGATAACTTTGTTATTATTGCGATACTTTCTTATTGCGACAAGTCTTTTCATTCTGATACTTTCCATCGCAATAATTAGTTTACTTTACTTAGTTGATTTATTTTTCAAGATTACTTTTCATTACGTTTTAATTTCCAAAAATTGCACGCTTCCTGAAATCTCTATTTTTACCAAGTGTTTTTCTAGTAATTTTTAGTTTAATTTTTAAAAGCTTTTAGTTTACTCAACGGCATTTTCATATTTACCTTTAGTTTAAAATAGTTAATCAAACAAACCATTTATTCTTTCACCAAGAACGACTGAGTCGCACTTTTAACTAGTAATCAATTCGAAAAGATCGGATTTACGAACTTTCATAACTAAGTAAAATCTTAGGTATTAAATGGCGCCGCTGCCGGCTCTTTTCTTAAGATTAACGGTTTTTAGGGAGAGACGCGTTGGATTTTGGGGACCGTTCACTTTTGAACGTTATTTTTCTTGCTTAAAAATTTTCAAAAATCCATAAAATTTTCAAAAATTTCAGAAATCCAAAAAAATAGAAAAACATAAAAACCAAAAATATTTCTTGTCTATTTTCTCTTCCTTTTGTAGGTGTGCATGCGTACTCGTGCTCGTAAGAAGAAAGCAATTCAAGCCTAAGTCATAACTCCACCTATTGTCACCATGGACAATCAAACCAATGATCGAGCTTTTGCAATCGCACGTAGAGGGCAACACCGATGCTATTGTCATACCCGAGATTGGAGCCAACAACTTTGAGCTCAAATCCGGCTTCATTCAAATGGTGTCTGCTCAACCTTTCTTGGGGCGTTCGCTTGATGATCCTCATGACCATATAAAAAGGTTTCTTCAACTCACCAATACGGTTAAGTATAATGGGGTTTCACAAGAAGTGATTCGCTTGCAACTTTTTCCTTTCTCCTTAGAGGGACAAGCCCGGAATTGGCTTGATAAGGAACCGCCACAAAGTATTTTTAGGTGGACGAATTTAGAGACTAAATTCATCAACTACTTTTTCCCACCCTCACGTACTACCGCTTTGCGGAATGAAATCATTACCTTTGAACAAAAGTACGGTGAGACATTTAGTGAATCTTGGGACCGTTTTAAGGAACTTTTAAGAAAGTGTCCACAACATGGTTTCACAAAAGTACATCAAATTAATACTTTTTACAATGGTTTAAGCATGAATGACCAAGATTCACTAAATAGTGCCTCGGGGGGTAATATTTTGGTTAAATCTTCTAATGCCGCTTGGGATATTATTGAGAACAAGTCTAGAGTGCAAACCAAGAGTGTTCGGACTAATGTGGCTAGTGCTAGCACTAATGAGAGCGACAAGAGAATTGATAAGCTTACTTCGCTTCTTGAAACACTTGCTCTCCAAACCGCTAACAACACCAAAGCTATCAATGCACAAGTTAATGCTATGAGTCAGTCATGTGAAATATGCGGGGGATCTCACTCATACACCGATTGTCCTTCGACTCATGACAATCCGGAAAATGTGTATGCCGCCAACGATAACTTTGCTACGGGAGGTTATCAAGCACGTCCTCAAGGTGACCGCAATTTTCTTAGCTAATCGCTCAAACAACTTTCTTTCACCACCCGGTTTTCTACCTCAAAACCCAAACAACCTCAATCGTAACAATCAAAACCAACCTCGAGCTCAAAATCAATATCAAACCCGAAGAAACCCATATCCACCTCAAAGAAACAATCAAGTTCACCAACCACCCGCTTATCAACCACCTACCTACCATGCTCTTCCTCCCACCCAACCCACCACATTTAATCAAGAGGTTGACACTTACATGAGGACTAATGATGTGATAGTGCAAAATCTTCAGCGGGAAATGATCAACTTGAAAGCAGATATGGTGAAACAAGGGAATGATCTTCGAGCCGATATACGAAACTCTTTGGCAAGTCAAACGAATGACTTAAGTAACATGATGGCTAGTTTCTTCCCAAGTAATCAAGCCACTGTTTCGGGTTCTCTTCCGAGTAACACCGTTGTTAATCCAAGAGGGGAGATGAAAGCAATCACCACTCGCAGTGGAAAAGGTTTAAAGGAACCCGAGCTTCCTACACCTACACCGGTGATTGTGACAAAGGAAAACGAGTCCCCTTCTCCAATTCCTCCAACTTCTACTTCTCCAATTCCTCCACCTTCTATTTCTCTAATTCCTCCACCACCCAAGGATGTGAGTGAGAATTCCATTCTAAAGCCTTCATCTCAACCCAATATACCTTATCCCTTAAGGTTGAGGAAAGAGAAGTTGAAGAACAAGGATGATATTCAGGTTTCTAACTTTCTCAAAATGTTTAAACAACTGAATTTCAATATCTCCTTTACTGAGGCTCTCGCTCACATGCCGAAATATGCTAAAATGTTTAAAGATCTTCTCAGTGATAAGGAGAAACTTCTTGACATCGCTCAGACCCAACTTAACAAGAATTGCTCCGCAGTGCTCTTAAGGAAATTACCCACCAAACTTGGTGATCTGGGTCGTTTTCTCATTCCTTTCAACTTCCCCGGGGTAGAGAATTGTATGGCCCTAGCCGATCTAGGTGCTAGTATAAACTTAATGCCATTAAGTGTTTGGAAACAGTTATCTCTACCCGAGCTAGTCCCCACACGAATGACTTTGGAATTAGCTAACTGTACGGTTGCTTATCCAGTGGGGATAGCCGAAGACGTTTTCGTCGGTGTCGACAAATTCACCTTTCCGACGGATTTTGTTGTCGTTGACTACGATATGGACCCCCGTGTTCCATTAATCGTTGGACGTCCATTCTTGAGGACCGGTCGCACTCTCATTGATGTAGCCGCGGGCGAATTAATCATGAGAGTTGGTGACGATAAAATCGTCTTCAACATGGGTAAACTTTCTAAGCAGCCCTCTGAAAACGAGAGCGTTAATTTCATTGACGTTCTTGATGAGGCTTGTGAAGAACATTTCAAAGACGCTTGTAAAAGTGGTTTTTCTTCTCTACCCATTGTTGAGATCGTTGCCTCTATTGCTCCTTTACTAACTCCATTTGGAGAAAGTGATTTCATTTTGAAAGAATTTGAAGCAACTTTGGGAGATGTGGACTTGCAATATGACGATTCTCCCTCCAATTGGGATGAAGAAATTCGTACCATTGAGAAACTTCTCAATGAGGACCATATTTCTCCACCATCTCCTAAGGATATCTCTATCGATGATCCGAATTTGACTACGCCTTCCATCGAAAATCCTCCAGATTTAGAGCTTAAGGATCTGCCGTCTCATCTCGAGTACGTTTTCCTTGAAGACAATAACAAGTCACCCGTCACCATCGCAAAGGATTTGAAAGAAGACGAAAGATCTCGACTTATCGCCGTGCTAAAGAATCATAAGAAAGCGATTGCGTGAAATATCTCCGATATTCGTGGAATTGATCCTCACTTTTGCACACATAAAATTCTCATGGAGGACGACTTTAAACCTACTATTCAAAGCCAAAGAAGGGTGAATCCCAAGATCCATGACGTTATCAGAAAAGAGGTTATCAAACTTCTTGATGCGGGAATGATCTACCCTATCTTGGATTCACCATGGGTTAGTCCCGTCCATTGTGTGCCTAAGAAAGGCGAAATCACCGTTGTGCCCAATGAAAACAATGAGTTGATTCCTACTCATCTCGTTACAGGGTGGAGAGTTTGTATAGACTATCGCAAACTCAATGATGCTAAGAGAAAGGATCATTTTCCCCTTCCTTTTATGGACCAAATGCTTGAACGTCTAGCGGGTAATGACTATTATTGCTTCTTAGACGGTTTCTCCGGGTATTTTCAAATTCCCATCGATCCTAAAGACCAAGAGAAAACCACATTCACTTGTCCTTATGGAACATTTGCTTACAAACGAATGCCTTTCGGCTTATGCAATGCTCCCGGGACTTTCCAAAGGTGTATGATGGCTATCTTCCATGACATGGTTGAAGAAACTATGGAAGTCTTCATGGATGATTTCTCGGTCTATGGTAATTCTTTCTCTACATGCCTTGCCAATTTAGAACGTATGCTCAAACGGTGTGAAGACACTCGTCTCGTTCTTAATTGGAAAAATGCCATTTCATGGTAAAAGAAGGTATTGTGCTTGGACATAAAATCTCCAAAGCCGGTCTTGAAGTGGACCGTGCTAAAGTTGATGTCATAGCAAAATTACCTCCACCTTCAACCGTGAAGGGTGTGAGAAGTTTCCTTGGTCATGCGGGCTTCTATCGTCGATTCATTCAAGATTTTTCTAAAATCGCTCGCCCGATGACCCACCTCTTGGAAAAAGATACTCCTTTTATCTTTTCTAAAGAGTGTCTTAAATCCTTCAATCTTCTTAAGGACAAGCTAACTAAGGCACCGGTCTTGGTTACCCCTAATTGGGAGCTACCTTTTAAATTGATGTGCGATGCTAGCGACTTTGCTATTGGAGCGGTTTTAGGCCAAAGAGTAAACAAACACTTCCAACCAATCCATTATGCTAGCAAGACAATGACGGGGGCTCAATTGCATTATACCACTAGCGAAAAAGAGCTTTTAGCTGTAGTGTATGCCTTTGAGAAGTTCCGCCCCTATCTTGTCCTTTCCACCACAATTGTCTATACCGACCATTCCGCGATGAAGTACTTGTTAACTAAGCAAGATTCTAAGCCAAGACTTCTTCGTTGGGTTTTACTCCTTCAAGAATTCAAAATCGAAATTCGTGACAAGAAGGGAGCCGAAAACCTAGCCGCGGATCATCTAAGTAGACTTGAGGATCCTTATCAAGGGGATCATCCGAATCAAGAGATCAATGACTCTTTTCCCCTTGAGGCCTTAATGTATATCAATCCAAATCTTGATGACACCCCGTGGTTTGCGGACATTGCGAACTACTTAGCGGGTGGAATTCTCAAGGAAGGGTTAACGTCGCAACAAAAGAAAAAGTTCTTTAAAGACATTGAACACTATTTCTGGGACGACCCTTACCTTTTCAAACAATGTGCGGATCTTGTCATTGATGTGTTGATGGGCCAGCAGCGGTACTAATTCTTGAAGCTTGCCATAAAGGACCCACTGGTGGTCACTTTGGTCCCAATTACACCGCGAAGAAAGTATTCGACTCTGGATTCTATTGGCCCACCATTTATTGTGACGCTCACGAAATGGTTAAACATTGTGATGCTTGCCAAAGACAAGTCAAGATCACACATAAAGATGAGATGCCTCAAAATTTCATACAAGAATGTGAAATCTTTGATGTATGGGGTATCGACTTTATAGGGCCATTTCCATCATCTAAAGGGAACAAGTACATCCTCGTATCCGTTGACTACGTATCCAAATGTGTTGAAGCAAAGGCTCTCCCTACAAACGATGTGAGGGTGGTTGTGAACTTTTTGAAGCAACTTTTTGCTCGATTCGGTGTTCCTCGTGCTATAATCAGTGAACGCGGGACTCATTTTTGCAATGATCAATTTGCTCGAGTCATGGCTAAGTACGGTGTCAATCACCATCTTTCCACCGCTTATCATCCTCAAACAAATGGTCAAGCCGAGATATCTAACCATGGAATGAAGCGAATTCTTGAGCGTACTGTGGGAGAGCATCGTGCCTCGTGGGCCTATAAGTTAGATGATGCTTTGTGCGCTTTCGTACCGCATATAAGACCCCGATTGGTTTCACTCTATATCGTCTTGTGTACGGGAAAGCATGCCACCTCCCTATCGAGCTGGAATATAAGGCATACTGGGCCTTGAAGTGGGCTAACTTCGACATCAACAAAGCCAGCGATCTTCGAAAGATTCAACTCATTGAGCTAAATGAACTGAGGAATCAAGCTTATGAGAACTCATTAATCTACAAGGAGAAGACCAAGATCATCCATGATGCAAGGATTAAGAACTGAGAGTTCCACGTTGGTGATCAAGTTTTACTCTTTAACTCTCGGTTGAAGATCTTCTCGGGAAAGCTAAAGAGCCGCTGGTCTGGTCCATTCACCGTCGCCAAAGTCTTCCCATATGGCACCATTGAGCTTTCTCGGCCAAATGGGCCCAATTTTAAGGTGAATGGCCAGCGCGTGAAGTTGTACTTTGGTGAGGACATCTCTCGTGAGATGATTCCATCCCTCACCACGTTTCCCTTGAATTAGTTCTGGGTCGAGTCAGGCTCGTGACTCGGTTACCAAAAACAAGCGCTTCTCGGGAGGCAACCCGTTGATCTATCCTTTACCGTTTTCATAATAAGTGTAGGGGGAGCCCCGTATGTGTTTGTTGTCTTCTTTCTTACTCTGTGCAGGGATTTAAGCTTCAAAGATCCATTCTCGATGACTTTTGACGAATCGCGATCCCGTGTAGCCGTCTTCCCGGTTCTATCCTAAACTGTCGTGATTCAATATATCATATCTTATATGTTCACATTGAAATCACTATAGTTGTCCTTCCCTTAGCAAGATTTAAACAAAGTGCACAATGTCATAAGTGTAGGGGAGTTTACTCCCACATGCTTAAACATTAAGGACAATGTTTATATCAAGTGTAGGGGGACTTCTATCGAAGTAAGTGGTCTTTTCCATGAAATTGTCCTCATTTTAATCGGAAAATCTGATTTTTCGACATTTTTCAAAATTTTTAATCTATTTTGGTCTTTCAGTTTTCCTTTGTTATCGTTATTTACTTTCTTTGCTAGAATAAATTTTCAATAAAGTGGTTTTAAATTTTTCAAAGTCGTGAATATTTTGACTCAACCCGAGTTTACTTATCTAAGTTTACTCTAGCTAGTATCCTTAACGTGTTTAAGTCAAGTTTTGCTAGGCTTTTATATAGGGAACTTTAAAGTGCGAAAGTCTTAACTCTCACGGGTTAAGAACAAGAACTTTTCGCAAGTTCCTATAATTGATCCTAGAGAGTTGTTTATCAAGGGAACTTTAAAATGTGATTCCTAAACTTGAAAAAGTCTAAGAATTTGCAAGATCCTATAGATGACTCGAAAACCCAAAACTTTGATTTAATTGGCTAAGCATCCACGAGTCTCATTCCTTGAGATTTTAAATTGTGGAGAACGAGAGATGATAGAGTCAGTTATAAGTTCGGTATTCTTTCGTGAATTTATGTGAGTTGATTATAAGCCTATTCTCACATCGCTTGTTAATAAATTTAATTGCAATAAATAAGGTTGTACGATTTGAAAAGTTACTTAGCTTCTAGCACAAGATCGTTTAAAAGTTGCTCGGTATTAATTAGAGTTCATAGCCAAGGCATAACTTATTGAAGCGGGATGCGAAGATTGGCGAGTCAAAAAAGGTCCTAACAAGGCATGAGGGCTACATTTTGTTGCTAAAGATCCAAAAATGATGTGAAGAATCATTTATCAAAAATCTATATGAAGGATCGAGACACACGACGAAAAGCAAATACTCCCCTAAAGATCATGGAGAAGTCTATCCAAAAAGGCCCTAACAAGGTATGAGGATAAATAGATCCAAGTCCTAAAAGGAGGCAGATCGTTGTATATCAAAGTCCAAAATAAAGATTGGAGAAAAATGAAGAAGTCGTGGTCCAAATATGAAGAATCTCTCAAAAACTTCAAGTGAAGAAATTCCTATTATGAAGAGAAGACCATAATTTCAATAACGTCTCTCAAAGATTTGAAGTATGAAGTCGCTGCCAAATATCGGTCCGAGAAAGGTCTCAAATCTTGAAGCGAGTTATGCCAAGATATAAACTTTAAGAGGTCCCGAGAAGCAGTTTTAAAAGATTTTGTCCTTTAGCTAACTATTGATTAAATCGTCCCACTTTATTTTCGGCCTAAATAAACTATCAAAATAAGTCAAACAGTGCATCCTCGTGATCATTCAAGACAAAATTAAAATATAAGAGATACACCTAGGAATAAGGGAGTCTAAGTAAATAATTGTCCCACATGAATTCGTGTTAGTTGGCTAACTTATAATAACAATGATCTCGTTTTTAAGCTTGGTATGGGGAACGTGAAACTTGAGGATGATGAACATTCATGACAGCCAAAATGCCATGTAAGTCTTTGATTTCTTTACTTGTTTTGTACATATTTCTATCTTTTTAGTTTCCTTAAAGTTTAGTATTTAATAAAAGCCAAGGTGGGTTATTTATGATGAGAAATGTAATCTGTGCTTTGAAATTAATGCATTGCATGAGGGCATTGCAATGGTCAAGTGTAGGAGATTTAATAAGTGTTAAAACACTTATCCTTTTACCACTTATTTCCAATAATAACAAGACCAAAACGTGTATTTTATGTCGTAAAAGTCAGAATTATGCGTGGTTTGTGTTTTTATTGTGTTTTAGGACTAAAAGAAGAAAAAGGAAGAAAACACGGGCTTTCACGGGCTTTTATCGAAGAAAAACGAGAAAAGACGAAGTCAAAAGATCAAGAGTGCAAAAGAACGGAAGTCCAAGGCCTATTATGAAGATTTATCGAAGAAAAAGTCTAAAGACGGAAGTTTAATGAAGTCGAAGAACTCAAGTCTAATAGAAGAAGAAAATTAAAAGACGAGTTCAATTTACATCGGCAAATCCCGAGACGTCGAGAAAGACAAAGGATTTAAATCGAGTCGAGACGAGAAGAAAGAAAGAGGAGGAAACACGTGCACCTTCCCATCTCCTATAAATACCCTCCTAAACACATTAGGAGGGGGGTTAATTAGTTTATTTCTTTTTTGTAGTTTTTCATTCTAGAGAGAGAAAGTGTTTAACTTTCTCTCACTAAAACTTCATCTTTTCTTTCTTTCATTTTCAAGCTTTAATTTAATCTTGTATTTTTGAATCTTTTAATCTACAATTCAAGTTAAGTTTTTCATATTAAATCTCTTTCTACCTTTCTTGATTTTTACTTTTTTGATCCTTTATAATCTTTGATTTTGCTTAAATTTGATGTTTATGTGATTAAAAAGGTTATCTTTTCAATCCTATATAAGATTTTATACGCTTAAGCTTAAGGCTTGTTATGCTTTTTGGCTTATTTAGTATTTAGCTTATTTACCTTTTTTTAGTTTTCTTAAAAAGTTTCATCCTTTAAAAGTTCATCTTATAAAGTTTGCTTATTGGGATTTTGGCTTATTTCATTTTTTTCGGATTACTTGTGCTCCATCGCAAAGTTAGGAATTTCACATTCCGACGGCCACATTCAGACGGTTTCATTGTATCGCAATAACCCTTAGGGTTCTACTTTGTGATCATGAGTTTTTTCCCCTTATTTCGATCGTGATTGCGATCGCTAATTGCGATCGCACATTGCGATCGCACATTGCGACGGGTCTTAAGGATATTTTAAGACGAAACTCTGCCCAATTTTTGTTAGACACGTTCTGATAGAATTTTTTCACTATTATTCCGATACTAAACTTTATTATTCCGACAGAATTCAGGTGTGATATTCCGATGGGTAGTATTGCGATCAATATTGCGATGGTTTAGACATTGCGACAGTTTTCCCATATTCCGATAACCAGTACATTGCGATAACTTTGTTATTATTGCGATACTTTCTTATTGCGACAAGTCTTTTCATTCCGATACTTTCCATCGCAATAATTAGTTTACTTTACTTAGTTGATTTATTTTTCAATATTACTTTTCATTACGCTTTAATTTCCAAAAATTGCACGCTTCCCGAAATCTCTATTTTTACCAAGTGTTTTTCTACTAATTTTTAGTTTAATTTTTAAAAGCTTTTATTTTACTCAACAGAATTTTCATATTTACCTTTAGTTTAAAATAGTTAATCAAACAAACCATTTATTCTTCCACCAAGAACGACTGAGTCGCACTTTTAACTAGTAATCAATTCGAAAAGATTGGATTTACGAACTTTCATAACTAAGTAAAATCTTAGGTATTAGTGACCATGTTTTTAGCCTTATGGCTTGCATGTGTTTGTTTACCAATTTTACATGCATCACAAAAATGTTGATCATATTTTACTTTTGGTAAATTTCTCACAAGATCTTTGTTAGCCAAATTTTGTAAAAGACCCATGTTTATATGACCAATTCGTCTATTCTAAAGGTTAGAGGTGTCATCTATTGTGGCCAAGCAAATAGCATATGTTGATACAAAAGTTGGGTAGACCGAGCTTGACCTAAATTAGGCTTAATTTGGGGTCTTGTGGACTCTGGATCTTGCATCAAGTGAAACTTGCTTTGAGGACCCTGCGCACTAAACAGACACCGTTAGGCTTACCGTGGGTTTGTGACCCACGATTAGACTCCGACGTGAGAGTAAGTAATTGATTTGAGTATGTAGTGTTTAGGGTATTGTGTGTCGTACCTTTGTGGAACCTATGGGGTTCCTTTTATACCCGAGAGAGTCTTGGCTGGGCTCTCCTACTCTTGCGGCCAAAGGAAGAGATAATGACCTAAAATAGTTTGATCCTTATCGTATAACCAAGGCAAGTGTATATCTCTTCACTTTAGGCGAATATATCTATATGATAGATTATATTCTTATATGATCTTGTCGCGCTGCGACAAGGACCTGGCTAAGTAATTAACCTTATATGCGACAGCGGCTTACCGGTCCTCCTGGGCTTGCACGCGCATCGCACAAGTATTCAATACATTCCTGATGGATGCAGGTAGTACCCGTGGGTCGGGCTATCCAACCCAACTAGGGACTATACGTCATCATGTCCCCCCAGTCTAGTGGTGGCAGGTTCCAACCGCGGCTGCTAGACTATAAAACATAGACCATTCGCATTGTCCAGATATGAACAAAGATTTCAAACATTCCCGCCAAGAAGATATTCATCCCCCCCTTTTACCTAACCTCCTCGGTAACCGGAAAAAGCGCCTGCCACGTCATAGTTACCCCTTCAACTTCTACCCTTGGATCAAGCAAGTGGGAAACACGTGGAACATATCAAACCATGAACAGTAAATCAGTAGGTATATATACCCATGACGCCTCCTTTCGACTGTTTACCAATTATAAAAAACTCTCAAACATCCATTAACGCCTTCAACATACGCCATCATCACCAGATCTTAGCGAAGGTAATCTGCGCGACCATCGTTCGATACATATAACACCATGGTGAAACAATTATCCGCCATTACATCAACCCTGACCATAGAGGAAC
The DNA here is from genome assembly GCA_025667525.1 of Glebionis coronaria. Classification (NCBI taxonomy): domain Eukaryota; kingdom Viridiplantae; phylum Streptophyta; class Magnoliopsida; order Asterales; family Asteraceae; genus Glebionis; species Glebionis coronaria. The sequence goes on from CM046877.1 coordinate 219,206,806, forward strand.
TAGACCAATTCACCACAGAGTTCTACATACCTAACTATCTGCACCCAGAAGTTCCTAACCCTCGACATAATATAAGCCAGGCCCCAGCTGGAAAGATAGGGGTGTACACCCGGTTCTTCGACTATGCAAACCAGCGTATACCTATGTCACGCTTCCTTCTTAGCGTGTTGATGCATTATGAGACCCACGTCTCTCAATTGCATTACATAGGGGCGGCCAAAATTTCAAATTTCAAAATAAACTAACGCACCCTAGACATAGAGCCCACCGTAGACCTTTTCTGTGTATTCTACCAACGATAATTAGCCAATGGCTGGATGTCTTTCGCTAAGAGAAAAGGCGGAATGCAATGTTATGACGGGAAAGTAGACTCCCTCAGGGACTGGAATGACAGATTCTTCTGGCTTGACGACGCCGTCTTCCCTTTCCACTTTCCTTTTTTGACCTCCGAAATGGTGAGGAAGGACCCCCTACCTGGCCGCAACTCCTATAATCCTGAAGACACGGAGACTTTAAACAACAATCGTATCCCCGTACAGCCGTATCCAGAGAGTGTGCTAGTCACCCTTGGACTAAGCCGCACACCGATCTTTGGTGCGTACAAGATACCCGTCTTCTGCACCCAGGACGGCCAGGGTTAGTGGTTCTTCCTCCCATCCACCGTAGCATTCTGTAAGTACCTTCTTGCGTTTAAGAAACTAAATTTTATCTTTCAGTGTGTCTGTTTGCTTGCTGTGCAGTTATGGATATTCTGGAACTCGTTCGTGGTGCATTCCCGGAAGATTTGATGGTATACTCTTGCCCTGAGAGGGAAAATGAAGAATTCCTCCAAGACCGTGCCCTGAAGAACACCATGGACCTAGAAGTCAGAGAGGCATCCGCTGTCTAAGAAAATGATGACACCGGCGCGGATTAGCCACCACCCTCACCATCAGCACAACAGCCACAACAGCCACCACCAGCTCAACAGCCACCAGTAGTACAACAACCACCACCTCCCTTCCTCAGCTCCTCGTTGTCTTCGGATAACCTTACCGAGGACGCTGAGAAAGGCGAAGAAGATTTTGATGAAGAAGACGCTTCTACCTTGGGGAAGAGACAAAGGAGCCCCCCATCGTCTTCTCTCAAAGCTGCGTGCACCAGGGTCGGTCCCTCCTGGACGAAGGTGCGCACAACTGAAAAAGAGTTCGAGGAGAACCTCGCGAAGACTCCCCCTCGCACTCCTCCAGTCACCATCAACCTAAGGTAACTTTCTTCCCATACACTTGTAGTGTAGGTTCTCATGATGTTTTCTTTTCCTTTTATCTCACCACCATTCCTATGTATCAATGACGACCCAGAGAAGTCTTCTACGAAAGCGGAGAGCACGCCTTCCCCCCACAAGGAGACTACATCAGCATGGGGAAGTGCGTTCCTCCAAGACCCTATATTTGCTCCTAGCTGGGAACTGCCTGCATCTTCTGATTTGACAAGCACTTTTGACTGCGCAAGCTTCTTGGATAACATTATGCCCCTGGCCGAGCGGAAATTTGGAAGGAATGAGTGACGATGTCCTGGCCGATGAAGCCAGCTACCTAGCAGCGCAGCATGTGACATTGACATCACACCTTAAAAGAGATTCCTAGAGTTGTCTACCCAAGTCCGCACCACGGAGGAAAGACTGAGGCAAATCACTGAAGAAAAGTCCATCGCACTGGGGGATATGCAAGAAGAGATTGACCAAGAGATCGTGAGAGGCAGAAAGGATGCAGCCCTACTCCATTCTTTGACAGAGGAAAGGAACAGGCTATCCAGCGCTCTAGATGAAGAGCGCGCCCAACTCAACCAGCTAAAGGCCTCCAACCAAGTTGCTATGGGGGCCTTCGAAGAAAGAAAAAATAAATTTGTAGCTGATGTTGACGCATTGGGCGCCAAGGTGAAGGAGGATGTGAGCGACCTCAGTAGTCAATTAAAGAGGCTGAGCCTAGAGCTTGATGAAGACATGTATCCTCCCTTAATGAAGAAAGTGGCTGAGAAGCGGTGGTTAATGCGCCATGGTTTGCACTTAGCCGCGATGGGTGCCTTGGCGCCATTTGATAACGAGGCTTTTGGCTAGTATAAAAATTAAAGTTCGTTGTGTATGTCTAATCGAATTGATAACTGGTTAACTATGCGACTCAGCTGTCTTTGGTGGAAACAAATGTTGTGTCGTTGTAGTAAAATTAAAGGTGCAAAGACTTTAAAGTAAAGAGCAGTAAAATAAAATCTAAATCTAATTTAAAATAAATGACAAGAAATTTAAAACGTGACGAAAAATAAAAAGGCACTAATAAATAGCGCAAACTTAAAACTAACCTAAAGGCAAACTTAAAACGCAACTAAAACTTAAAATAAGGCAAGGCTTAAAATAAATCTAAGGCAAGTAAATTTAAAGTGCGACTAAGTAAAAAGGCGGGAAAAGTAAAGCTTAAAAATAAAAAATTAAAAACAGAAACTAAAAAGAACCTGAAAACAGATCATTCGGAATAATCCTTCGTTCGGAATAATCACTCATCCGGAATGTCACCTTCGTTCGGAATGATTCTTCTTTACTCGGAATAATTGAACAAAACCTTCATCCGGAATAAATCCTTTACTCGGAATATGTCACTTATCCGGAATAAAGTCTTGATAACCTTGACTCGGAATACACAGCTTGATTCGAAATATTCCGAATCAACTCCCTTGATTCGAAATACTGCTTCACTCGGAATAATTCCTCAATCCCTTCGTTCGGAATGTTCCGAATGAACCCTTGATTCGGAATATTAATTATTCCGAATAAACGACTTGATCCGGAACAAATTCTTCACTCGGAATATCAGCTTGATTCGGAACTTCCACTGATCCGGAATATTCCACTGGTTCAGAATATTCACTGATCTTGAATAACAAACTTGGTTTGGAATAATCTCAACAAGACCTTGATTTGGAATGTTTGGTGTTGATCCGGAATAACCTGGAGATTGAACAGTAGCGAAGAACAAGGAGAACAAAAATAACACGAATCTAATCTGATCCAATCTAAATAAACCAAAAGATTAAACAAGGCTAACCAAAAATGATCAACTAATGAATACCAATCAAACCAAATCAAAAACACTAACAATAATAATCAAAATAATCAAAACCCACTTTAATCAAATCAATAAAACATCAAAAACATAAACATGAACAATAAAGCATAAAGATTAAAGATCAAATAAGAAAGGAAGATAGAAGATTGACAATAAAAGTGAAGATTGAAAATAATTAAAAGGAAACTTACTTGAAATTAAAGGTATTTAAGGTGCAAGATAATTAAGTAAATTGACATGTATTTAAATGTGCAAAAATTAAAATGGTGGAAGAACTAGTGTCACTCTAGCCAACAAAATGAAATGTAAATCCTAATGATCTATTTATAGGAGGGTTAGGGAGGTGCTTAGGAAGCTTCATCCCCTCTTTCTTCTTTCTTTAATTACATGATTAAGTCCTTGTCTTCTTAATTCTTTGACTTTAACGACTTTGTCTCGGGATTTCTACTCTCGTCTTGTAATTTCTTCAATAAATAAGACTTGAGTTCTTAGGCTTTAAGTAAACTTCCGTCTTTTGACTTTTTCTTCGATAAATCTTCAGAATTGGTCTTGGACTTCCGTTCTTTTTGCACTCTTGATTTCTTGACTTCGTCTTTTGTCTTTTTCTTCGATAAAAGCCCGTGAATGCCCGTGTTTTCTCCCCTTTTCACATTTTCGACCTAAATCACAACAAAAACACAAACCGCGCATAATTCCAACATTTACGACATAAAATACACGTTTTAGCTTGGTTATTATTGTAGTTAAGTGGTAAAAAGGATGGGTGTTTACACACCTATCAAGACCCCACCTTGCGAACTTCTTTTTCCATGTTTGTGATAGCCGCGATTAACGAGGGTACTTCTAGGGGTTTGTTAAAAGCACACGAGGCCAAGTTACTGAAGATATATCTAGCAGAGGTGCCCTTTTATGACCCGAAGGCCGACTCCAATCTGACAACAGCTTTGTAGGATATGAAAGCCTGTCCACTGCCATCATTTGGTTTAGAGGATAAGGACCATGAGGTACCCCTGGAAATTGTGATGGAGAGCCTTACACTAGCGCGTCACAAAGTAGAGGGCGCAGAAGCATTGCCGGAATTCCACCTTAAACCATCTATGGAGCAGCTGACAATACCTATATTCGTGCATCCTACGGACGTGATTGATCCATTCAGAATTGAGAAGGAAGTTCCACTATCCGAGGTGCTCACAGCCCATGAGAGTCGCTCTGCTGCCAAGAGGGCCCTGCTGAACATAGAGGCTGCACCATCTGTTAGCGCGACCCATCTTGCGCCCTTCATTCCTGTGCTACCACTACCATTGCTAGAGAGGGACTCTCGCACGCTGGACCGAATGGAGAAGAGCTTAAGGGACCATCGCGCCACCGCTTACTGCCCACTGTTGCTAAAATTGAAGAGGTCATCATCCGAGACCCATTTGCTCACCAACCATGCTACTGACTTGTATATATGTTCCTTATTTTGTGATGCCCAAATGTTCGCTCTTGGTTGTAACAAAAAATATTTTTTGATTTATGATAAGTGTGTTTAATGTTTGTAACACGACTTCGATTAATGAGTTAATGTAAACTCATAAATGGCCCATATGGGTTTGAGAAGCTCATTACGTGCGGTATACCGCTACTACCATAAGGACGGCCAGGTGAGGCTGACCAATTGTTAGGTGCGCATGTTTGTGTCTTAACAGTCTCAGAGTTTACTGGCTGCATAACTTGCTATGACGTCCTAAATAGCAAGGGGCCTCACAAGGATACGTGATCCATGGTCGATGGGGTTGCATCCCACTTACTCGACGAGTATAATTAGTAGGGTAGGCTCATTCCTCTTATTTCGCCTGGAAACGTTGTGCACGCGTGCGCCAAGAGGCAATATATAATACATAAAAAAATATGTTTGACAAAAAGAAATGTTTTCAGAATGCGCCGTGGAACTAGCTAGGTACCACGACAGTTTTATTAATACTTGCAAGTTTTAACACATGAAATAAAAGAAAAAAATACATTTATTCAAGAAGTCCGCCGCTAAAGGTAGCACTTCTTTAGATGGCATATGTTCCAAGACCTTTGTAGATCGCGGCCATCCATATCACGCAGCCGATACGCACCATTCCCTAATGCATCTGTCACTATATAAGGTCCCTCCCACTTAGGTCTAAGTTTTCTTGTATTCTCAGTGCGACTGGCCGCGTTTGAGCGATTAAAAAAGTCACATGGCCTGAAGGAGGTCTTGTGCACCCTAGCATCATAATAGCCTTTCATTTTTGCTTTTGACTTAGCTTCGCGGATTGCTGCCAACTCTCGCCGCTCCTCGACTATGTCTAAGTTCAATCACAGCTCATCTTCGTTAGTAACCATGTCTACTTCCGTTGTGCGGGGTGTTTGCAATCCGATCTCGGCTGGGATGACTGCCTCTGTACCATATGTTAGGGCGAAAGGGGTATCACCCGTGGCTGTCTTGATCATCGTGCGATGTGCCTACAAAACATGCGACAACTCTTCGACCCACTTCCTATTGTGTTCCCCCAATCGTGGTTTGATGCCATCTCCCAAAATCCTGTTTGCTCTTTCCACGAGTCCATTCGTTTGTGGATGGGCTACCGATGCGAACAGCTGGTGTATTCCATTCTTTGCGCACCAATCCTTAAATGGGTTCTCCGCGAACTGCTTTCCATTATCAGAGACTATTTCACCGGGCAGTCCAAAACGACATACTATGTTGTCCCATACGAACCTCTTCACCCGATTCCCCGTGATTGTTGCAACTGCCTTTGCTTCAATCCATCTTGTGAAGTAATCCATCGCGACTATGAGGAACTTAATCCCACCTACGGCTACGGGAAAAGGCCCCGCGATATCTATTCCCCACTTGAAGAATGGCCAAGGGGAGGTGATCGGCGTGAGCTCCTCCTGTGGTTACCGAGGTATTGGCCTGTGCACCTGACAGTCATTGGATTTATTAATGAGTGTACGCGCGTCCGTATGCATGGTTGGCCAGTAGTACCCGTTGCGCAACGCAGTTGCTACCACGGACCTTGGTCATGCGTGCATGCCGCATGACCCCTCATGGATTTCGCTAATGATGTACTGCGCCTGGCGCGGCCCTACACATCTCAGCCATGTCTGGAGGAACGATCGTTTATAAAGAACCCCATCTCTGACTTCAAATTGCCTCGAACGCCTTCGTATTCGTCGTGACTCGGTTGCGTCATGTGGGAGTGAATCATTCGTCAACTAATCCACAATCGGGTCATCCATGTAGGGCCTTCTTCCTCTACGACCGATGTAATCTCTTGCTCTTTTATTGACTTGTCCTTGAGAATCTCTACCAGGAACTGCTTTGATAGGTGTGTAAAGCTTGTAGATGCTATTTTACTAAGTGCATCTGCTTTCTTGTTCTCCCCCCTGGGTACTTGGCGTATTCGGAACTTATTGAACCCTTCAATCAATGCTTTGGCTTTTTGTAAGTATTGCACCATGTTATCTTCTTTCGCCTCGTATTCGCCAAGTATATGGTTTGCTACTAGTCGAGAATCTACGTTCACTTTGAGATTGCGCACACCCATCCGTGCTGCGATTCTTAGCCCTACTATGAGCGCCTCATATTCTGCCTCATTATTTGTGGCTGTGAACTCAAAATGCAATGCGTATGTGAATTCCATCTTCAGGGTTGGTAAGTATGAGACACGCGCCTGATCCGTCGGTGCAAGAGGACCCATCAGTGAATAAGACCCACGGTTTGGGTATTCTTCCTTGTGATCTAACCCTTGAACGCCCTCTTCTGGTTTTTCAATGAAAATTTGCCGTTTTACGACATTGCGCGGTATGTAAGTGATGTTGTGTTCCCCTAGCAGAACACTCCATTTCTGGAATCTAGCTGCGACCTCTGGTTTTGATATTACCTCCTTTATGGGCTGATCAGTTATCACCACTATTGGGTGTGCTTGGAAGTATCGACGCAACCTCTTTGCCACAAAAACCAGTGCGAGTACTAAATTTTCCATTGGGGTATAATTTAGCTCCGAGCTTTGCAACGCTCTACTTATGAAGTATACTAGAGTTTGCACATTTTCTCTATCCGTCATTAGCAATGCACTGATCGCTCCATGTGTAGCAGATAAATACATTATCAGCTCCTCGTTAGGTCGTGATGCGACTAACATAGGAAGCGAAGACAAATGTGTTTTCAATTCCTCGAAGGCCTTTTCCGCTTACTTAGTCCAATTGAAATCCCCTTTCTTAATGCACCTTTTGAGCGTTTTAAATAAAGGGAGCGACTTCTCCGCTTACTTGGACAGGAACCTGTTCAGCCCTGCGAGTTTACCATTCAGCGACTGCACTTCCTTTTTTGTCTTTGGGCTTTGGAGTTGAATGACCGCATCTGTTTTTCCTGATAGGCTTGATGCCATTAGGGTCAATCATGTATCCTAGGAACATGCCTTCTGTTTCCCCAAAAGTGCACTTCTTGGGATTTAACTTCATGTTTATTCTCCTTAGTGTTGAGAATGTTTCCTCTATATCCCGGATAAGCTCGCTCTTTGTGTGATTGATTACCAAATCGTCGACATACACCTCCAAATTTCGCCCTATTTGGCTTTTGAATGCTTTATCAACCAGCCATTGATACGTGGCCCCTGTGTTCTTGAGTCCAAATGGCATTCTTGTGTAACATTACACACCTTGGCTGGTATGGAATGTTGTCTTTTCTTCGTCCTCTTCTGCCATTTGTATTTGGTGGTATCCCGTGTATGCGTCCAGGAAGCATTTGAAAGGGTACCCGCACAACGATTCCACCTTCCAATCTATCTCTGGGAGTGGATAGCAATCTTGGGGACAAGCTTTGTTGGGGTCTATGAAATCAACGCACATGCGCCAGCTACCATCATGTTTCTTCACCATTACTGGGTTAGTGAGCCAGTCGTGATAGTAAACTTCTGATGCGACTTCTTTTATACATAGTCTCATCATCTAAAATAGGCTTAAAATGGTAAGAATATCATAAAATGTGCCAAATATATGCTTGTGTTTGTTCAATGTGTATTTTAGGTACGGATATTGAGAAAATGGCAAAAGATCACAAGAAACAAGCAAAAACAAACAAGGGAAACGAAGCCGCACAATGAACCGGGCCCTAGAGTTGATTTTCCAAGAAAAGTCCTTGAAGAAATGAAGATTGTACAAGAAGGGTCCTTTATTATTGATGAATTGACACTTTATACCCTTGTTTATTCATATTATAAGTTTGGTCCCTAAAGTTTGTCAAATTTACAAAAAGGACCCTCAACTTTAAAGAATTGGCAAGAATAGTGCCTCAAACTTGAAGACTTGTCACTTTTAGTCCTCCATGAAGACAAAGAACAAGTGAAGACCTTGAAGAATTGAAGACATGTCAAGATTGGTCCTTCAAATATCATGAATTGGCAAAACAAGTCCTTGGTAAAACCTTTGTAAAGTTTTTGGGGCAAAAGTATGAAAAACCAAACTTTATTTACAAAGGGAAATCTGATTTGCAAGTTTAAAACACAAAAGACAACAAGAATGAAGAGGGGGGGTTAAAGCTTCCAAGACAAGAAAGTTACCTAGACCTATCACCCCTTGACACGTGCCCCACTATCGCCCCATAACCAATCAAAACTCACCATTTCTTCACATCACCAATCCACTCGGCATTTATAACTAATTAAACTAATTAGTTAATAAACACGCGCTAAACCGTATTTCAAAAACAAAACTAAATCAAACAGCCCACTATTCACCAAGAACACAAATTTGGGATTTGTGTTTAAGCCACAATTAGACTCTAATCTTCTCCAGTTTTATGATTAAGCTCATCTTAATCAAAACCCAACTCTTGAACATGCCAACTCACCACTCACCAAGTCACATGAGTTATCCCCTGCTACATGTTTGAGAAGAAGACAAGAATTACCAAGAGATCAAACAGCCACAACACATGCTTCATTCCTAAGCTACTTGGACACCTTAGGATCACAAAACAACAAAAATTCTTCACATGTAACAGCTCTAACTTCAAATTCAAAGGCAAAAATATTCAAACTTCAAGGGCATTCTTAGAAGTTCACCACTAGGGTTTCATGTTTTTTATTTAGTATTTTAGTCTCCTTGTAGCCTATATAAGGCATTAGGGTTACAACATTTACCTTTGTTCTTGGTTTTCTTTGGTCAAAACTTTGTAAATCCTTGTTTCAAGTTAATGAAAAAGTGTGAAAGTTTGTGACGAATTCCAAGTTCCAATTTACTTTCTTGTTGATGTTATATGTTATGAGTTTATGTTTATGAAGTTTCAAAGATTGGTTTAAAGTTTTATGCAAGTTTTCTAAGTTTTCTAAAAACTTGATTTTTTTTAAGTCTTGTTCAAATACTTGAACTTTTTGGGCTATAAGCTGATCATAACACCCTGATAAAGAGTTTATCAAGGTGTTGTGAGGTTTGTGGTTTAGGAAGGATCAAGGGGTGAGGTACAAGCTTGAAAGGATATTGTTTCATTTTCCATTTATTTGATATAATCTGTTGTTTCTAACCTTGTTGTTCTTAGCAGCTTGTTGGAAGCTTGTGCCTTGTTAAGCTAGGCACATAAGCTCTAAAATTCGTGAGTGTGGATGTACATTCATGAGGTTTGAGCCTTTCTTTCCTAAAATCTGTTAAAAAAGTGATTTTAAGTGATTTGGTATTCTGCTGTTGTATGTTGTGTTTTTATGGCTTGAATCTTGTTCTTGCTTGATAAGAATGTTGTATTGATGCTTGATTAGGCTTGGCTAAACCTGTTAAACACATTTGCTTTGTTAAATCTTGATTTGAAAAGTGAAAAGGGGTGTTTGGGTCTACTGATTTTTGCCTTGTATGTTAGATTGAGTAAGGGTTTAAGGTAGTTAAGTGTTGGTATCTGATATTTAAGTGATTGTGTGCTGATATATGCAAGTTTTGTGCTTTATAACATCAAATATGAGATTGTGCTATAACTACTTTGATTTTGCCTGTTTTGACTTGAAATCTTGGGAACACCTAGAGGGTATGCATATTTAGGGTTAAAAGGTGCTTTAACAAAGTTTGTGTAAGCTGATTAACTGATTTGAGGGTTTAAATTTGGTTATGTGGTCAAGTATATCAGCAAAGGTCAAATTGTATTCATCATTTGTTCATCAGTAAGAAACATAAGCTCTAATCTAGGTCTAATCTTTAAATCAGTGCATGAAACAAGTTTATTTATGCTTATTTGAGTTTATTATAACTTGTGTATGCTTTTGGTTCAAATTGGTTGGCTTAATCTTCCTAAACTGCTTATTTGTTCAAAACTGCTTATTTTCCATGTATGTGCCATGTTGATGCTATTTTGAATTAACTACACTGATTGGCTTGGTAAAATTGTGATTTCTTGCTTGTTATTGACTCCTTATAAGTCACTGGTTATACGGGTGCCTTGATTGTCCATTAATTCCAAGTAAATCTCACTAAAATCAAAGGTCAAGAAAGTCAAACAGTGGGAATCCTTTCCCACTGCTACTAGCCACTGCTAGTGTTAATTTGTGTTCAGCTTATCAATAAGCTATAATATCTTATTTAGACTTGCAACAAGTTTGTTTTTGTAATCAATCTTCATCATTTGACCCATTTGACTAAATTGGAGCTTTTGAGACTTGGACTTTTAGGTTTGACTAGAAAACGAACTTAGTTGACTTTTTCATAAGTGCTTATTTGCTTTTTCCAGCTTATTTAGTGTGCTTACTTGAAATCTTTTTAATTATTAAGCTTAGTTAAGTGATTTAAAATATTTTGCAAAAAGAATCAGCCCTTGAATTTGTCTAGAACTCGAAAACGACTATTTTGTCATTTTGTGTAGAGAGCTTTTGCTTATTTCAGACTTATTTCTTGGGCTTATTCAAAAATTCTTTTTACAAACAGCTTTATAAGGTCAAGATAAGGTTGTGTGTCAAATTTCAGCTTATGGCATTAGTTATTGGCTTAATGGGCCAAAAGCCCATTAAGAATAAGTTGTTTGCTTATTAAGTTGTGATAAGCTCACTTTCAACTTTTGTCCCTTTAGATTTTTTGTGTCTAAAATTGAATCTTAAGCTAGACTGGAACTTTTCAGCTTATTTGGTTAACTTTTTGCTTATTGGGCCAAAAAGCCCATTAAGCTTGGACTGTTTTGAGTTTTAGCCCATTTGGAGGCCTATTAGGGGTATTTTGGACATTTTACTTTTATTTTCTGTTTAATCAAGTTAAAATAAACTAGTTTGCAAGTTTTTAGAATTTTTTTATAAATTTTGAATTTTTATTAATATTTTATTATTATTTTATTATTAAAAATTGTTTTTAATAATTTTGCAACTTTTTCATATTTTTTAGGTCAAATACATTAAGTTAGGATCTTTAAAAGTTTTAGATTAATTTTCTTGTCATTTAATTAATTTTTTGGATTATTTTAATATTTTAATAGTTTGTAATCATTTTCAAATAGCTTTAATTAATTTTAAATTTTTCAAAAATAGTTTTTAGTCTAATTAAGTTATTTTAGAGGTTTAGAAATTGAAAAATATCATTTTGGGCTTTTTGTTAATTAAATTGATTTTTTGGGCTTTAATTAGCATTAAAAATTATTATTTAATTAAGTAAAAGGTTTGAGTAATTTTTGATTTTTTGTAAACTCTATTTACATTTTTTGGATTTATTGCAATTTTTTAGGAATTTTTAGGGTAATTTTTAAATTTTGTCACGTTTTACGGTTTTACGTTTACGACTTTCGTCTTAGTGTAATTTTAATCGTAACCGTCATCCTTTTCTATTTTCTTTCTCATTTTCTTTCTTCATAATTATAATCACAAACATTTAATCAAGTTTTAACACAGCACACAAGCCTCCTTGAGAATGAACTCACCTTTGGGTCATTTGTGCACGGTTTTCCTAAACCGTCGTACTTACCCTAATTACACTCGTTTTCCTAAACGAGTGTGAATTTACAACTATCAATTTCCCTCAGGATTCCTGCGTCTACTAGTTTTTTCAGTTCCTCGAGTATCACCTTGTTGCGCTCTGGGGCATGTCCTCTCTTATTTTGCCTAATCGGAGGGTACCCTTCGCGGATTTGGAGCTTGTGTTCGGCTATTGACCTTGGTACACCTGTTATATCTTTGGGTTCCCATGCGAAGATGTCTAGGTTGTACTTTAAAAGGCGACACATGTCCGTCTTTACTTTCTCAGACAGTGTTCCTCCGATTGTGATCTCTTGATCCGGATACTACGGATGCACGGCTACTTTCAGATTTGGCGGTGAGTTTACCTTAGGTTCCATTGTGACTCGTAGAGGTTCTGTGATCGCTTTACACTCAGGGAGAGTTATCTTGTATTGAAGATCGTTAGGATTACTCCATCCACTGGGAATTTGATCATGCCATGAGCTGTGGAAGGTACCGCTCGCATTGCTAGTATAGCTGGTCGCCCTATAATCCCGTTATATTACGATGGGGACAGTATGATCAGGAAATTCATGGAGACGTTTTTTGAGTGCTCATCGTCTCCTACTTTCACTACTAGCTTTAGTTGGCCCAAAGGCCACACCGCTTCTCCACTAAAACCGATGAGCGGGGAGGTTGCAGGTATCATTTGGCTCTGTACTTCTGCACTAAGTTTCAGGAAGCAATGCTCATACATTATTTATGTTGATGAACCTCCATCCACATACATGCAATGTATGTTGTGCTGACCAATGCTTATTTCTATAACTAACGGGCCCTCTGTGACGTTCCTCGCGTTGAGTGGGGGGAAATAAATATCTTTTCCCTTCGAGAATTTCTGGCTCACCTTTTGTCTGGTCTTTCGCTGCCATGATTCCATAATGTAAATGTTCGCACTAGCGATTTTTTGTCTTTCGTCTTTCGTAGTTTCCTTTACAAGGTGTTTCAGCTCGCCTTTCTTTACCATATTTTCGATATATTTTTACAGCTGAATACACTCGTTCATAGCATGCCCCCTCTCATCATGGTATTCGCAATATATGTTACCGACACGCTTTTCGACCGGAGTGGTCATTGGCGTTGGCCTTGGGAAATTCGCACCTTATGATACGAGGATTTCTCTTGGGGTTAACTTAAGGGGAGTGAACCTAGAGTTATAAGTTCTCCCCTCTCTTCTCCTTCCTAAGTAATCAAGGCCTAGAGGTATGCCTTGCTTGTTGGGCCCTTCACTTGGCGCGTGGATAGATCTGTGGTCATAAGTGTTTCGTGCTACTTCTGAAGCAGCTGATTCTCCCTGTATGAAAGACCTTACACGCCTTAGTACTCCATCGAAGGTTTCAGGCGTTCTTTCATTCAGCTTCTTTATTAGATCGCTGTTTCGTATACCCGCCATGAAGCAAGATACTTTCAGAATTTCTGGACAGTCTTTTATTTGAAGACACTCGCTCTTGAAACATTCCAGAAAGTCTTCCAGGTATTCGCCCTAGTTCTGCTTTACCCTGGCAAGTGATACAACACTCCTATCATGTCTTTTCTGTTGCATGTAGTTTCTTTTTAATGCTTTCCGCAACGCTTCATACCCGGTGATTGTTCGTGGGGAAGCCTATCGAGCCACATCCGCGCGTTATCTACGAGTGCAGAGTTGAACATGTTGCACCATACGGGTTCTGGCCATTGTTCAATACCTGCCTGGGATTCAAAGACTTTTAAGTGGTCTTCTGGATCTGAAGTGCCATCATAAGTTTTCACGTTCGATGGCATGCGGCGCTTTCTTGTATCTTCGTAATACTGTATGCGCCTCGTAAAAACGTTTTTTTTTGCTCTTCTCCATGGTTGTGAGAAGTTTTGGTCATCCGAGGAGTAACTTGTGCGCATGTGTTTTTCCAGGAGGTTATCACTCGATCCTGACAGGTTGCTTTCTGAGGATACGGCGCGCTTCGCTTCTTTTACCATCTTCTCGTGTTTAGCAACCAAAGGGATGAGGGTTTGTAGGTTATTAGCTACGTACTCCTCCATCATGCATGCCTCCGTAGCAACAACTTCCCCGCCCTCCTCTTGGAGCATCTTTCTTTTTTGCTTATTGGGAGGAGGCTGAGTTGACTCTCGTTCGACGCCTTTTCCCCCCACGGCGGGTTGGGGAGTTGAGAACAATCCGCCTGTTCTTATGATTGGAGGGTTGTTTACATCCCGGGTGTTTGCTTCACTGGTAGATCCAGGAGTAGCATTCACGGATGTGATACGGCCATCTACCGTTGAGGATCCTTGATGGCCTTCATTCATGCCGCTTTTCGTCATTAGCTAGAGCTTAGTGTGTGTCCCACGGATGATGTCAACTTGTTGATACAAAAGTTGGGTAGACCGAGCTTGACCCAAATTAGGCTTAATTTGGGGTCTTGTGGACTCAGGCTCTTGCACCAAGTAAATCTTGCTTTGAGGACCCTACGCACTAAACAGACACCGTTAGGCTTACCGTGGGTTTGTGACCCATGATTAGACTCCAGTGTGAGAGTAAGTAATTGATTTGAGTATTTAGCGTTTAGGGTATTGTGTGTATCGTACCTTTGTGGAACCTATGGGGTTCCTTTTATACTCGAGAGAGTCCTGGCTGGGCTCTCCTACTCTTGTGGCCAAAGGAAGAGATAATGACCTAAAATAGTTTGATCCTTATCATATAACCTAGGCAAGTGTATATCTCTTCACTTTAGGCGAATATATCTATATGATAGATTATATTCTTGTCTGATCCTGTCGCGCTGCGACAAGGACCTGGCTAAGTAATTAACCTTACGTGCGAATGCGGGCTTACCGGTCCTCCTGGGCTGTCGCGCGCATAGCAAAAGTATTCAATCCATTCCTGATGGATGCGGGTAGTACCCGTGGGTCGGGTTATCCAACCCAACTAGGGACTATACGTCATCAGCGTCTTTTGATGAGTCAAATTTCATGAAATATATGTTGTTTTTCCTAACTCCTTTTCCAATTGTTATTCCGTCTTTTAGTATTTTGCTACCGTTTTCTTCAAATAATACTTTGCATTTGTTACTACAAAGTTGACTAATACTAATCAAGTTAACCCTAAGTTTTCGACGTGAGCGACATTATCAATGGTAATATGGTCATTAGAGATTATACCTTTGCCTATGATTTTGCTTTTGACGCTGTCACCAAAAATAACATTACCTCCGTCCTTGATGTGTGGATGCTAAATAGATTCCTATTCCCCGTCATGTGTTTTGAACATCGGTAGTCCTTGATCCATTCATCGGGTTCAAGTTCGACCTTCAAGCATACCTACACATTATAAAACTCAGGCGTTTGGTCCCTATTGTCTCATGGGTCCGTTTGGGTTAAACATACTTCTCATGGAAATTCCGATAGGATTGTTGCCAAATACATCCCAAGGTACCAAATTTCCCATAGAGAATCGGTTGTGGTAATCATAGTTAAAAGGTACCTGACTATATCTACCTAGAACACTTTGATTACTTTTCGGAAAGGGGCGTTTGGGATAAGAAGGTCTCGGTTGATATTGGATGTTTCTAGTTCTAGCATTTATTTCCAAATTTCTAAAACTTGTGTTATATCTCTCTGGATTAAATGGTTTAGGTTTTCTAGATACAAAGTGTTGGAAATACGTTTTTACGTATTTAGAAAGAATCGGTCACTCCAAAGATATATTCTAGTATTGGGCTCGTGATCCATTTGTAAACAGTATAGCCCATATAGCCCACATGTAGCGTGGGCTATATATACCCCATCCTAGCATGTTAGGAGGGGTGGTTCTTTCATTTTCTCATTTTTCATTTTAATAAATCTTACTTTCTCTCTCTACCTTCTTTTCCTCTCCTCTTTCTCTCTCTAGTTCATCTTCTTCCTCCATCTTCTCCATTCAATCAATAGATCTATTCATAATTTACCAAATCCTAAGAAAACGTAGACCATCAATTGGTATCAGAGCCATGGTTAAATCTTAGGATTTGCGTTTTTTTATCTATTAATTTTCTTGTCAAATATTTTTATTTTTTTTATTTTTTTTTAAATCTTTTCGTCTCATTTTTCTATAAATCTGTCCAATCAATTTTTTTATTTAACTTGTCCAATCAGTTTTAATTTTCCTGGATATGCAGTTTTATCAGATTTTTATCATTTTTAAATTAATCAGTTTTTTATCAGTTTTTTAATACATTTAATTTGTCATCTTTAATTTTGTCCTTTTTGTCCAACCAATCTGTCCAAATCTGTCAAAAGCCTCATGTTTTGATCCATCCGTTTCAACTTTCTGTTTCCTTTTCTTGTTATTCCGGATAAGCCAAGATATTCCGAATAACAGATTATTCCGGATAGCAAGATATTCCGAATAGCAGCTTATTCCGTATAGCACTTATTCCGTATAGCACTTATTCCGAATAGCAGCTTATTCCGAATAGCAGCTTATTCCGAATAGCAGCTTATTCTGAATAGCCAGTTATTCCGAATAGCCAATTATTCCGAATAGCCAGTTATTCCGAATAGCCAGTTATTCGGAATAGCATTTATTCCGGATAGACCATTTTATTCCGGATAAAGAAACTCAAAAAGATTCAAACATAACGGGAAAACAGTCTCGAAGGACCTCAAACACATCCCCAACTCGACCCAACAACACAACTATCCACTCCACTCCCTCACCCTCACTCTCGACTGACAACTCCACCGAGACAAATTTGACTCCCCCTCGAACCCCTCACTCACATCAACCTCACCCTCGACCCTTAACCATTTAACCTAGACTCGACATCATCACCAACCTCACCTGACTCTCACACCACCCTCACCCACTGGACTCGACCTCAACCTCTCGAACACAAAACAACCTCTTTCGAAAACTCCCCCTCACCCACACCCTCGAAAACTCCCTCGTCTCACCCTCGAAAACTCTAAATCACTCCTCACTCGTCTCCTCACCTCTCGTCTCACACAACTTCACACTCACCCTACATACACAAACACATCTACAAACTCGAAATAAACAGTAAACTTAAAAGATCTCAGTTTTAGTTTCCTGTTTTCACATGCATGCCAGGATCAATGAAGATCTAATCACACAAAATTTATCTCAGCATAGATCTCTGTAGAAGTTGAACACTTCTTGATTTATTTTCGAAATCAAGAATGATTTATAACAAGTGTGTTATAATCATCTCTTAAATTCGATTTTATCAGAAAACCAATCACACCCTCATTACACCTTTCTCACGACTCCATCTTCACCACAACTCTCGTCAGCCTCAATCACCCATAGAATCTCCAACGAAGACTAAAACGACCCAACCACACAAACAACAACGTCGACTCACTCACTTTCATCTTTATTTTTTCTGACTCGGTCAAACCAACAAGAACTCAACAACCTCTCCACACTGACTCGATAAATACACTCACACTCGACCACCCTAGACTCTAGACTCGAAGACTCTATCTAGACACTAGACAGAAAGACTCGACAGATGATAGAAAGTCTTGACAATCTCAAGATTAACACACATGCAAAAAAGAACCTACCCGAGACCTAATTAAAGATCTTGAAGACTTTTTTTTTCTTGATCATTCCTGAGGAAATTAAGGAGACGGAGGAGTTAATTTTTGAGGAAGCTCACCAGTTTTGTTGGGAGTATTCAGTTACAGGAGAGAGAGTTATGGGGGGCGGACTAAACATAGATGGAGATTACTTTTGAAGTTATGTTTAAAGAAGAGAGAGATATGAGGTCAAGTAAAGAGACGGAGGAGTATTGGGAGTAGAGAGAGAGAAAAGACTGTTAAGATGATTTATATATTAAGCGGAGTTTACAAAGTCTTTTGTGTGGGTGCAGTCAAGGCCACATGGTGATACCAACTGCTCTTTGACCGCCACGTTTATCGTGATTTTGGCGTATCTCAGCAATTTGGGACTTTGCGTATCAAATCCTTTTTATTTTATTTTATCTTATTTGCGATTTTTAGGGTAGTTACATTTCTCTCTTTAATTAAGTAACTTATATTTATATATTTTGTCACCTGATAGCTTTGGTTAAGTTAATTTTGTACATTTTGTCACCTTGGATTTGATAAATCGTGTTGAGCCGGGTATTTTAAAAGTATCAAAGTGGAAATATATTTAACGGGTTAAAAGTTTTTGGGGCCGGATTTGAAAACAAAAATGACGGGCTTTATTTTTCGTGGCTACGGATTTTTAATCAGATATTCTTATCTACAGTCGAGGATTTTGCGGATCGTTTCGTTGGTTTTGTCATATTCCATGACTTTCTGTTTCTAAGTTTCTTTACGTATTATAAAATCCCGAAAACAACAACATCCACGTCATTTTTAATCGATATTCAATGGATTCGTTCGATTCGACATGTCAAAAAGGAGAATCGCTTTCAATGCAAAACACAGCTAGGAAAAGTGGCATCACTTCATTTCAAATGCTTCAGTCTCATCTTGTCACTCTTTCAAGGATTCAAGCAGGGAGCGAATTTGTGACAATCTTTGGTCAAGATCATCATATATTCATCGACTCAATATTCACCACTTTGACCCAACTCGCCGAGCAACTCAACCATGAAAACTTTAATCACTCTGCATCGGCACTTGCATATAAGGCTCTTGTGACACAACTCACGCCTTTCCTCCAATTCAATATCATCAAGCCGAAAAGTTCAGTGATTTGTCAATCCTTTCTTCGAGATACACATACCGAGCTTCGAGTTTTCCGTGATTCAATATTGAAACTCATGACATCGGTCTCATCTTCTATTTATGAAAGATCTCGACTTCAGCAAGCGTATGATAATGGAGAGCAAGAATCTGATATGCAAGAGGAGAATGGTCATACGGTTGACAAGTTGGAGCCTAACGATGGCAAGAGCATGGAATCAGAAGGACAACATGATACCAGTGGCATGTCAGGGAATGTTCACGAGATTCTTCTTGATGACACCTTACCTGTTTATGACGAAGAGCCTGCAAACATGGTACAATGTAATGTTGTTTATGATGTATATGCTGATGATATGCCGCATATTGAGCATTCTGAACCTAATTATGACAAACATGGGATGGAAAAGAGTGATAGCAATACCACTTCTGATTCATCCGATGTAAGTCATAATGGGGGAGAGATTGTTCATAATGCTATAGTACATCATGATAAATGCTTTATAACTGCTTCGTTAACTGATTCTGATTCCAAGATTAAAGAGCTCAAACGATCGTAGCTCAGTAATCAAAAGATCTTGAGGATGCCAAACTTGAATTTTCTAAGAAAACGGACAAATTTGAAGCATACTTTGAAAAACTTGAAAAGTCTAACGTTGTTCTTGAAAGAAAATTGGATCAAAAAGTTTTAGATTCTAAAGCTGAAAAGGATAATCTTTTGAAACAAATTCAGTTACTAGAGTCTAAATTGGCATCCCAAGATGAATTGCTCAAAGAAAATGAGACCTTAAAAGCTCAAGTTCAGGAAAATGTTTTTGCTATAGCTGCGTTGAAAAACGAATTAAGGAAAAATAGAGGACCTAGTGTGGACACTAAGCTTGAAAACCCATCAATCTTGGGGAAACCGCCTACAAATCAGTTCGTCAGACAACCGACTGTCAGACAACCTACTGCATTTAGATCCGAGCGACCACAATCCTCGAGACCGCGGTTTGCCTCCCAAGTTGATATGGTTCATTTTACTAGACCAGTCACTCCAGCAACTAGGCCCACTGTGATCAAAACAGCTTTGGCAAGACCTAATCACATGATTGCCTCTAGTTTCCCTAAAAATACCAAGACAAAGTCTAGAACTAGTTCAAATGACGTTTGCCATAAATCTGGTCTAAGGGAAGCTATGCAAAAGACACATTTAAGAGATAGCAATGTCAAACCTAGTCAGATGCCTTCTAGATTACCCAACACTGCTAACCATAGCATGTCATCTCCTAGGAGCATCGATCAATCATCTAGGAATTACTCGGACATTAAATATGCTACTTGTAAAACATGTAGGAAATGTGTCTTTACGGCAAATCATGACTCCTGTGTCAAGAAATTACTTGATGAGGTGAACTCCCGTGCTAGAATTAAGTCCCAGTTGATAGCTAAAATCAAACCCTTTGGTAAATTTTGGCGCCCCACTGGTAGAACTTTCACTCTTGTAGGAAACGAGTGCCCTTTAACTAGGATAGTCTCCGATTCTACTAAGACTACTAAGGAGGAAATTGATAAAGATGATACTTCACTTAAGCCTAAACTTAGGGTTTTCTATAAAAGGAAACGTTTGCCAGCTAAGACAAGTGAATCATCTACTCAGGTCGCCTCTGACACAAGTCAAGCCAACTGTGAACCCCCACGTGCTTCTAATATTGATATCGCTAACCCATGTCTGAGCATGCAAAATCCTAATGAGAATGCATGTACCAAAGTTGATGTTCCAAAAGAACAAAGCGGTCCAATCATTGTATACCGTTCAACTAAGGACACTCTTAGAGTTTGGTTGCTGAAGAAGCAGATATCAGAGAAACAAGTGTCTCAGTGGATTAATGGTTAAGCTAAACAACCGAGTGGCTCACATTCAAATCACAGTCTGTGACCCGAACTTCAGAGAAAGGGAAGCTTATCTCGTCAACGATAACTTACCCTCACAACGAGAAATTAAGTTTTCTCGGACACTAGCTTACACTAAAACCATTCAACGGTTTTAAGCTCGTGTATAGGACTTACAGTCACATAACAGACTGTAACTCGCTATCAAAAGAAAGGAAAGTTTATCGCCGATGATAAACTTATC
The DNA here is from genome assembly GCA_025667525.1 of Glebionis coronaria. Taxonomy (NCBI): domain Eukaryota; kingdom Viridiplantae; phylum Streptophyta; class Magnoliopsida; order Asterales; family Asteraceae; genus Glebionis; species Glebionis coronaria. The sequence continues at coordinate 219,227,661 of CM046877.1, forward strand.
CTTACAACGAGAAATTAATTTTTCTCGGGCATGAGCTTATATTAAAAACATTCAACGTTTTTAAGCTCATGCACAATGGCGTATAATCACATTTCAGATTATGCCCCGGACCTCAAAGAAAGGAAAGTTTATCGCCGATGATAAACTGATCCTTACAACGAGAAATTAATTTTTCTCGGGCATGAGCTAATATTAAAAACATTCGAAGTTTTTAAGCTCATGCACAATGACTTACAGTTAAATGTCAGACTGTAACTCGAACTTAAAATAAAGGAAAGATTATCTTTTATGATAACTTATCCTCTTAACGAGAAATTTACCTTTCTCGATCATGAGCTTGTATTAAAACATTCGAAGTTTTAAGCTCCGAAAGGAAAGTGTATCTTTTAAATAAGAGAACTTTTCCTCATAACGAGAAATTAACCTTTCTCAGTCATGAGCTTTCCGTTAAAACAGTCAAAGTTTTCAAGCTCATGAAAAGGATTTCTAAGTAAATGTCAGATTAGGACTCGTTCTTCAGTTAAAAGGAAAGTTTATCGCCGATGATAAACTTATCCTTAACAACGGGAAGTTTACAACTTCTCGGACTTGAGCTCGTTTTGTAAGATATTCAACATCTTAAGCTCAAGTAATTGGTTTTCAAAACTTTGAACATAATTTTTCGAGAATTTCTCAAAAGGTTTTTTATAAATCTTTCAAAATTGTGTGTTCAAAAATGTTTTGATAAAAAGAGCATGTCTTCTGGAATCGATAATATTTACGAACCTAGAAATGTCATTCAATAATGATACGGGGTTGTAAATAAAGTTCGAGCATAAGTTCAAATGTTTTAAAACATGCTCAAAATGGTTTGCTATTATTTCAGATAGTAACCCGCTTTTCATACTCAAGTCAAGCATTTCACCAGAATGCTTTGACTCAACAACGGGAATTAATTTTCTCGGGCATGGTTTACTTTATAACCATGTAAGGGATTGTGTTTACGAAATAACACATTCTAACACGAATATATGTACGTGTCAGTGCATTTATTTGTTAAAACAAGAGAAATCTTGTTTTTATGAAGTTGTCATCTCCATCAACCGTAGCAATTTACAATTGATATCTACATACTCGACGATGCGACTACTCAAACGGCGACTATAGCTCTTTCAATAGAACACGGGTCAACAATTGAGGGGGAGCAATTGTCAAGCGTTCAGACTCTTCGATGTCGAAAGTGCCATAGTTCACAAGTTGGTGTCAAGACAGCGATATCAATTGTCCATGTGGTGTAAAGGGGAAGATAATTTTAGAAGTTACGAGGAAGACCAACATTCGTGAACAAGAACCATGTGCTTCTTTCATATGATGTTCTTCATCATTCAGGTCCAACCTCGTAAATTGCTAATCTTGTGAATACATTATCATATATGATCTTTGCACGTGATAAATACCTTACACTTGTGTTTAAAAGGTATTTAATTGACGTTACAAGTACACCCCCATTAATTTGAGGGGGAGCTTGTGTAATTCATGAAGATAATTGGATTTGCATTTTTCTTCCCAAATTTTCTTAAAATGCTATTAAATCAATTGATATTAAAAACATCGATTGGGTTAATATTTTTAATATGGGGGAGAAAATGTGATTTAATATAGGAAATGATTAATCACAAATGGTTGGACTTAACGTGCTAGCTCATCCCGACATGTGTGAAATGTTTTCGAATATCGTGGCATATGTTAAGGGGGAGCAAAATGGATTTGGATATAAAAATGGATTTCATGTTGATTTATACTTACCCGCAACCCATTTATTTCACGACGATGAAGATTCTGGTGACATAAGGATGGTAGGATAGGTTAAAGTCCAATGATTCCTCTAGAACCGGAGGAATCTTCCCAAGGACATTCCATAGCTAAAAATAGTAGTCCTTAGGAAAGATGGAGAAATATTGTGAATGTAGCTGAATGCCGACCAAGTACTTAAGTTAGCACTGGAGCAATCACAACAAGGTGCTAGTGATGACGTGTTGGTAAGCATTGAAGGGGTTGAAGAATGAAAAAGAATTGTAAAGATAAAGGGTGTAAAGAAAGAAGCCCTCCTTACAACTTAGGCAGAAACCGGGTCAATTCATATGCTATTGAGATCATTTTTAATGATTCTTGATATTGAAGATAGACATCATGGACCCAGTGATGCAAGGCACAACCCATCCCAGCTAACTCAGATATCTCTTAAAAGATATTTGTTTTAATCACACGGAGACAACACATTATCTATTGATTTATTCACTCCGAATAAATTGGTATTGAAAAGGTGGCACTCCTCTCCAGCCTCCGATCACTAAAATCCAAAATGCACGATCGAGTCTAGAGCCATTTGAGATCATCAAATGTCTCATTAGGACACACTTTCATATTTCCTTGCTTCTTCACACACTATGAAAAGTAAGAAAGATCTTAAGAGTCCTACGCAAAATCTTCATAATCTTGCCTGAACATCCGAGTAATACGAAAGTATTTACAATAAAGATGGAAATCCTTCTTGAGCGAATATCAAAAAGCTCATGGTAGGTGACTTGTGCGATTCTTTATGAATCAAACTTGTGATAACTGGAAAGCAACAGTGGTTTAATTCGTAAATGAATTTAAACACGTTCCAGGCCTCTACGCAATATCTTAGTGATCTTGCCAGAACATTCAGAGTAATACTATTAAGTATTTACAGTGACGAATGGAAATCCTTCTAGTGTTAACATCAAACAACGCTTGGTAGGTAACTTGCAAGATTCTATATGAATCAAGCTAGTGACAACTGGAAAGCAACGACGGTGCGGTTCTTAATTGAACTTCACTTGTTCCAGGAACATGAATTGATGGCTTCAAATCATGCGGATAATATTATCCAAATGATTCACTCTTTACGTTCGTAGTCAGCTTTGGACGGTCGAGTAAAGAGAACGGGTTTACCCGCGAAATCTTGTCAAGGAGGTTCTTTATTGAAACTACCTGCCACAAGTACGATATTTAATATCGTCCAACGGTCTTCACCGACCGGAGGTAAAATGCTACCGAATTAGAATGAAATGTTCAAGGCCATTTCATCCGTGTATATTGTTTGTTGCTAACTGTATTATGCAGCATAACAAGAAGGTGGCATTGCGGTGTACAATCCAGAAGAAGTCGTCACCACATGCTTATACTACATACACTTAGTACTTCAACAAATTCAAGAAAGTCTGAAGGTCAAGTCTTCCACTGTATCAAACTCTGAAGCTTTCAAGAATTAAAGGTATAAGTATGTGGAACATGAAGTCACGAAGAGGCAAATTTCACAAGTGATGAATGCACAAGGTCAAGGCAAGGAAACATGCTCAAGACTAAAGTCAAAGATCACATCAAGCATATTCACAAGAACAAGATCGAAGACTCAAGCATAGTATGCTAGGTTTTTAGATTTTGTAAAATGGTGTGACCTCCCTTAGGGGGAGATTGTTGGAAATACGTTTTTCCAAAGAAAGTCTCGGTCATATCATTATTAGCATAGATCACGAGCTATAGACTATTTAGGACATTGTAACTTGGAGTGACCTCCCTTAGGGGGAGATTGTTGGAAATACTTTTTTACGTATTTAGAAAGGATCGGTCACTCCAAAGATATATTCTAGTATTGGGCTCGTGATCCATTTGTAAACAGTATAGCCCATATAGCCCACATGTAGGGTGGGCTATATATACCCCCTCCTAGCATGTTAGGAGGGGTGGTTCTTTCATTTTGTCATTTTTCATTTTAATAAATCTTACTTTCTCTCTCTACCTTCTTTTCCTCTCCTCTTTCTCTCTCTAGTTCATCTTCTTCCTCCATCTTCTCCATTCAATCAATAGATCTATTCATAATTTACCAAATCCTAAGAAAACGTAGACATTCACAACGACAAATTCGGCGTGATTTTTCCTTTGTTCATCAGACAGACCCACGTACCCTTTGACAAGGATCGGACCCTTGTCCAAAGGGGTCCGACGGGGTCCGTGGTCCTCTGTGACGGCATTTTTGGAAATATTATCTTGCGGTGTCGTCTTTGAGATAGAAGCTATATTTTTTTTATCAAATCCCAAACCCGTTCTATCCTTGTTATCTCTTTGATAGTTAAGCATTTCATCAATGCAATTTGCGTTTTTGCTATATTTTGCGAATTTTAGACTTTGTTTGGTTAGCGTTTCGTGACTAGTTTTTAGCCTCTCTATTTTGCTTTTTAGCTCTTCACACTTTTCATATTTGTCTTTGGATGATTTACCTTTTTCTAGTCTTACCAATTTAGCTTTTAAATCATAAGCTTCTTTTTCTAAACTTTCATTTTTAGCCTTTAAAAGTTTGTTTTTATTTATAATTTTAAGGCTTAATTCACATATTTTGTTGTACTCAATTTGTAGTGTATCGTCATCTAGTGAAGAAGAGTAGTAAGAAGATTCGGAATGTACCTCATTAGTTTTGTGTGCCATAAGAGCTAGCTCTTCCTTTTTCGATTTGTCACCTCCATCATCACTAGCGCTCTATGCTCCACCCACGAAAGCTCTGTGTGTCTTTTGCTTCGCCTTTGGAAAACTACCAATAAAGTGATTTGGATCACTGCATTGGAAGCATTTTATTTCATCTTTAGGCTTCTTGATATCAAATGGCTTTTGAGATACTTTCTTGTTGTCGAGTGGTTTCCTCACGAGTCTTCCTTGCCTTTTGAAAATTTTCTTAAAATCACGTACGGACATGGCATATTCTTCGTTATTGCTATCCGAATCTTCATCATCACTAGATTCTACGCGGGCTTTCAATGCTAGTGATTTTTGCTTGTCTTTCTTACCTTTGATGATTTTCGGAATCCTTTTCCATCACCATTTCGTGCACTTTGAGGTTGCCGATAAGTTCTTCTAGTGATAGGATTGAAAGATCTTTAGATTCTTCGATTGCCGTGACTTTAGCTTGCCATTTTGGATGAAGAGCCCTTAGAAATTTCCTAACAAAATTCTTGTTGGAGAAAGATTTGTCAAGTGCTTTAAGTGATGTTATAATAGTATTAAACCGAGCAAATTTCCACAGCAATTGACTCTTTTTCAAGAATAGAAAATTGTTCATATTGTTGAACAAGTAACTCAATTTTATTATCCTTGACTTGCGAGTTTCCTTGATGTGTGACTATGAGTGAGTGCCAAATTTCCTTGGCAGTTTGGCACATATATATTCTTTCATACTCCTTGTTAAGTAGAGCATTATAAAGCATCATTTTGGCTTCGTTATTTTTAGCCAACATTTTCTTTTGATCCTCGGTTTGTTTATTGTGAGGAACCGACTCAAATTGGTTAGTGGTAACATTTCTCACTGTTGGTGCATAATCACCTTCAATGATTATATACCAAAGATCTATATCTTTAGACTTAAAGTAAGTTTCGAAATGATTTTTCCAATAGTTAAAACCATCGGTTTCAAAGAGTGGTGGTCTTTGCATAGATTGCCCTTCTTTGTAATTTTCAGAATATATGGATCGACTCAAGTTTTAAAGTACAATATACTTTAAATATCTTGAGTATGTAGCTCTTGATCCCAATTGTAGAAAACTAGAAGGGGGGTTGAATAGTTTTTACCGGTTAATTTTAATTATCTTTATAAACTTTTTCGTGATTGCTAAAAGATATAGATGACTTGTTAATTAGTAATGTAAACGACTCAAAACAATAAGTAAACAAACCACAATGCATGATTATTTATAGTGGTTCGGCCTAACAAGATCTCACTTATCTTGCCCCTACTTCCACTCCTTGATTATCTACTCGAGATTTCTACTTCACTAGCAAACGAGTCTCCTTTACACCGATGGAGAAACATTCACTTTACAAACTTACAATCTTAAAAAACACCAAAGTTTAAGATCTCTTGATCTAAAGGCACAACAACACCGCCTTATATGTATCTTACACTTTCTGGTTTACAACACCAACCACACTTTATATACGTAGATAGATGAATGGGTACAACAATGGTGATAGTAGGTAACGCTTTAACACTTTCACGCAATGTGAAGCCTTGAAGGATCAAAGCTTAGACTAGAGTTTTTCTCATGACTGATCTTTAGTTGAACAAAGATCTAATCATAAGCAAGAAGAGAATGAAATAAGATATATTAGAGAGTTAGTTATATACTGAGTTTAGAGAGAAGATTAGATAGCAAGGGGTGATTTAGAAGCTTTGACAAAGGCTCAGTTTATAGGCAGTCTGCCAGACCCAACGAAACCCCTCGGACCCTTCACCATTAGGTCCGTCGGGGTCTGGCAGAGCTGACTTTTGTAGCCTCATAAATGTTTGTCCAAGACTTCAAGTTGTTTGGAATAAAATTATCTAAGTCACTAGCTGCTGACAAAGGGAGTCAAGACACTGACAAGAGCAATCAAGCCGCTGACAATCAAGACGCTGACAAGAGAAGATCAAGCCAATGTCAAAGATTATTAGCTGTCAAGTCAACACGTTTTGTATAAGTTAGGAAGATATATTAGAATATTGTATTCCTTATGTTTATTTGTTTAATATCTTCCTAGAATAGTTGATACATAGCTTAATGTTCAAGGCTCCTTACATCTATAAAAGCAGGCCTTAGGGTTTATTGTTTAACAACACTTTCAATAGTATTGTAAGCCATGATTATTGATAATCAAAGTTGAAAGTTTGGTATTTGGTTGAACTTTGTTTTAAGTATTAACTCCGCATAATACTTATATTGTTTCAAACACAAAGTTTCTCTACGTATTACACTTGATTTAATCTCGTTAATACAAAGCTAAATAGATCTAAGTTTGGGATCAACAAGTGGTATCAGAGCTTGTTGAGGAACTTTGATCTAAAGAACATAAACCCTAATCACAAAAACACCATGTCTACCTCATCTAAAATCCTACCTTCATCCACCAATCACAACCTCAAAATTCCCATGCTAGACCCCGACAATTTTGAACTATGGAAATCTAGTTTTCAACAATATCTCCAAGTCGACAACTATGTCCTTTGGGAGATTATTGAGTATGGAAACACTTTTGGCAAGGAGAAAAAGATTTTAGATGCAAAAGCTGAAAGAATCACATAGGGTGTTAAGCCTGAGGAATCATCAAGGCCTCAAGATGGAAGAGCTACTTCTGCTGCAGAAATAGCTAATAGAAGGAATGACATGAAAGCTTTGAGTTATCTTAAATTAGCTCTTGCCTCTTGGTACAAAAGAGCAATTTAAGTTTAGAAGGTATGAATATGCTAGAGAGCTTTGGGAAGCCATTGAAACCACATATGGTGGTAATGAAGACACTTTAAAAGAAAGGAAAAGGCAATTGGTGAAGGAGTTTACTGTGTTTAAAGCTTTTCCTATGAAAAGTTAAGTGAAGTCAGAAGTCGTCTTCAAGATCTCACTAGCAAAATATCATTCATGGGATTGGAGTTTGAAGAAGAAGATATTAGTGTTTCTTTTCTTGGATCTCTTGGTGAAGTTTGAGAAATTCACACCAAATCACTTCTTGCTACAAAAAGTCACAAGGAAGTATTCTTCGATGATATCTATAATCAATTGAAGATTATGAATCCTGAAGCAATGCTAAAACACGGAAGTTCATCTACTTCAACACCAGGAACATGGCCTTTGTCTCTAACCATGATTTCTCAGCCGCTGAAAATAATTCACATGTCAGTGGATTGATTTCACATGTCATCGGATCATCCTCAGCCGCTGACATATCCAATTTTTGTTTCACCAAGCCTTAAACCACCTGGAATAGACTTGGATACTGTGTGTGCATACATTGCTTCTTTGCCCAATGCATCTCAAATTGTCTATGAAGATCTTGAGCAGATAAGTCATGAAAATCTTGAGGATCTGAACATCAAGTGGAACATGGCTCTTAGCAGCATAAGGGCTAACATGTTTTACAATAAGTTTGGAAAAAGGCTTACATTCAATCAAGGTGAATCTGCTGGTTTTGATAAATCCAAGATTGAGTGTTACAATTGTCATAGAATGAGACACTTCAGAAGAGTGTAGATCTCCACTCAGGATTGATGGTGAAAAGGGATCGGCACGCACTTCTGTTAAGATTGAGGATGCTGACTCAAAGATTATGGTAGCCATGTAGAATATTGATTGGTATTGGATGGGATTGGAGCTACTTAGAAAAGGAGGTGACACAGAATCAAGATTTGGTTGCTGATAAAGAAGAGGAGCATGTTTACTTTGCTTTTATGGCGAAATCATCTTATTTGTGACAACCATGGTTTTGGGGTTCGTCACTTAGACTATAGTTTAGGGTGTTTTGTGCAAATATGTGCTTTTATGTGCTTATGTGTTTATTTTGTGTGTTTGGAGTGAGGTTTGGATATCGTTTATGGGTATATGGTACTCATAAGTAAATTGAGGAACGGTTATTTCATATTCATGAGCTCACAATGTAGTGACTATGAAATGAGATGGTTTTATTTCGTGGTTTTACGTATACGTATATGTATTATAGAAATTCGTATTTTTACGATTTAAGGTTTAGCATTAAGAGGTCTCGGATAAGGTAATTAGTCACGGGAATAGTTTACGGGATGGTTTTAAGTCATTTAGAACTTATTTGTATAGTTTATTTCATATTCTAAGAGTCTTTATAAAACTGTATATTTTTACGTCTTTTACGGTATACGCGTAAATTGACTAGTTTTACGGTTTAGCGGTTTTGGAGGTTTTAGGAGCTGAAATAAATTAAGGAAATTTAAGGTAATGATAATTAATAGTTAATTTACAGTAAATAATAAAAAAAATAAAGAAAAAGGCTATTTGGGTCGGTTATGGGCCAATTTGGTGGAAGGGGGTTAGAAAATATGGAAAGTTTTGGTTTTAGCCTTAAATTTGGATTAGGAAAGGTGTTTAATATAAATTAAGACCCCTAAAGGCCATGAACGACTTATATCAGCTACAGGGTCTAAAATACATCAATGGAGGTTAGGGTTTTTAAGAAAAATCAATCCCTTGAATATTAGAGGTAAAAATCATGTTCTAATTACGTTTATATTAACTAAATCATGTTTCTCGTTCATGTAAACATCAATTATGATGGATTTAGGGTTAGGGCAAAATTAGAATTTGAGAATTAATGTTATTATAATTATTAGATAAATTAGGGCTTGTGATTAAATAAATTATGAATAATTAATTAGGTTAATTCAATTAAATTCGTAATTAAAAACTGGGCGGAATTTTTGGTGCATTGTTTTGATCATATCTAGAGTTCTACAAACTTTTAATTTTCGAATCCTATATCCCTGAAAATATAATTGAATTGTATTTCAAATACAAGAAACTAGAATTGAATTGGAGGTCGGGAAGTGGGTCAAAAACAGGTTACAACAGTCGGAGGTCAAAGCAGTTTAAATTAATGTTTTAAGATGTTTAGGGTACTTAGGAGTATAATTGGACCTTCAAACGAACATGAGACTTAGATTATATATTACATAAAAGATCTGGAGGAGGGCTAAACAAATGGATTAGGGTAGGACCCTCTGATCATAACAAACTTTTCATATGTTCAAAATCAGTAAATTCTGGATAGGTAAAAGTATATATATATATATATATATATATATATATATATATATATATATATATATATATATATATATATATATATATATATATATATATATATATATATATATATATATATATATATATATATATATATATATATATATATATATATATATATATATATATATATATATATATATATATATATATATATATATATATATATATATATATATATATATATATATATGGAGACCTTAACAGTAGCTTTAAGGTCGCGGCCAAAGGGGAGAGTTAGCTAACACATGGCATGTTATTTTGGTTAAGGGGGTGTTCGACCAATAGTTTGAAGTATGAAGAACGGGACTGTTTTGGGTTAAATGTTAACGAGACGAGTTATGAACTAAACTAAGTTAAGGGCTTTATATAGGGGTGTAATGAGATTCATATGGCATATAAATGGGATTAAGTTGTAGGATAAGGTTAGATATCCATCATAGATTGATGAGCCATTTTTATTAATCCCAAACTTAGATCGATTTAGCTTTATGTATACGAGATTAGATCAAGTAATACACTTAGAGAAGCCTTTGTATATGTATATGACAATCTAAGTGTTATGCCGAAATAACACTTAAACAAGAATACACAAGATGTAAACAAACTTTCACTTTGATTAATGATATCAAACTTGCTTACAATGAAAGTGTTAACGTATGAAAACTTATATTGAACAATAACCTAAAGGTCTTCTTTTATAGACATAAGAAGCCTTGTACAATAATCTACGTATCAACTATTCTAGGTAAAGATAAATATAGAAAATACATTGTTGTTCCTATCTTTACTATAAGTAATCTAGAATATAATAAACGTGTAGATCATATCCTTCCATCAGTGCTTGTCTTCAATGTATCAACGCTTGACTTTGTCTTGTCATCGCTTGATCTGTCTGCGTTTGTTTTACTCCTGTCAACGCTTGTTTTACTCTTGTCAGCGCTCAAGTAGACTGGCTATATTTTATTCCCAACAATCCTCCCCTAAACTTGATATCTGCTCTAGTGATCAAGTTTCTGAATAAACATTAAGAACTAGGAGGAATCTTACAAACTCTCATTATGGTAATAAATAAATCTGATCAAATATTTTGCCACGTCACTTGAATAATCAATTTCCAGCTGTGTGTTCTTCATCTTCTCCAAGACTTCCTTGGACATGAAATACTGACCATCTACAAGTAGATACTCAGCAAACTTTGTAGAACTCAAATAATAAACACCAGCAGCTGAATACAATCTCCATTGAAGACCATTGAGGTCATCTTCAAGATCCTTCCAAACAGTAGGATCTTCATCTCTTGGTCTACACATTCTCTTGAATGTTGACCACAGTTTTATTCCATTGACTGAAGTAGGTGCTTCAGTCTCATACTTGGCCTCTAACAACCTCCATAGGTCTACCAAGTCTTCTCTATCAAAACTTGCAAACAAAGATATAAGGGTGGTAAAAGTGTGAACCTCTTTTCCATACCTGCCAATCTTCCAAAACCCACATTCATCTTCTTCATAGCTTATAATAGGGTTTATGGAATCAAGTGGTAACACTTGTACCATGTCTGAAGCTTCTAATGGTGAGAGCTTGAGGCTCTTTCTTATAAAAGCTTCACTTGGATGTGATGGATCCATATCTTTGGGAAACTCAAGAGGGACTCCCTTTTTCACTGGTCTGGGAACAAACATTGCCTTCTTAAGCTCCATTTCCTCTGCAAGTTCTTCTTTTCTTTCATCAGAAAGAAGTCTTAGAGTGTTTTCTTCCTGCACTCTAACCCAAATGGGATAAGCTCTGCACTCCAACTCTTCAAATGTCAATGCAATCAACTTCTTATAAGTCCACCCTGTTCCATGACATCTGAGCAACATGCAGTACAACTCCCTTCTATCCTTTTTCAAATTTGAGAGAACATTGCTTGCTTTGTGTTTCAAAATGACTTTGCAATCCTTTTGTACTCTGAGAAGAATCTCCAAACCCCATATCTGATCTGAAATGGTCAAATGTAGATTCTCCATACACCTATCTTCCCAATCATGGTACATCTGAACAACCTCTGGCATATCAAAATCAACCAGCAATTTTAGCTCATTCAACTTCTCTTTTGCCAATTCATCACCATACTCAAGCCTTTCTGGTTGTTCTATGATCATAACACTTGAGTCTGAACTGGCTTCATCACTTCCTTCTTGCTCTTCTGAAGTGACAACAAAAGGTGATTCACCCACCTCCTTTCTTTCTTGTTCCACAATTTGTGCAGCCAACTTTCTATCAAACTCAATTTATGCTACATTCTTTGGAACAACTTTTTCTACCATAATACCCTTACCTTATCTAATGGATCAACTGTTGGTAAGGTAGATGGTAATACCTGTGAAGAAACCTCTTTGATGATGGATGATGACTGGAATACATCAACCTCATTTGCAGGTCTGTCAACGCCCAAGATACTCATGTCAGCGTTCAAATCTGTCTTGTCAACGCCCAAAGTACCTGTCTCAGCGCCTCTTGCAATTTCCTCCAACATGGCTGTAAATGACAAATTTAAGTTTGTAGGAGAGACTAGAGACGTATCAAAACCTGTCTGTTTCTTCAACTCAGTAAGGGTTTCAGCAACACCCAAAGATTCTTCATCATATGAACCTTTTCCACTCCCAACAAATGGTTCTGTAGCAGCTTCATGTGAGACTTTATCACTCAAATTAACAGGCTCTGTAGCAGCTTCCTCCCCTTTGTAATAATCCTCCTCAGATAAAAGGACCTTTGTCTGCCTTCTCCTTGACTCAGTTGTTTCCAAAATAACAATCCTCTCCCTCAATTGCTTGAGTTCAAGGCCTTGTGTGCTGAAAACTTGTACCAAGTCTGCATTTTGATTTTGCAAGCTCATGCAGACTGCCGTCAATTCCATCAAAGTCATTGGTTCCAATCTGCCCTCTTCTAAAATGGGTATTTGACCTCCCAAATTAGATTCATTGGGCATGGATGAGGTCTTAATTATGGTAGGACTGTCTTGGCCAGCTTCTAAGCCAGAACCAATAGTCCCAGCCTCATCCATAGCACCAACCACACCAGTGGTGGTGGTCCTCTCTGCTACATGGCTAGGACCACTAGAGGAGAACACTCCAGTAGTCCTTTGGCGTTTTTGTAACCTATATTGTGTTGGGGGAGAAGAAGATGTGGATTGGGTGGATGTGGGTTGGTTAAGGGGTGTTTGGGTCTGTGAAGGATTTGTGTCAATGTTTGAAATAGGCACATCAACGCCAACATTTAATGTGCCAGCGTCGAAGGGTTCTTGGTCAATTTGCATATGTTGTGGTGAAGGTAAAGGTTCAGGTATTGGGTCAATTTGAGGTTGGGGGTCTGGTTAGGGTTGTGTTGCTTCAATGACAGCAATCATAGCTGGGGTTAGTGGTTGGTCACGATGTAGGGGTGAGTTCATCTTCATAAAAATTGCTTTCTTTTGCACAAGGATCTCATAAAAATCATCATGATCCCTTGTGCAGTAACCTTGGACATCAAAAACCATTTGTAAAAATCTGGGATAAGCTAAAGTCATTTTATTCCCTTTATTTTTACACATGCCCTCAAAAATCATTTTGGAATAATTAAACTTTTGCCCAGTAGCAATGCACACAATAGCACTTGCAATAGATCTATTGATCTCATTGTGTGCAGTACACTTGGGACTCAAACATTGCAAGAGGACATGTATTAGGTACTTTCAGGCGGGGGGGAAACTCCTGTTTATGATATTTATTTAAAGTTCCTTCAGCAGGAAAAGGATAACCCAAAGCCCTTAGTCCTTGTTCTATTTCAGTAATGAGGAGGGTGGTTATACCATCTGCATCATCAAGATGCAAAGCTTGGCGAACCAAAGCTTCAGTAACCACCCATGTGCGCCCATGAACAATAGAAGATAATGTAGTCACTCTATTAACTGTTGAGGAACTGACATTGTTCCAAAATTGTTTAATATGTGTGACAGGAATGAGTGGAGCATGAGAAAGAGCAAACCTAAAAGGAGATGCATTCAAATATGCCACCATTTGTGTGTATTAGGGAAACAGAGTATCATCAAACTGTGGAAACCTTGGTTTCCGGATCTTTGAAGCTACTAGGAATGCACCATGTTCATATGATTAGATAATCAAAGCGGAATTAGAACATGATACATTAACAAGGTGTTTAGGGCACAAGAACATGAATTAAAACAAATTGGATTGTTCATTATATTAATAACAAACAACCACTAGACGTGTATACATTGAATCCCACGTCTAGTCGACATACGCTTTAGGTTTACATTGTATATGAAAGTTATGAATAAAACCTAAGACCCTTGGTTCCTTTTATAGTGTAAGGATTAGGGTTTACAAGAGATAAAATCAAATAAACAAGTAAATCTTCTATTTAAATAAACTTATGCAGAATATATCTCGCACGTTTATCTAAATAGAAGCTTCCATAAGCTTCTTGTCTACGTTTCTATCAACTCTTAAATTGCATGTGACAATGCTTAGATTGCACATGAAAACTCTTGAGCCAACAATGCTTAGTTTGCTCTTGTCAACGCTTGGATTTCTCTTGACAACGCTTAGCCAACAGCCTCATGTTTTCTTCGTTTTTGAGTTTCTGCCACATCAACTTTTTGACCCAACAATCTTCCCCTAGTTGATGTCGACAAAACTCTATGTGTATCTCTTGTAAGTTGTACATGATCTTCAAATTGCTTCCCCTCAAGTGTAGCATGTGTATCTTCCCCTTTTTGTCACATCAACAGGGAAGTAAACAATGTATGCAATCTTTGAAGATTCTCCAAATGTAGCTCTATGTAATGACCTTGAAGAAAAATAAGTACAATAATTTTGATGTAGAAGTAGAATAACCCAAACCTATGTTTCATGTCTTGTACTATCCACGTGATAAAGAACTTATACTCGTCTCACCAAGTATAAGTAGACCTCGATCCCTTGTCAATATTCTCATCCTTTGTGAGACACTGAGCACAATAATGTAACTCCTTCAAGTGTTATGAGAAGTCTTCGTCACCAACCATGTAAAGCACGAACAAGTTACCTTTAAAGAATAATGTTGACAAGGCACCATCTTTAAAGATATAATAGAACACAAACTTGCGAAAATCTTCTTCGAACATCAAACTTACCATAAGAATTCTTCCCCTTAAGCTAACACCTCTTCATGACGAATTTGAATGAAATAACATCTTCATATCATATGTAAAAGTTCTAGATTGGATAACTCTTTCGCAAGGCTATCCCGATTACATAGTTTAAATATCCATCAAATTCCCACGAATAGTTGCTAACTCGCATTAAGATCATTAATTCGTTTTAAAAGTACCCGAGCCATAAATATCAACATTATATTCTAAATAAAACGGAGATTCCATGTACCTTCGTGTGTAAATTCCTCCTTTTTGTATGCTAAAAACGTACCAATTTTCTCAACAGCAGCAATCCTTGTGTTATCCAATATCCTCCTTTATCCAACATCTTTGGCAGATGTATTATCCGATATCGGACAATACCTATCAGCGTTTGAATTCACATATATCGGACAACACTGTCAACGCTGTTAGCGTTTGACTTATTCTGTCAGCGTCAAAATATTTCCTGTCAGCGTTAATACCAACCTTGTCAGCGTCATGTTTGCATCATTGAAGCCACGTCATATATAATATGTCCAAATTGAGTCCCAAAATTATAGGAAGCATTTATAAGGAAATAAACACAATCCCATAAAGTTGCTATAAATTTAGTAAACAATTTGTTCTCCACGTCTGCTTTGTTTTCTGTCATGCAGGAAAACTATATACTTATTCCAATAAAATAGGAATGTATATCCCTATAAAGTTACAGCAAGATAAATATGATATCCTCCAAAAATCACACACAAACATACTTTGAATAACCCACGTCTGACTTTCTACTGTCACAAATCACGCAGCCCTGTTTGACCAGAAATCCTCGTGACATGCTTGACTTTTACAATACATGTGATTAAAAAGATCACGTCCCTTGTGATTCTCATCCAGCAAACTATTATGAATTTCAACAAAGTCACCACATCACGTTTTTCTAGGAATCACAACTGTATTACTCATCCGCTGCTATAACAAATCCTAGAATCTGATGAATTTAAACCGAAACCCTAATTAGGGTTTTGTGAACAAACAGATTCGAATTACATATCAGAATGCAGTATAACAGCCTCCAAACCTCAAACATTTCAGTCTTAAGTTAATCTAGGGTTTATAGAAACCTTAGTTCATGATTTTATGTAAAAGAGCAAAAACATTTATACCATAATCAGCAAACTTCGATCTTGAATAACTTCTTCATTAGGGCTCAGATCGAAAATCCCTTCGGTGAGATTCTAGACACAAGTGCCAAGAATCTACAGTTCAAAAATCACGATGATCCAACGGTTAACGAATGAGAGATCGTGTTTTGAATATGGCTGTTCACAGAAAACTGCATATACTCACTGCTGACTTTGACGCTTAATAACTTTTTCCTGAGGATAAAACTCGACAATCCCTTCGGTGGATGTCTAGATATATGTGTATAGAATACACACAAGAAATTTCGTGACAATCCAACGGTTCAACTAAAAGTTATGACCTTTTGAATACTGCTGTGCACACAAAAACGTCCACAAAAACCCTAGACGGATTTTTCTTCTTTTCACCATACACGAACACCTTGTTGGTCCTAGCATCACGAGCCACGAGGCTCTGATACCAATTGTGGATCCCAAACTTAGATCGATTTAGCTTTATGTATACGAGATTAGATCAAGTAATACACTTAGAGAAACCTTTGTATATGTATATGACAATCTAAGTGTTGTGCGGAATTAATACTTAAACAAGAACACACAAGATGTAAACAAACTTTCACTTTGATTAATGATATCAAACTTGCTTACAATGAAAGTGTTAACGTATGAAAACTTATATTGAACAATAACCTAAAGGTCTTCTTTTATAGACATAAGAAGCCTTGTACAATAATCTACGTATCAACTATTCTAGGTAAATATAAATATAGAAAATACATTGTTGTTCCTATCTTTACTAGAAGTAATCTAGAATATAATAAACGTGTAGATCATATCCTTCCATCAGTGCTTGTCTTCAATGTATCAACGCTTGACTTTGTCTTGTCAACGCTTGATCTGTCAGCGTTTGTTTTACTCCTGTCAACGCTTGTTTTACTCTTGTCAGAGCTCAAGTAGACTGGCTATATTTTATTCCCAACAATTTTGGTATGTGGTTCATGTCTTGATTGTATACGTGTGTGTGTTAAGATTTGTGCTAGAGCGCGGGTACTTGGAGAAGCTTGTTCAGGTGAGTTTCATAGTCCTATGTCTTTTTATGATTTGATTTCCAGATGGGATGGAAGAGACACTGTGTGGTTTTGTAACTAGTGCTGTGAATGTTTTATGGTTTTGTGACGGACTTGTATGTACACTTATGTGATTAACTTCTATCTGATTCTTGATTTTTATTGTGGTTTGAATTGGTACCAATAAGATGTTGATAAGGCGGGGCCTTGGGATTGGTTCATAGGTGTATGGGCGCCTATGAGACCATAGTGATTGGTAAGGCTTGGAGCCTTGGAATTGTGGTTATTGGTAAGGCTTGGAGCCTTGGATTTGTGGTGATGGGTTAATCTTGAATGCTAGTTGTTAATATATAATTGTAGCACATTGTCCATATGTTCTTTTGTTAATGGTTGTTATTCATAGCTTATAATTGATTTAGAGTTGGAGTCTAAACCTATGACTCTCACCAGCATTATTGTTGACGTGTTTTAGTGTCTCTTTTAGGTGGGAATGTGGTTAAGCGTGAGAATAGGAGTGGCTAGCTGGAAGGCTTAGGATTGCATTTGGAGGAACCCCCATTCCTCTTAGCCTTTATGTTATGTTTGAATAAGTGATACATTGTGGACACCTATATGTTGATGTGTGTATTTGTATGTCTTTGGTAAGGGGTAGACATGTTACCTACTTACCTAGACGCCTGCATTGTTTGTGATATTGTCATGACATTATGTCACCCATTTATGATATTTCCATTTCATTTAGTTATCTCCATAGACACACTATTGTTGTGATGATATCCATACGTCGCACCCCATATTCCGCCATGTTGGGGTGTGACAGAATGGTATCAGAGAAAATGGTTATAGAGAATTAGGTTCCCTAGTGTTAGCCCTAAAATGTGAGCGCCATTTATAGAATTACATTAGATTCAGACAGGAAAAACGTGGAGGGACTACTATTGACAAGTTGTCAAAGTCACTCATTGTTTAGCCTATATATACCCCTCCATACTTCCATGAAGGGGTGAGGTTTTTCCATTTGTGTATTTCACTTTCTCTCTCTAAATACACACACTCATTTCAAGTTTATCTTTGTCTCTCTAAAATGTCTAAATACTTGTTTTATCCTCCCCGACCTCCGGATCACCCCTAAATAGCTTTGAATCTTATGTTTAACAATTGGTATCAGAGCTAACCAGGGGTGTTTTGTGTTTTTGTTTGCTGATTTTGATGGTGTTTGTATGGGTACGACGTCTTAGTCTGTTTGTTTGATCTCAAACAATGTCTGATGTTGCCTAAATCAGTCCAAGTCACAATTTTTTATGTTCCATTTGTCCTAAAGTGGTTAGTATTTGGTTTCAGTCTGTCTTGTTGGGTTATCTTTTTGAATCTGTCCTATCAATTTCATTTTTTTTACCCACTAAACATTGTTTTTATCGTCCGTCAGTTAATACTTTTTCTGTTTCTTTCTGTATCTATCTATCTGATGTGTCTTGTTGCTGATGGTTGAAAAAAACCAGATCTCACCTTCTGAATCGAAAAAAAATGATACATATTCACTTTTCAAAGAAACCAAGAAGAAAAAAAGGGGACAGATCTGAAAACACCAGATCCACTTTTTTCGGAAAAAAAACAAGAAATGCGTCAAAACCCTTTTCCGATGGTGATTCGGATGGTGATTCCGATGATGCTTATTCCGATGATGATTATTCCAATTAGATTATTCCGATGCATCTAAATCCAAAAACATTCCGACAGATGGTTGTGAAAACATTCCGATAATATCACATCATAAAATCCAAAAACAGACTCTTATCAAATCACTTCGTCATATGCATCTAAATCAATTGCGAACATCATTCAACCCATATCAAAAACCAACAAACCCTGACTCTATCTCATTTCCCATTGTCTCATAAAACAAAACAAACTCCTCTCCATAATCAACTTCTTGACTTGAAACCAAAAAAAAACAGAAAACAACTAATCGATCTCAGATTCTATTTCTTTTAGACATGCATGTCAAGATCTATTAAGATCCGAACTATTGAAATGATATCTCTTCATTTTTTCGTGTTATGGTCTTAACCATTTTTTTTAATATTCGAATATCGAATTGATTTATAACAATTATGTTATCATCAATTTGTTTTCGTTGGATTAAAACTCAAATTAAAACGAAAACCACTAAATCGAATTAATACAACCTTACTCGAGACCTCATTGTGAGATCTAGAAGACGAATCCATACGAAGTAAAGGGTTTGTATGAATTGATTTTATGGGTTCTTGCTACACGAATCGAAGGAAGGTTAATTCATCCTTTCTATGTGTCTATTGATCAGTGTGTTATTCATGAGATATAAAGATTATGAGATACGAGGGTATGAGGGTATGAGGGTATGAGGTGGTGTAATAGATAAGATTTGGGAGTTATCGTGGGAGCAGATTTCATAAAAAAAAGAAAGTATAGAGGCAGAGGTTCCTATGAAGGATATATGATGGTTAGGTTATGTGTGAGAAATTAGGGTAACTAATACACTTCTTATACTTATACTGGATCGGTTAAACTGATTGTTGGTAGGCCGAGTATAAGATTTGTTGGGCTTCTCCAGTTTTTGCTTCATAATGCACTTGTATTTTAATGGGCCTCAATGATTTGGAACCCGAGTTTTATAAAGCTAGCAAGTTGAAGCATATAACTTGGATTTGAGTTGTACAAGTTTATTATTCTTAAGCCGAGCACTAGGAGTAGATTTGTGGCTTCATATACCCTTCATTATTAGGTTGGTGCTATAGTCTTAGACCGGGTCTAATATTGATCCCTCGGGTATGATGATATTATTGATAATCCGGATATCTGTTATGTTTCGATCGAAAATGCTTAAACGACAAAAAAAAATTTAGATATGAGGTCGATCCGCGCATCAGTTGGGCATGTGACTGACGTTGGGCTTAAATGACAAGTTGTCTAGACAAATTGTGTCCCTTAATGACAATTCATCTCATAATTTGTTCTAGATAACGACATTCACAAACACAACACCAAAGCAAACAAAACACTTAACGCTAAAACGATCCGATATAAGATTCACTTAAACGACAACGGCTAGTTTTGATTATACAAAGACAAGTGATCACGAAGTGGATTTGGTATTCTTTATTTGAAGTTGATGTGGGATTTCATGAAGGCGTCTACTTATTTCGTCATCGAGCCTTCCTTCTATTTTTATACCCCGTTTCTTCAAACCCAGTCTATCGATTGATGACTTGCGTGGGCGATAAAATTTATGATTGAGACTTGAATTATCTAGTTTCTACTGTCAAGGGGTGGATGGTCGACGACATGGATTACTATCATTTTTGGGAGCTTTGTTGCAGTTCTCAATGTCACACGTAGTTGCTCGTGTGGATAACTTTAAGAGATGTTAGAGACTTGCTTCTACACCGTTCTTCAATCGACATAAGTGCAAGCTTAAGTAACAAATTTGGGGGATTGTACTTCAGTTTCAAATTTGGAATATCGGGTTTACTTCACATGTGGTCACAACAAATAGCCGAAAGAATTCGAGGTTGGTAAGTTAGACAGAGAGAGATGGAATCGGCAATCAAATCTCACAGGATATTTTTGAGCTACATAACGACAATGGTACTTCATAGTCTAAGCAATTTTTTCAAAGTTTCTCAATGACTTTCAAAACTTTTCAAGACATTTGCTTAAGACTAAGAACTTCTCGAGTATATGGACGTCCACGATAATGATGCTTCCAAGAGTTTGAAATCATCATGGGGGAAGATCTTGTACTTTAAAGTAATCAGATCAACTTCCAGGGGAAGTAGTGTACATGGAATGGTATCTACTTCACTTTATATGATTTTTATGAAGTATTCTTGTAGATTTGCTAAATGAGATCCGGTGGTCTAACATGGTGGAATATGGTGGTGGTAGCCATTGTTGAAAAGAGAGAGAGAAGAGAGGTTGTGTGAAAATAGAAATGTATTGAAAATGTGAAAGTAAACACAAGCAACACCCCTCCTTGGAAGCTAAGTAGGGGTATATATAGTCACACACGCACCTTAAACTATACAACGATCCTAGTCTAGTCTAAGCGTGTGTGACTATGATAACTAATGGGAATTCTTAAATGTCGTCACATAAAGTGAGTTTCCAACAATTCTGCAGGCATGAGAAGAATTGTTGCTGATTTCCTGCATGTTACCCCAAACGGGTTATCACCAAAAACCAAACGACATGAGACAGTATAGAAGCAATATTATCTGGTGTGGTTCTTCTACAAATTTCCGCTGTGTACTTAAACCGATGAGCTAGAAGATTGTTCAAACTACATCAAAGTGTCAGAATCTGCTTAAGATACATATATTGGTTTGAGGGGAAGCTGATTCAGAAACTTTGCTAAAAAGAAGTCTATGAAGAAAGTTTTTTAATACATGCTGCATGAATTGGGGGAAGTTAATCCAAATCATGCATATTACAATTGTTCCACAACAAGCAAAGACAAATAGGATTCAAGCTGAGGGACAAGTTATGAAGACAAGAAGAATTAAAAGACATCCTCAGCATTGGAAGCACCTTGGAAGACTTTATTGTGTTGTATTTTTACTTGTTAGGAACATTGTAAGTAATTTCGTATGTCTCCACATTGGGGGAAGATTGTTAGCCCTAAAATGTGAGCGTCATTTATGGAATTACATTAGATTCAGACAGGCAAAACGTGGAGGGACTACTATTGACAAGTTGTCAAAGTCACTCATTGTTTAGCCTATATATACCCCTTCATACTTCCATGGAGGGGTGAGGTTTTTCCATTTGTGTATTTCACTTCCTCTCTCTAAATACACACACTCATTTCAAGTTTATCTTTCTCTCTAAAATGTCTAAATACTTGTTTTATCCTTCCCGACCTCCGGATCACCCCTAAATAGCTTTGAATCTTATGTTTAACACCTAGTCTAGTAGCCTAGTTTGTAGCTTAAGGATCCCTGCATATAGGCGTCATAGGAATATGGGTGTATGGTTTTGCTTGTATAATATGAGTATTGTTGATTCGTTTTCTGTGAGTTTTGACTAGTATGGATTGAACTATAGTCGTTCATACTTAGTCACATGTTAATTTATGTTTTATTTTTGATATATGGATTACTTTCATAATAATTGATAAGTTATTTGGTGTACCTAATGTATAGTATTTTTCTTTTGATGTTTAAGTCATGTTCCCTAAAAAAAATCATGTGGTGATTTGAGTTACTAGGATTACGTGGATAGGAAGGATTTTAAGTTGTTTCTACTCTTATGGGCGACATGACTTATAATTGATTATGATGTTGTGTTGGATTTTGTCTATGCTGTTTTAGCTAGACTATGGATTTATGTATTCCAAGATTTTTACTATGTTATTTTAATAGATGGAGTTTTGGACCTTATTGTTTATGTGGTTATGAGCTTATGTGAGTAGATGGATTTATGTGTTATATGTTGTATTAATTCTTATAAGTGTCATCATAGGAGGGAGTGCATTGAGGAAAGGGTAATTGTATAAGTATGGTGGCAAACATAGTTATACAAGTACCACAACTTCAATGGGTTCTCAAGTATGATAGCATGAAAGAGGGTTAGTACATGCTTGTATATGATGATATGTGGATTTTTGGGTATATGTATAATATATGGGTTTATGTAACGGTTGTCTACCATATGGCTATTTTTGAGTGTGTTATATGTTTTGGGTTATACTCATGTTGTGTGATTATGGGGCACGATATGGACTGGTTTTAGTGATGGGTTTTATGCCTTGTGGTAAGATGGTGATTACTCGTATGGAAAAACGAGTGTATGACGTGATTGATTGATCTGACATGTATGGTAACGAGTATGTTTTGGGTGATTTAATAGGTATATATGCGGATGTATATGTACTAGTATGTGTTAAGTTATGATATATGGTCGTTCAGTAGTTATTATAACTTGAACGTACCTTGTGTTTGCTAGTGTTTTATGGTGCTGGAGTTTGATGGAGTTCCAACGACATTTTGAGTCTTTTGATGTGTGTCTACATTCGGGTATGTATTTTAATTAATGAGAAATACTAAATTTTCTTACAAATAAGTGTGGCTAATTCTAGGAAAACGGTTTTGAAAATAATTTGTAAGTGTATGGTATAATATCGTGACTTACATATTTTTTTTAAAGTTTGTGGTAGTAAGCTATAAAAAATTCGTCTTGAAAATAATTGGATTAGTTTTCTATGTAACATGTGATAATACATTTTAAAGGGGTGAAGAAATTTTACAAAATATTTCTTAAGTGGAGTTAAAATTTTAGAAGTATTTAACTAGACGGAAAGAGTAAAAAGGGAGATTTTATTATAGTAATGATAAAAAACACCACACCTTGTAAACATGTAGTAGTTTAGTTATAACCAGCCTAAATGGATTTTACAAAATAATAATAATAATAATATAGATTAAAATGAAAATAAAACACTGTATTTTATAAACATATATTGGTTTCATAATAACAAGTGAAATAAGTTTAATACGGGTAAACAAGATAATGGTTAGAATAAGATTGTAGTATACTAACTAGTTGATATCTTTGATAAAATAATGAAAATAAAAGATGAGTTTATTGTTCAAAACGAGTATGATTGATTTTAGTAGTATTGAAGTTTGGTTCTTATGAGGAGTAACTAAATGGGGCGAAGGTTTAAATTTTTCTGAGGTATTGAAATTCGGTAATACTAACTGTGACGAGTCTAATTTTTCGTTGTTGGCACACTCCATTGAATCTTTTGGATTACATTGTTTGTTTTCAGTTGTTTTAGCTAGGGTTCATTATGGTTGATCTTTCGGTTTACCCTATATTTATTATGGGACGCGATCGTTTGGAGTTCTTTTGGTACACGTCATGGTTGATTTAGTTATGCGGTTGTGGAAACGTTAGGATGAGAGGATAGAGTTGGGTAGTATTACTTATGGTTAGATATTAGAATGGAGAGATGTATTTTGGTTTAAAGGTTGTGTTGAAGGAATGATTAAGATTTGTGGAGTTTTGAAACTTAGATTGGTTACGGGAATAAGGAATAAGTAAAGTTAGTTGACTGGTCGTGGGAACGAGATGTCATGCTATGAGAAGTTGATTAAAGTACCATTAGGAGATTGATGAAAGTACTAGTGGATGTGAGGGTAGAGTATAAAGTTTCTACTAGTGGAAGGATTAACACGCAAGGGAATTGGTATAGTTATGGAGGCAAGGTAGTAGTAGACACGTGAAGGAAAACATGGATGTGAAAGAATGATTGGTATGAGGTTGATTAATGGTGAAGTACAACAAGTAAGGAAGAGTGAGCCATTGAGGGGTTGAAGTACCTTTAGAAATATTGTGGTAGATGAGTTGAAGTTAGAGGCTACTGGGTAGTGTGAAGTTCCTAGGTAACATCATAGAGATGAGAAGGAGTGTGTGAAGAGCTACATCGTGAATCAAGGAGCTGAAAGGACTACATGCCGGCTGCTAGAAGGAAGCAAGAGATTTCAAAGGAGTCACATAAGTTGCAAGGAGTGGAAAGGTGACAAGCACTATGATGGGAATCTCCGTATGGTTCGTGACGAAGAAGGACAGATCGAGTACCAGAGTGGAGTTACAAAGAGCTAAACTAGTGGATCGTGATGAATTGAATACATAACATGGGAGCTTAAGAACTCGTGGAGGTAACAAGGGGAGTCGAGTGACTACGCGGATAGAATTTTTGTGGCAATCAATATCGAGGGATGAGTAGTGAAGCTGAGCTGAATAAGTTCATGGAGAAGTGATTAGAGAGTCGGTTTTGTGAAGGTGTTATGAAAGATCTTTGGAAGAGACAGTTATGCATTATCCAATGCACTAACGATTTCCATAGAGTTGATGAATTGAGTGAGAAGTTTTAGTTGGACATGATAGTGAAGGAATTAGGGAGAACCATGGAAGGAGAGAACCAAGTATTCCTAGAAGATGATGATTGAAAGTACCTCATGTTGGGTGCAAGATCAAAATAGAAGTATGAGATTTGAATGAGAATTTAAAATATGGCTTTGTTTGGACAAATGGAAACTAATATGGGTATAATGTGAGAGTGTGATCCACATGGGATCACATAAAACTCTAGTTTGTCCCTATTAGGAGGGGGTAGGAGAACTGATTGTGAGGAAAAACAAGTCAAGTTACTTGGAAAAAAAATTTGAGGTATAGATGACTTGAAAGACGGGAAGCATAACATCGTGATGTATGTCATGAGCTGAGGAAGAAGAAGGAAGTGTGGATAGATGCGAATCATGAATGAAATAGGCCGACATAGGAACCGAAGGTAAAACTTTGGTATAGCCTAATGAGTAGACTAAGGCACTAAGCATGCTAATATTGTTGTAGTGTGGAAAGGAAATGGTACTGACCTATATTGTTTGATTGGAAGGCTTAGTATCGACAATCGAATGGTTGAGGAGTTATAGATGTGATGTGTCATGAGAGACGAAGGGCTTGGACTAACTAAGACAAGATGAGGAGCACTATGACCTTGAAGGTAAGACATTGTGTAGGTATAAAGGAAGTGTTGAGTATCAAGGAAAAAAAATCTTTCATGGAGAAAAGTGAGAAAGAAGTGTATAGGTGCTACTAATGACCTATCCAAATTTTATGGAGGTAGTTGTAGCATGGGTTTGGATGGCATTTGATAGACTAACTAAGATAACCGTCCTTTTGGTGATGTGTATAGATCATAAGTTGATTTGGATTAGAAGAGCCTCGTTGTGATAAACTAACCAATATGTGAAATATTGTCATAGGTCACTTGTGTAAGGAAATTGGAATTTTTAAGTCGTTTGCGGTATGGACTAAAGGAAGTTGATGAACATGATTGGATATGATTATATCCAGCTAATTGGAAAATGATGGACGAAGTGGGAAATTTTTACAAGTATAGGAGTCATGTTGAGAGCTTGGGTGACTAATTTAGAGGGATGTGGGAAACTCGTTAGCGATGTTTGAGTTTTCATATAATGATAGTTATCATACTAGAAGTCGATGAATGCCATTTTAGGTACTATAGGGAAGGATAAGGTGAGTTGTCCTTATGGTGGATTAAAATTCGTGAAAGAGACTACTAATGTGGAAATGGTGTTTGTGGAAAGGATGAGAGTAACAAGAGATGATATGTTGAAAAAGAGGAAATCACTAGAGTTTAGTGACAAAATTATGTAGGAAATTTCACCTATAGTAATGGGTGGCATGTTTTGGTAAAAGGGAAAAGTTGATGACGAGTTTTGTAGGTCCATTCATGATATTTGAAAGATTGGACCAGTATCTTATGGGTATAGAATTACCTAGGGAATTGAATCGTATACATGATATATTTCATGTATTAAGATTGGTAAATGTTATTTGAGAATCCGTATTTGCATGTATGGTTATTCGGGATTTGTGTTAATAAGAGTCTTCATCCTATCAAAGAGTTATTTGTTTAGATTTATTGGCTGTGAGGTCAAGAGTTTGGGAATGAATTTAAATATTGTTGGTTAGTATATGTGGTATTGAGTCATGAACTAAGGTACACATGGACATGAGAAGAGTTCATTTTGAACAAGTATCCTCATGTGATTTGTTGTTTGTGTGTTTGATCCTAAGGAGTAAATCATGGGACGAGATTTCTATTAGGAGGGAGTGATGTGACAACCATGGTTTTGGGGTTCGTCACTTAGACTATAGTTTAGGGTGTTTTGTGCAAATATGTGCAAATATGTGCTTATGTGTTTATTTTGTGTGTTTGGAGTGAGGTTTGGATATCGTTTATGGGTATATGGTACTCATAAGTAAATTGAGGAATGGTTATTTCATGTTCATGAGCTCACAAGGTAGTGACTATGAAATGAGATGGTGTTATTTCTTGGTTTTACGTATATGTATTATAGAAAATCGTATTTTTACGATTTAAGGTTTAGCATTAAGAGGTCTCGGATGAGGTAATTAGTCACGGGAATAATTTACGGGAAGGTTTTAATTCATTTAGAACTTATTTTTATAGTTTATTTCATATTCTAAGAGTTTTTATAAAACTTTATATTTTTACATCTTTTACAGTATACGCGTAAATTGACTAATTTTACGGTTTAGCGGTTTTGGAGGTTTTAGGAGCTTAAATAAATTAAGGAAATTTAAGATAATGATAATTAATAGTTAATTTACAGTAAATAATAAAAAAAATAAAGAAAAAGGCTATTTGGGTCGGTTATTGGCCAATTTGGTGGAAGGGGGTTGGAAATATGGAAAGTTTTGGTTTTAGCCTTAAATTTGGATTAGGAAAGGTGTTTTAATATAAATTAAGACCCCTAAAGGCCATGAACGACTTATATCAGCTATAGGGTCCAAAATACATCAATGGAGGTTAAGGTTTTCAAGAAAAATCTATCCCTTGAAGATTAGAGGTAAAAATCATGTTCTAATTACGTTTTTATTAACTAAATCATGTTTCTAATTCATGTAAACATCAATTATAATGGATTTAGGGTTAGAGAAAAATTAAAATCTAAGAATTAATGTTATTATAATGATTAGATAAATTAGGGCTTGTGATTAGATAAAATATGAATAATTAATTAGGTTAATTCAATTAAATTCGTAATTAAAAACTGGGCAGAAGTTTTGGTGCATTGTTTTGATCATATCTAGAGTTCTACAAACTTCTAATTTTCGAATCTTATATCCCTGAAAAGATAATTGAATTGGATTTCAAATAAAAGAAACTAGAATTGAATTGGAGGTGGGAAGTGGGTCAAAAACAAGTTACAACAGTCGGAGGTCAAAGCAGTTTTGAAATCAGTCGAATTTAAATTAATGTTTTAAGAAGTTTAGGGTACTTAGGAGTATAACTGGACCTTCAAACGAACATGAGGCTTAGATTATATATTAAATAAAATATCTGTAGGAGGGATAAAGAAATGGGTTAGGGTAAGACCCTCTGATTATAACAAACTTTTCATATGTTCAAAATCATTAAATTCTGGATAGGTAAAAGTATATATATATATATATATATATATATATATATATATATATATATATATATATATATATATATATATATATATATATATATATATATATATATATATATATATATATATATATGGAGGCCTTAACGGTAGCTTTAAGGTTGCGGCCAATAGGGAGAGTTAGATAACACATGTAAGGGCATAGGGTTTCTTTTACAGGGCATGTTATTTTGGTTAAGGGGGTTTTTGACCAATAGTTTGAAGTATGAAAAACGGGACTATTTTGGGTTAAATGTTAACGAGACGAGTTATGAACTAAACTAAGTTAAGGGCTTTATATAGGGGTGTAATGAGATTCATATGGCATATAAATGGGGTTAAGTTGTAGGAGAAGGTTAGATATCCATCATAGATTGATGAGCCAATTTGGTATGTGGTTCATGTCTTGATTGTATACGTTTGTGTGTTTAGATTTGTGCTAGAGTGTGGGTACTTGGAGAAGCTTGTTCAGGTGAGTTTCATAGTCCCATGTCTTTTTATAATTTGATTTCCAGATGGGATGGAAGAGAAACTGTTTGGTTTTGTAACTAGTGTTGTGAATGTTTGACTTGGTACCAAGGGGATGTTGACAAGGCGGGACCTTGGGATTGGTTCATAGGTGTATGGGCGCCTATGAGACCATGGTGATTGGTAAGGCTTGGAGCCTTGAAATTGTGGTTATTGGTAAGTCTTAGAGCCTTGGATTTGTGGTGATTGGTTAATCTTAAATGATAGTTGTTAATATATAATTGTAGCACATTGTCCATACGTTCTTTTGTTAATGGTTGTTATTCACAGCTTATAATTGATTTAGAGTTGGAGCCTAAACCTATGACTCTCACCAGCATTATTGTTGATGTGTTTTAGTGTCTCTTTCAGGTGAGAATGTGGTTAAGCGTGAGAATAGAAGTGGCTAGCTGGAAGGCTTAGGATTGCATTTGGAGGAACCCCCATTCCTCTTAGCCTTTATTTTATGTTTGAATAAGTGATACATTGTGGACACCTATATGTTGATGTGTGTATTTGTATGTCTTTGGTAAGGGGTAGACTTGTTACTTACTTACCTAGACGCCTGCATTGTTTGTGATATTGTCATGACATTGTGTCACCCATTTATGATATTTCCATTTCATTTAGTTATCTCTATAGACACGCTATTGTTGTGATGATATCCCATACGTCGCACCCCATATTCCGCAATGGTGGGGTGTGACATTCTTCATCTGATAATGAGGTATATGATGATGCTTATTGTAGTAAGGGTTGTAGGCAAAACACAGAAAACCTAAAGAAGGAGGTTTCAAGTTTAAAAGAAAACTCTAAGATATAGATGCCCAACTAAGAAACTACAAGAAGGACTTGCACAATCAGATGGGATGGTGCAAGATTATAGTATCATGGAATTTGACCATAAAGATCAGATTACTGTTCTAGAAATAGATCTAAGACTTAGTAATGAGTTCAAAGCTACTCTAATGGAATCTAGAACTGAATTACAGCTTAAGCTAGATGAGGCCATTAAATCTAAAGAAAACGTAGGTCTTATAGTTGAAAATTTTGAAGAGGCTAGTGTTATCTTAGATAAATGAATAAGTGAGCAAAGAAACCCCAAAGATATGTCTGGGATAGGAATGCATGCAAAGGAATTTGCTGTCGTCCCACCTCCCCAGGCAATTTCTATGGTGTAAAGAAACAAGAATCGTCTTGGACTAGTATCCCAGAATTCCAAGAGAAATAATTCATTCCTCTACCACGTATTCTTAGTCCTGTAGAGGCATATGAGAAGAAATTAGTTGACCTAGAATAATGGAAGGCTACCAACCCTTTTCTCTTTGTTAAGGGAGGGTTGCTTAGTGATGAATATGTTGATGTTAAGCCCATTGTTGTGACTAACCCCACTACTGGCAAAACAATTAATATTGGCTCATCTTCTAAAACTAATTCTAGTGTTAAATATGTTGAGATGTATAGGAAACCTAGATCACCTCAGAGCCAAGCCAGCATGAATGGGACAAGTTCTTATCAATCTAGACCCAAGATTGTGTCTAAAAAGGCTTATTACAATTGTGGGATCTTTTCACACTTGGCCTGTAACTGTGTCAGTGGTTACATCCAATCCGCTGACAAAAGGTCAACCACAGTCAACCACAGACCTTTTCCTCACTCAAGTCCACAAGCCACTAGACCAACTCCTTTCTTCTCTAGGGGAGCTAATACCAACGGACAGAGACCCTTTCAAAATACCAACACTTGGTCTAACAGACAGTGGGTTCCTGTAGCAAACCCTAATTTAGTCGCGGACAGGAACAATCTATCCGTTGATAAGGCAAGACAAGCCACTGACAACCCTTGGTTTGTTATTACTATGCCAAAACTAGCTGTTGTCACACCTTCTGTTAGACCATATAAACAAAGATATTTGGTTAATAAGGGACAAGGGTCTAAGGCATCATCCAGTTTAACATGGAGACCTAAACAAGAGCAAAACTCTAATTTTGATAGGGTTTCAATGACCTGTAACAGATTTAAATATCTTGAAAAGGTCATTACTAAACCTATTGGAACTAATTGGGTGTTTAGGGCACAAAGGGATGAACATGGGGTTGTTGCAAGGAATAAGTCTATTCTTGTTGAACAACCAGTTGGATCCAGGTCTTCCAAGGCTTGGGTCCCCAAAAAACTGATTTGTCTTCTTTATGTGCATGGCATTTAAAAGCAGGTCAATGATCATGGATATTGGGAAAACTTTTCACACATGACGGGAAAGGAGGATTACTTGACAAACTTCACTCCTATCAGCAATGGTGACAAAGTGTACTTTGGTGGCAGTTATAGGACCATCTTTGGTAAAGACACTTTAATCACCAACAATTTGAAGTTTGAGGAAGTCTTTTTGGTAAAGGAACTTGGTTATAATTTATTTAGTGTGTCACAAGTGTGTGACAACAAAAATAAAGTTCTCTTTATTGATACTGAATGTTTAGTATTAAGTAAAGACTTTGAGATACCTGCTGAAAGGTTCATTGAGTTTAGAACACCTAGACATAAGGACATTTATAATGTTGATCTTATTGGGATTAAAATGAACAACAATCTGTCTTGTCTTTATGCTAAAGCTTCAATGGATACAAAGTTGCTTATGGACTGAAGGGATGTGTCAAAAAGTTTATTTATGATGGTTGGAATGATTACATTCCTATCTTGAAATAATTTTTTTTGTCATATCTATACTTTTGAGTAAGCATTGTTTAAGGGGAACCTTTAGAATTTTGGATACTCTTAGAATGCTCTTATCATAATTCTTGATTATGTCCACTGGTGAGTAGGGGTTAGAAATAGTGAAGACTTTTTCTTTATCAAATTGTGGGAATTTCTAAACCTTGAGGCACTGTATCATGCACGTTTTATTTTAAGCATGCATGCTGCCAAGACATTTTGACCTAGAATTGGGCTAGTTGGATTGGTGACTTAGACTATGTATTTTTGGGTTTACCTGGGAGTTACAAAGATATTATATGAGCAACCTTCCTTCTCAAGGACTCTGTGAGCAAGGGACACTAGAGGACAAACATTTCTATCTTGTGTAAGCAAGTGTGTGTGACTGGACAGCGCTTGCAAAACTCTGTCATTTTGAAGATAAGATAACTCTCTTAAGGTTAATTTCTTTGTTAGGTCTTTTTATTTTTTTTATTCTTTTTATTTTTGACCTATAACCAAAAGAAATTTTATCTGCTGACAAATACATTTTAGCCACAGACAAAGCCATTCTAAACGCTGACAAATATAGTCGTTGCCGCTGACAAAATCTTTTGACCGTTGAAAAACATTGGGTCCCACTCAGTTGTAACTTTTGATATATTTGGGCCGTAATTTTTGTAGAGTATATAGTTTTTTAATTACTATGAGATAAGTTATCTTTTTTAAAGATTTTCATGATTATATTTTGAAAAGTTTTAGCTACTTACCTCTTTTTCAACCAATAGCATACTTACAATTATACTATTTATTCACCCATCTCACGTCTTAACAGGACAACTTGCATATTTGTTTTTCTTACCTCCATAACCAAAACTATAAATCTTTCTTTGCTCTTAATCTTTTACAGTTATCCATGGAGCCAAAATTTATACCTACTGATGTTGTTCTTGAGTTTAAGGAGTACCACAATATGCTTGCATATTTGGTTAATGATAATGATCACCATCCCCAGTACACAAGGATGATAGAGTTCTTGTTGGCTTCCAACTTAAGGTATACTCTTACACATGCTCCTATCATCCCTATTTCACACATCAAACAGTTTTGGAACACTGCCAGTTTCAAAACAGTTGATGAAGTGATGACAATTGAAGGCACCATTCATGGGCGAAAATGGGTGGTCATAGAGGCTTTAATTCGTCAAGCTTTACATCTTGACGGTGCCAATGGTGTGGTCACTCTTCCCATTGATGAGTTACATCAAGGGCTTCGAGGCTTGGGGAATGCTCTTCCTCCCACAGGGAAAATTTCAAAATATTATAAAAGCCAATTTCCCCCAGCCTAGAAGTTCCTCATCCATGTCCTTTTACAATGTCTTAGTCCCAAGTGTTCCTCATTTAACGAGATCAATCGCTCTATATCGAGTGCTCTTGTTTTTTTGGCTATTGAGCAACAATATAGTTTTTTCTAAAATGATTTTTGAGGGCATGTTGCAAAACAAGGGAAGCAAGATGACTCTTGCTTACTCTAGATTTTTACAAATGATTTTTGAATCCCAAGGGGGCTGTGGCAGGGATCATGATAGCTTTTATGAGATAACTGTTCAAACGAAAAAGCTTTTTATAACATCGAACACAACACCTTATGAGCCTTTTCCATTGACACCACCTATGTTGGCTGTTATCCAAGCAGCTGTGAACCAACCTGACCCCCAACCAGATCCCTAACTAGAACCACAACCACAAGAGGATCAACCACCACCTTCCGACAACATGAAGTTGACCCTAACCCTACAGCCGGTGACATTCACATGTCAGCCGCTGACACGGCTGTTCTACATGCCGACACATCTGTTGTAGACCCAAACACCTTTTCAAACTCTCCACCACAAGATTTTAGGTTTTCCAAGCGCCAAAGGACTGCTGGGGTGTTCTCCCTGGTGGTCCTAGCCATGAAGCAGAGAGAACCACTACCACAAGGGTGGCTAGTGTTATGGATGTGGTTGGGCCTATTGACACTAGCTTAGAAGCAGGTCAAGCCAGGCCCACTGTCACTAAGTCCACATCTATGCCCCATGAAGCTTCATTGAGGATTGATTTCCCGAATGTAGCTGAGGGTAGTATGGAACCTATGACCCTTATGGAATTGACGGCTATCTGTGTTAGCTTGCAAAAGAAAAATACAGAGCTTGTACAAACTGTCACATCTCAAGGCCTTGAACTCATTTCATTGAGGGAGAGGATAGCTGTATTGTAGAATAGGAGGGGAGAGGCTTCTTACAAAGTAGAGGATGAGCCTACTTCACTAGTGATTTTGAGTGAAAAAAGCTCAAAGGAAGGTTCTGCTGGGATTAAGGAGGTGGCATATACACTAAAGAGTATGAAGGAAGGCAAGGAGTTTGGTCCATTCATGATTACACCCACCATACTTTCTTTTACTAAGTTGCTACAGGAACAAGAGCATGTGAGTAAGTCAGCCACTAACATGACCATTTTATCCGCTGACACTCAATCTGCAGTCGCTGACAAATCCTTGATTGTTTCTGATGTATCCCAACCACCATCGAACATTAAGGAAGTGTCTACTCATTTACCAATCACTTTACCAATCATTGATCCACTAGATAATGGTAAAGGGATAGTGGTAGAAACACGGGCCCCCAAGGATGCAGCATGTCAAGTTTGATACATTTTTGGCTCAACAATTACATGAGCAAGAGATGAGGGGATTGAAGAAAGGGGTATAGAGGCTCAGATTGAATTTCAGAATCTGAGAGTGTGAGAAGAGCTAGTGATGAGGGCAGTGAACATGACTCTACTGGTGATATGGAGCATGATGATGAACTAGAGAGGCTAGTGTATGGTGACAATGAGTTTGCCAGAGAAAAGTTGAGACAGCTGGCATTACAGATTGATTATGAGATGCCCCAAATGGCTGAGTTATATCATAAGTACGAAGAAGCTAATATAAGGTATCCAGATATTAGCATTTCAGACAAAAATTGGGGATTGGAAGGATTACTCAAGGTGCAAAGAGATTTGAAAGTAATGCTTGTAAATAAGGCTTCTAATGTTTTGGGACAATCAAAGACAGCTAGGAGATAATTGTATTATATGTTGCTCAAAAGCCATCAAACTGGATGGACATTTAGGAAATTGCAAGATTTGACTTTTGATCAGCTGGAGGCTATTGCATATCCTATTTGGGAGATGGTGAGTGATCATAACACACATTTAAAGTTTTTTCAGTTGAAAGGCAAGAGTAGATTGAAGAGCAGCTATGGATCAAGAAGGCGTCACAAGTGCCCATGCCTATAAAGAAGGGAGCAAAGTTTCTGTTTCCAGATTTTAGTCCATTGGATCCAAAATTCAATGAAGATACTTTAAAGAAGAATTTGGAGCTCTCTTCATTAGAGGTTGGTGATATTGCTGAAGTTGTACCTCTTGACTTCAGAAATCTTGTGATCTAGTATGAAGAAGATTCAACCACGGGTTTCTGGAAGGTTACAAGGTATGGGGATAAGGTATATGTGTTTTCTTCTTTTATGTCTCCATTTGGCAGCATGGATAGGGAGGATTTGGAGACCATATGGGGTCTGATGAAGGAGAAGTATGAAGTTGAAACTCCTTCAACTCAAGGTGGAATAAAGATATGGTCAACATTTAAGAGAATGTTTGATCATATTGATGATGATCCAGTTTGGCTGGATCTTGATGACTTGACAGGTTTGGAGTGGCGTTTGTATTCTGCTGCAGGTGTGTATCATCTTTGTACAACAAAGTTTTCAGAATATTTCTTGGTGGATAGAATCTATCCATTTTCACAAGACCTGTTAAAGAAAATGGTGAACACAAAGCTAAAGGTGGACAATACTAGTGGCGTGGGTGTTGATCTCATGAAGTTTCTTTACTCTCAATTTGAAGAATAGGTTTATTTATAAGAATCCTCTCTGTATTTTGTTTTTATTCAAAAACTTGATGATTAGGGTAAATATCAAGTTTAGGGGAGGATTGTTGGGAATAAAACTATTGTCACACCCCATCATGGCGGAATATGGGGCGCGACATATGGATATCATCACAACATGGCGTGTCTATAGAGATAACTATATGAAATAAGAAATGTCATAAAATGGAGACACAAAGTCATGACAATATCTCATCAGACTCAGGAGTCTAGGTAAGTAGGTAACAGTCCTACCGCTTACCCAAGACAAACAAATAACATAACCAAACAAATATATGTGTGCCACAGTATCACTTATAAAAAGAACAAATAAAAACTAAGAAGGAAACGGGGATTCTCCTTCTATATGCATTCCTAAGCTTCTCCAATCCTAGCCACTTATGTTCTCATGCTTAACCATAGTATCACCTGAAAGAGACACTAAAACACGTCAACATAAAGTTGGTGAGAGTCATAGGTTTAGACTCCAACGCTAAATCAATTACAGGTTGTGAATAACAACCATCAACACAATAACATATGGACAATGTTCTACAATTATGTATTAACAACTAGCATTCAAGATCAATCATTCCAAACCCAAAATCCAAGGCTCCTACCTTGCCAAACAACATAGTACCATAGATGATCACACTATGTACCTATCTCAAGGCCACTACCTTGTCAAACCACAAGGTCACTACCTTGTCAAACCACAATAACTGAGACGGCACGTGTCCCCCGATCCAAATCATACACAATCAAAAATCACATAGCAGTTAATCACATAATGTACACACAAGTCCATCTCAAATCACAAACACATTCACAGCATCAATTTAGGAAATAACTCAACACAGTGTCTCTTCCATCCCATCTGGAAGTCAAAATCAATATTAAACATGGGACTATGAAACTCACCTGATAACTTCTTCACAAGTCCTTGCACTAGCAACAAGCTAACAAACCAAAAATACGAAATCAGTACACGAACCAATCACTAAGATGGCTCATCAACCTATGATGGACATCTAGTCTATTCCCGTATAATTACCTCATTGTTAAGCTCTAATCACCCCATTACCCTTCCTTAACAAGTCCCTAACTTGGTTAAGTTTAATAGCTATCCCGTTCATAATTTTACACAAAACAGTCCCAGTTTTAGGTCTCAAAACTTTAAGTCAAACGTCCACTTAAACATACCCATGGTTTCTGTAAAAGGAATATTCATACTTTTACATATGTTAGCTAAAACCTCCCACTTGCTCTAACCTTAAAGCTATTTTTAAGGCCCCGATATATGTATATATATTGCTACCTATCCAAAATTCACTGATTTTAAACGTATGAAAGTTTGTTACCATTAGAGGGTCTTACCCTAAACCACAATCTTATCCCAAGTGCAGATACTTATTACAATATATAAACCATCTCTCATGCTCGTGAGAAGATCCCAATGCAACCCTAAGTAGCCCAAACAACCCAAAACATAAAAAGAAAACAGGCTGACTTCAAAACTGTTTTGACCTCCGACTGTTGTAACCTGTTTTTGACCCACTTCCCGACCTCCAATTTAACTCTAGTTTCTTGCATTGGAAATCCACTTCAAATAGATTTCCAGGGATATGTGGATCGCAAAATAAGAGTTTGTAGAACTCCTAATATGATCAAAACAATTGACTCAAAATTCTGCCCAGTTTTTAAAAACGGGTTTAACAAAATCAACCTCATTAATTAACCTTAATCCCTCTAATTACAAGCCCTAGTTTATGTAATCATCATATTATGATTAATACAACATTAATTTACTGTTTTTAAATTAAACCCTAACCTAAATCCATCATAAGATGATTAAAGAAATCATAAAAACAATTTAATTGAAAAGGGTTTGAAGATTTTACCTTAGATTTTTTTGGAAAACAAGATTTTTGATGAAGAACTCTAATTTTCTCCATGGATGTCGACCCATACTTGATCTCCAGGGATTTTATGAAGTGTTTTGATAAAAATAAGGCTTTCTATACTTTCCTAACAAGTCCTTGGCCCATATACAAAAGTCCGGTTCCCTTTTTCCCTTTTTTCCCCTTTTCTTTTCTTTGGTGCGTCTAAACCGACCCAAACACCCCTAATTTCGTTTTTTTTTTAAATATTATGTTATTAACATTACCTTAATTTACCTTAATTTATTTCAGCTCCTAAAGCTTCGAAAACCTCAAAACCGTCAAACTAGTCAAATTTACGCGTTTTACCGTAAAAGACGTAAAATATACATTTTTAATAAAAATCTCAAATTTTGAAATAAACTTTATAACTAAGTCCTAAATGACTTAAAACCATCCCGAAAAATATTCATATGACTAATTACCTCATCCGAGACCTCTAAATGCTAAACCGTAAATCGTAAAAATACGATTTTCTATAATACATATACGTATACGTAAAACCACTAAATAACACCATCTCACTTCATAGTCACCATCATGTGAACTCATGAACATGAAATCATCACACATCGTTTCACTCACAAGGTACCCCGTACTGGAAACGATATCCAAACCACAATCTATTCACACCAATTAACACATAAACACGTAAAGACACGTAACTAGCACAAAACAAAACTAAGTGACGAACCTCAAAACCAGAGTTGTCACATCACTCCCTCCTAATAGAAATCTCGTCCCGAGATTTACTTCTTAGGATCAAACACACAAACAACAAACCACATGAGGATACTTGTTCTAAACGAACTCCTCTCATTTCCATGTGAACTTTAGTTCAAGTTTCAAAATACCACATATACAAACCAAAAATAATTAAACTCATTGCCAAACTCTTGACCTCACAGTCTATAAATCTCACAGATGACTCTTTGATAAAACAAAGACTCTTACTAACACAAGTCCCGAATAACCGTACATGCAAAATGCATTCTCAAACAACCTTTACCAATCTCAATACATGAAATGTATCATGTATGCAACTCATTTCCCCCAGGTAATTCTATGCTCATAAGCTAATGGTCCGATCTTTCCAAAGATCATAAATGGACCTACAAAACTGTACATCAACTCTTCCATTTTACCAAAACGTACCACCCGTTACTATGGGTGAAACTTCATACATAACTCTGTCACTAACTCTAGTGGTTTCCTCCTTTTCTACATAGCCATTAGTTCTTCCAATCCAAATCAACTTATGATCTATACACATCATCAAAAAGACGTTGATCTCGGTTAGACCAAGCCCTTCGTCCCTATGGCACATCACACCTATAACTCCTCATCCATTCGATACTAAGCCTCCCAAACAATCAATATAGGTCAGTGCCATTTCCTTTTCCACACTACGACAGCATTAGCCTACGTTGTGCTTTATTCTACTCATTAGGCTCTACCAAAGTTTTACCTTCGGTTCCTATCTCGACCTATTTCATTCATGCTTCGCTTCTATACACACTTCCTTCTTTCTTCCTCAACTCCTACCATACATCACGATGTGATGCTTCCCATCGTTTCTTCCCTTGCCATAATCCTTCATAAGGCATTCCATACATATTAGGCTAACTTGTACGCAGAACCCTCTATTCCATCACATCCGTACGCAATCCTTCCAACTTCTCAACTATGTGACTTCTCCTTCCTCTTGAAATATGTGATGAATTAGTCAGTCTATCGACTATCACCCAACTCCCATCGTACTTAATCCTCCACCGCATTATGTATCCCTTCCACCAACTTCGTCCTTTCATCGCCCTTTCTAAGCTGCTCCTATCTATGTAGGAAGTATAGTCTACGTCCTTTTATCCATATGATTGTCCAAGCCACGCAACATACATGTTGACGCGTTCTCTGCTTTAGACAACTCAACTTGTGCAACCTACATCCTTCATCCATATAGTTCAAGTTCATCTCAGCTTCACTTCATTCTTCTTACTCCAAGTCTCATCAACCATGCTTGCCTTTCCCAGATGGTACTTGGCCTTGCAATTTTCTTACATCACTTAACTCCACCCATCATCTTTGTCAAATGTTCAATCAAGATGATTGAGTATGTGTTGGAGACGTTCATGATCCGTATAGATCATTCTCTACGTCTCGTACACCAAATGCCTCTAGCATTCTAGGCAGATATAACAATCCAGCTCCACTAACTAAGTCTATCCAGTTCTTCCAAATCTTCAGTTCTTGCAACGTATAAGCAACCGCCTTTCTTTGTCGTTCTCGTATACATCCAAATCCTTGCTCCACGTATCATCATGCTTTGCGAATTCATCCAGTCCTTCCGATAATGCCAAGATCGGCTCATTATCTAATCCACCTCTTCAGCCTCCAAAATGCTTCCTCATCCTTCTTCACTTCGCCCCTTGCTGGTTTCATGATATGCCATCATCTCTAACTACTCATCATGGTAAACTTAATACTAAAACTCACACTCGAAAATCTCGCGTATAACTCCACTCCAAAACCAACACATAATTCGCCTCACTCTCCTTCTCAGATTTGAGTAGATCAAGACGTCGTCGATGCTCCTGATGACAACTCGTTTATATACGTTCATGCACACTTGGTTCATTGACACCGTGAAAACCGCTAGTGCTTTGGCGAAGCCAAATGCATAACCGTAAACCCGAAGCGTTCATACAACATCCTTAGCAGTTTCAACTATGTCCTCCTTGCATCCTCTATTAGCGGCAATACGAATAAATTCCTACCTCGTTCTACTTGCGAAATTATACACGCATTTTAACAGACCAACACTTCCTCTCATCAGACCACATTAGTTCGTCTACGAACTTCTTTCCTCCCCACTAAGGGTATTCCGACCGTTCTCTCATGGTCACCTACTTAATCGTGTAGGCGCGACCAAGTCTTTCATATGACTACCTCAACGCTCCCGAACAATACGAAACCAAAACTACATCTGAATCCATCAGATACGATCAGCGAATCAAACCCACGGATAACTAACGACATTTCACGCGTACCAGTTAAAACAAGTCAAAAACCACGAGTCTCAAAAGAAAACTCAAACCCAAAACGTGTATCAATTCAAAATGACCCATGACAACGAAAAATAATCCAAGAAACACCCAATGGCAACCAAACATATTACGCCCCGTGACATATTTTTTTTAAACCGTGCAAAAGATCGACTTTTCCAAAAGAATATATATCTTTTTTTTTATTATTATTTATTATTACCTCCCACATCTATGTGACTCAAACAATCTACAAACAACCCTCTTGACGAACTCAAAACTCAACTCAAAACTAGGTATCCCGTGCATCCCAAATCATAAAAATAAACTACTATTCAAACTCAACCTCTAACCCGACACTTGTACAATAATTTCGGCCAAGATACTGACCTCCCATGACTATACATTCTGAATATTTGAAAAGTACGTTCCGAGTACATAATTTTTGGCTTTTGAATCACTCAAAAAGCTCTAAAAACGAACAAGTTATGACCAAAACAGTTTTATACTAGTTGTTTTAAAAAAAACTAAAGAATAAACTTAGTGATAAATGTAATCCTTTTAAATGACAGATATAATTGTATGTGAAATCTTCATAAACTCAATTTAACCTCGTATAAATAATTAAAAATGACATAAATCGGTCAAACTCAATTATATAAACTATGTAGGTAGAAAGAAATTTTTACTTCGCTTTATTTCAAAGAAAGTCTTTTAGAATTTGAAATATATAAGTGTTGATTAAAAAGAAATCTTATGTTACATCTTGTTTCAAACACGACTCCAACACCTTACCCTTATTTTACCGAATACAACCAACCATCTAACTCAATATATACCGACCAAAAGAAATGCAAGACCCAACACAAAAGATTTCATTATCTCAAAAGAAATCCCAAGTTATTTCAATAGACTTGAAACCAAAAACACCATTTTAAAACGTACACGTGAAATACGAAACTCAAAGAATACGCTACAAGACAAACTTCAAAAGATTCAAAACGTCATTGGAACTCCAACAAACTCCAGCACCATAAAACACGAACAAACACAAGGTACGTTCAAGTAATAATAACTAATGAACGACCATATACCGTAACCTAACACGTAGTAGTATATATACATCCGCATATATATATACCTATTAAATCTCCCAAAACATACTCGTTATCATACATATCAAGTCGATCGCGTCATACACTCGTTTTTCCATACGAGTAATCACCTTTTCACCATCTCACCATGCCGCAACAAGGCACAAAACCCATATATTATAAATATACCCAAAATCCACATCTCATCATATACAAGCATGTACTAACTCTCTTTCATGCAATCATACTTGAGAACCCATTGAAGTTGTGGTACTTGTATAACTATGTTGGCCACCATACTTACACAATTACCCTTTCCCCAATGCACTCCCTCCTATGATGACACTTATAAGAATCAATACAACATATAACACATAAATCCATCTACTCACATAAGCTCATAACCACATAACCAAATAGGTCCAAACCCCCATCTATTAAAATAACATAGTAAAACTCTTGGAATACCGAAATCCATAGTCTAGCTAAAATAACATAGACTAAATCCAAAACGAAAAACATAATCAGTTATAAGTCATGTCGCCCATAAGAGTGGAAACAGCTTAAAATCCTTCCTACCCATGTACTCCTAGTAACTCGAACCACCAGACGATTTTTAGGGAACATGACTTAAACATCAAAAGAAAAATAACTTACCTCAGGTATGTAAAATAACTCGACAAAAGATAGAAACTACCTTGTACCAATTATGTACTATAATGTAAAATTTAAGCAAAATACAACAATGACTAGCGTGGACGATTATGGTTCAACCCGCACTAGTCACAAACCCGAAAAGAAAATAACATGTGACTAAGTATAAACATACTATGGTTCAATTCATACTAGTCAAAACATCGCAATAAATAACATCTAAACACATCAATTATTATAAAATGCACACATACTCCTATGACGCCTATATGCAGGGACCCTTAAGCTATAGACTAGGCTACACGAATAGGCAACCTAATTCTCTATAAACCTGTCTCTGATACCATTCTGTCACACGCCACCATGGCGGAATATGGGGCGCGACGTATGGATATCATCACAACATGGCGTGTCCATAGAGATAACTATATGAAATAAGAAATGTCATAAAATGGAGACACAAAGTCATGACAATATCTCATCAGACTCAGGAGTCTAGGTAAGTAGGTAACAGTCCTACCGCTTACCCAAGACAAACAAATAACATAACCAAACAAATATATGTGTGCCACAGTATCACTTATTAAAAGAACAAATAAAAAGTAAGAAGGAAACGGGGATTCTCCTTCTATATGCATTCCTAAGCTTCTCCAATCCTAGCCACTTATGTTCTCATGCTTAACCATAGTATCACCTGAAAGAGACACTAAAACACGTCAACATAAAGTTGGTGAGAGTCATAGGTTTAGACTCCAACGCTAAATCATTTACAAGTTGTGAATAACAACCATCAACACAATAACATATGGACAATGTGCTACAATTATGTATTAACAACTAGCATTCAAGATCAATCATTCCAAACCCAAAATCCAAGGCTCCTACCTTGCCAAACAACATGGTACCATACATGATCACACTATGTACCTATCCCAAGGCCACTACCTTGTCAAACCACAAGGCCACTACCTTGTCAAACCACAAGGCCACTACCTTGTCAAACCACAATAACTGAGACGGCACGTGTCCCCCGATCCAAATCATACACAATCAAAAATCACATAGCAGTTAATCACATAATGTACACACAAGTCCATCTCAAATCACAAACACATTCACAGCATCAATTTAGGAAATAACTCAACACAGTGTCTCTTCCATCCCATCTGGAAGTCAAAATCAATATTAAACATGGGACTATGAAACTCACCTGATAGCTTCTTCACAAGTCCTCGCACTAGCAACAAGCTAACA
Organism: Glebionis coronaria; assembly: GCA_025667525.1. NCBI lineage: Eukaryota > Viridiplantae > Streptophyta > Magnoliopsida > Asterales > Asteraceae > Glebionis > Glebionis coronaria. The sequence goes on from CM046877.1 coordinate 219,270,828, forward strand.
AACCAAAAACACGAAATCAGTACACGAACCAATCACTAAGATGGCTCATCAACCTATGATGGACATCTAGTCTATTCCCGTATAATTACCTCATTATTAAGCTCTAATCACCCCATTACCCTTCCTTAACAAGTCCCTAACTTGGTTAAGTTTAATAGCTATCCCGTTCATAATTTTACACAAAACAGTCCCAGTTTTAGGTCTCAAAACTTTAAGTCAAAGGTCCACTTAAACATACCCATGGTTTCTGTAAAAGGAATATTCATACTTTTACATATGTTAGCTAACACCTCCCACTTTCCATAACCTTAAAGCTACTGTTAAGGCCCCGATATATGTATATATAATGCTACCTATCCAGAATTCACTGATTTTAAACGTATGAAAGTTTGTTACCATTAGAGGGTCTTACCCTAAACCACAATCTTATCCCAAGTGCAGATACTTATTACAATATATAAACCATCTCTCATGCTCGTGAGAAGATCCCAATGCAACCATAAGTACCCCAAACAACCTAAAACATAAAAAGAAAACAGGCTGACTTCAAAACTGTTTTGACCTCCGACTGTTGTAACCTGTTTTTGACCCACTTCCCGACCTCCAATTTAACTATAGTTTCTTTCATTGGAAATCCACTTCAAATAGCTTTCCAGGGATATGTGGATCGCAAAACAAGAGTTTGTAGAACTCCCAATATGATCGAAACAATTGACTCAAAATTCTGCCCAGTTTTTAAAAACTGGTTTAACAAAATCAACCTCATTAATTAACCCTAATCCCTCTAATTACAAGCCCTAATTTATGTAATCATCATATTATGATTAATAAAACATTAATTTACTGTTTTTAAATTAAACCCTAACCTAAATCCATCATAAGATGATTAAAGAAATCATAAAAACAATTTAATTGAAAAGGGTTTGAAGATTTTACCTTAGATTTTTTTGGAAAACAATATTTTTGATGAAGAACCCTAATTTTCTCCATGGATGTCGACCCATACTTGATCTCCAGGGATTTTATGAAGTGTTTTGATAAAAATAAGGCTTTCTATACTTTCCTAACAAGTCCTTGGCCCATATACAAAAGCCCGGTTCCCTTTTTCCCTTTTTTCCCCTTTTCTTTTCTTTGGTGCATCTAAACCGACCCAAACACCCCTAATTTCGTTTTTTTTTTAATATTATGTTATTAACATTACCTTAATTTACCTTAATTTATTTCAGCTCCTAAAGCTTCCAAAACCTCAAAACCGTCAAACTAGTCAAATTTACGCGTTTTACCGTAAAAGACGTAAAATATACACTTTTAATAAAAATCTCAAATTTTGAAATAAACTTTATAACTAAGTCCTAAATGACTTAAAACCATCCCGAAAAATATTCATATGACTAATTACCTCATCCGAGACCTCTAAATGCTAAACCGTAAATCGTAAAAATACGATTTTCTATAATACATATACGTATACGTAAAACCACTAAATAACACCATCTCACTTCATAGTCACCACCATGTGAACTCATGAACATGAAATCATCACACATCGTTTCACTCACAAGGTACCCCGTACCGGAAACGATATCCAAACCACAATCTATTCACACCAATTAACACATAAACACGTAAAGACACGTAACTAGCACAAAACAAAACTAAGTGACGAACCTCAAAACCAGGGTTGTCACAACTATCTACGTCACTAGCCGCAAACAAAGGGAGTCAAGACGCTGACAAGAGCAATCAAGCCGTTGACAATCAAGACGCTGACAAGAGAAGATCAAGCCATTGTCAAAGATTATTATCTGTCAAGTCAACACGTTTTGTATAAGTTAGGAAGATATATTTAAATGTTGTATTCTTTATGTTTATCTGTTTAATATCTTCCTAGAATAGTTAATACATAGCTTAATGTTCAAGGCTCCTTACATCTATAAAAGGAGGCCTTAGGGTTTATTGTTTAACAAAACTTTCAATAGTATTGTAAGCCGTGATTATTGATAATCAAAGTTGAAAGTTTGGTATTTGGTTGTGCTTTGTTTTAAGTATTAATTCCGCATAATACTTAGATTGTTTCAAACACAAAGTTTCTCTACGTATTACACTTGATTTCATCTCGTTAATACAAAGCTAAACTGATCTAAGTTTGGGATCAACACAAGCAATCAACATAATCTACTTGGTTTGACTTTAATTTCTGATATTGAAAGTCAATTACTGACTTTGTGGAGACAACTTTCAGCATTTTATATTTATAAAGTTAAGTTATTTTTGTAAAACATTTTTGTATAAGTTTGAAGAAACCTATATGATGCTTATAGTTTCTAACATAAAAATATGTTTGATATTTTGTCGTTAACAAAACGTTAAGCATGATTAAAACGTAAATATCGTTTTAGTGCGATATTTGTATTTACAAGAGCTATACTTTCATGTCTCGTTCATCCTTTCGCCTCCAAATCTCGTCTTTTCTTCTTATCTCCACGTTTCTTTCTCATTGCTAGCTACAAAACACAAGAACCGAACATTACACAATATTAGCAACAAAAGTCCGTTTATTACCACAAATCCTATATTAAAAGTGAAGATAACGCGTATGAAAAATGTTGGATTTGAGCGCTATCAAAGCTCGCCATACTTGAGTACTCTAATATTTTGTGAGTGATGGCCATGCCGAAGCTTGAAATATGTTAGTATTTATGGTTGTTTGATTGTATGGTTGATGTTAATGTAAAGCAATGCCTAAAACATTGTTAGTGCTAACTAGTCTTTCTTAGTTTTGATCACGACAAATTACAAAGACATTTATTGTCAAACACAATCATAAAATGAATTATCAAACAAACACTATCATCAAGGTAATAATCATTACACAAACATATCTTAATCATGCTTAGTGATCATAAAAGTGATTAGCCTTAAAACTCACTTTTGTCAAATGTGACAAAAGATTTTTTAATAAACTTTATTTTTAAGAAAGTGTTTTATTAAAATGAAAATGTAAATTTGAATATGGCATATTCCAAATGCCATACGAATATCCTGTGAAGGTTTAAACAGCCTTATATATTTCAAATCCACTAAAAGACAAAAAGGAGCGAAGTCTACCTCCGCGGTTCCTTAAGTGCCTACGCGGTTCTCTATCGATAAGGAACCGCCTAGGTAGATAAGGAACCGCCCTCAGCTAGCCGTTGGGTTTTGTCTTCTATAAATAGTGGATCAAATCTGCATTTTCAACAACCTTTTTTGGACATCTCTTTCAGCCTTCTTTCTCCTTTCTAATCCTAATCATTTGTAAATGATCACTTAATGTGTTAAGTATGTTTACTTATGATTATCCTCTTGATCTCCTTCTTTACCTTGTCCAAAGAGAAGATCACTCTTACACTTGTGATGTGATTAAAGAAGAAGCCTTGATAAAGATCGTCCTATTCTAAAGATCTAGTCATGTTCATCATTTGTTTATTTATGTCTTGTGTAGATCCAATGTATTTGTGAATACTTGGACTAGTTGTGTTCATCCAAGCTATTTGTGAATACTTGGATTAGAGTTGTGTAAATCCTTTGCATATATGTGTGCTTGGATTTGTGTTGTGTAGATCCAAGTTACATGTGTGTACTTGGATATGTTTAGTTGAGTTATAATAAGTTGTGTTAGTTCTCACTAAACTATAAAGTGGTGTGGTTGTGTCTTGTGAGTTCTCACTAAACTATAAAGTGATGTGTAGTTGTGTGATGTTCTCACTTAGCTTCAAAGTGAAGAGTCGTGAAGATTGGTTCTAGCTTTGGATTAGAAATCGACATCTAGCCTTGTGTCGGAAAATGGTGAAGTGGGCAATGTTGTGAAGAATGGCTCTATCTTTATGTTAGAACTCGACATCAAGCCTTGTGTCGTAAATGGTGAAGTAGGCGACGTTGTGTAGATTGGTCCTAGCTAAGATTAGGTCTCGACACTTAGCTTAGTGTCGGAAAATAATATATGCGACGTTGTAAGGTTTTCTCCGCCAAAAAGGGAGCTTGTGGATATAGTGGAAATCTCGAGTAGGTGTACTCAAGGAGTGGAGTAGGAACGAGGATAGAGCCTCGTTTCCGAACCACTATAAATCTTGGTGTCTTCCTACTAGGTTGTTTCTTTCCTTACTCTTTACTTACTTTCATCATCATTACACTTACTACGTGTCATTGTTAATGCATTAGAATTGAACCTAATCATTATGCAACTAGCTTTCAAGTAAAAGATGGTTTTGACACTCACCTAATTGAAAGGAATTTTAATTAGGAGATAAACCGAAGAGAAACTATTCAACCCCCCCCCCCCCCCTTCTAGTTTCTACAGTTTAAATAAGAATTATGGTTGTATCATGTATGTAACACCCTATTTTGATAAATGGAATGTCACACGTAATTATGGCGTGTCATCAAAGCATACAAGGATAAATGTCTAAAACATTACATGACCATAGGGATAACTGGAATCAAACATCGGTTCCCAAACATAAGCCCAAACATAATAAAGCAAAAGAAATAAATGAAAGACTAAACAAGCATAAGTATATGAAGGCAAAAAGGAAAAGAAGTCTCTAGCAGCTTCCATCCTATGCACGTCCTCCAAATGCTCGAGTCTTTCCTAGGGTACCTGCCGTTTTGGGACATGGAAAGGAAAGTAACGGCTGAGCAAAACGCTCAGTGCACGGATATAGACATAGTATAAATGACTAAAACATAATAAAGACTTAATAGAAGCGGAAATGTATAAGTCCTGGAAAACCTGGAACATGTTCATAAAACTAGTTTTATAGTTTGAAAAGCCTTATGTTTATCTTATGAAAACTGTTTAACATATTTTACCATTAGCCAATATAGGTCATGAAAATCCACCGTGCATGAATACTTGGAGGGGTGACCTCATCATGCAAATTAGAGGGGATGCCTCTAATTTAATATACTGGTTTGGGTAGGAGGGATCAGCTCCTTGTGAAGGATGAAAGGCACACACCACATTCACACTGATTAATCTGCTGAAAACATGTAACTAGGATGCACCCATACGCCCCATATGATAAATATAATAATATGGCCAAAAGCTTAAGGGACGCCACGAGCAATCACTCCGCCGTGGGGAAGTCATAACACTAGTGCCTCTAGTGTTATGGTTATGGTACCTCCATAACTAGGTGAAACTGGTCATGCATGTATATGGCTATAGGTATTCTAAATTAAACATAAGCAAATCAAACATATAAACTTACACTACGGGAAAACAGTTGGCTTCATACGGGGAATCCTAATAAGGAAAGAATGTCCATACTGAAAGGACGGGAATCCGTACCTTATGTCCAGTGAACGAAGAAGACGAACGGAATAGAGTCCTACTTAGGTATCACTAATGCTACATAAATACATACGTGTAAAGTATCTGATTACTACATACGTAACTGGTTTTATGTCATGTCTTAGCTTATTTTATACGTTCATGTCATGTTTTACTGTTTTAAGCTTTAAACTGTGTTTATCTTATATTCTGTCTGTTCTGATTAAGTATTACTTGTATTTCATGTATTATTATACTTACTATGTAATAATAAGTAACTTTCTAAAAATAGCAGGTTTCCTAAAATAGAAAGTTTCCAAAAATAGAAAGTTACCAAATATAGAAAGTTTCAATAGAAATAGAAAGTTTCCAAAAATAGAAAGTTTCCAAAAACAGAAAGTTTCCAAAAATAGAATTACTGCTTAAAATAGATAAGTTTCTAAAAATAGAAAGTTTCCATAAATAGATTAGCTGCCTTAATTAAATAAGTTTCTAAAAATAGAAAGTTTCCATAATTATAAGCTGGTTAAATAAGCTAATTATATAAGCTTAAGTGTTTTCTGATTATTATTCTAAGTCATGTTGTTATAAAGTATAGTTTATTAATTATTACATGTAAATTAAATAAACTATAGGTTAAAAGTATTGAATTAAATATATCATGTTTTTAATTAAATAAAGTAAAGTACTTAGGTTAAAACATGTATTATTAATTACTAATATACCTAAGTCATGTTAATTAATTAATTATAGTCATAGTTTTTAATAATTAATTAATTATAAAGTCTAATTAAAAATAAATACTTAGGTTAAAATTCATGATCTAATAATTAAATTTATAACCTAAGTTATGTTAATTAAATTAATTATGTCATGTTTCATTAATTTAATTTTAACATATAACTATTAAAATCATAAACCTTAACATAATCAATGAACCGGATCGTGACTAGAAACCATGAACCGGACCCGTAATCAACACCATACCCTGAACCACTTCGGGGTTTCCCCTTGTTTGCTGCTGCCGTGGGACCCACACCACCAAACCGAGACCATGAGGTCTCAGTGGTGGTTCACAAGCCAAGCCGAGACCCCTTAGGGGTTCGGTTTAGGCGTCAGCTAGACAAACACCCCTAAAAACCCTTGTTTTGATCTACCCCATAATCATAGACATGTTTAATAAATATTTTTAAAAACATCTTGATCTTATGTAATTTATTAAATCAAAACATAAAAGAAAAAGGTTAAAAAGGTTATACCGAATACGTGGATCAATCAAGGACGAACACGCAACGATCATTGTAAAAATTCCAAGGTTAAAATCAAACTGAATCACCCCTTGTTGTGATCAAAAGTGGCGGCCAAAAGAACAAAGGAGAAAGAATTAGGGTTTGTTATTTTTCTTGTTTTGTGATAAATGACACAAGATTTCCTAATCCTATGTTTTAGTAAAAATTGATGGGCTAGGCCCTTTTCCTTCTAAATTTCGTGGGTATGGGGCCCACATGGGGTAACCCGAACATTTTCCGTGTCTAATTAATAAGTGTGTTCTCGTGTTCGTGTTTTACGTGTTTTAATTAGTTATCGATCGTGACTTAATATATGTATTTGTGTTCGTAATAAGTATATATACATACGTAATATTAGTTCGTGATTAATTTACGTTCATGATTTAATGATCGCATGTTCGTGATTATAATTATTATTGGAATAATTATCGTGTGTTCATACGTAATAAATACTTATCGTGTTCTAACACGTACGTAATACTTAAAAATTCTTATACGTGAAACGTAAACATGCTATAAAAGGAAAGTTCTAATCTTGTACGTACGATCTAAAGGGTACTACTCATGGTAAAAGTATGCCGGTTTTACAACTCTTCCCCCCTAAAAAGAATAATTCGTCCCCGAATTATAGATAACGTAAACTGAAAGAGGAACATACCTGAATCAAACTGAGAGGGTATGTAAGATAAATGAACGTGCAGGTGACGTGGCAGAAAGAACGCGGAACGTGACGTGACTGAAAGGACATATCTAATTGATAAGAGAAAACGGATAAGAAGTCCGGATGAACTTGTCCGTTTCCAAGTGGCCTCCCTCTTGGAACGGTTCCTTCACAAGATCTTGACGCGAATGATAAATCTTGGTCCTCCTGACTTTGACTTGACATACGAAGAAGTTCTTGGTTATCAACATAAGGTAGATCCCCTAAATTCGATCGAGGGCATAAGAATTTACGTGTAAGGCAACTGAAACGTTATCGTGTAAAACACTCTAACTTAACTGATAATTAGCAACGATGCGCGAGACACAACGAAACGTAGTACGTGAAAAATTTTGAACCTGACACGTGAAAAATTTTGAACGTGATACGTGGAAAATTTTTGAACGTGATACGTAGAAATTTGGTGAGTGTAGTATGAGTAACATATCGTGATCCATGATACGTGTAACATATCTTGATCTTGATATGAGGAACGTGGAATGAACATGACATGTGAAACATGACATGTGAAACATAACATGAACATAGAATATAATGGCGGTAACGCCAAACGTTACAAGGTGAGACATAGAATATGACGAGAAACGTCTATCTGAGGATAGGGAGTTATACTAAACTTGGGTCTGGTCTCTCAAGTTCTTGCAGAACTTCCCATAATGAGAAATAGAACGTAAAATCGTAATCCGAGATGCCATCATGAACGTGAATAGTGTCATGAACGCGAGCGCGAAAGCAAGTCGTGAAATTAGAACAAGGACGTGAAGTAAATAAGGAGAACAATTATGAATATTTGTCTGACCCGATAATTGAGGAATTGCCAAGTGATTGGATGAGCCTTGGCTGGAACATGTTCGATCAATCTATTGGTTCTGAAAGCCTTGCGGATGTAAGGGTTCTGCAGACTTGATCAAACTGTTTGCAATAAACCAGATAGCATCATGCTTCTTCTGAATTTGCGTTAAACTGGTAACCAAAATCCGTGGAGATCTTGTCCCATTTCAATTCACAATTTTAGATGATGAAAACATCCAGTCTGTTGGTGTCCTATCTTAACCTGTTGGTATGTCAGGTACATAGATATGAACGTAACTATATCTTGCTTCGTAGAACTTGATACATAGGAGTTTGCGAAACTCCGAGTCTCTGAATCTAGACTTCTCCTAGCGTAGGATTTTCTAGAACACCTAATGTAGTGTAGGGTTCTCTCCTTTACGCATAAGCTGAGTCATGGTAAGATTAACCGTAGAAACCCATGTGATTCAGCGTGTCGCTGTAGTCAAACATAATTGATATTGGAAAAAATTTCCAGGGTAAAATTTCGCTTGTCATAGAATTTGCAACATAGTGCAGATATGGTCTTCCTATTCTTCTCTAGGCTTAGAGAGAAATCAGGTTATCCTCTATGAAAACACTGATAAATTTTCTATGAGTTCATGGAAACTCATTCTTATAATGTCGTTGGAGCATTGATGAGACTAATTCAAAGTAATAAATCTAGCATGACCGAGTCGTGTACGAATAGCAGTCATGGACATGTCCTGCTCTTTCACTCGTCACTGTTGGCAGCATGATCATAAGTTCAATCTTGGAAAAGTGATTAACACTATAAGGTCTATTGGATATGTTGTCAATACGTGGAGGAGAATAACGGTCATGAATGGTGATTTGTTTAAGTCGACGGTAGTCGACACATAATCTCATGGTACCGTACTTCTCCTTGTAAGTTCTTCTGGAATATATGGGAGGATTTTGGAATAATCAACTGGTTATGCGTAAAAGGACTTCAGTAGTCGTGTCTTACTGACAGCTAGAAAATTTTAGCGACCATGGCTAACAACGCACATGCTTGTAAGCATAGATAATTTGTACAGATTTTCCTGATGGAAAATCAAGCTTAATGTATTCAGGAGCCTGAACATTACTGTACATAATTATGAATCATAGCATGGTGTGCTATTCATAGTCCATAATTAGGATAAAATTCAACTCGTGTATGTCCGAGGAAATGCATTAGCAGCTTGGATCTCATCATTAAGCTGAAGGAAAACCTTCGTATACATGGGAATACGAAAGGCGTCTTTTATGGTAATGAATCTATGAGCTATGGTTACAAGAAATGAAAGTGTCATCAGGAAACGTGATAGTTCCCACTGATGCGCTGATAATGGTACCGAAATTCTTGTGGCCTAATTAATACATGGCACAACAAAAATGGATATACCCTTGGAGGGTACCCTGAATTTCTTAGAAATGTTCCATAATTAGACGTGAGTCATGTGTCTTGACTCGTGTCTTGGAAATATAAGCATGACATATGTCTTGACTGGTGTCTTGACATGTGTCTTCAGAAAGTATGCGTAAGACATGTGTCTTGACTGATGTCTTGACATGTGTCTCGAGATGTGAAACAATTAGAACTACAATATTATGTCAGAATTGGCGGATCGGTTGGAATACTGATCATTCGTACTTCTGATCACATCCACGGCGGGAGCCTCGGTTGCGATTTCTAGGATAGTTTCTGTCATAGTAGTGGTTACTATCGTCCTGTCTGTCAGTTCCATGACGGTCATTCTCATGCCCGTGATTCATGTAGCTATTCAGCTGAGTGGCCGGCTGGTACCGGTTTGCACTCATATGGCTGAAATGACAGCCGAATGACGTGTGACATGTAACTAAGAATTAGGGACAATGATTGATGGAAATCGTCCGATGGTGAAGCATCTTCTCGTCCAATTGCTTTGCTCTGACGCCTTTGTCTTCGTCTTGTAGGATCTCCAGGTTGTGAACAGCATCCGCATCTCGTAGCGTCTCCGAACGTCAGCAGCATCAACATTTAGTAACATCTCCAAGTTATGAGTGGCATCAGCAATCTTGTAGAATATCAGCAATTGAAAATACGCCTGAGATGATTCAGAATCGACTAGCGAATACTCGTGAAGTATTGCAAGTAGAATACACATAAATTAAGGTACGTGTAATACACATGAAATACGGTGCGTGGAGTACACGTGGAATGCACATGAAATGATCGGTATGGGGTCGATCATTTATCATGATTTAAGGAAAGTATATCGGTTAAACGGTTAGAAAAACCATCATGATAACCTGGCAGTATTAGCATAGACATCATTTTGGTTATATCGAGAAACGTTAAAGTGTGGTTACAAAAAATTCAACGATGATTTGCCTGACAGCATGATCAATGAAAACCAACCATGACTATCATGAAAGCAGAATTCAATGAAATCCAACTATGTCTTGCATGAAGGCATAATAACAAAAGAGACGTAAGACGTAATCCACATGAAGACGGAATTATCATGAAGAAACACGAAACGATTTAACATGAAGGAGTGTATAACATAATCAGCATGAAACTGAGTTTAACCATGACAGTATGAAAACATACTTTACATAAAAACATAGTAACTTATGAGGGGACATAAAAAAATTTTATGCCAATAAATCATGAGAAAAATTTTATGCATGAAAAACTGTGCATGAATGCGTAATGAAGTTTATAAAAACCTTTATATGTGCGAGGGGACGCCTATGAGTCGGTCCCAAAACAAAAGACATGGAGAGGGGACGCCTTTGGGTCGGTCCTAAAGTTAAAAGTTTCGATAAAAGCACATGCGACTAAATAGGGTCAGTCCTGTACCAACCATTACTTAGTCATAATCCCTGCAACAATGATACATGAAACATAAATAAATGAAACTCATCTGTCAAAACTTATCAGAAAATTTTTTATGTGACTAATTATGAACTACTGTGGTTCAGTCCACATAGCCACAGTTCACGAAGAACATTATGCATGAAACAATGACACATAACTAAATATGAATGACGGTTGTCCATCCTAATTAGTAAAACAATATCGATGAAAACATCAAGGTTAAAACCTCAAGGTGCTGAAAACATCATGGTTAAAGCAACAATGCGCTGAAAACATCAATACGTAGAATAACAAACGTTGGCTTAGGAAGCTCCTGGTGACTACCCACTAGTCACAGGTCAAGTTTTAGAGCCTACAGGTCGAAGCCTTGGCTCTGATACCATAATTGTAACACCCCATTTTGATAAATGGAATGTCACACGTAATTATGGCGTGTCATCAAAGCATACAAGGATAAATGTCTAAAACATTACATGACCATAGGGATAACCGGAATCAAACATCGGTTCCCAAACATAAGCCCAAACATAATAAAGCAAAAGAAATGAATGAAAGACTAAACAAGCATAAGTATATGAAGGCAAAAAGGAAAAGAAGTCTCTAGCAGCTTCCATCCTATGCACGTCCTCCAAATTCTCGAGTCTTTCCTAGGGTACCTGCCGTTTTGGGACATGGAAAGGAAAGTAACGGCTGAGCAAAACGCTCAGTGCAAGGATATAGACATAGTATAAATGACTAAAACATAATAAAGACTTAATAGCAGCGGAAATGTATAAGTTCTGGAAAACCTGGAACATGTTCATAAAACTGGTTTTATAGTTTGAAAAGCCTTATGTTTATCTTATGAAAATTGTTTAACATATTTTACCATTAGCCAATATAGGTTATGAAAATCCACCGTGCATGAATACTTGGAGGGGTGACCTCATCATGCAAATTAGAGGGGCTGTCTCTAATTTAATATACTAGTTTGGGTAGGAGCGATCAGCTCCTTGTGAAGGATGCAAAGCACACACCACATTTACACTGAGTAATCTGCTGAAAACATGTAACTAGGATGCACCCATACGCCCCACATGATAAATATAATAATATGGACAAAAGCTGAAGGGACGCCACGAGCAATCACTCCGCCGTGGGGAAGTCATAACACCAGTGCCTCTAGTGTTATGGTTATGGTACCTCCATAACTAGGTGAAACTGGTCATGCATGTATATGGCTATAGGTATTCTAAATTAAACATAAGCAAATCAAACATATAAACTTATACTACGGGAAAACAGTTGGTTGCATACGGGGAATCCTAATAAGGAAAGAATGTCCATACTAAAAGGACGGGAATCCATACCTTATTTTCCAGTGAACGAAGAAGACGAACGGAAGAGAGTCCTACTTCGGTATCACTAATGCTACATAAATACATACGTGTATAAGTATCTGATTACTACATACGTAACTGGTTTTATGTCATGTCTTAGCTTATTTTTTACGTTCATGTCATGTTTTACTGTTTTAAGCTTTAAACTGTGTTTATCTTATATTCTGTCTGTTCTGATTAAGTATTACTTGTATTTTATGTATTATTATACTTACTGTGTAATAATAAGTAACTTTCTAAAAATAGCAGGTTTCCTAAAATAGAAAGTTTCCAAAAATAGAAAGTTACCAAAATAAGAAAGTTTCCAAAAATAGAAAGTTTCCAAAAATAGAAAGTTTCCAAAAATAGAAAGTTTCCAAAAATAGAATTACTGCTTAAAATAGATAAGTTTCTAAAAAAAGAAAGTTTCCATAAATAGATTAGCTGCCTTAATTAAATAAGTTTCTAAAAATAGAAAGTTTCCATAAATAGATTAGCTGCCTTAATTAAATAAGTTTCTAAAAATAGAAAGTTTCCATAATTAGATATAAGCTAGTTAAATAAGCTAATTATATAAGCTTAAGTGTTTTCTGATTATTATTTTAAGTCATGTTGTTATAAAGTATAGTTTATTAATTATTGCATGTAAATTAAATAAACTATAGGTTAAAAGTATTTAATTAAATATATCATGTTTTTAATTAAATAAAGTAAAGTACTTAGGTTAAAACATGTATTATTAATTACTAATAATATAACCTAAGTCATGTTAATTAATTAATTATAGTCATGGTTTTTAATAATTAATTAATTATAAAGTCTAATTAAAAATAAATACTTAGGTTAAAATTCATGATCTAATAATTAAATTTATAACCTAAGTCATGTTAATTAAATTAATTATGTCATGTTTTATTAATTTAATTTTAACATATAACTATTAAAATCATAAACCTTAACATAATCAATGAACCGGATCGTGACTAGAAACCATGAACCGGACCCGTAATCAACACCATACCCCGAACCACTTCGGGGTTTCCCCTTGTTTGCTGTTGCCGTGGGACCCACACCACCAAACCGAAACCATGAGGTCTCGGTGGTGGTTCACAAGCCAAGCCGAGACCCCTTAGGGGTTCGGTTTAGGCGTCGGCTTGACAAACACCCCTAAAAACCCTTGTTTTGATCTACCCCATAATCATAGACATGTTCAATAAATGTTTTTAAAAACATCCTGATCTTATGTAATTTATTAAATCAAAACATAAAAGAAAAAGGTTAAAAAGGTTATACCGAATGCGTGGATCAATCAAGGACGAACACACAACGATCATTGTAAAAATTCCAAGGTTAAAATCAAACCGAATCACCCCTTGTTGTGATCAAAAGTGGCGGCCAAAAGAACAAAGGAGAAAGAATTAGGGTTTGTTATTTTTCTTGTTTTGTGATAAATGACACAAGATTTCCTAATCCTATGTTTTAGTAAAAATTGATGGGCTAGGACCTTTTCCTTCTAAATTTCATGGGTATGGGGCCCACATGGGGTAACCCGAACATTTTCCGTGTCTAATTAATAAGTGTGTTCTCGTGTTCGTGTTTTACGTGTTTTAATTAGTTATCGATCGTGACTTAATATATTTATTTGTGTGCGTAATAAATATATATACATACGTAATATTAGTTCGTGATTAATTTACGTTCATGATTTCATGATCGCATGTTCGTGATTATAATTATTATTGGAATAATTATCGTGTGTTCATACGTAATAAATACTTATCGTGTTCTAACACGTACGTAATACTTAAAAATTCTTATACGTGAAACGTAAACATGCTATAAAAGGAAAGTTATAATCTTGTACGTACGATCTAAAGGGTACTACTCATGGTAAAATTATGCGGGTTTTACAATGTATGATTGTATTGTTGAAATAAAAGTTATGGTTGTATAATTGTATTGTTAAATAAAAATTAAGGTTGTATTTTTTTAGTATATTTGTATTTTTAACAAGTTTATTAAATAAATGACGAAATTTTAAATTCCAAAAAAACTGATAAGTTAAATAACCTATAACGAAAATTTATAATTGAAAAAAATCGATTCCGAACCTTTATAAACGAAAAAAATCGAACCGGTAAAAAACCGATAACGAAAATTTATAACCGAAAAAACCGATTCCGAACATTTATAACCGGAAAAAACCGTTTTTAAAAACCGATAAAATCAAAACCGGTTCTTTTTAAAACCGATTTTCTAATAACCCAATACCGATTTTAACCGATTTATTCGCACCTCGTCTATTGTGATTTTTTTTCCTTTTGAAAACGTTTAATATTTTATACTTGCAAACCACGAATAAAAAAAATCAATTAAATTTCTACCCATTTATTATTGTTTACATAGTATTAAATGACAACGAAAAAATTAATAAAACGTATAAGTTGAATGCAGATACCGATAAATAGAATGAAAAGTTGTCTATTAACAAAATTATCAATCAACTCGCCAAAAAGTTTAGACTTTAGAACATACTAGCAGGGTACCCGCGCTTTGTGTGAGACCCCCAAAATCTGACATGGAACAACTACGCAACGAGGGGGTAACACGTCATAGTACAAGAAACAATGAATTACAGTTCATATAAAGCTGACGAAATAAAATATGTACATTACATCATAAAAGGTCAGAGTTTTTAAACATAGGTCCCAGAGTTTTAGAAGTGGAAAATTTTATTATTTCGTCTCGATTTATAACATAAAGTTGCCCAAAAGATATAAAAAAAATTCTGACAGTTTATAATAAAACCAATCTTTTAAACGCATCACAGAAATCTCCAAGCTGCGATAATATCCTGTGGGCTCCCATCCAAGCAAAGCTAAGTAATAATACCTGAGATTAAACATGTAAAATCGTCAACACAAAGTTGAGTGATATTCATAGGTTTAGCAATAAGGATGTGAAACACAAGCATTCATTTGTAAACAAGAAATAGGGGAAAATGGTTATGTACGATAACCATAGTCTGAAACATTATTATTGTTGTTCAGTTCATGAACCGAAGCTTAACTCAGTGTAAGTTCCTCTAGGGAGTATTCAGCCTATATACTCAAGTATAAACAAATATTAGTGCGTCAAGGTAATCGGGACGGGGATAGTCAATCCTGATGGATCCACCCACAACATTCGCGCTTGGTAGCAGGATTAATTAACGGTTCATGATTAATGAGAGGAAACTTAAGGCTAAAGACTAAAAGCAATAATATCAATGAAAATCAGTTGGAAATCCGCAAGTTCAGGAAAGCATACAATTTCTGGATAGCATACAAATTCTGGATAGCATACAAGTTGAGGATAGCACACAGTTTTTAAATGGTTGTGTTCCACCATGTAAAATCTCACCCCGTATTTAGAAACCATGTACAAGTAAAAAGGGGCTATGAACTCACCTTAGCCATGAGGTAAGCCAATCACGGTACTCAGCAACTGAGTAGAAACAATGGTAGTGAGACGATCACCGACGATATGGATGTCCGGGGAAACACGAAAACCGTAACCTATCAAAATAAGGCGCGCGTTAAGACTCGAACTCAATATCGATATATACCAAATAAAATATGACTCAAATGTTTTCAAAGTATTCATGTTTCAAAACCATTGACACGAACCAAATGAATTCATACTGACCATTTATTCCAACACTACACGTTAAAACACTTGTACACTTGAAATTGACCCGTCAGAAGACGCCAAGTCAACGCAAGTCAAACTATCCTTATACATTGCTCGGACCAGTAGCTAACTAATTTATATAATGACTAAGCACTTGAATAAGTCACCATGTCCAATGATGAATACTCAAACTCACGCAACACAAACATTGAACTATGTGTCCAAAATAAAATCAGCAAGTATACCCCGAATGTACACACCGATCTACCCTATCTAGACTTGTCCGATTTATATGAAATTTGGTCTCAAGGTCACTTATAACCTGTATAAGATCTCACCAAAGTTTTAGCCAAAGTTCACACTTTAAAATCCATCAGCTCGACACTTTACTCGACTCCAAATTTGGGACAGATTTGTGCACTTGTTTTGTAAAACCGTTTATACCGCTTTAAAATTACTAACTCGAAAATCCGTCTTTTAAAAACACTACTAGACTCATCAAATTAAGTTTATAAACTTTGAAAATCAGTAGGTACATTTATCTAACCAAGCCTAAAGTCCCCGATAGTCGACCCAAGATCAGCCGCAATTTCGGATTGTGCCGACTTGCGTCTCCCGGTACACGAATACTAAAACTAGCATAACTTTTGACTCGTAAAGAATTAGAAGCTCTATCTTATATCAAAACGAGCGTCTTGAAAAACTCTACAACAATATAAAATAATCCAAGCCTTTCTCAGACCTTAAACCCACGAAAAATCTGTTGTAGACCTGCTGTCCCAAAATACACTTTTAAAAATCATGACAAATCAATTTTCCAAGCAAAACCACTCATTCCCAAACCTATATAATCATTCCCATCAACCAAAAACTCCTAAAAAACACTTGCATGTAGAATTTTAACAAAGATCAAAGATCAAAATAACCTTTTTAGGATCAAAAAGTGATGATCTTACCTAGATCATCACATGCATGGTGATTTAAACATAATCCAACCATGAAATCATAAAAATTAGGAAACTTGATGCATGTGTTTGAATTTAGTATCAAAAGAATCACAAGAGGGTTTTAGAGATGGGATATGTTTTAGTTTTGATTAAAACATGTTAAAACTTGATGATCTAGTGGTGTTTTATGGTGATGTTCACGGCAAAGGTGAGAGGGGTGGGAGAGTTTTGGTGAAATTTTTATAAAAAGTAGTTATGTGTGTGTGTTTTAGTGAAAAAAACCAATATATATGGTAGGTAGTGGAGGGGCTAGATTTGCCAAGTTTGAAACTTGTGGACTTAAAAACAATTTATTAGTTTAAAGGGTAGAAAATGGTTATTGGTAAATATTGAAAATATTTGCGGGGCTCGGGTTAGGTAAAAATACTTTTCAAAAGTTACAATGCATCATAAAAAATGATTATATGATTTTCCGACACGACTTAATACGTAATTAAAACGAAATCGTCGAAAAATATTAATTATCGAAACAATCGATAATAAAATGTAAAATTTTGGGCATCCGTCGGTATCGCAATCACTAGGAATTCTCGTTGTTCATTGATTTTGAATAAACTCGTTGTAAAACGCACGCGGGTGATTTTAAATCAAAAACTTTGATTTAAATAAATATGGAAAAATAAAATAAGAATTTTATGATTCCATATAAGGTATTTATCAATGATCAGAAAATACTTGAAAAGTATAATTTATTAAAATTATCATGATCTCAGGATTTACATATAAGAATACAAGAAAACGTAATACGTTAGAAAATTCAGAAACACGAATAAAAAGAATAAAATAATGCTCAGAAAGTACAGGTTCTCACAGTCTTCCCCCCTAAAGGAACTCTGGTCCCCAGAGTTATCCTGAAAACAGTAGAAGATGCAAAAAGAGGTGGTACAAAGTGTAGAACAAAATTCATTGCTTCCCAGGTAACTTCCGTACCACGACGAATCTTAACGGTTAGAATTTACTACGCTTCAGTTTCTTAGCTCCATTTCGGATAAATTTTTCGAACTCGGATTTGAATAATGACCTTTCAGTACGGAGAAAAATTCAAGAGGTAGAATTGTTGGAATTACGTACGATAAACTAACAAGAAGGAACACAAGAATCGCTTAAACATACAAAGTGCGTTAAGATGAATAAAAATTAGTAAATCAACAAAGGGTCGCGAATCGTACAACTGTAAAAACGTGACAATCTTAAAATGTAAGAATCTAGTCACAAGCTAAATAGAAGGGAAAAATGAATAACATATGATCATTTAAGATACAAGCTGTCATAGTCGGTTGTCTAGGATTTTGAGATTACTTTAAAACTCAGTTTAATATTTTCTGTAGTGATATAAATCAAACTATCTGTATTTAGTGAGTATGATGTTGCTATATCTTTTTCTTGATCAGGATTTTCAAAATAAAAGTAAAACAGTTCAAAATAGTTATCCTGATCGGCTTAAGAACTTTTGGGTGACTACATGAAATTATCGTTAAAACTCAAGTTTATCGTTACCATTAGAGAAAATTCAGATTTTCCAAGTTATTTAGAAACATTGTTTATAAATTATAATTTAATTTAATAATTTCATTTGGTTGACAGTAAAGTACGATATAATCAAATACATTAAAAGATATAGCTTGATATCCTTTTTAAATAATAGTTATAAACTTACCAAAGATGATATATAGATCTGGTACTTAACTTGAAACAGTTATTCTGGTAATTTAAACATTTGATAAAATGTATAGAACGTTATTAAAAATTAATAATAATCTTTAGAAATTCAAGAAAGTGTTTAAGGTATCAAACGATAAACACATAACATTTTTTGATTTTCAAAAGGTGACAAGACAGCAACGAATATGAATCATATAAAGGTCAAGAATTTGTATGCGAGCAATAACACAAGGGAATAAAACGAAAGTCGTATTAATTCCTAACAAACGTGATAGAATAGACGCGTCGATGATAAAAATAATAAGAAACAAAGGATTATAGCAAGTCATCGCTTCTTGAGTGCAGTTGGTGACACCAATAACGGCTTATTAAGTTCTCATTGGTCGATACGATCGAAGAGAAAAGCCACACAATAAATTTTCGAAGTACAGAAAATTCTTAAGAATTCACTTGAGAGGAATTCCAGTAAGATGAACAACATTCGCAATGAGAGGCGAAATCATCACATGGTTCACACGAAAGAATTTTAAGACGATGAATTCTAACAAACATAATGACGGATACACGAAATCATTGGTCACTTCCAGTCATAGATCATTATCCGCGTCCAGAGATGTTTCGAAGGTCTACCAAAAGAGACAGAGAAGGTCGATTGATGTAGAAGCATAACAACGTTGAAACTTTCAAGTTTGGTATCAATGGTCAGAAATTAGACAAGTGGTAACGAAAATCGTATCATGAGGATGATGAGGTAACAGGTAAAACAAAGGTCGTTGAGTAAGGAAATATGTGCTTGAGGCATGTACATTGTTCAAGAAAAGATAAGGGTTCATATGTGTATGTCGTGAATTGTTGCTACTCGCATAAGATGTAAAAGTTTTCAAAACTTTTATTTTATCTAACTTTTTAAGGAACATAATTAAAAAGTTGATTCTTGGTCAAATATTTAAGGTGACTACTATTCGGTCTTGCATGCCTCCTTCTAAATTAGGCATAGGTGATCAGGCCATGCATAATTTAGGACTAGCAATGTGATGCTCAGCTTCGTCAAACCAGTATTACATGTCATATTATTTAAAATATGTATATATAATGCCATTTGTAAAAACATAAATCAAAATAGTTTATGAAACTTGATACATAGAGTTTACTAGTTGAAAAGTTCGTTTTTCTCGGTGTCTAATCGAATTGATCTCCGGTTAAATGTGTGACTCAATCGTTTTTGGTTAATGAAAAGGGAAATTTGGTTATCTATTTCTACTTGAAAGGTAAATGCGAAAAGTAATAAAAATTAAAATCAAATAACTAATAATAAAGGAGCGAAACAAATAATAAAACGAAATTTAAAACAAAACAATTAATAAAAATAAAACTAAACAAAGAATAACTTTCGACTGAAAAATAAAATTAACTTAATGAAAAAGGAGAAAATAAAACTAAGAGGGTACTTTAAAACTAAACGAGGTAGAAGCTAAAGCGGGCACTAAATAAAAGATAAAACTTAAACTTTAGGAAAAATTAATATGAAAACTATCACAATATGAAAACTATCACAATATGAAAACTATCAGAATATGAAAACTATCACAATATGAAAACTATCACAATATGAAAACTATCACAAAATGAAAACTATCACAATATGAAAACTATCACAATATGAAAACCTATCACAATGTGGCTGTCAAAATTTGGGCAGCATTTCGTCGCGATATACCTTAAATCCCGATCGCAATCCACGATGCCAGGGGCAATCGTAATCCTCGATCGGAATAAGGGAATATTATAACACTTCGATCGCAAAGTAGAAACCCTAAGGGTTATTGCGATCGCAATGAAGCAGTCGGAATGAGCTGTCACAATAAGCTGTCACAATGTCAAAACCCTAATGATATTGTGATGGAAAGATCACAATATTCGGATTGAGTAAAAATAAGCATAAAAATCAAATAACCACTTTAACCAAAAATTAAACCAAAACAACAATTAGAAGAACAAAATAAGCTATGAATTAAAACACTTTCAAGATACCAAATAAGCAAAATTTACAAATTGAACTAAAAGAAAAAAAGATTAAACTTTAAAAAGATAAAACCTTTAAAAACACTTAAATGAAAATAAGCTAGACACCAATTAAGCAAAAAGCACAATAAGCTAAGACCATGAATCACACGAAAATGATAATAACAAAAAGATAAGAACTTTAATCAAATTAAGCATAAAGATGAAAACTTTAAAATTAATCAAACAAGACAATAGATTTTTAAAAACAAGAAGAGAAGAATGATAATGATTATGAAAAACTTGATTAAAATGAAGATTCAACAACAAAATATTAAAACTTACTTGGAATTAAAAGACTTGAAATTAAAGACAATAAAGTAAATTGACAATATGAAAGTGCATAAAATAAAGTGGAGAGCTAAGTTGTCAATTTAGCTAACAACTAAAAATGAGATGAAAATATAGTATTTATAGGAGAACTTGGTAGGTGTCTTGGTTGGTTTGTCTTCTTTCTTTTCTTTTCTTTTGTGTCCCGACTTTTAATTAACTTGAGTCTTCGACTTCAGCTCGGGATTTGTCGATAAATATCTTGAACTCGTCTTATAATTTCTTCATTTATTAGACTTGGGTTCTTCGACTTGTAAATCTTCCGTCTTTGGTCCTTTTCTTCAATAAATCTTCAAAATAGGCCCATTGACTTCCAATCTTTTGCACTCTTGATCTTTTGACTTCGTCTTTTGTCTTTTTCTTCGATAAAAGCCTGTGAAAGCCCGTGTTTTCTTCCCTTTTCACATTTTGATCCTAAATCACAACAAAAACACAAACCACGCATAATTCCGACATTTACGACATAAAATATACGTTTTGGCTTGGTTATTATTATAATTAAGTGGTAAAAGGATAAGTTTTTTCACACTTATTAAATCCCCTACACTTGACCATTGCAATGCCCTCATGCAATGCATTAGTTACAAAGCAAGATTTACATTTTCCATCATAATTAACCTACCTTGGCCTTTATTAAACAAAAGATATTAAGGAAACTTAAAGAGATAGAAAATTACAAAATATTTGAAGGAAGAAAACAAGTAAAGAGATCGAAGACTTCCATTAGGGATTTGGTTGTCATGAATGTTTATCACCCTCAAGTTTCACGTTCCCCAAACCAAGCTTAAAAACAATATCATTGTTATTATAAGTTAGCAAACTAACACAAACTCATGTGGCCCAATTATTCACTTAGACTCTCTTATTCCTAGGTGTATCTCTTATATTTTATTATTGTCTTGAATGATCACGAGGATGCATTGTTGACTTATTTCGATAATTTATTAGTGCTGAAAAGAAAGTAGGACGATTTAATCACTAGTTAGCTAAAGGACAAAATCTTTTAAATATGCTTCTCGGGACCTCATAAAGTTCATATCTTGGCATAACTCGCTTCACGATTTGAGACCTTTCACGGACCGATATTTGGTAGTGACTTCATACTTCGAATCTTGAGAGACGTTCTTGAACATATGGTCTTCTCTTCATAATAGGAATTTCTTCACTTGAAGTTTTTGAGAGATTCTTCATTCTTGGACCACGACTTCTTCATTTTTCTCCAATCTTTATTTTGGATTTTGATATACAACGATCCGCCTCCTTTTAGGACTTGGATCTATTTATCCTCATACCTTGTTAGGGCCTTTTTGGATAAACTTCTCCATGATTTTTAGGGGAGTATTTTTCATTTCGTCGTGTGTCTCGATCCTTCATATTGATTTTTGATAAATGATTCTTCACATCACTTGGGATATTTAGCAACAAAATGTAGCCCTCATGCCTTGTTAGGGCCTTTTCAGACTCGCCAATATTCGCATCCCGCTTCAATAAGTTATGCCTTGGCTATGAACTCTAATTAATACCGAGAAACTTTTAAACGATCTTGGGCTAGAAGCTAAGTAACTTTTCAAATCGTACGACCTTATTTATTGCAATTATATTTATTAGCAAGCGATAGGAGAATAAGCTCATAATTAACTCACATAAATTCATGAAAGAATACCAAACTTATAATTGACTCTATCATCTCTCGTTCTCCACAATTTAAAATCTCAAGGAATGAGACTCGTGGATGCTTAGCCAATTAAATCAAAGTTTTGGGTTTTCAAGTCATCTATAGGATCTTGCATCTTCTTAGACTTTTTCAAGTTTAGAATTTTCATTTTAAAGTTCCCTTGATAAATGACTTTCTAGGATCAATTATAGGAACTTGCGAAAAGTTCTTATTCTTAACCCGTAAGAGTTAAGACTTTCGCATTTTAAAGTTCCCTATATAAAAGCCTAGCAAAACTTGACTTAAACACGTTAAGGATACTAGCTAGAGTAAACTTGGATAAGTAAACTCGGGTTGAGTCAAAAGATTCACAACGTTGAAAAATTAAAACCACTTTATTCAAAATTTATTCTAGCAAAGAAAGTAAATAACGATAGCAAAGGAAAATACTAATATACAACTAGGCCAAAATAGATTAAAAATTTTGAAAAATGTCGAAAAATCAATTTTCCGGTTAAAATGAGGACAAATTAATGGAAAAGCCCACTTACTTCGATAGAAGTCCCCCTACACTTGATATAAACATTGTTCTCAATGTTTAAGCATGTGAGAGTAAACTCCCCTACACTTAGGACATTGTGCACCTTGTTTAAATCTTGCTAAGGGAAGGACAACTATAGTGATTTCATTGTGAACATATAAGATATGAAATATTGAATCACGAGAGTTTAGGATAGAACCGGGAAGACGGGTACATGGGATCACGGGTCGTCAAATGTCATCAAAAGTGCTCTTTGAAGCTTTAATCCCTGCACATCATTAGAAACAAGACAACAAACACATACTGGGCTCCCCCTACACTTATTATGAAAATAGATAAAGATAGATAGATAATCGGGTTGCCTCCCGAGTAGCACTCGTTTTTGTTAACCCGAGTCACGAGCCTCACTCGACCCCGAATTAAATGGTCCATGGGGAAGCCTCGAATGTAATACCGGGATCAAAGACCTTGTCCTCGTTCCCGGAGGAAACTAATAAAGGAGAGGCAGGAGGATAAGTCTTGAAGGGTAGAAAAGTCCTTTCAACATACGAAAAGTATGTGAAATCATGATCTACGGGAGGTGGGGTGGGTAGAGGAATCAAAATGTCAGCCCCAAAAGACATATGAGTATCACTGAGCGGTAAAGCCGTAAAGGTGTCAATCAGAGAATGGTCAATGTCACCTCCCGGGTCAAAGCACCCATCCTCATGAACGTGAATCTCTTCGATTTCTTCATCATAGATAAGCTCGTCGAACCAAGGTTTGTCGTTCCCCTCATTGAGGATTTTAGAAAATCTCTCGAAGAGATCACGATCAAGTACAAAACCCTCATTCATATGTGGGGATTGTTGATAAGTTAAATCCTCACGAATGTGGTAAACGTAATTCTCATTAGAGGAGTGTTGATTAGGTAACCTCTCGAGAATTGGATGTTTGGTCATGTGAGTTGGTTCATCATTATTATTAAAAATAAGACGTTCCAACTCGTCAAGTTCGGCCTTGATATTGGAAAAATCGTCCTCACTCGTAGGTGGAAGTGGAGGTAAAAGAGCAAGCTCTCGGTCGATAATTTCCTCAATCTCGGGCTCAAAGACGAAATCATCATACTCACCACCTGTTGAACTCATGTTGGGAGAATCAATTATCACTTGTGGACTTGTGAGTATGTGATCATTGACTAGCGAAGCGACCTCGTTCGTAAGCTCCACAAAAGTCGGTACATCACACCCCTCATCGAATAATGTGTCGAGACCATAATCACTAATCTCACTCGATGTATCACAATCCTTAGACGCATTAGGGATATCAAGAGTAGGAGTAGTAATCTCAGAAGATGGGTTGAGATCATAGATATCATCCTCGTCATCATCATAATAGTAGTATGGACGCACAAGAGGAGGAGTATAAGCACTAAGATTAGCTACTTGCTCTTGTCGCTGATCCTCTTGACATTTTTCGATGTATTTATTGACAGCTGTTTGAAGTCTTTGAAATTGGTCAAAAAGAGTGGCTAGCTGCTCAGCAGGAATTGCAAAAGAGGGTTGATGTTTGAGGGAGTGTTGTGGGGGCTCAAAATTTTAAAAAACCGGAATTATAGCATGGATGTGGCTCATAATAATTCATCAGATGAGAAGAATTAGAACACTGATATGGCTCATAATAATTCATCGGTTGGCAATAAGAAGTATCATGAGGGCCCCCACAATGAATTCAACACGGGTATTGAGAAAAACCCGGTGCGTCTTGTGGATAGCTATTACCATTGTCATAATTGTAACCAGTTTCTTGCTCGTCATGCGACGGGTATCGAATAGGACACACAATATGCCAATGAGAATAGCTTCCACAATATATGCAAGGGGGAGTGGGTGGATTAGAAGAAAAGGATGAATTAGTCGAATTGCACGATGGACAAAATCCAAAATGGGAAAATTGTGAATCAGAAACGGTTGGAAGATCTTTTCCGCATTGCTCGCAATAACACAAATCACAGGATTCGACATCATATAATCATCCCCTACACCTTCCGCAATACGAATCCATGAAGAATTAAAAATAATAGGGGTTGAGAAAAAGAATTAAACACAATGGAGGATTAAGAGGAATATTTTTGGGGGTAACACTTAGGAAAGTGTCACTTGTTTTTTATTTTTTTAAAAATTTATTATTATTTTTTTTTTATTTTTTTTTTGTTGCAAAACTTAGGAAAGAATTGCTTTTAATGGTATTTTAAATGTTTTTGGCATTTTTTGAATTTTTGGAAATATGCAAGAAAAAATAACGTTCATGAGGGAACGGATCCCAAAATCTAACGCGTCTCTCACAAAAATCGTTAATCTTCACGAAATGAGCCGGCAGCGGCGCCATTTGATACATAGATATTACTAGTTGAAAAGTTCGTTTTTCTCGGTGTCTAGTCGAATTGATCTCTGGTTAAATGTGTGACTCAATCGTTTTTGGTTAATGAAAAGGGAAGTTTGGTTATCTATTTCTACTTGAAAGGTAAATGCGAAAAGTAATAAAAATAAGCCAAAAACAAATAACTAATAATAAAAGAGCGAAACAAACAATAAAACAAAATTTAAAACAAAACAATTAATAAAAATAAAACTAAACGAAGAAATTAACTTTCGACTGAAAAATAAAATTAACTTAATGAAAAAGGAGAAAATAAAACTAAGAGGGTACTTTAAAACTAAACGAGGTAAAAGATAAAGCGGGCACTAAATAAAAGATAAAACTTAAACTTTACGAAAAATTAATATGAAAACTATCACAATATGAAAACTATCACAATATAAAAACGATCACAATATAAAAACTATCACAATATGAAAACTATCACAATATGAAAACTATCACAATATGAAAACTATCACAATATGAAAACTATCACAATATGAAAACCTATCACAATATGGCTGTCAAAATTTGGGCAGCATTTCGTCGCAATATACCTTAAATCCTGATCGCAATCCACGATGCCAGGGGCAATTGCAATCCTCGATCGGAATAAGGGAATATTATAACACTTCGATCGCAAAGTAGAAACCCTAAGGGTTATTGCGATCGCAATGAAGCAGTCGGAATGAGCTGTCACAATAAGCTGTCACAATGTCAAAACCCTAATGATATTGTGATGGAAAGATCACAATATTCGGATGGAGTAAAAATAAGCATAAAAATCAAATAAGCACTTTAACCAAAAATTAAACCAAAACAAAAATAAGAAGAACAAAATAAGCTATGAATTTAAAAACTTTCAAGATACCAAATAAGCAAAATTTATAAATTAAACTAAAAGAAAAAAAGATTAAACTTTAAAAAGATAAAACCTTTAAAAACACTTAAATGAAAATAAGCTAGACACCAATTAAGCAAAAAGCACAATAAGCTAACTCCATGAATCACACGAAAATAATAATAACAAAAAGATAAGAACTTTAATCAAATTAAGCATAAAGATGAAAACTTTAAGATTAATCAAACAAGACAATAGATTTTTAAAAACAAGAAGAGAAGAATGAGAATGATTATGAAAAACTTGATTAAAAATGAAGATTCAACAACAAAATATTAAAACTTACTTGGAATTAAAAGACTTGAAATTAAAGACAATAAAGTAAATTGACAATATGAAAGTGCATGAAATAAAGTGGAGAGCTAAGTTGTCAATTTAGCTAACAACTAAAAATGAGGTGAAAATGTAGTATTTATAGGAGAACTTGGTAGGTGGCTTGGTTGGTTTGTCTTCTTTCTTTTCTTTTCTTTTGTGTCCCGACTTTTAATTAACTTGAGTCTTCGACTTCAGCTCGGGATTTGTCGATAAATATCTTGAACTCGTCTTATAATTTCTTCATTTATTAGACTTGGGTTCTTCGACTTGTAAATCTTCCGTCTTTGGTCCTTTTCTTCAATAAATCTTCAAAATAGGCCCATTGACTTCCAATCTTTTGCACTCTTGATCTTTTGACTTCGTCTTTTGTCTTTTTCTTCGATAAAAGCCTGTGAAAGCCCGTGTTTTCTTCCCTTTTCACATTTTGATCCTAAATCACAACAAAAACACAAACCACGCATAATTCCGACATTTACGACATAAAATATACGTTTTGGCTTGGTTATTATTATAAGTAAGTGGTAAAAGGATAAGTGTTTTCACACTTATTAAAACAATTCACCAATAAGTTACTGGCTAGATATTTAATTCAACAATTTTCATGTTACAAGATTCTTTACAAGACCCAAGGTAGAACAATTTGTGAAAATACATTGTAAAATTAATATAAATTAATTTTATAAGATAGCAATCAATTATTTAAGAAAGCCCAAATGAAACCTTTTGTAAAATGATTAGCAAACAAGACCAATTTGAGTTTATATGGTAACATGACAATCGCTTATAAAGTAGCGAGTGGGTTACAAGAGGGAAATAAGGAGTAGTTCAAGACAGTCAACGAAATGGTTACAAGGTGATAAGGTTTCAAGAGGTTTAGCCTAAATCGTCAAGAGAAACGTGCCAAAATGATAACGAACGTTAAGCAAGATCTTCAACCTCGACCCGGATCAGTGGTACGATAGAAGCAGAGAAAGAAAATAGAATAACAAATAAGTCATAAATAAAAGAAAGGAATAAGAAATCCGTATGTGCACATCGCAATTTATTTGACAAAAATACACTTTTAAGAAAGTAGAAAATCAGTTTGTTAAATCACTTGGTTCCTAATAGTTCAAGATTTATGTATGACCGAGCTCAAATTCCTATTTGTAAACGTTTTCAAACGCAATCAATGTTTCATGGTTGAAAAATATCATTAGTTAAAGTTTTACGAGCTCACACGAACTCAAAACGCTTTAAACCATATTTTTAAATTCTATCAGTTTTGACCTTTTTAGTCAACTTTGACCTTTGGGTTTGACCCGACCAATTGACTAGCTAAATAAGACTCGAAGTCTAATGCAATTCGATGTAAAACGATGTTTCAGACAACTTTCTAATTTTACTCGAGACTTGAAACGGATAAAAAATGGACGAAAATGCCTTGCATTAAATATATCAACAAAATGATATTTTAGAAATACGTAGAATAAGTTCTTAATTTTTACCATCCCAAATGAGTGTAACTTGCTCGATTTTAATGTTTACTTGGTAAAATATTATGTCCTAAACGAACGTCTCAACAGGTAAAAAAATATATTTTTATGTCTAAGGTTATAAAAATATTTTCTCGACACTGTTAAATTCTCTGTAAAGTTTCTGTACAAAGTATGTTTTTCGACACAGCTTGAAATTAAATCCAATTTCATAATAACCCATAATTAATGTACACACAAGACTTGTGGATTCCATAAAGACGAAAGAAGATAAACTGTATAATTAATCATGTAAAGAAAACACAGTATGGAAATGGTTCAAGAATGCCAAAGATAATCTGAGAGATAAAAAACGACGCATATCATCCGTGTCTTCGGCTGCAAGATGCAATGCAGGAAGGTCTCCTGGCGGCGTGATTTTCCAAAATCACAATACATACCGAGAAAGAAACAAAATATTAACAAGTCACACTCCTGAGGCGAGGAGGTTTAATGAAAAAGGGAGGATACTAGTAGGATCGTATTCCAAAAAATTATCACATAATAAATGACGATCACATGTTCAAGGTACAACGGATGTTGTAAGTCGAAGTCGAAACGTAGAATGGTCAATGAAAGAAGATGTAGTCCATGTACAATTGTCGTATAAAACGGTGACGTAAAGGTCAATCAAGATTATGAAAACCAACGATATTATTCAGGTACTGATTCAACAAATTCTTCGAGATGTGTGACTCACACGATGTCTTTTAGTCTTTTTCGGAGACACGTTGAGCTACACAATGGTCTATGGACTATTTTCCAAGACATTCAATCACAAATGGTCGACAAGCAAATTGGATATCTAAATAGATATCTTAAAAGAATTGAAGAATGAAAGCAACACGCACGGTAGTAAAATGAAAATCAAAAGTTTCATTAAAAACAACATTTATTCAATCCCGAACAATGGTATCTCGAGAGTATGCACAACATGTAACAGTGAATCGAGAAAAATAGCCGGTTCAAATCAAACGAGTATATGAAGTCAGTCGTATCACGCATAAATGAAATAGCAATAGTACTCAGAAAAATGAGAATGAAAAGTCGGCAGCATACGCGCTCTGAATACAAGTATGTAACTTCATAACAATATGAAATCATTGTAACAAGATCAATTCACAAGAACAAGAATTCAAGAAATGCAGTCAGAGCATATGAAATCATGTAATATCCAATGATAGTTCATGAAGCACAAAGGCTTTGAAAAGACATAGTAATTATCGTCATTAGGGTAATGTAATATTTCAACATGTAATCAGGTGATGAAATACCACAACGATAATTAAAAGTAAATAATAAGGATTAGAGAGTTACCCACGCAGATATCGAACAACATTGGCAGACTCTGTGTTTGACACTTAAAACATGAAATAATTGAATTTTCGGTTATAGACTAAGTTTTGAAAAACGAATCAGTTCTCTATAACCATCGCTCTGATACCAATCTGTGAGACCCCCAAAATCTGACATGGAACAACTAGACAACGAGGGGGTAACACGTCATAGTATAAGAAACAATGAATTACAGTTCATATAAAGCTGACGAAATAAAAACATGTACATTACATCATAAAAGGTCAGAGTTTTTAAACATAGTTCCCAGAGTTTTAGAAGCGGAAAATTTTATTATTTCGTCTCGACTTATAACATAAAGTTGCCCAAAAGATATAAAAAAATTCTGACAGGTTATATTAAAACCAATCTTTTAAAAGCATCACATAAATCTCCAAACTGTGATAATATCCTGCGGGCTCCCATCCAAGCAAAGCTAAGTAATAATACCTGAGATTAAACATGTAAAATCGTCAACACAAAGTTGAGTGATATTCATAGGTTTAGCAATAAGGATGTGGAACACAAGCATTCATTTGTAAACAAGAAATAGGGGAAAATGGTTACGTACGATAACCATAGTCAGAAACATTATTATTTCTGTTTAGTTCGTGAACCGAAGCTTAACTCAGTGTAAGTTCCTCTAGTGAGTATTCAGCCTAAATACTCAAGTATAAACAAATGTTAGTGCGTCAAGGTAATCGAGATGGGGATAGTCAATCCCGATGGATCCACCCACAACATTCACGCTTGGTAGCAGGATTAATTAACGGTTCATGATCAATGAGAGGCAACTTAAGGCTAAAGACTAAAAGAAATAATATCAATGAGAATCAGTTGGAAATCCTCAAGTTCTGAAAAGCATACAATTTCTGGATAGCATAC
Organism: Glebionis coronaria; assembly: GCA_025667525.1. NCBI lineage: Eukaryota > Viridiplantae > Streptophyta > Magnoliopsida > Asterales > Asteraceae > Glebionis > Glebionis coronaria. Next base: position 219,301,466 of record CM046877.1, read on the forward strand.
AAATTCTGGATAGCATACAAGTTGAGGATAGCACACAGTTTTTAAATGGTTGTGTTCCACCATGTAAAATCTCACCCCGTGTTTAGAAACCATGTACAAGTAAAAAGGGGCTATGAACTCACCTTAGCCATGAGGTAAGCCATTCACGGTACTTAGCAACTGAGTAGAAACAATGGTAGTGAGACGATCACCGACGATATGGATACCCAAGGAAACACAAAAACCGCAACTTGTCAAAATAAGGCGCGCGTCAAGACTCGAACTCAATATTGATATATACCAAATACAATATGACTCAAATGTTTTCAAAGTATTCATGTTTCAAAACCATTGACACGAACCAAATGAATTTATACTAACCATTTATTCCAACACTACACGTTAAAACACTTGTATACTTGAAATTGACCCGTCATAAGACGCCAAGTCAACGCAAGTCAAACTATCCTTATACATTGCTCGGACCAGTAGCTAAGTCATTTATATAATGACTAAGCACTTGAATAAGTCACCATGTCCGATGATGAATACTCAAACTCATGCAACACATACATTGAACTATGTGTCCAAAATAAAATCAGCAAGTATCCCCCGAATGTACACACCGATCTAACCTATCTAGACTTGTCCGATTTAGATGAAGTTTGGTCTCAAGGTCACTTATAACCTGTATAAGATCTCACCAAAGTTTGAGCCAAAGTTCACACTTTAAAATCCATCAGCTCGACACTTTACTCGACTCCAAATTTGGGACAGATTTGTGCACTTGTTTTGTAAAACCGTTTATACCGCTTTAAAAGTACTAACTCGACAATCCGTATTTTAAAAACACTACTAGACTCATCAAATTAAGTTTATAAACTTTGAAAATCAGTAGGTACATTTATCTAACCAAGCCTAAAGTCCCCGAGAGTCGACCCAAAATCAGCCACAATTTCGGATTGTGCCGACTTGCGTCTCCCGGTACACGAATACTAAAACTAGCATAACTTTTGACTCGTAAAGAATTAGAAGCTCTATCTTATACCAAAACGAGCGTCCTGAAAAACTATACAACAATATCAAATAATCCAAGCCTTTCTCAAACCTTAAACCCACGAAAAATCTGTTATAGACCTGCTGTCCCAAAATACACTTTTAAAAATCATGACAAATCAATTTTCCAAGCAAAACCACTCATTCCCAAACCTATAGAATCACTATACCATCATTCCCATCAACCAAACACTCCTAAAAAACACTTTCGTGTAAAATTTTAACAAAGATCAAAGATCAAAATAACCTTTTTAGGATCAAAAAGTGATGATCTTACCTAGATCATCACATGCACGGTGATTTAAACATAATCCAACCATGAAATCATAAAAATTAGGAAAGTTGATGCATGTGTTTGAATTTGGTATCAAAAGAATCACAAGAGGGTTTCAGAGATGGGATATGTTTTAGTTTTGATTAAAACATGTTAAAACATGATGATCTAGTGGTATTTTGTGGTGATGTTCACGGCAAAGGTGAGAGGGGTGGGAGAGTTTTGGTGAAATTTTTATAAAAAGTGGTTATGTGTGTGTTTTAGTGAAAGAAAAACCATTATATATTGTAGGTAGTGGAGGGGCTAGATTTGCCATGTTTGAAACTTGTGGACTTAAAAATAATTTATTAGTTTAAAGGGTAAAAAATGGTTATTGGTAAATATTGAAAATATTTACGGTGCTCGAGTTTCGTAAAAATACTTTTCAAAAGTTACAATGCATCATAGAAAATGATTATATGATTTCCCGACACGACTTAATACGTAATTAAAACGAAATCGTCGAAAAATATTAATTATCGAAACAATCGATAATAAAATGTAAAATTTTGGGCATTCGTCGGTATCGCGATCACTAGGAATTCTCGTTGTTCATTGATTTTGAATAGACTCGTTGTAAAACGCACGCGGGTGATTTTAAATCAAAAATTTTGATTTAAATAAATATGGAAAAATAAAACAAGAATTTTATGATTCCATATAAGGTATTTATCATTGATCAGAAAATATTTGAAAAGTATAATTTATTAAAATTATCATGATCTCAGGATTTACATATAAGAATACAAGAAAACGTAATACGTTGAAAAATTCAGAAACACAAATAAAAAGAATAAAATAATGCTCAGAATGTACGGGTTCTCACACTTTGCGGCTACGATTTTCTAAAATTAAATTCTGCGAGCGAAATGTTTATAATTTTACATATTTGTCAATAGTAATTTTACGACTAATGGTGAAAGTTATTTGCTAATTTGTGTAACATTCGTTTCAATATTATATAACGTGTAAATACAAAAAAAAATTCGTATTTTTTATGTTTACACGTTTTCATACATTTAATAACCTTAAAATCTTGCTACTTTGATATGTACAATTAAATCGAATTAATTAACAATATGATTAGTATTTTACTAAATTTGTACTAAAATACATACACATACGATATATATTTTTGAAAGTGCGAATTTATAAAAAATATATGGTTCAAAATTAAACACAGATTTGATAGTAAACTTACATTAGTGAACAATTAAAATAATTGTTTGGAAAAAATTATAATTTCCACAATAATCATTGTACATTTTGCATATTAGTTTGTATTCATTTTGTCATTAATGTGTATTACTCATCAATCAATAGAAAAATAAATTTATAAAATTTTGGTGTTGTAGAGGTTTCTACTAAAATCTCGTAAGGTTGTACTACTTAAAATTTTGAAGAGAAAATGCAATCTTTTTTATATGTAGTACGTGTTTATGTACCATTAAAAAAGTAGTACAAATTTATGTAATGGGGCAGTTCTTATCAGTTTTGATGAGTTCTCTTCGGTTCGTCTTTTGGCGTATTTTATTGGCAAGCAGAATCGACTATGACCCTGTTTCCCAGTTGACCCATTGGTCCGGTGCGGTTTTCAAAGCTATGTACACTAATAGACAACATATGTACGACTTTGTGGATATATGCTTTTAATTGTTGTAAAATATGAATATATAATTATATTTTTAAAACAACGAGATGTAATAATTATATATTAATTAGTATTAATTATTTTTATTTCTAAATGTGTATTAATTATTTGTATGAATTAGTTTTATTATGAGTATTAAATTATGTTTTAATTGATTTCTAATTATCTTTATATAGTTGTACATTATGCTTAAAATATAGTAAGTTGTTTTTATAACATTTCTATAAATAGAAGGGGTTTTATTTTAATATATAGTATAGATAGAGATAATTAAACTTGAAATCTAAGATACACCAAGTTCTAGATTCGTAATATATGAAAAATGATATCTATGCTTAATTAATGTGATTAACTAGCAGTGTACTCGCGTGTTGCGGCTACGGGTATATTGAAACTAATATTTTGCAAACGCAATGTTTTATAGTTATATCTATAACTAATGACGAGAGCTTTAAGTTGGAATAACGTTGAGCAATAATAAAGTATTTTATATAGAAATAGTATTACGAGATTGTGATGATTGATAGTGAAAGGTATTCGCGAATTTGTGTAACATTCATTGCAATAGTATATAACATATAAATATAGAAAATCTTCTTAATTTATATATTTACGCGTTCTCATACATCATGATAACCTTACAATCTTCCTACTTTGATGTGTGCGACTTAATTGGATTAATTAGTAAAATAATCAGTCTCCGAAAATGTAAATTTATAAAAAAATTGAATGGTTAAAAAAACACAGAAATTTGATATTAAACTTTTCATTAGTGAACAATTTGAATGATTGTATCTAAAAAGTTGGAATTTATAGCAATAATTTTCATATTAAATCGTATAAATTTTGTCCTTTAATGTGTATTTCTCAATAATTAATATAGAAAAAAATTAAGAAATTTTTGTGTTGTAAAATTTTGTATCAAAATCTTCTACGTTTTACTACTTAAAATTTTGAAGAGATGGAGTGCAATATCGTTTATAAGTAGTACAAATTTAAGTCTTGTTAAAAAAATAGTACCAATTAATTTAACGGCGCCGTTTTTAACAGTTTTGGTGGGTCCTCTACGGTTCATTTTCTGATAATTTTTATTGGCTAGTTGGACTGACTGTGACTCTGGTTTTCAATTGAACCTCATCATTTTAAGTAGACAATATATATAAATTTATAGATATATATGCTTTTAATTGTTGTACAATGTGAATATATAATAATATTTCTAAATAATGAGGTGTATTAATTATTTTATTTAATGTATATTAATTAGTTTTAATATTAGTATTAAATTATGTATTAATTAATTTTAATATTATGTATTAATTAGTTTTAATACTGAGTAATAAATTATACATAAATTAGTTTTTAATTTTGTTTATGTATTTGTAAAATAAGCACATAATTTTGTAAGTTGATTTTGTAACATTTCTATAAATAGAAAAGGTTTTCTTTTAATATATAAGTAGCAGGGTACCCGCGCGTTACGGCTACGGGTACCTGAAACTAAAATTTTACAAGCGAAATGTTTCATATTATTGTGATGATTGATGGTGAAAGATATTTGCAAATTTATATAACATCGCAATATTATGTAACATATAAATATAAAAAATATTCTTAATTTATATGTTTACACGTTTCCATAAATCATAATGACCTTACAATCTTCCTACTTTTATGTGTAAGATTTAATCGAATTAATTAGCAAAATGATAATTACTTCACTAAATTTGTACCAAATACATACATAGACGATATATGTCTTTGAAAATGCAAATTTATATAAAAAAATAGTTCAAAATCAAACACATAAATTTGATATTAAACTTACATTAGCAAACAATTTAAATAATTGTATCTAGAAAAATAGAATTTATAACTATAATCATTTATATATGTTGCATATTAATTTGTATTAATTTTGTCTTCTAATATGTATTGCTCATCAATTAATATAAAATAAAAATTTATTAAATTTTTGTGTTGTAAAAACTTGTACCAAAACCTTGTAACGTTTTACTAATTAAAAATTTAGAGAGAGGGAGTGTATCTTATATAAGTAGTACAGATTTGTGTGTTGTTCAAAAAAGTAGTACAATATAATTTAATAGTTTCTTTTTTATCAATTTCGGTGGGTCCTCTACGGTTCGTCTTTTGACGGTTTTCATTGGTTAGTTGAACCGACTGTGACTCCGGTTTCTGGTTTTCAGTTGAACCTCATCATTTTAGATAGACAATATGTACGATCTTGTAGATATATATTATTATAATTGTTGCATAATGTAAATATATAATAGCATTTCTAAGTAATGTGGTGCATTAATAATTTTTAAATGTGTATTAATTATCATGTATTAATTAGTTTCAATATGGGTATTGAATTATGTATGAATTAGTTTTAATATTATGTATTAATTAGTTTTAATAATGAGTATAAAATTATGCTTTAATTAGTTTTAATAATAAATATTAAATTATGTATGAATTAGTTTCTAATTATGTTTATATACTTATACACTTGCGCGTACCCGCGCAATGAGGCGGCAGGTACTCGGTGACTAATTGTGCGGCGAGCCAATATTATTCAGGTCTTATATTTTTTCGAACAATAACTTTACGAATAAATAACAACTTTTAATCATAATAATATTTGGAATAACAATGCGACGACGGTTACCTGGTCACTAAATTTTATGGCGAGCTAGTATTTTTCATTTAAATTTTTTCTAACTACAACTTTACTAAGAATAACAAATATTAATATATATATTATACGTGGAAAGAAACGGCGTCGTTTTAGTTTTGTCCATGACGTTTTGCTTTGTACTTTGTGTCTTTTAAAATACCAACAAAAAAAAGCAGTCCTAACTCCTACTACAGTACTACACGACCAGATTATAATAAATACTAGGGCTTTTGCCCACGCTCTGCTGCGGCGGGCTGTGTTCGTGTATGTTAACGCTGTTAGGGGGTGGTAGGGAAGTCGAATGTAAATCATGTTATACATGTAGTCATTACAGAAACTGGTGGAACCATTTTGCTATACATAAACTTGGTTACAAAAGATGTGTTTTGCAAATATTGCGTACATAAATAATTTTTCTACCTCTTTATCTATTAGTAGCAGCATCCATTTGCAGAAATCCGTTAAGTCTCATTTCACTTCCAATTCAGCTTGCCCGTTGTACTGCATAAATTTAACATCATTCAATCGATATGATATCATTCAAACAACATAAAAACATGTCAGCTTGTACCTCATTATGTTTAAGCATCTAGGTTGAAAGCAAGTGATGTGAATTTCGGGAGAGAATCCATTGTAGTCTGACTTTGTCATATCCATACCTGCATATATGATCAGTGAAGAGCTAGTGATAGCCAAATAGCAAAACAAAACCAAATGAGCTAGTAATAGTTGTACATACATTGTGGGAAACACAATAATAAAACCTTCTTGTATTCAGTAAGCAACTCGAACCTGGATGTTAGTTTCTTCGATGTCGTTCCGTCAACACTTTTGAAGTCACCTATCTGATGTTCAGTAGAATAAAAGGGCATTGTACTTGCGTTAGCCAAAGTTAAAAAAAATAAGGCATTTCTTCTAAAATATACTTGCCTATGTACATTATAAAAAAAGGTAACAAAAAAATGTTTTAAAAAAACGTACCTCTCAGATCTGATGCATCCATTTCATTTCTGATCATGATTCTAAACACCATACCAAATTGGAAACATTTCCTTACCTGGTATCCAGGTTGTGCATATGAAACATGCATTGGAACCATCAGAAGTTTCATATCCCCAAATACATGGATACCCTTCAAGCCTATCCATACATGTGAGAATATGAAACCTCAGATGGTTGGTGGTGCGCTCAAGTATGTGCTCACCTAGGTATCGAACAAACAGGTACATTATGCAAAAAGTGTCTGCTGGAACAGAATGAAGGCAACGTACCAATTTCGTGTAATATTCTTAAAGTTATGAGGCTCAGATCCGCTAATGCGTGAACCACATAACACACTGTATGGCTGCAACCATGGTGCAACTGTGGCTGCCCCGCCAAAATACATGTGTTTGTATATTTTGGCTCAAAAACACAATATTGGAATGTCATCGTCATCGCCTTTTTTTGCATGGGAAACCGGACACATCATATAGCATAATCATTTTTTTCTAAAATACCACATACTTCTTTCATCTCTGTCACACACACAGTACTCATACCGATCCGTTTTCCCTCTCATCTCGACAGGCCCCTTGCAAATGGAAAACCGGACACACACGGCATGGCTGCATCCCCAAGGTTTGCCTTGCCAAGGTCCGTGGAGCCTCGCGTTTAACCGGACTGGTTGAAGGTCATCACAGCCACGTGTACTCATCACACGCTGCATGTACAATCTAAACCCAAACTCAATATGCCTTTATCTGTCATAAGAAATGAATTAAGCATATAATTTTTTAGTTAACGGGACTTTTAAGTCCTTATTTTCTTAAATTAAGAAGATAAGCATGTATACAAACACTCAAAATTGTTGCTAAAATTCCTAAATACCCTCTAAGTAAAGCCAAAGTCTGCATGTACAATCTAAACCCAAGCTGAATATGCCTTTATCTATCATAAGAAATGCATTAAGCAAAATTTTGCTAAAATTCCTACCTAGTGTTTTTCTTTTATGACAGACGCTTGATTATGCTAACAGACTCGTTCATTTATTTAACTCTTAAAATAAACAGATAATCCGCAAGTTGTTTGCTTCTATTGAAACACGTAAAACTGCTTATCTAATGTATCATAAAGTAATAAGCACTTAACTAATTTCTATAAGAAAATATCCAACACACCTCCCAATCATCAGCTCTGAAGACCAGAACTCTTTTAGCTTCTGAAAGGCATCTTCAAGCAGGTTTGAACCTGGTTAAGTAGCTCTCGAAATTGAAATGTATGCATTTGACTCTCTAAAGTCAACTGTTATCTTTTGAGAGTTACTAAAGGCTTGTTTGGGATTGCTTATCTTTTTAGCTTTTTTGTTTTTTTTTCGAACAGAAGCAGAGTTATGTTATCCACTGCTTCTGAAAATTAGGTAGGAAGCTGCCTTACGATGATCACGCAGATTATCTTAGATGTTTAGTAAGTCCAAGTTGCGATCTATCCAAAACAGATAATGGTACGCTCTTTTATATCACAATTTCAGAATTAGAAAAAAAGAAGTCAATTGTTTACCAAATTCATGCAATCGGCTTATTAACATTGCCGTATCTTTAGGCTCGGATAGGGGTACGTTAAGGGAAAAGAGTATACGCCCGCCGTGGCTGCAGTCCTAACAGGAATGCCCCGCCAAGATACAGGCGTTTTCAACTTTGTCCCGACCCGGTCAAGTTCATCACAGCCCCAAACTATCGTGACAAAGTGATATACCAGCTTTACACACCACCCAAAGCACAAAGCACAAAGCACAAAGCAGCTTTACCAGCCCGTCACATTTTTTACACAGACAAAGCACAAAGCAGTTATAAAAACACACATACCACCATCTGTTCGACATGTACTAACTAAAACGGCCTCTGGTTCACATTTGTTTATGAACAACAAAAGTTGCTATAACACTTTAGCTTATTAGTTTTCAATACATAAGGTAACCGTAGTTTTTGCTCAGCAACAATAAAGAGCTTCAAAGCAGAAGCCATTATTGACCAAAAGTTGATTACCCAAGAATAGGCAAGAGCAACTGATGGAACATGCCTCTTTTGGAATCGGATAAGGCTTGATTTGGGGGGAAAGAGTCATAACCCGTGATGGCTGCAATATTTAAAGGTAGCACAACCAAGACTGAGGGTTAAAGCGTTGGCTCAGATAGGGTGCTCTTTGAGGTAAAGAGTCATAACCCGGCATGGCTGCAACCTTTAAAGGTCGCCCCGCCAAGATCCGGGCTACCTTGTCTTTGCTCGTGCCCGGTTTAAATTCATCACAGCCACATAATCGCCAACATATCCTACAAAAGGATATCGTCGCCCCGCATCAATAGCGGCAACGAAAGACACCATCGTGACTATCGTCGCCTGCCATCAACCCTGGAAAAAAAAATCTGTTACAATCATACGTGCCTAAATAACAACAGAATAAACATATAGGGTAAAATAGGCATCATAACGCCATGGCTGCAACCACAAACCGGATGCCCGCCAAGATACCAATTATTCAGCCTGAATAACACACCATACCAACACGCAACCAATTAGATTGTATACCTTATAATAGAGGGGAATCACCCTCTCCTCATATTTTTTAATCTCACACACACTCATCTCTCCCACCCACCATTCTCTGCCAACATACGAATTATTCAGCCTAAATAACACAGCATACCAACACGTAACCAACTCAACCAATAACACGAATCCACATGACCTGTTATTTCACCAACACCATAAGACTAGAAGAACTACTAAAAACCTATAGTTTATAAAAAATGCCTTACAATTTTTATAACAAAACCTTACTTAAAAATTAAAATTCTGTTATACTCATACCTAACTCTTGATAGTTGTTAAGATAAAAAATTGGTACCTTTGTTTAGGTTAACATGAAAGATCGTCCCCAAAATCGAAAGATCGTACCTAAAATCAAAAGATCACCAGATAAAAAAATTGGTACTTTTGTTTAGGTTAACATGAAAGATCGTCCCCAAAATCGAAAGTTCATCCCACATATCGTAGCCAAATAGCAGATCAACAAACATCAAAGATCTTTCTCAAAACCGCCCCCAACAGATCGTTCCCAAAATCGAAAGATCGTCCCACATATCGTAGCCAAACAGAGCAGATCAACAAACATCAAAGATCTTTCTCGAAATCGCCCCCAATAGAGCATATCAAGAAACATCAAACACCATCCAAAAGCGAGCAGATGATCCAAAGATCATGCCAAAGACTTAATAATAGAAAGCATATGATCCAAAGAAGATGATCTAAGCTGCGATCTATCCAAAACAGATAATGGTACACTCTTTTATATCACAATTTCAGAATTAGAAAAAAAGAAGTCAATGGTTTACCAAATTCATGCAATCGGCTTATTAACATTGCCGTGTCTTTAGGCTCAGATAGGGGTACATTAAGGGAAAAGAGTATATGCCCGCCGTGGCTGCAGTCCTAACAGGAATGCCCCGCCAAGATACAGGCGTTTTCAACTTTGTCCCGACCCGGTCAAGTTCATCACAGCCCTAAACTATCGTGACAAAGTGATATACCAGCTTTACACACCACCCAAAGCACAAAGCACAAAGCACAAAGCAGCTTTACCAGCCCGTCACATTTTTTACACACACAAAGCACAAAGCAGTTATAAAAACACACATACCACCATCTGTTCGACATGTACGAACTAAAACGGCCTCCAGTTCACATTTGTTTATGAACAACAAAAGTTGCTATAACACTTTAGCTTATTAGTTTTCAATACATAAGGTAACCGTAGTTTTTGCTCAGCAACAATAAAGAGCTTCAAAGTAGAAGCCATTATTGACCAAAAGTTGATTACCCAAGAATAGGCAAGAGCAACTGATGTAACATGCCTCTTTTGGAATCGGATAAGGCTTGATTTGGGGGAAAAGAGTCATAACCCGTGATGGCTGCAATATTTAAAGGTAGCACAACCAAGACTGAGGGTTAAAGCGTTGGCTCAGATAGGGTGCTCTTTGAGGTAAAGAGTCATAACCCGGCATGGCTGCAACCTTTAAAGGTCGCCCCGCCAAGATCCGGGCTACCATGTCTTTGCTCGCGCCCGGTTTAAATTCATCACAGCCACATAATCGCCAGCATATCCTACAAAAGGATATCGTCGCCCCGCATCAATAGCGGAAACGAAAGACACCATCGTGACTATCGTCGCCTGCCATCAACCCTGGCAACAAAAAATCTGTTACAATCATACGTGCCTAAAGAACAACAGAATAAACATATAGGGTAAAATAGGCATCATAACGCGATGGCTGTAACCACAAACCGGATGCCCCGCCAAGATACCAATTATTCAGCTTGAATAACACACCATACCAACACGCAACCAATTAGATTGTATACACTACAAAAAAATGGGCTTTTTAGGACGAACTTTTTTAGAACGGTAAAAAAAAAGTGCCAAATACGTGTATTTGGCACTGTTTGGATAACCGTACCAAAAAAATACGTATTTGGAACGACTATTAAAAAGCCGTTCCAAATACGCATGTATTTGTGACATGTTACAATAATGGTGCCAAATACATGTGTATTTAACAATTTTAATTATTGGTGACAAATACTTATGTATTTGAGACAATCACTACCATAAGTTTAAAATACATATATGAATTTAGGACGGTTTATATGGCTTGTGTCAAATACTTTTTTATTTGAAAAAACTTTTTAAGGCGTTTAAAATAGTAATAACTTTTTTTGAGTGTGTAAAAAAGTAATGTATATATTTAGATCATTGTTTATAAATTGTTTCGAAAGCATATAGGAATAATCTTTTAAAACCTGACTCAAATGGCTATTTCGTCTCGTACATGTTGATATTAATTTTCCATTTTTTAAGACTCAATTTCCATTCACTTTAACACTTGATTTTCATTCATTATTAGCTTTTTATATTTAAAATTTCATCTTAATATCATATAAGCTAATATATAAAAAAAGGTTCTTATGTTCGCGTGACAAACGTGAGTTATTTAAAAACTCAAGCTTTTGAAAGCCTCATAAACCCTATCGCCAAAGATAGACTTATAAGTAATATTTTGAAAACCGGGTCATTATTCGATTCGATCGAGTGATCGTGTCACTGGTCCAACCTGTTCAACCATCGAATCAATCCGTCTTTTATGATAAAAAAGATAAAACTATTTCGAACGATACAAGAAAAATGTATATATGTAAATCAAATATTAACAAATATAACATGTCAAAATATTCTATATATTTAGAGTCCAGTTATTTTGGATACCTTGTATCCTTTGGATACAAGGGGACCAATCCCCACCTTCCATCTTTCAAAAATTAAAGGCCAAGATCATTTTTACTTTTATTAATTAAAAGTCGGAAGGGCATTTTGGTCTTTTCACATCTCACCCACCCCACCTCCCACATCCCTCCCACCATCATCTTCTTCATCATATCGACCACACACACACACACACAAAAACACGCACAAAAAAACACACACAAACACATCTTTAATCCATAACCCACGATCTAAAAATCATGATTTCGATCTATCCTCGATCTATTATCTCATCATCTCCTTCGTATTTAATCATCTCCATCAATGGTTCGTTAACACCAGGTTACATCATGATCTTTTTATAGCTAATTTGATCGAAATAAGCTTATTTTTAAGCTTATTTGACGTGAATTAATATACGAGTTTAGAGTTGTTTTGAATAAGATGTTAGTTTTTTTACCTTATCGATGTATTTTTTTGAGCTTATTTTGATGTTATTTAGATATGTTAGCTTATTTGATTTGCTATAATTAAGATTCTTTGATGTGTTAGAATTAAGCTTAATGTGAAAAAGCTTATTAGAAAATTTATATGAATAAGCTTTCAAATTTGAATGGAGTTAGGTGAATAAGCTTATAAGTAGAGTTTGTTGAAACTTTAGTATAAGCATAAAGTGAGTTATGTGAATAAGCTTATAGGAGAGTTGTGTTGAAACAGTGGGCTACATTAAACAAACATATCATATATGATACCTTCATATATCATATATAATATATGGAGGTATCATATATGATATATGGAGGTATCATATACGATAATATGATAATGTGCTTGAAAACAAAGAAAAGCAAGTCTGTGATCTCTTAGTCGTTAATTAAAAGTTAGTTGTGTGTTATTATCATATATGATAATCTGGTTGAAATTCAACTTCTGTAATATATCATATATGATAATCTGATTGAAACTAAAGCCAAGTCTATTATTTGTGTAGTGAAATGCATTCGAAGAACTCAATCATCTCAAGACGAAGAAGTGGAACATCAGATTCCGGACTGAAATAACAAGACCATGGGCATGAAAGACGAGCACCAAGTTTGTAACAAAAATGTTGATGATTAAGATCAACATCCATTGTTTCAAGCATTTGTATAGTTTATCTCTTGGAAATTTATGTATGGTGATGTATTAGTTTAACTTTGTAATGCTACTCAATAATTGTCATTTTTACATATGAAAATGATAAAACATCTGTAGATGTATTTTTTTGATAATGTTGTTATTTGCTAAAGTTTTATCATATTCAAAAGCATAGTTTTTACCTTTCTTGAGTATCATATATGATAATACCTATAACTTTTTAATTATGCCATACATGATACTGCACTATCATATATGATAACCCAGTATCATATATGATACTCAAAAAAAGTTTGACAGATTAAACAAATGTTATGTTGAATTCATGATTAAAACATGGAGTCTGCTATGATTAAACAGTTGTTCAGAAAATAAAAAGAGTATTTTTTAATATCATATATGATAGTGCATTAGCATATATGATACTAAAAAAGGTTTGCCATAATAAACAAAAGGTCTAGTAACTTCATTACTAAAACGAAAAGCATGGTGTACCAATGATCAAAACATATATTCAAAAAATAAAAAAAGAGTGCTAAGAGCATACACAAACAACTGATGATTAAACACGTATTCACTAGAATATAACTAATAATGATAAAAACATTTATTCATAATCAAAATATTAAAAACAAAAAGAGTCTACTGAATTCAAAATTAAAACCTAAACATATGTTATTACTAAAACTAATATGCTTCATCTTCAATCATATCTTCTTCGTTTTCAACCAGATATAACTTTCTATTGTAAGACTTCCTCATGGGACATGACAACGACTTCTTCTTATCCTTACACATATGCGTGCATGTCCTCATCCTTTGCTCCAACCGGGAAATTGCAGCATCCACATATGCTCGTTGTTGTGTTCGCATAGTCTGCATTAATAGAAGAGAGTAAATAATATATTAGGGACCATTTTATTAAAAGTGTAAGAAGTCATGTACAATATCAAAATGTAGTTTTTCTGTGGCTTGTTAGAAATATTATATATGATACCTCATATATTATATATGATATACCTATCATATATCACATGTCATATAACTATCATGTATGATTATGAGGTATCATATATGATACATCATACTTAATTAAGTCTGATTGTTTATTGTTGTTTGTCAAAAACATCATATATGACATCTCATATATCATATATAATACATCTATCATCTATCATATATGATATATCTATCATATATGATAAATGAAGTATCATATATGATACATTAACCTTAACTTAGCCTACATCGGCAAAATAAATTTATAATCATACAACTTGTTCATATAAATATAAGCTGGTTCATAACTCTTTTATTCAAAAAATCTGATAATTCGTTAAAATAAGCTAATAAGCTAGCTTATAATTCAACATAATAAACTCAAACCATCTAATTCACAAGTTTTTTACATAACTCTCATCTTATTCATAACTCCCATATATATCAAAAGCTTATTAAAAAACAAATTATTCACATAAATCACTTAATAAGCTAACTTATTCTAAGAACAATAAATTCATATAATTCGCTTAAAATAAGCTAAATAAAAGCTTATAATTATAATGGTGATAAATTAATAAGCTTATCCAAATCAAGTAAGCTAAAATAAAAAAGAACTCTAACCTGGTGATGATCAATTCGTTATGAGTTCATTATTGATTCATGTTGACCAACTCATGAATTCGTGATCGGTTCATAAGCATCAATTCGGACTCGCGACGATGGATCTGTGAAGTTAGAGGATTTGTAGAGAGATAAGGAAGATCGGGGGTAGAGAGAGAAAGTGGATGAGATGTGTGTGTGTTTTTTTATAAGAAAAGAAGTAAAAATTGCTTATATAGTCGACAATGAAATGACGAAAATACCCCTGTAGTGTAAAATAAGAATTTAATCTCAACCATTAAATAATATAGAGATGGAGGGTGGGGATGAATCCCCTCATATCTTAAATAAGTTTGGTATCCAAATGAACTTAAATCATATATTTATCCTAATTCCTACAATCCAGTTACTTACAAACATTCATATAAAAATAAAATTTTGGCTTTAATTTTTAAACAAAACGAAAAATTCAAAACATTATCAGATCTCGAAAATCGGTTTACCCGAATCACTTAAAACCTAACAAATATAACCGGCTTTCATCATAACCGGTTCAATAAGTTAAATCGACAAGATCGAACTAGTTTCAAAACATTGCTCGTACGAAGTGTGCTAATGCCAAAAGTTCAAAATTCATTTTAAATATATGGGCGGACTTAATTTACTAAAAATCCCACCGTCCCTTAAAGTTTATTCCAATCCCTAATCCTTATCCATATATCTAATCAGCCGCACACCTCCCTACACTCTTCGTAACTTTCATCCGCGGATCTACGAAATCAATTCACAAGTAAACTTTTTACCACACGAGTAATTTATTATTTTTTATATTAAGTCCTATTGATTTTGATTTTTATGTATTTTATGTTCTTTGGCTTTTACATTCATTGTTATTTAGATTATTATTATTTAAGAAACGGATTACAAGGTTTGCCAAATAATTGGTTGTTAATTGTTATAGATCAAAGATTGGTGCGTTCTGTGTCTATTTGATCCTGGTCATAGTAGAGATCTTATAATGTATAGAATGATTATAAGCATTAGACTATATTCTGATGGTGAGTCTATTTTTGTACATAATTTTCCATTTGTAATGTATTGCTTTATGTTTTTAATATCTTTGTTTCTTCTGCTAATAAAACAATATAGAAATAATGAGTTTGTGGATGATATTATTTTTGAAGAAAACGCTTGTGCTTGATGAAATCCAACTATACATTCAAAACTAATGATGTATTATTGATTTGCAAACTGGTGCATTTTGTAGGAGCTCGATAGAAACTGATACCCTTTTGCATTCGATTCGTGGTGACTTGATGATAAAAACTGTAAGCTTGAATAAATTGGTACCATGTACTTTGAGGCTTTATCACGAAGAATTTTTGTTGCTCGCTTCCATTGCTTTGTAGGAGCTTGCACATTTTGTTTTACGTTTTAGGATTGGAAGGTTAACAATAAATTACTCCAAATGTTTATATGAACTTGGTGTGGTGAAACTATAGCGTAGCCATTGCAAACGTGCTAATTTGTTGAAGCAATGGGGGCAATGGAGAGAGTTATACTGTTAAAAACTAGCCAAATTGACCCATGTTCAAGTAAGTTAGTTAAATGGATACTTGTAAAGTAGCTAATGAACTATAATATACTTGTTTCTTTTCTTGTTTTCATTTTTGAATGAAGCTCTTATGTTTACTAAAGATAAATTATATCAACGTTTCAGAAGTTGTTGCCTATTTTGATAGTTGTAGGTCTTTTATATTGTAATAGTTAGTTGGAATGTCTTATATTTAATTACAGATTTAGACCTATGATTAATAAATATAAAACTCTTAACGGATCGTGTATGTTTTATGTAGGTTGGCACAATCAAGCTTGAGATGAACGGGGTAGTTGACAACAAGGGACTGATATTTGATGTTTATAATCCAGGCAAGGTAATGGACGAGGCTTTTACTAGGTAGTTGACAACAACCGGACATGTCGAGTCGGGTGATTTGGTTTATCGGATCATACTATAAATGAAAACTTCTATTTCCATTTAGCTGATGCCTTGGACAGTTATAAAAGTAAAACATATACATCCAATATTTAGCACTATTATGACCATTATTAAAGCTTAAAACTCACATTTTATTAATAGGTATAATGAGTCCATCTCATATTTTGCACGTTATGGTGTATTATAGGATCTAGTATCAAATTTTTTATGTGTGTAATTAAAGGCTGTGTGGAAATATGCAAACATGCTTTAGTCGGTTTATAAATTTTCCAGGAGATGTGAAAATGTGATGTTTGTTTTTGTGGTTTATATATGTCACTTGGTACTAAACATGTAAATATGTCTTGTTAATCCGACCTGTTGTACTCAATCTGAAATCCTGTTTGTTTTGCGAAACTAGAACCTTTTAATGCTATCTGATCGTAACCCGAACTGACCCGTAGATCACTAAACTATATGCAAATCTTAACTTTTGTTCTTTGACAGAATAACATATTAGTTGGGATAATGTGATTCAACCCAAGTAGCAACGCATATTTCTAGTCACGAAAAAGCTCAAACACAGGGTTTAAGAAAATAGAATTACATCTATGAAGGGAGTTGCCACCTCCGTCGGGTTATCACGCACATAGGTAGGCCAAAGTAGCAGCACATATTTCTAATCATGAAAAATCTCAAATGGAGTGATTTAAGAAATTGAATTACATCTAGGAAGGGAGTTGCCACCTCTGCCGGGTTATCAAGCACAATGGTCTGGATCAAGCACTAGTCAGGTATATCTATAACTAGTTATTATTAATCTATTCTGGCCATTATTGCATTTTATCATAGATAATGGATATTGTAACTATGGCGTTTAGATTAGCGTACTATCTTTCCAAAATACGACAACTTCCTGCGACTATTTGTATTATCTAGCGTATTTAGTGAGCATAATGTAGACCTCATCACTGCAAGCGTTATTCCTCACTTCTTGAAATCTAGGAGTACCTCACTGGACCATATTCTTTGAACATGGATATGAGTCTTCGTTGAATCTTTATGGGCTTATCAGAGTTTTAATAAGCTCATAACCACTTCAAATAAATAACACCTGATAAGTTATTTAGGCTATTCTCATCAGTTTATGGGGGTGTTTGTTCAGGTTCAAACATGGGCTAATATATATTTTGACGAGATATATACGCGTATATAACTTTTTACTAGTTTCATACATATTCTAATGTTAGAAATTTTTATTATGCAGGGTTTACAATGAAGACGTGTTCCGGTGAGCTTTGTTCGTTTCCGTTAGTAATAAATCACCGCAGAGATTTATATTGAGTTCTACTTGTAACTTTGTGATTTTATAGACCATTGTTTACAAAGATGTTGGAGTATTGTTATTTTACTTTATTTAAGTGACAATGTAGAATTTATTCTATTGATGATTAATAAAAACGAGTTTATTTATTTTTTGCTTCGGTTGAAATATATTTGTAAAATTTTGAGATTTTGATTTGATGTCTAATTGAATGTAAAATAAAGCTGAATGACATTTAGAACGAAAGAAAAAGCATGCCAAATGTTCATTGGCAAGGCGGATAAAAAGGTGACAAATACGGTAGAAACCAAAAACAGACACCATGCCAAATACATTTGTCACGGTAGATAAAATCGTCTTATCTAAATTTGTCACGGTAATTAAATATGAACCAAATACGGATCCGACACGGAAAATGAACTGGTACCAAATGTGCATTTAGCACGGGATATAAAAGTGTGACAAATTCCTGTTTGGAACGGAAAGTTATCAGTGGTGCCAAATACCTTACTCGTGGCACCCCAAAGTTAAACCGTCCCAAGGAACGTGCCAGATACTATTTAGCACGCTTTCAACCCGACCCAAATGTATTTGGCACCCTCATATTTAGGACGGAGCCAAAAGCGTCCCAAAGCCGTGCCAAATAGCATTTTGGCACGGTTTTTTGTGTATTTGACACGGTTTGGCACGCTCCCAACTACCCCTTTTTCTTGTAGTATACCTTATAATAGAGGGGAATCAGGTTCCCCTAGGAACAGTGGTCCCCTCTCACAAACTAAATATATTAGTCCTCTCCTCACATTTCCCCTCTCACAATTTAATCCCTCTCCTCACATTTTTTAATCTCACACACACTCATCTCTCCCACCATTCTCTGCCAACATACGAATTATTCAGCCTGAATAACACACCATATCAACACGCAACCAATTCAACCAATAACACGAATCCACACGACCTGTTATTTCACCAACACATAAGACTAGAAGAACTACTAAAAACCTACAGTTTATAAAAAATGCCTTACAATTTTTATAACAAAACCTTACTTAAAAATTAAAATTCTTTTATACTCATACCTAACTCTTGATAGTTGTTAAGATAAAAAAAATTGGTACCTTTGTTTAGGTTAACATGAAAGATCGTCCTCAAAATCGAAAGATCGTACCCAAAATCAAAAGATCGTTAGATAAAAAAATTGGTACCTTTGTTTAGGTTAACATGAAAGATCGTCCCCAAAATCGAAAGATCGTACCCAAAATCAAAAGTTCGTCCCACATACCGTAGCCAAACAGCAGATCAACAAACATCAAAGATCTTTCTCGACACCGCCCCCAACAGATCGTTCCCAAAATCGAAAGATCGTCCCACATATCGTAGCCAAACAGAGCAGATCAACAAACATCAAAGATCTTTCTCGAAATCGCCCCCAATAAAGCATATCAAGAAACATCAAACACCATCCAAAAGCGAGCAGATGATCCAAAGATCATCCCAAAGACTTAATAATAGAAAGCATATGATCCAAAGAAGATGATCTAACGATCCTAAGATCATTACAAAAGTTAATAATAGAAAGCATATGATCATCAAGAAACATCCAGAGAGAGAGAGAGAGTATGGTGGGTGGGAGAGATGAGTGTGTGTGAGATTAAAAAATGTGAGGAGGGGGATTATTGTGAGAGGGGAAATGTGAGGAGAGGACTAAATTATTTAGTTTGTGAGAGGGGATCACCGTTCCTAGGGGAACATGATTCTCCTTTATTATAAGGTATACAATTAAATCTAATCTTAAACGACGTTATAAACCCCCACAAACTGTCGTTTTGTTCAATCCCGTTTGTTGTTTGAAAACCTCAAAACGCATGGCACATGATGTGAAAAAACTATTTAAATATTAACCCCTCACATTATAAGACATATTACAAAAATGACCTCAAACTTTTAATTATATACATATTTTTAGTGTAACAAATTTTATTTTTCAAATATGGAGTTTAAATCTATTGATTATTTTAGGAAAAAATCCCGCTTAAAAGATCGTCGAATTGCGAATCAAACGAGCCCAATATTACAATGCTTTCGACATACATATAATTTTATACAAAAATTTGAATCTGAATACACATTTTAAATATTTTTTTCCGGAAATACTCTTAGAACTTATTCGCTCTTTGAAAAGTTCGTCATTGATGCGGATAATCTTTCACATTATCAGTCCACTTCAAATATTAGTTTTGCACTTCCCATCGCGTAGCGCGGGTTACATATCTCGTATATATTAAATCCCGTTAGAAACGACGTCGTTTAAAGGTTTGCATGGTCGTTTTGTTTGTATGTTGATGTCGTTTTGGGATCTCACCAAAACAGAAGTGCCCCACTTTGTTAGTATAATTTATAATCCTTATTAAATATCGAAACCAACGGTGTCATTTAATGTGCTGGAATTCGTTTTATTATTTCCCCTGTGTCATTTTAGCTATTTACGACTTTTTAGTAATAAACTTTATTTATCAAATACGGATCGTATAACTATCAATTCACTCAAAAAATACTATTAAAAATATCGTCGAATTCCGAATCAAACGAAACCAATATTCAAATGTTTCAGACATACGTATGATTTTATAAAAAACATTTACACTTAATAAATAAAATAAAAAAATCTTACGGCAATAGTCCTTAAGATTATTTGTTACTTGCAAGATCGATCATTGACGCGATCTTTTCTAAAAAATAATAACTTATATTATGCGAAGTGTTACAAAATCAACTTTAGATTTTTAGCTATCTACACCTTTTTTATATAACAAATTTTATTTATCCAATATGGGTGTATATCTCTTAATTCTTTTGAAGAAAAATATACCCTTGAAAAGATCGTCTAATTACGAACCAAACGAATTGTGATGCTTCTCACATATGTATAATTTTATAAAAAAACGTTAAAAACACTTTTTTATATCAAAATTATCTATGAAGTTATTCATTTCTTCCCGGGGTAGTCGTTGATGCAAACAATCTTTCGTATTATCGGTTCGTTGCAGTCGTTGGTCCTGCACCCTTTATCGCGTATCTTTCGTCGTGAAGCGCGAGCTATATACCTCGTTAATTAAAATGACTTGAAGCCATAGCAATGTAAATTATGAAGTTTTATATTCAAATAAACAATAGGTCTGAATTAAAAAAAATAACATAAGTAAAAAGGTCATTATACGTAAACACAAATATGCCAATTATTAATATACATTATTAGTTGCAACGTCTTTATTTGTAAAATATTAATCAATGAAATAGAAGTAAATGGATAAATAGAATCACAAAAAAGTAGTTGTCAATAACAGGATCGTCTCAAAGTTTTCTAGTCGGAATATAAAAAAAGCCATCTTAAAGAAAAATATGCGAGTAATACAATTATTTTCGATACTAAAAATAAACTTGGAAATTTTCAAATATACTACGTAATTCATATTGCAAATAAAGCTACAAAATAGCTTAAAAATAATAAATATACATCATAATAAATTTTTATTTCCAACTAAAAATTTCAGAGTACATAACCATGTAAAGCTAACACAGTTGACTTATAAATCAAATGGTATCACACTATCACGTCATTTTGGTTTAATCGTCTTTCCCGATGGATATGACAAACCGAAATTTTAAACCTTTTTGGCGCATCTCCAAATAAACTTGCGTGCTCCATAGCCCATGTATAAAATCACTTATTTTATACATTCAAAATCTATGTATAACATCACTTGCGGCTAAGAAAAGATCTAGCCCCAACATATCGCTGCAAATAGATTCGGTCTCCAAAACCTCGCAAACTCATAAACAAACCTCGAAAGATTGAAACCATGAACACCAAAAATAATGATTCACAAAATAAACACAAACAAACAAGCATCAGTCAGATTCAAAGAACATAACTTATTATATTAATTTTTTATAACATAACCAAACATACAAAAGAAAACAAAAAAACAATTAAACATGTTGCGGATTCTATGATTTTTTCGAAGATGGCATGGGTTTTGCAACGTGAGATAGTATGTATTTTATAGATGGTGGGTTGTTTAGTGTGTGTGTGATAGTTGATTTTATATCCCTTAGTTGTTACCATTAAGTCTGTTACAACTTTTAAGTTTTTATATGGGTTTATTACTATTAGGCTGTTACAAGATTTTAAATGGGCTCTATGACTGTTACACAATTTAAAGCTCTTAATGTTTAATTTTTTTGTAACTTTTAAGTTATAATTGATCTCATTTTCAAACTGATAACAACATTGAAGTTTGAGACAAATTGTTTGTGTATTTCTAATTAAAGAAATGTTTTAGGCTTAAAAATTTAAAAATTTTAAATATAATAAAAATCTTAAATCTTTTATAAAGTAGTAAGATTATTCATATAGTGTTGTTAGTTGAATTTATAATATTTATAAAAATAAAAAGTATTTTCCCTGTAATATATAATATAAATATAGATATAGATATAGATATATATAGAGATATACAAATTTCATTGGTATATTGCTTTCGAAAAAAGATATTAGAGATTTTTTTTCATTTAACGGTAATGATGAGGAGTAAAAAGATACGTATAAAACATGTCATTGTTTCATGAACGCTATGTACTAGGTACAGTGCTCGTAATACTACCTAATTGGCTAATAGTCGAATGAGGTATTGACACTTATTGTCTATTGTAACGATTATTGGGACAAGACTCAATTGTCGTCGTAGGCTAAACGTATTTTTCAGGTTTATAATTGTTGACACATGACCTGAGAAGTTGATTTGTGATGTAATGGCTCTAGAGGTGGTAAAATGGGCGGGCACGGACGACGGGCTAAACAGGCAACGGGCTAAACGGTTGGCGGGCTAAACGGGCGCGGGCTAAACGGGCACGGGCAAAACGGGCGGGCTACACAGGCGCAAGCTAAAAAAGGAAAAAAAAAAAACATATAAAAACCTACAAATAAAAAATAAAATACTTGTTTGAAAGCCGGGATAAAAAATTTAATAAAAAATATTCGTCGAGTATACTAATTTGTATTTTACAAGTGTGCCCGTTACGCCCATTTAGTTTCTTACATATGCGCCCGTTTAACCCATTCATTATAAAGAATGGGCAAAAGTGCCCCATCTTTTTTTGAAAATGGGCAAAAAGTACCCATATGTATTAAAATGGGCATGATTTGCCACCTCTAAATGGCTCGTTAGCTTCGTCGAGCTTGAGTTGAGTCTAATTTGAGTGTTTGCAGTTTTAGATATTTGTATTAAACATCCAATACGTTATCATTTTCGGTCAAACATAAAGCATGTTTGACAATAATAAAAAAATAAATGTTGTTGAAGCATACACTTGAGTTTTTTTTAATATCTTATTTTTTTATATGGCTTCTAAAATATACCGATTAAACAAGATATAAAGACTAATTTTCCTTTTTGTTTGTCCATGTTGTTATTTTTCGGTTTTCTCCTTGAATCCGTTTTGTTAAAAATATTAGCTTTTCAAAAGAAAAAAAATAATAATACTAATAATATTATAAAAATAAGTCTATGATAAACACCAATTACTTGAGCTAGAAAAAAGTACATGTTTGATGTTTGTACTTTGTAATACGCATGACCTTTAAACAGTACAGTATATGTGGCTATACAGCTATAGAATGAAGTGAAAGAAAGTACACGTATAAACAGTGACAATGTCAGACCAAGTGGGCGACACTTGTCAGAGGTAACACAATATATACCATAAGCTCATTTCCATACAAAGATAAAAAAAAGACGAAAATAGTCAAAATTACATTTTAAAAGTTAAATTATGGTCAAGTTTTTTTATTGGGACAAATTTGGTCATACACTAGTGCACAACCCCATCCAATTACCGTCACGTGTCCCTCCAACTTCAGATTTTAACAAGGGACTGGACCCACATATGTTCTCATTTACTAAGACAATATTTGTCTTATTATGTTATCAAATGCACAACTGACGGCGTTTAACTTGCAAATGCTCAACCGTATCAGTACTTTTTTTTCTCGATATCCGTTCTGAGATTTTCAAATTTAACCCTTCCAAATTAATAAACGTTGCACATTATACCCAAATACAACTTATTTCGTTGTTACGATTTCATAGTATTTCAGTTACTATTTTCCAGATAACCTTAATCATGGCCGTTTAGATAATCTAATGACTCTTTAAACCTTCATTTGTTCATCGTGGTTTTCTGTTTCTAGATTTGTGTATAACTATGGCCGGTTTTGTACAGGTACGTTCTTCAATCATAAAAATTATCTTTAATTGAATATCCCATTTTGTTTATACAAAGTTTTTTGATGGTAATGTTGGCATCGTAAATATGTTTTTGATATCCCATCTTGTTTATACATTAGGTTTTTAATAATTATGTTTAATTGAATATCCCATTTTGTTTATACAATAGGTTTATGATGCGAAGGTTGGGATCAGAAGTAGTTTAGATTATTTGACAACTATAAAATCAAAATTGTCTATGATGGTCTCGCGGCAAAATCTGTTCAGGAAAACAGTATTTGGGCCTTGGTTGGATATATGAACAGTGGAACATGATAATCATTTGATTAACTATCTTCTACAACATCAAAGATACATTGAGAACCCACCTCCTGATAAGTCTTTTTACTTTGATTTTGAGCAACATACCTTGGAGTTTAGCCAAAAGGACTTTTGTTTGCTTACCGGTTTACGTTTTGGTAACTGTTCCTTAAAACAGTCTAGTAAACGTGAATCGGAATTCAAGAAACGTGTCTTTCCGGGCATCTGTAGAGTAAAGGGTGACGAAATTAAGAAGCTTATTTTGGATGATTATGCTTTTAGTAATTTGACCGATAATGATGTCGTACGGGTCTGTCTACTGTTTGCATTAAATTGGGTGTTCATGGGTCTTCAACTACGGGGAGTTGTTTCAGAAGAGTTGTTTAATCTAGTCGAGAATATTGATTCTTGGAACAATTTCCCTTGGGGTGAGTATATGTGGGACGAGTTTCAGAACCGGGTATACAATAATGACAGAAAGTACCGCAAGGATCATTTGGACAAGAAAGCTGCGCTTGTCCCAACTTATCTCCCCACATATACATTGCAAGGTTTGTATTTCCATTAAAGGTGTGTAATTTTCTGTTTATTTTCGTACATAAATCCTATTAGCAAGTTTCCTGCATACAATGTTTATGTTTCCCATTTAATCCAGGTTTGGCTACTGGAAAAGTTTCCGGTTTCAAGATGTTGGTGGTCTAAGAAGCTTGATGTACTACCACGTTGTGTTGCATGGAGTGATGCGAAGCCATTTTCAAAATCCGATTATCCAAGTTTATTTGATTAGAAATCCCATTTATAACATTGAGCCGACAAATGTTGAGAAAATACAACCCTGGTGGATTGCTAGTTTGGAATATTTTAAACCAGGTTCACGGTTGTCGTTGTCTACAGAAAAGTCGAACAAAAGAACCCGTTATAAGCGCAAGTCTCTAAAGTCACCAAAAAAGGCCACCGCAGAAATCACTCCTATGGAAGTAGATGTTGATTGCATTCAGCATGGATCTACATCATCCGGTGTTGTAGATATTTCCAAGGAGGTTGTTGATTTGAAGTGTGAATTCAATGATCGTATACGTAACCTTGAGCTTATATGTAGCAGCCCCTTTACAAACCACGTAGACAAAGTTGATGTTCTTCAAAAGATTAGTCAAATCAAAGCAGACTTTAATATACGTTTAGCAGAACTAGATGATCTCGTGAAGAACCCTTTATCTGGTTACCATCATAAGGTATAGTTAAATTAACAAATGTTTGTATAAAATACAAAAAAGTAAAATACATTATAAGTTTATGTTTTTTATTGACTTTTTATCCGGAAAACGATGACTTAGGCGGTTCAACATTGGGAAGTTACACCACTGCTTTCGATGGTGTTGACTTAAATGTGGAAGATCTAAATGGCAACCACTCAATGAATGAGAATCATAATGTTGCTGAGAATAAGCATGCTTTGCTTGATAATGAAAAGGTAACCTATCTATTTTCAAAAGTCTCTTTGAGGAATGTCTGGTATATAATGTGTTCTGTCAACCCTGCAGGCATCCAACCCTTTTAAAGCTATGGTGATGATGGAAGAACATCCTGTTTCAGTTAATGAGAATAAGTGTTCAAACACATCTGATCAAAATGAGGGTAAAGAGGCGTGTAATGATATGGAAGTTGATACACTTAAAACAACTGAAGTTGAAGATTTTAGCTCTTCAAAATCTAATGCATCAACGATTAATGACCCAAATCATGAATCGCTTCATAATGAAAAGGTAACATGTTTGTTTTCATATATCTCTTTGGGTTATAAAAAGGTAACATATCTGTTTTCAAAATATTTTTGTCAACCCTGTAGGCATCCAGCCCATTTAATGGTAAGGTGATGATGGAAGAACATCCTGTTTCCGTTAATGAGAATAAGTGTTCAAACACATCTGATCACAACGAGGGTAAAGAGGCATGTAAGGATATGGAAGTTGATACACTTAAAACAACCGAAGTTGAAGATTTTAGCTCTTCAAAATCTAATGCATCAACGATTAATGACCCAAATCATGAATCGCTTCATAATGAAAAGGTAATATATCTGTTTTTAGATATCTCTTTGGGTTATGAAAAGGTAACATATCTGTTTTCTAATTTTTTTTTGTCAACCATATAGGCCTCCAACACAATTGACTCGTATATGGACACTGATTCGATTGTTCCACCTAACACATAAGAAGTTATTTTAAGTTGTTAAATTCTGAATGAGTCTCCCTTTAAGAAAGAACATACTGAGTCGCTTCTTAATGACAATGTATAGTATCTCACTTCCCCCTGCTTGTCATACTATTCTATTTAAACTTCCCCCTTGTTATTCTTATATAATTCTTGGTTTTTATTGCTAAATTCTCAGTGTTTTTCCAAGGATGAATTAAATCAAACGAAAGAAGAAGTCGATATTTTAAGCTGTTCAATTTTGAATGAGTCTCCCCTTAAGAAAAAACATACCGAGTCGCTTCCTAATCACAATGTATAGGATCTCACTTTCCCTCTGCTAGTCATACTATTTTATTTCAACTTCCCCCTTGTTATAATACTTTATACTGCTAAATTCTCAGCGTTTCTCCAAGGATGAATTAAATCAAACGAAAGACGGAAAAGTGTTTTTTTCTAATGACTATTCTTGTATCCAAGATGATCTTTAGTTTTCGAAAACACTCAGGTAATAACTTGATCTTCATACATCTTGTTTGATTTAAGTATTCTGATCCCTTCGAGAATTTATACAGACATGAGAAATGAGTTGTGGATATGTTGCATCCCAGACTTGCATTTTGTTGGACGACACAAAAGGATTCTATCCTACAGAGAAACTCGACGAACTAGACTTTGGGGTTGCCGATGTTTTACTGGACATAAACTGTGCATCAAAGCTTTCTAATAACCAATTTCTTTCTGATGAAAATTTGGCGGATAATGCTGATCAAATTGAAGATGGGTCAAGTACGATGGATCAGTCAGTTAATAACGCAAATGATAGTGTCCCGGATGTGGCTTTACTTAATGTTGATGAACAACCAGCCCTTAAAAGTCAACGTGAGACTAAACTTAGTAAGTTTCCAAAAGACCCTTTCATCACCCCCCTGAGTCTTCACAACCTAAGCCTAAGGTTCGTGCAAGGACCAAGAAACTTAAAAAGTTTACAATACCATTGATTGGTCCTGATAATCATGAGGTTCCCGAATGGTCCGAGGTATGTATTTGTACATTTGAATTTTTTAATGAAATATATTAGAAAGTATTTTTTTATATATACTTTGTTTATGAAGGATTTATGGCGCATAGCAAATGCACCAAGAAGCCGAACCCTTGTTCCTAAATATATTATGGACTTGATTATAAGCCACAAGGATAAGGAATTCTATTTCCCATGGGGTCCTGATTCAATAACTGTTAAAGCTGCATTTTGGGGACGATTATTGGGTATCAGTCGTGGACGAGATGGTTGGCTTTCGGATACTTTAAGTAGAACTATATAAACGGTTATTCGATATTATAGTTATTTTTCATATAGACGAATTTGGTCATTTATAAATTTATTTTTCAAATGACAGCACCTGGAACTATGGATTTTATATTTGTGTCACTATAGACTGCCTGATGCCGATTACATACTTCATGGCCCATTCTTTCATACCTCACTTTTTACTAAGGAGACTCGTTCCCATTTTGCTTCTGGTGTTACATATGGTGTCCCATGGTCCGATGTCGGTGTTGAAAAGGTTATATCTTATTTAATGTTTTATGTCTAGGTTCAAATATGGCTTCTACTTACAGTTTATTTGATATTATAGGTTTACTTTCCAATCAATGAAGAAGATATCCATTGGGTCCTTGCTCAACTACATTTACGTTCTGGTGTCATAACCATTTACGACAGCATGCTTCCTAATCACTTGCTAGAAACTCAAGTTGAATATCGAAAATGGTGGCTGGCCTTGGCTGAAACATATCAATATGTCATTCCAAAGTATCTTGAGGACAATGATGTAATGAGTAAGAAAGGGATTGATCCTAAAAATTACACAATCACCTTCCGTTACGCTGCTAATGTCCCTAAGCAAGCTGGCCCTTTAGGCGATTGTGGAATTTGGGTAATGAGAAATTTGTTTATGCTGACAAAAAATATGCAATTGGAGGTGACTAATCCATTGCTAGCAGGATTAGCCTATAGGGAGCGTTTTGCAGACTTCTTTTGGACATACAAGATTCCCACTAAGTGTGCAAACAACAGTGCCGACAATTGATCGTCTTGATTACTTATGTAACTTTTCTATTATCAGATATTATTCCTAAAAATGTTGGTCAGTCTTTTGGACAACTTGATTGTTGAACTTTTGTTTATATTTATGTTAAATGCCATTTTCAAATGGGCAATATATTTTATCTATTGTGCATTATATTTATATCCATAAAAAATATAGAAAAAGCTAAATTTGCTTAACCAATAAGATGAAAACCAGCTTATAACAATCAAAAATTAATATAAGCTGAAATTAAAACACCCATTGTAAACAAGCCCTAGGGAAACTTTATCAGTAAAGACCCTAGGGCATGATGGTAAGGTGTGTGTGTTGTGGTGTGTGTGGCGCAGGTTCGAGTCCTAGCTACGTCTAATTTTTTTAAAACTTTTTTATTTTAATTTTCTTTTACACTACTGGTAATCCCAATACCAATAAAAAAAATTTAAACCTAAGATTAACAAGATTAAAAGCTAAATTTCCTTAACTAATAAGTTGAAAACAAGCTTATAACAATCGAAAATTAATATAAACTGAAAACAAAACACCCCTTGTATACAAGCCTTAGGGAAACTTTATCAGTAAAGACCCTAGGGCATGATGGTAAGGTGTGTGTGTTGTGGTGTGTGTGGCGCAGGTTCGAGTCCTGGCTACGTCCAATTTTTTTAAAACTTTTTTTATTTTATTTTTCTTTTACACTACTGGTAATCCCAATACCAATAAACAAAATTTAAACCTAAGATTAACAAGATTAAAAGCTAAATTTCCTTAACTAATAAGTTGAAAACAAGCTTATAACAATCGAAAATTAATATAAGCTGAAAACAAAACACCCCTTGTATACAAGCCCTAGGGAAACTTTATCAGTAAAGACCCTAGGGCATGACGGTAAGGAGTGTGTGTTGTGGTGTGTGTGGCGCAGGTTCGAGTCCTGGCCATGTCCAATTTTTTAAAAACTTTTTTATTTGATTTTTCTTTTACATTACTTGTAAACTGGTAATCCCAATACTAATAAACAAAATTTAAACCTAATACTAATAAACAAAATTTAAACCTAAGATTAACAAGATTAAAAGTTGATCATTTGTGAAAATTGTGCTACGGTTGAGCACTATTGCATTTGCTAAATAAGATTGAGAACAATACAGACATTAAACAAAACAAACAAACGAAATGAAATACAATACATCATTGATATCACTAACAGACATAACATAGCATGGAGAGTTATATAATTTCACTTGGTGGACTGTTAAGAAGAAATAACGATTCATTTTAGGGGCCGACCATGAAAGAACCGGGTACTCCTTGAATAGCTAGGTTGTTTACCCATTGACCGGTTGGTCTGTGCCATGTTTCTAGGATGTGAGGAAAACCAACAGGGTTTACACTAGTCACAAATATCGGCTCATTGTTATTTGTAAACCCCAACAACTTTGGCACTAGCTCGATATCCCTTTCGTGAAAGTAATTCACTCCAACCATTGAAAGCAAGCCATCCACCACATCTAATTGCCAACCACAAGTAACTCGTCCTCTTAGAAAAACAACTGTCCCTGAAATTATGAGACGATTGTTTAGTTTTAAAAGTGTGTATGGAGGTGGAACGGCTCTTGTTATCTCCTCAGGGATATCTTCCAGTATAAACTGGTGAGTATCCAGTCCAAAGGACAAAATCATAAATCTTCTGTGCTCTTGATCACGGTTACAAATATACTTTTCAGAACACACCCAATAAATTCTTCCGGCCACCACCGCCTGGCTGCCCCTTTTCATTCGTAGAGATCCCCAGGGCGAATCATCGGGTAACAAATCAATCCATACACGTGAGGACATTGTAAATACAGAGACTGAGCATGCACCTTCAACTACTAGATTAGTTATCTTCACTATGGTAGGTTCCTGTGTTGCCTCAGAAACACCAAACCCAAATACCTTTTTGGAAAAAGGAGCCTCTAGATATGGTGCCAAGATGGTCACATTTTTGTCTAATGTTGGGTTCCAAAGAACAAATGCGATTTCGCCGGCAACAACAAAACACCATATACCTTCAGAAGTGCAGAGTGCATCCAGTGAAGCAGAATTTAATCCAGAATTCTCAACTAGTCTGAATTCTATGTCCCTATTCACCTTATACATGATACCATTGCCCAGAACGTCTTCCTTGTATTGAAAAATAAAGCCACAATTAGCAACCTCATGAGACCCGTATTCACGAATGAAATCTTCTGCGTCAATGATAGCTTTCAGTGACTTGCATATCTGACGACATCTGCATACGTCTCTTACAGGTAGTCTAAGCATGATTTCTCTTTGTATTTCTATTGGAATGTAATCTGACATTTTTTAAGGAGGTTTGTGACAAAATAAACAAACAATTGGTATGTTGTATCTGATGACGAAGTTTTTTTCAACATACTTATAAGCTAGTAAATGCAGAAAAAACCTTAAAGAACATAGTACAATTTCATTAGTTAACTTTGTATCTTGACAAGACAAGTCAAAATAAATACAAGTTGATCACTTGAGCACCGTCAGTTGCTCAATTAACCAATTCCAAAGAAAAAAATAAGAATCCTAAATTAACATTCAGGAAAAGATTATTTCGCCTGCCTGTTCTTTTACAAACAAGTATACATGAACTAATAAATCTGAAAATGATTACTTCCGGTTTCCTCTTTTGGTAAAAACGTTCGCCCTGTTTTGATAAATATTTCCCCCTGTTTTGATAAATAATTCCCCCTGTTTTGAGAAAAAAATTAACTAATAGTTGATAACGTGAGCACCGTTGGTTTATCACTTGCCTAAGTCTACGGTTGTTGAATTAATTTATGACCATTAACTAATGTTGTTACATTATCACTCAGAAAACCTTAAAGAACAGTGCCTACACTTAACACCCTTTCTGAATAATCTATATCTAGTTTCTTGTTGCACATATTTATGACCATTAACTTCAGTGAAACTACCCTAAAGAATAGGGTTAAAAGTCCTAGAAGCCATTTGACTTTCCTTGTATTCAAGTCAAGTGTTCCATTACAAATTTTCTTTCAAAATGAAACAAGGATTCAGAATAGTGAAAAGGAAACATACATTAAGTCATACATTATACGGTTACATAATAAATACCCATATTGTCTGGTAACGGGTTAAGTTTGAAAAAGGTTACATAATATTATACCGTTACATAATAAATACCCAGTGACGGGTTAAGTTTGCAAAAGATTACATACGACAAATATACTAGTTGTCGCGTTTACCTTTACCCTTAGAAGGCTTAACACGCTTTGGCTTGGATGTTGCATTAGAAATAAGATCATCTGGGAGGTTCTTTTTACCCTTTGAAGCCTGTTTTGACTCGTCATCACTATAACTTAGGAAAGGGATTTTATATATGGGTTCCCACTGTTTCTCACTTTTCGTGCCGTCATCAGAACTGGTATCATCAACATTTCTTAGTTTGAGTTTTTTTGGCTTCAAAAAGAAGAACTCTGGTTCATCTTTCTCTTCCTCTTCATCAAACCAATTGACGAGGTAATTAAATGGACCTTTACTAGACACGTTTTCCATTTCAACCACAGAATTTGATGAACTCGATGAAAAGCTATCATCTGAATCCCATGTTAAGTAGTTTGATCCCTGAGAACTATTTTGATTATCTGAATTTGGCAACAAAATACGAAGTTAAGTACCAACAACATAAGTGTTCCTTTTAATTGGTATTCCTTAATTTTAAAAAAGAATCCCCTAAAATATACCAAGAACATAAGTGTTCCTTAATCTACCAAAAATATACCGCATCTTTAATATACCAACAACATAATCTACCCTAAAATATACCAACAACATAAGTGTTCCTTAATCTACCATAAATATACCGAATCCTTAATAATCAATATACGACAAAAACATATCATATGTGTATCTCATATCTAATTATAATATTTTGTATAACAAATTAGAATTGGAGTATTATACGGGGGATTAAATTAAATTGTCTAAATTTAGTATAAAAATTTATTAAAGATGTAACTTACCGTTATGATTTACCATTGTTCCTGATCTTGGGGATCTGATTGATTTGGGTATGGGATTGGTCGTAATTTATGTTTTGATCGGTTTTTATGTATTATAATCATTAACCGCTTGTAAACAAACTTATCTAAAATGTGCAAAAATTACCCTTAAACTTTAATTAATTTTATTGTACATATATAAATTGATCTTTTTCCCTAAATTAAAACATTGTTATCTAAATAACAACTTTTTTTATGTAAATAACAACTTAAGGTGACTAGTTAAAAAAAATATTACTTTAGAATTAATATGTGAAACTACCCCTCTCTAAACGACTTGATGTAAACACACTAATCTAGTATAAATCTTTGTAAAAGTCTAGCCCATCTGTTTCCACCTGTTGTAGTTACTATTCCCCCTGAATTCACAATTACTAACCCCGGTGAAAGTCGAGCATCTACCCCCTATTAGTTGAGTACTTGTAAAATGTCCTTTGGTTGTTGAATATCATAAAGACCATTAATAGTTACATGAACTTTGCTATTATATAATCAAGAAAAATGAGTTTCCTTTTTAGTTACTTGTTACAAAAAAAATAAAAAAATGACTTCTTCCAGGAAAGAAATTAGTGTGTTTTTTGATTACGAAGGCTTAATTTTTGGTGTTAGCCTTAAGAAAAGCACAAATTACGAAGAACTTGTCTCTTATGCGAAGAAAATTTTTCGATATTAACCTGCATTCTGATATCACGTTTACTTATGAACAAGGTTCAAGATTGGTGCGCATACACGATGATGATGATGTCAATTTCTTCATCAATAATGTAGGTCACAAGAAAGGTAACCCGCATACAATATTTATATAATAAATAGACATTACTTCTAGTCCTGTTAAGAAGAGTGATTTGGATCCTCTTAAACATGATATAGATGATAATAATAATTCACCTTTACCGAAACAAGAAACTTTAGACAAGTATGAAATAATAGATTGGGAACAAAATACATTAACAAATGTAGGTAGTCCACCAGAAGATATAGATCAGTACATGATTGAAGAAGGTCACTCAGGTGAATCAAGTAAAGAATTATTTGATCGAACTGTGTCACAGGGTGATAGATTTGATAGTAAAGAATTATTAATGCGTAAACTTGGTGAAAAAGCTCTTTTAGAAGGATACCAGTTTAAGCCTAGGAAATCAGATCCCTTTAGATATGATGTAATATGTGTGCACGAGGGTTGTGGTTGGAAAATAATTTCAAATAAGCTGACATCTTCCAATGAATGGATTGTTAAAAAAGTAAATGACCATCACACTTGTCCAAAGAACCAAATTGGTATGAATCATCGTAATGCTACCACAAAATTGGTGGGTCATTTATTACAAGATAAGTTAAAAGAAAATACCACTCGTATATACAAGGGTAAGGACATTCAAGATGATATAAACAGTCAGTACAACATCGACATTACCTACAAAAAAGCATGTAGATCCAAGAATGTGGCTTTGGAAGCTATAGCCGGTTGCCCTGTTGCCTCTTTTGCACAGTTACCGTATTACTGTCATAACTTAATGTTGACAAATGACGGTACTGTAACACATATCGAGACTGATGACGAAAAAAGATTTAAGCAAGTGTTTATAGCTTTTGGTGTTTCGGTAAGCATTTTTATTTGTATCTAATTTTTATCAGTATAAATAAACTTTCAGTATAGCTAAACTTTTTTAATTAATATAGATTCGGAGCTTTAAGGACCATATGAGGCCGTTGTTGATAATAGATGGAGCTCATCTTAAAGGGCCATTCCAGGGAACTAATTTGTAACACCCCATTTTGATAATGGAAATGTCACACGTAATTATGGCGTGTCATCAAAGCAAACAAGGAAAAATGTCTAAACATTACATGACCATAAAAGGAAAATACCGGAATCAAACATCGGTAGTCCAAAGGTAAAGCTCATCACACACAAACATATTATAGTAAAGGAAAAGGACTAAACAGTGTCCATAGCAAATGTATCAGAAGAAAGATAATGCATAAAGTAAAGAAAGGCTAGAAAGCTTCCAGTCCATATGCACGTACGCTTAAAGTCTACGAACGTCCCTGAGTACCTGCCATTTTGGGAACATAGAAAAGGAAAACGGCTGAGCAATACGCTCAGTGCATGGATGTACAATAAAGAATGAATAGGATAAGCATATAACATATAACAGCGGAAGAAACTAAGTCCCGAGTAATCTGGTTAAGTCTTGATAAAACTGGTTTTATAGTTTGAAAAGCCTTATGTTTTATCTTGTAAAAACTGTTTATCATATTTTGCCATTAGCCAATATAGGTCATGAAAATCCACCGTGCATGAATACTTGGAGGGGTGACCTCATCATGCAATTTAGAGGGGCTGCCTCTAATTTAATATACTGGTTTTTGGGTAGGAGGGATCAGCTCCTTGTGAAGGATGCAAGGCACACACCACATTCACCATGAAATCCTGACTGAAAACATGTAACTAGGATGCACCCATACGCCCCACATGATAAATATAATATAAATAGCCAAAAGCTGAAGGGACGTCACGAGCAACCACTCCGCCGTGGTGACGTCATAACATCAGTGCCTCTAATGTTATGGTTATGGTACCTCCATAACTAGGTGAAACTGGTCATGCATGTATATGGCTATAGGTATTCTTAATTAAACATAAGCAAATCAAACACATAACTTATACTACGGGAAAACATTTGGCTGCATACGGGGAATCCTAATAAGGAAAGAATGTCCATACTGAAAGGACGGGAATCCGTACCTTATGTCCAGTGAACGAAGAAGATGAACTGAGAGGAATCCTACTTCCGTATCACTAATGCTACATAAATACATACATGAATGAGTATCTGCTTACTAATACGTAACTGATTGTATCTCATGTCTTAGCTTATTTTATATGTTCTTATCAGATTTTACTGTTTTAAGCCTTAAAGTGTGTTTATCTTATATTCTGCTTACTCTGATTAAGTGTTTCTGGTATCTCATGTATTATTATACATACTGTGTAATAATAAGTAACTTTTCAAAAATAGCAGGTTTCCTAAAATAGAAAGTTTCCAAAAATAGAAAGTTTCCAAAAATAGAAAGTTTCCAAAAATAGAAAGTTTCCAAAAATAGAATTACTGCTTAAAATAGATAAGTTTCTAAAAATAGAAAGTTTCCATAAATAGATTAGCTGTCTTATTTAAATAAGTTTCCATAAATAGATTAGCTGCCTGAAATAAATAAGTTTCCATAAATAGATTAGCTGCCTAAAATAAATAAGTTTATAAAAATAGAAAGTTTCCATAAATAGATTAGCTGCCTTATTTAAATAAGTTTCTAAAAATAGAAAGTTTCCATAATTAGATATAAGCTGGTTAAATAAGCTAAGTATATGAACCTAAGTGTTTTCATGATTATTTTCTAAGTCATATGATATAATGCATAGTTTATTAATTATTTCATGTAATTAAAATAAACTATAGGTTAAAATATTTAATTAAAGTATATCATGTTTTTAATTAAATAAAGTTAAATACTTAGGTTAAAACATGTATTATTATTTATTAATAATATAACCTAGGTCATGTTAATTAATTAATTATAACCATGGTTTTTAAATAATTAATTAATTATAAGTCTAAAAATATAAAATACTTAGGTTAATAATTTCATGATTTTAATAATTATTATAACCTAAGTCATGTTATTAAATTAATCATGTCATGTTTATTAATTTAATTTTAACATAAAATTATATAAGAAAATAATCTTAACATACATCGTGAACCGGATCTTGACTAAGAACCATGAACCGGACATGAAATCGACACCATACCCCGAACCACTTCGGGGTTCCCCTTGTCTTGTTGCTGCCGTGGGACCCACACCAACCAACCGGGACCATATGGTCTCGGTGGTGGTCGAGTAGCCAAACCGAGACCCCCTCGGGTTCGGTTTAGGCGCCGACAAAAAACAAACACCCCTAAAACACCCTTTTTGATTTATTACAAAACCAATTTCATGTTACATCTATGTTTTAATTAGGTTTTTGAAAAAAAACATCATGTTCTTAATTATTTAAAAGATCAAATCAAAAGAAAAGGGTTAAAAGAATTACCGAATGCGTGGATCTAAACAAAGATGAACAAACACGAACACTAGCACCAAAACCAAGATCAAAGATCAAATAAACACCCCTTTGGTGTGTTTATGGGTGGCGGCCAAAAGAAAAGAAAAGGAGAAGGAAGAACTTTTTTAGGTTTTGTAAAAATCTTCTGTAAAAGTGAAAATGAGTAGTGATCTTTTCCTTTTACCCTTCTTAGTAAATTTTGAGATGGGCTTGGCCCATCTCTCCCTTGTTTCCGCGGGTAGGGGCCCCACATGGGGTACCCGTACCGTTTTCCGTGTCTCGTTGTTTATTTAATCGTCCGTGATTATTTGTGTTCGCGTTTAATGTGTTCTCGTTAAGTAATTATCGTGACCTAATATATTTATTTACGCTCGTAATAAATATATATACGTAATTAATAATAGTTCGTGATTTAATTACGTTCATGATTTCATGATCGCATGTTCGTGATTAATTATTGTCAAATAATTATTGCGTGCTCGTGCGTAGTAAATACTTATCGTGTTCTAACACGTACGTAATACGTAAAATCCTAACACGTAATCGTAATCATGCTATAATAGGAAAGTTTTAATCTTGTACGTACGATCTTAAGGGTACTATTCATGGTAAAAGCATGCTGGTTTTACAACTCTTCCCCCCCTAAAAAGAATAATTCGTCTCCGAATTATAGATAAAGTAAACTGGAAAAGAAGAACATACCCGAATTCAAAATATGAAATGAGGGTAAGAAGCCCGGATAGACTCCTCTGTTTCCTAAGTGGCTTCCCGCTCGGTATGATCCCTCCATAGGATTTTGACGAATGGAATCGTCTTCCTTCTCATGACTCGTTCTTGTCTGTCAAGAACTCGTTCGGGTTCTTCTATAAAAGTGAGATCTTCACGTATCTGTTCCAGTGGATACTTAACCATGTGAAGGGGATGATACTGGTACCCTCTGAGTAAGGACACATGAAACACATTGTGCACATGCGAAAGCTGCGGAGGTAACGCCAATCGGTAAGATACTTCACCGACTCGTTCAATGATATCAAACGATCCGATGAAACGAGGACTGAGCTTCCCTTTAATCCCGAAGCGTCTAACACCATGTGCCGGCTAAACCTTAAGGAAGACGTGATCTCCTACGTTAAAATGTATGTCCCTACGATGCTTATCAGCGTAACACTTTTCTGACATGACCGTGCTTCCTGAAGTTTCTGCTTAGCTACTGCGATCTTCTCATTGGTCATCTCTATGATTTCTGGTCCTTCAAGTGTTCGCTCACCAACCTGATCCCAGTAGATTGGGGAGCGACACTTTCTGCCATACAACATCTCGAAAGGAGCACACTTGATACTTGCGTGCCAACTGTTGTTGTATGCAAACTCCACCAAACAGATGTAATCGTCCCAATCACCCGTCCATTCCAACGCACATGACCTCAACATATCTTCCAATGTCTGAATGGTTCGCTCCGACTGTCCGTCCGTTTGAGGATGAAAAGCCGTGCTAAGCTTAAGTTGTGTACCCCAAGCTTTCTGCAGACTGTTCCAAAAGCGCGAAGTGAATCGAGGATCTCTGTCTGAGACGATACTGGATGGTGCACCATGGAGTCTCATGATCTCTCTTCTATACGTATCGGCGAGTTTACTTACCGGATCTTCCTTGCGGATCGGTAAGAAATGAACTGATTTGGTAAGTCGATCTACGATAACCCAAATTGCATCGTGCTTCCTCTTGGTAGGCGGAAGACCAGTAACAAAATCCATGGTGATTTTGTCCCACTTCCACTCTGGAATATCTAACGGTTGAAGGAGACCGCCAGATCGTTGATGCTCGATCTTAACCTACTGGCAGGTAAGACATTTGGAGACGTAAGTGGCCACATCCTGTTTCATACCACTCCACCAAAAATACTGCTTGATGTCATGGTACATCTTAGTCGAACCAGGATGTATAGTGAATGGGGAGCTATGAGCTTCAGCTAACAAGGCTTCCCGGAGTTCTTGGTTATCAGGAACACAAAGTCTCGTGCCCTGCCATACGATACCATCTGCATCTACTCTGAGTTCTGTCTGTTTCTCCAAATTCTGTACTATCGCCCAGATTTCTCCGTCATCCTTCTGAGCTTCCTTGATCTTAGAGAGTAACTCGGGTTCTACTCTAAGATTAGCCCAGTAACCGTGCTGTCCACGTAGCATGATCTCGATGTCAAGTCGCTCCAAGTCTCTTATGATTTCCTCTTCGATTTTAATGCCGTTGATCATTCCGGACTTCCTGCTAAGAGCATCTGCTACTACATTTGCCTTTCCGGGATGATACTGTAGATTAATGTCATAATCCTTCAATAGCTTTAACCATCTCCTCTGCCTCATGTTCAATTCACGTTGAGTGAAGATATACTTCAAGCTCTTGTGGTCCGTGAAAATGTCACATGATTCTCCATATAAGTAGTGCCTCCATATTTTCAATGCAAACACGACTGCAGCAAGTTCCAAGTCATGCGTGGGGTAATTTTCTTCATAAGGCTTAAGCTGTCGTGAAGCGTACGCGATCACTTGCCCATGTTGCATGAGAACACAACCAAGTCCCTTCCCCGATGCATCGCTGTAGATTTAAAATCCACCCGTACCAGATGGGAGAGTAAGAATAGGTGCAGATACTAGCTTCTGCTTCAGGTCTTCAAAGCTCTTCTCTCGATCTTCAGTCCAGACGAATTTCTCCCCTTTCCGCATCAGTTTGGTCAAAGGTAGTGCTAAGCGGGAAAAGTTCTCCACGAACCTACGGTAATATCCAACTAAGCCTAAGAAACTACGGACTTCCGTCGCTGACGTCGGCCTTGGCCACTTAGTAATGGCCTCAACCTTCGCTGGATCCATAGTGATTCCT
Source organism: Glebionis coronaria (assembly GCA_025667525.1). NCBI lineage: Eukaryota > Viridiplantae > Streptophyta > Magnoliopsida > Asterales > Asteraceae > Glebionis > Glebionis coronaria. The sequence continues at coordinate 219,341,399 of CM046877.1, forward strand.
TCTGCTGATACAATGTGGCCTAAGAATGCCACCTTGTCTAACCAGAACTCACACTTGGAGAATTTAGCATATAGCTGCTTCTGGAGAAGAATCTGTAGTACTGTACGAAGATGGTCTTCGTGTTCCTCCTTGGACTTTGAGAAAATCAGGATGTCATCGATGAAGACAATGACGTACTTGTCCAGAAATTCATGGAAGATTATGTTCATCAAGTCCATGAACACCGCTGGAGAATTTGTCAGGCCAAATGGCATAACTACAAACTCGTAGTGGCCATAGCGGGTACGAAAGGTAGTCTTAGCGATGTCCTGCTCCTTGACCCGTAGCTGATGATAGCCTGGCCTAAGATCAATCTTGGAGAAGTGTTTGGCCCCTTGGAGTTGGTCAAACAGATCGTCAATACGTGGCAGTGGATACCTATTCCGGGTAGTAATCTTGTTGAGCTCGCGATAGTCTATGCAAATACGCATACTGCCGTCCTTCTTCTTAACAAACAAGACCGGTGCGCCCCATGGAGATGCGCTCGGTCGAATGAAACCTCGTTCAAGAAGTTCTTGCATTTGATCCTTCAGCTCTATGGGAGCCATGCGATAAGGAGCCTTGGAGATCGGTTCAGCTCCTGGAATAAGCTCGATACTGAATTCCACTTCTCGTGCAGGTGGTATGCCCGGAAGTTCTGCTGGAAAAACATCTTGGAATTTCGACACTATAGGTTGATCCTGAATTGATGAGGATTCAGCATCCATGTCGTGAACCGTAGCTAGATAACCCTCACAGCCATGTGACAGTAGTGCACGCGCTTGCAGGGTAGATATGACTTGTACAGACCGTCCGGGTATGAACCCGTTATGAATGTACTCTGGTGCATTAACATCACCGAAGATAACTCGATATGAATGGCAGTCTATGGTAGCATGATGCTTGGATAGCCAATCCATGCCCAAAATCATGTCGAAGTCATTCATGTCCAGCGGAAGTGCGTCAACAGGTCGAACCTTATCGTCAAATTCTAGGGGAAGACTCTTGTATACATGGGTGATTAATACAGAGTCCCTCAAAGGCGTGGAAATAGTAAGCCTATTTTCTAGTGGCACGGGGAGCATCCTAATGTTCTTAGCAAAAGCAGTAGAAATAACCGAGTGAGTAGCACCCGTATCGTAAAGAACACATGCAGCTTGCCCATACATATACAAGATTCCAGTGATGGTACCTGTAGACTTGTTGGCCTGGTCTCGAGATGTCGTGTAGACACGCCCGGTAGTAGGAGGTGGCTTGGAATCAGCATGTCTCGATGTACCCTCCATCTCGCCCTTACGACAATCCTTCATGATATGGCCAGGAAGACCGCACTTGAAGCATGCGCCAGTGTTACGGCGACATGGCCCTGGGTGCCTACGGTGGCAAGTAGAGCAAAGAGGATGAGTAAATCCTCCAGCAGGTGCTCTGGCTGGCTGGGAACCTGATAAAACATTTTACATAAGACATGATAATTGGGTACAAAGGACAATGCGGATAATCGCAAGATTGAATACCAGTGATAGCTGGACGGCTAGGTTGTGAACCTCTCTAGTTCTGGTCCCTACCGTTTCCATGGTTCCTGGTAGAAGTTTTGCTAAACTGTCAGAATATGAGTTATAACATGAAATCATAATGAAATGTGTAAGTATTAGGACCTGCTGCTGTTGGAGTGTCCAGCGTTGTTACGGTAATTATCATTACCGCCACGCCTATCCGTAGCAGAACGGTCGTTAGTCTGACCGTTTCCCTTGGGCTGATAAGGCTGCTGCTGAGTAGCCGGCTGAGACCGGTCCCCAGTTTTCTACCTGGAAGATACATTTAAGAGATGAATAATTGACATATATGGAAAGAATACGGATTGATCACCGCTTGAATACGAATGTTTACCTCTTGTCGGGTCTCTCAGCTTCCCCTAACTCATCTCTCTCTTGCAGCATCTCCAACTTACGTGCTGCATCGGCCACTTGTGCTACAGTGTTGAACGTAGCACACACCAGATTGTTCGCGACCGATGTGCGAAGAGCCCACCTAAAGTGGTGTGCCTGCTCTTCTGGGGTACCTACTGCCGAACCAAGGAAACCAGCTAAGCGAAGAAAGCGCTGCATAAACTCGTTGCTATTCTCCCCAGCTCTCTGTCGGATCCCATGGTACTCTCTCTTGAGCTTGTCTTGCTCAGCCTTGGGAAAGAACTGCTCCATCACCCTGTCCTTGAACTGAGCCCAAGTCAAACCAACAACCCACTCGTCACCACCTTCAGACTGCATCAATGCTAACCACCAATTAAGCACATCGCCTTCGAACCGATAGCATGCCAACCTCGCCTTGTATGCGGGGTCACAACCCATAGCATTGAAAATCTTCTCGATGTGAGCCAACCAGCTTTCAGCATCACTGGGGCTATCTGTCTTCTCAAAAGCTCGAGGGCGGAGCTTGTTGAATCTCTCCAGACATACTGCTAATGTCACTGGAGGAGGAGGAGGAGGAGGTGCCTGATTATGCTGTTGATTGTTTGGCAGCTTGAACTTCAGCCCTGATGTCGTTCCTCAGTTGAGGAAGCAAAGCTTGCATAGCAGCTTTAATTGCAACATTGAGTTGTTCTTGTTCGCGTGTGAGAACCATCTGACAGTATAACATAAAACATATGATTAAACAGATCAAAACATAAAATATATATATACATGAAAAAAAATTTATACCAAAATTTCAAGAGAAAAATTTTATGCAAGAAAATTTGTGTATGAATGCATGATGCAGTTTTATGAAAACGTTTGTATGCTCGAGAGTGAACGCCTATGGTCAGTTCACCCAAAACAAAAGACATGGCGAGGGGACGCCTATAAGTCGGTCCCAAATTTAAAAGTTTCGATAAAACGCATGCGACTAGATAGAGCCAGTCCTGTACCAACCATTACTTAGTCATAAATCTGCGACAATGACATATATATATGTATGCGTAAAAATGATGAATGCATGAAAACAACTGTCAGTTCTAGGAAGACCATAGTGACTACCCACTAATCACAGGTCATATTTGAGAGCCTACAGGTCGAAGCCTTGGCTCTGATACCATAATTTTAACACCCCATTTTGATAATGGAAATGTCACACGTAATTATGGCGTGTCATCAAAGCATACAAGGAAAAATGTCTAAACATTACATGACCATAAAAAGGAAAATACCGGAATCAAACATCGGTAGTCCAAAGGTAAAGCTCATCACACACAAACATAGTATAGTAAAGGAAAAGGACTAAATAGTGTCCATAGCAAATGTATCAAAAGAAAGATAATGCATAAAGTAAAGAAAGGCTAGAAAGCTTCCAGTCCATATGCACGTACGCTTAAAGTCTACGAACGTCCCTGAGTATCTGCCGTTTTGGGAACATAGAAAAGGAAAACGGCTGAGCAATACGCTCAGTGCACAGATGTACAATAAAGCATGAATAGGATAAGCATATAACATATAACAGCGGAAGAAACTAAGTCCTGAGTAATCTGGTTAAGTCTTGATAAAACTGGTTTTATAGTTTGAAAAGCCTTATGTTTATCTTGTAAAAACTGTTTATCATATTTTACCATTAGCCAATATAGGTCATGAAAATCCACCGTGCATGAATACGTGGAGGGGTGACCTCATCATGCAAATTAGAGGGGCTGCCTCTAATTTAATATACTGGTTTTTGGGTAGGAGGGATCAGCTCCTTGTGAAGGATGCAAGGCACACACCACATTCACCATGAAATCCTGACTGAAAACATGTAACTAGGATGCACCCATACGCCCTACATTATAAATATAATATAAATGGCCAAAAGCTGAAGGGACGCCACGAACAATCACTCCGCCGTGGTGAAGTCATAACATCAATGCCTCTAATGTTATGGTTATGGTACCTCCATAACTAGGTGAAACTAGTCATGCATGTATATGGCTATAGGTATTCTTAATTAAACATAAGCAAATCAAACACATAACTTATACTACGGGAAAACATTTGGCTGCATACGGGGAATCCTAATAAGGAAAGAATGTCCATACTGAAAGGACGGGAATCCGTACCTTATGTCCAGTGAACGAAGAAGATGAACTGAGAGGAATTCTACTTCCGTATCACTAATGCTACATAAATACATACATGAATGAGTATCTGCTTACTAATACGTAACTGATTTTATGTCATGTCTTGGCTTATTTTATATGTTCTTATCAGGTTTTACTGTTTTAAGCCTTAAACTGTGTTTATCTTATATTCTGTTTACTCTGATTAAGTGTTTCTGGTATCTCATGTATTATTATACTTACTGTGTAATAATAAGTAACTTTCCAAAAATAGCAGGTTTCCTAAAATAGAAAGTTTCCATAAATAGAAAGTTTCCAAAAATAGAAAGTTTCCAAAAATAGAATTACTGCTTAAAATAGATAAGTTTCTAAAAATAGAAAGTTTCCATAAATAGATTAGTTGCCTTATTTAAATAAGTTTCCATAAATAGATTAGCTGCCTGAAATAAATAAGTTTCCATAAATAGATTAGCTGCCTGAAATAAATAAGTTTCTAAAAATAGAAAGTTTCCATAAATAGATTAGCTGCCTTATTTAAATAAGTTTCTAAAAATAGAAAGTTTCCATAATTAGATATAAGCTGGTTAAATAAGCTAAGTATATGAACCTAAGTGTTTTCATGATTATTTTCTAAGTCATATGATATAATGTATAGTTTATTAATTATTTCATGTAATTAAAATAAACTATAGGTTAAAATATTTAATTAAAGTATATTATGATTTTAATTAAATAAAGTTAAATATTTAGGTTAAAACATTTATTATTTATTAATAATATAACCTAAGTCATGTTAATTAATTAATTATAACCATGGTTTTTAAATAATTAATTAATTATAAGTCTAAAAATATAAAATACTTAGGTTAATAATTTCATGATTTTAATAATTATTATAACCTAAGTCATGTTATTAAATTAATCATGTCATGTTTATTAATTTAATTTTAACATAAGATTATATAAGAAAATAATCTTAACATACATCATGAACCGGATCTTGACTAAGAACCATGAACCGGACATAAAATCGACACCATACCCCGAACCACTTCGGGGTTCCCCTTGTCTTGTTGCAGCCGTGGGACCGACACCAACCAACCGGGACCATATGGTCTCGGTGGTGGTCGAGTAGCCAAACCGAGACCCCCTCGGGTTCGGTTTAGGTGCCGGCCAAAAACAAACACCCCTAAAACACCCTTTTTGATTTATTCCAAAACCAATTTCATGTTAGATCTATGTTTTAATTAGGTTTTAAAAAAACATCATGTTCTTAATTATTTAAAAGATAGAAAAGGGTTAAAAGAATTACCGAATGCGTGGATCTAAACAAGGATGAATAAACACGAACACTAGCACCAAAACCAAGATCAAAGATCAAATAAACACCCCTTTGGTGTGTTTATGGGTGGCGGCCAAAAGAAAAGAAAAGGAGAAGGAAGAACTTTTTTAGGTTTTGTAAAAATCTTCTGTAAAAGTGAAAATGAGTAGTGATCTTTTCCTTTTACCCTTCTTAGTAAATTTTGAGATGGGCTTGGCCCATCTCTCCCTTGTTCCCGCGGGTAGGGGCCCCACATGGGGTACCCGTACCGTTTTCCGTGTCTTGTTGTTTAATTAATCGTTCGTGATTATTTGTGTTCGCGTTTAATGTGTTCTCGTTAAGTAATTATCTTGACCTAATATATTTATTTACGCTCGTAATAAATATATATACGTAATTAATAATAGTTCGTGATTTAATTACGTTCGTGATTTCATGATCGCATGTTCGTGATTAATTATTGTCAAATAATTATTGCGTGCTCGTGCGTAGTAAATACTTATCGTGTTCTAACACGTACGTAATACGTAAAATCCTAACACGTAATCGTAATCATGCTATAATAGGAAAGTTTTAATCTAGTACGTACGATCTTAAGGGTACTATTCATGGTAAAAGCATGCGGGTTTTACATAATTTGACAGCTGTGGGAATGGATGGCAACAACCAAATTATACCTATTGTAACTGTTGTGTCTCAGGCTGAGAGTGCAGAATCATGGACATGGTTTTTTAACCACTTGAAGGAATGCATAGGGGAAAATCCTGAATTGGCTATCATATCAGATAGACATGCTGGGATTTTATCAGCTTGTGCTGCTGTTTTCCCAAATGCATTTCATGGGTACTGTTGTAGGCATCTAATGATGAACTGTAAGTTGAGCGGTGATGTACTTGAGTCAACATACTGGAAGATGTGCAAAGCTTACCTAATTGAAGATTTTAATAATAGGATCAGTGAAATTAGAGGCAAAAGACCGCAAGCATACAAAACCCTTATTGATGCTGGTGTAGACAAGTGGTCCAGGGCACATTGTACTAGTAATCATTACAATTACATGACTTCTAACTCGGTTGAGTCAATCAATGCTTTAACAAAAGAACGAAGAAAACTTCCAATTACAAACCTAATGGAGTGATATAGGAAACTGGTTCAGAAGTGGTATTGTAGTCGTCACCCCAAATACAAAGGTACTATTATTGTTCTGTTATCTGTAGTTTTATAACTAATCCCATTTTTTTGATAAAAAGTCCCCCTGTTTTGATAAAAAATTTCCCCCTGTTTTGATAAAAACGATCCCCCTGTTTTGATAAATAGTTCCCCCTGTTTTTCCCTAAAAAATGCAGTTGACATGTAGTTACTCTATTTGATGAATAAGGAAAAATTTAACTAATGGTTGATTATTTGTGGAATAGTTGAGCATTTTTACAAAATTTGAGAATTTGTGCACAAGTAAAAGCAGTTGATCATTTACAAACTGAGTATTATTTTTTATTTTTTTTCAGATGCACAACCAAAGGACAATGAACTAAGTAACTGGGCTAAAGGAAAAATAACCAAGCGGTGGCGAAAAGGCGTTAGTTGGACTATGACAGGCATTGAGAAGTTTAAAATTTACCAAGTTGATGATACTCGTAGAATCCATACTGTCGAGATATTTAATTACTCATGCACATGTCGAGTTTGGCAACTTTCAGGTTTGCCTTGTGCCCATGCTTTGGCAATATGTAGAGTTCTTGGGTTGACAGAGTTTAATCACATGGCGCAAGGCTGGTTTAAGAAAGCAACGCTAAAAGCCACATACCAAGGAATGGTTTATCCGATCGGAGAAGTTTCAAGTTGGCAACGTCCTAATTACTTGCAAGTTGTTAGGCCACCAATTATTGGTAAAAAACAACCGGGCAGACCAAAGAATAAAGATCGTATTAAATCACAAGGTGAGGAAAAGCTACCTGTTAAATGTGGAAAATGCGGTAATCGTGGGCACAACAGACAAACTTGCAGAGAACCGTTACCATCCAAAAAGGTAAGCTCTTTATGTTGTTTTTATATTTTATATTTAGGTACGTGGGTGTTTTGACATTTATATAATTTTTTACATATGTTTTAGGCAAAGACGTGTGACAATGAAATAAGGCAGGGAGCACATAACGGCACTCAGCAGTCAACGTCGTACTCTTTAGACGTTGTTAACTTGGATGAACCATAGATTGCATCAACTTATGTGGGTTTTAATGAACATTGATTTGTTGTTTCTGTTTAAGAACTTATTTTCTTGTTTTATTTTTTTTATCAAACAATGTGGGTTGATTTAAATTATCTATCAAACTGTCTGTTAGTTGATGATGTTTGATATTTTCATTTTTTAGTCACATAGCTCCCCCTGTGTTTTTTCAATATTTGATTAGCTTCACCATGAAATTGAATGAGTCTAAACAATTGTTGATAATTGAATGTTGTTTGACCATTTTGTCCCTGTTTTTATAGCCGTTGAGTGAAAGAACCGTTATTGGATAAACAGATGTTTGACCATTGACTTTTAACGGCGGTTTGATCATCAGTTGGTTTAATAACCTTCAAAAACAATATATTGATAATTTCTTTTTTCAATTCAATCAAATCCGTCCACTATTAATTCTTCAATCTGCCTATAAAATTTCAATTCCCTTTTGTGGTTCATGGTTAATTGCAAATCAATCATAACCCATCGCAATGACCACTATTAACTTTCAGGATTATCACAACATGGTTGCCAATTTGAAGCAGAGTGATGATCACAGGGAATTTGATGATATTGTGGCATATCTTCGTGTTTGCTACTTTAAGTTCGCACTTCAGGTAAATCCTAAAATCTACACTTCACGCATTAAGCAGTTTTGGAATAATTCAAAGATAAAAACTGTCGATGGAGAAGTAAAAATTAAGAGTAAGGTTGATGGAAAATATAAGTGGGTAACTGTTGATTCAATCAGAGACTCACTTCTATTGAATGATGTGGATGGTGTCAGTACTATGCGTGAAACCGAATTGTTTCGACATATTTCATTGTTGGGCCATAATATTGCTGATAATCAAAAATCAAAGTTTTTAAAAGGACAGTTTGCACCCCATTGGAAATTTTTAATACATGTTATTCAACAGTGTTTAAGTCCCAAAACAACCTCGTTTAATGAATTTGGGAGTAATATTGCGACGGCACTTGTATGTTTGGCAATAGGGAAAAAATACAATTTTTCGCAAATGATTTTTGATGCTATGTTGCAAAATGTTAAAAGCAAGAAAAAGTTTTGTATGTACCCAGGATTTTTGTCAGTGATTTTAGACATGGATGGGGAGATCAAACACAAAATGTTTTACAAGATGGCCAAACACAAAGCCAAATTATTCAACACCTTGAAACCAAACACACAAAACTTTTATGGGAGATATGTCCCATTAACAAAACCAATTCTTGATATAATTCAGTGTGAAGCTTCTGCAAACACAGCAGAAGCCCATCAAACACCCTCGCCTGAATCACAACCTCATCCTGACCCTGTATCATCTCATACCAAGTCGATCAGGGTACATTCAGTTGTAGAAGAAGACGCTCATACCATAGGTGAGGGTAGTAAGAAAAAGATGACTGAGCCAGGCTTTGAAGGTAGACATGAAAGTGGCAACACAGGTGAGGGTAGTATGGAATCCTTGACAAATACCGAGTTGACTGTTTTGTGCACTAGTCTGCAAAGACAAAATGCACAACTTGAACAAAAAGTAAAGGATCAGGGTCTGGAAATTAAAATTTTAAAAACAAGACTTGAACAACTTGAGGGGACGAGAAGTAATAGTTTGGTTGTTTTCTCTAGTGATGGCAATGAAGATGATGATGCTGCCAAAACGAATGAAGATTCAAAGGAGTCAAGTGGGACTGAATATTATGACTATCCCATGGAAAATATTGAAACAGATACTGTAAAGGTTACTTTTAACAAAGGAAGTGATAATGGAAGTCACAACATAGATGATATTGCTGATATATTGGCCAAAATGGCACAAACATCTGATCAAACACAGCAATGTAAAAGAAAATATGAGAGTGGTTGTCCAGGTACGTCTAGTTTTGTTAGTCAGCGTAACAAACCAAAAAGAATGAAAAGGATGGAAAATCTAGGGAAGTTTGCTGCTGATAACACGGGACCATCTGATGAGGAGATTAATAAGAAATTGAAATTAGTTCTTCCTGATGACTTCAAGTTAGATTCAACTATGAATCTGTGATTGATAAGGGTATGAGTTGGTGGAAGGTGTTTAGGACAAATGGTGATTGTGAAGCGTATCAAACGTTTCCATAAATGTTTGAGGCTTTAGACAGAGAAGATCTTGATGATCTTTGGAGGGTTTTGAAAGCAAAATTCCTGTCTAAGCCACCTACAGAAGACATGGAAAAAGATTTTGACATCTGGACTACGATGAAAAGAATGTACGAGCATGATAAAAAAGATGCCATTTGGGGAAATTAGACGGATTCAAATATGATATTCTGGAGGCTGTTTTCTTCTTCTGCAGTTATTGAGGTAAGTATGACAGAGATGATTGTCTACTTGCTAGTCGATAGGATGTATCCCCTCACACAGGAAACTTTGAAGAAAATGCTGGAATTTGATTTACAGGTTAATTGTATCAATCATGTAGCTTATCAGTTGATCAGGTTTTTGCACTCTCAGATTCTCTCTTGAAGAAGTTACTTTATTTACTTTATTTAATGTAATTTACTCTATTTGCTGAATATTTAGCAAGAAAATGGTGGAATTTATTTAATGTAATTTACTCTATTTTAATTTTCTCTATTTGCACAAAAAATTCCCACTGTTTTGTCAAAATATTCCCCCTGTTAATAGTATTTCATTTGATGGAAAAGTTGAGCATTTGTGCGTTAAGCAACAAAAGTTGAGCATTTGTGCATTATCAAACTAAAAGTTGAGCATTTGTGCAATATCCAACAAAAAAGTTGAGCATTTGTGCATTAGTAAAACAAATAGTTGAGCATTTGTGCAATATCCAACAAAAGTTGAGCATTTGTGGAGCACAAAAAGTTGAGCATTTGTGCACTATGAATCAAAAAGTTGAGCATTTGTGCAATATCCAACAAAAGTTGTGGAGCACAAAAAGTTGAGCATTTGTGCACTATGAATCAAAAGTTGGTGCATTAGGATCACAAATAAGTTGAGCATTTTTGCACTATGAATTAAAAAAGTTGAGCATTTGTGCACTATGAAACAAAGTTGAGCAGTTGTGCAATATCTGAAAAAAAGTTGTGCATTAGTGCAACATTTGACAAATATTTTTAAGAAAAAAATGTAATAGATAAAGTATCACAAAACAAATAATAAAACAAAATAAGTTAGAAGTTATTTGAAGCCATTCAAACATAATAGTTGATTAGAAGTTGCGTCTAAGACATATGCAGGAACTACATTGCTATCTTGTGCTTGAAAAAGAATTCCAGCATTTTCTCTCTATAGGCAAGGGCGGTTTGTATTGGATCTTCAACATAGAGGGAGATACCATGGGCTAACCTATTTATATAGCAAAAAAAAAATTAAAAAATGTAAGAATTGACAAAGGATATATAAGATAATGAGTTATACAAGGATATACCTGTAAAGGAAAATGCAGAGAAATACGCCACAGTCACCAAATACCCCACCTTGGATTGGGACATTTTTTGCTCGACAGAAGTTAATAGAGTAGGAATTTTTTTCAATACCTTTGCTTTCAAACACCCCGGTTTTTTCTAAAACAACAGGAAGTTTATTCCCTAAACACTCCATTACTGACAAATACCAGTCACTACATTCATCATTATAATTTTCACTATCATATATCGTAACATTTCTAGATGTGATGTGAAACTGTGCTAAGAACCAATGTCGTTTGGATTGATTGATTGGAATGAAGACCTATAATATTATTATCCATAAAATTAAATTAAAAATAATATATGATTTGCAAATAAGATTTTTCAAACTTGAAATAATTACCTGTTCAACATCTCTCCACGACAACGGGCAAACTTCATCCGTTGCATAAAACAGTGGCATCGATTCGACCATCAAAAGGTTAAAAAAATAACAGCTAACCATTGACCAGTCATGCGATGATTGTCTAAAATGCCACATGTACCATACCCATAGATCAATGTGCTATAACAAGATAAAAAATATAATTAAGAAAATTAAATGTATCTTAAAATATAATTAAAATATAGATCAATGTGCTATAACAAGATAAATTAAAACATTTAGTATAAGTACCTCATCCAAATACCAACCAACTCGTTCTTCATCCAAACCAACAAAACTATCCCAGAAACTACGATCTACTTAAATGTCATTGCACCATGAGAACTTGCAACGAGGAATTGGTAAGTTGTTGAGGAAAAACACCGTCGGGGAATCACAATAAATTTTGCCAATACTTTTAGATGGTCTCCTAAGATCCTGAGAATAACAAATTATCAGTAAAGACAGTTAAGTTAACAAAAAAGATAACAAGAATTAATTTGATGCCGTGAATGGAGGACAAACCTCTTTCCATGGTTCAAGATTCATGCAATTTTAATCATAAATGCATCAAGAACGTTCTTCTGATTTCTTAATGCATCCATGTTGGGTACACACAGTATCTGGATTTCTGAATCCCGGTTGCCTGACCACATTAACATACCTCCTATTGGTGTTGCTTCCAGTTTTCTGTAGAGCAAGTTTCATGTGACCGGAATACGATATGTCCGTGGTCTTCATGCTTCGTTGTTCCTCTTGCAATGATTTCATCCTTTTTCTCTTAACCTCATCCAGCCTATTCTTTTCAGCCTCTAACTTTTGCGCTTTGGTGGGAGAATTTAATACAAAATTTTTCTTCTCAGAACGGTGATCTTGTTTAAAGTTATATATACTTGTTAGAATACGCTTAAAAAATATATTGGAATACCAAAAAGTTGAGCAAAAAACATACCTGATTATCAAACTCATCTAAAGCTTTTACCAAATTCTCAACAAGGTCTTTGCTTGATCGTACAATTGGAGAAAAATTAAATGAAAAATATTGTATTTCATCATCACTCAAATACTTGTCTCCAAGATCACACGCCTTATCAAGACTAGGCAACTTATCCTGTTGATTAATTTAAGAGGCTATTATTATATTGTGTTGTAAACCAATGAATAAGAGGAGAATTACCTTTTGGGAAACTGTGTTAGTCTTATCTTTACGAGTGAGGACCTAAAACATTAAGATTAATGAAGTTAACGTTAAATTAACAAGAGAATGTGTAAAACAACTTGATAAACCATGTTTTAAAACTTACATTGATAATAGTCTCAAGCTTGTAAACACGTGATTTCAAACTCTTTGTCTCTTTCGGTAGAATCATTAAACTGTTGGATAATTTCTATAGAGCCTGAAGACGTTTCTCAATTGATGGTTCTTTGCTAAGTGTACCTTTTGATGACTCAGCATCTTCCTCCTGGGCTTTGCGGGCTTTCATCAATTTTTTTTAAATAATCACCAAATAGGCCACCGTATTCAACGGGAGGAGCTCTAGGTGTATACCATTTGAAATATTTATTACTTCTTGTATACCAACCAGTTTGCCCCTCAACTTTGTTTGGATAAATGTCAAAATCTGTCGCTTTTGCCTGAAGGTAAGGACATACAAAACTTAGAATGCCTATTTGATCAATTAAACCTGTACTAAATAAAACAAATATTCCCCTGTATTGTCAATAAATTCCCCTTGTTGTGCATTAGGTTACAATTTTTGGCCTGTTTGTACAAATATTCCCCCTGTTTTCAATCAACATAACATTACGCAGGAGAGGGCTCTAGGGATCATATCAGTTGAATCAAATTATTTAGTAAATTATTAACATAAAACATAAAACATAAAAATAACCTGGGGGAAAAGTTTGTCATAATCCTCAATATTCCTATGCTTTGACCAGGAAACGGCTCTAGGGATCATATCAGACATTTGGGACCACCAACAACCGCTCACTCTTGAAGACTCTAAAATCCAAATATATAATTTGTAGATGTAAAAAATGTTATGGTAAGGAACAACCAATGAATATGGAATACTATAAAATCAATACTCACTTTGAAAGCTAAGACAAATCCAGACAATGAATACGACGGAACAAAGTTAGGATTTCTCAAAATGATTTACAGTGAGTATCCATATACCTGGAACTAACATTTCTAATGGCAGTATATAACTCCCGCCATATATACTCACCCCAACAAAACTCATTCCAAACAGCAATATTTTCCACCATCCGCAGAAATACATCATCAACAATTGCTCCCAACTCGTGTCCCATGAAAATAACTTCCAAAGATAAAAGTAGACAAACTCTAACAGAATCTTCATCGGACAAATTGGTAAATCGCTCTTCATCCTCAATGATACATAGAAGATCCATGCTTTTTACATATTCACCAATCTTCTCTGGTAACACTCTATCACGGAAACTGATTTCGCCAGCCCTATACTTACTGAAGCTTTGGTTCCCAAATTCAAAAGCAGTTATAATACAGAATTCACGACGACCAAAGTGGAGTGTACTGCCATTAACATGATAAATTAAGGGCAAATCATAATGATCACTATCTGAATACTTCTACTTCTGAAGCATATAATGTATTAGACCATCGTCATTATCAACATTATATAAATCCAACCAGCGACCAAAACATGTGGACCTAAACAACTCACACCGTCTTAAACCTAATCTCTCTTTCATCAAACGAAAGTAATGGAGTTTGCTTTTTATATGAATCTTCGCAACATATTCCTATAATCATAAAATAATAATACTATATCAATTCAACAAATTAAATCAGTTTCATGGATGAAATGAGACATACTGTTGGAAAAAAAAAAGTTAATGAGACTTACAAGTCGATTCATGGAGCTTCCTGGATGAAAAATAAGGATGCCAAAATAAAAATATTAGGTGAAAATTAATATATATATGGTTTATAACGGGGGGTAAATTGAAAATAAAAGGGGGTAAAAGTGAAAATTAATCCGGATATCAAGGTTATGACAATAGTACATAATTTTTCAATTTCCAATAAAAGTGAAACACAGAAGTTGTGCATTTGAGGGTTGAGCGCCGTTGGTTGATCATTTAAAAAGTATCTTTAATGGGACACTTGTCACAATATGAATGATGATGACCATATTTGTCTTTAGTTGAAAACTTGACCATGATAAGGTTCTTAAGTGATCAAAATGACCAAATTGGTCTTTTTCCCTTTAGGAAAATAGATATAGCTAACTTTAAGAATACGAAAAGTAATTCCGAAAGAAAAAAAAAGGGAGATTTGGATATATACCCAACTATACTCTTTTATTTGCATATTTTTTTGATTACAAGTTTTTAATGCAGAATTATAATATACTTTAAGCGCTGTTTGAGGAAATATGCAAATATTAAAATTTACTTGGGTATATTTGCAATTGCAAAAAAAAAAAAAAGAAGTTTTCTATTTTCACATATTATAACTTTAAGTAAAAGAAAACAATTAACTTGGAAAATAAGTTTAGTGGTCAAAGCTTATACAGTCAAAACCCTTGAATGTTCTAGTAAAGTCGTATATTATCAACCCAACCCAAAGCCAGTTTAGCTTTTATAAACCCCAAAACCCAATTGAGAATTTCCACAAAAATTAATTGAGAAAAAATGGAGAAAGCTGAAGGTGTTTGTGGAAAAGAAGCATTGGAATTGCTTAATTGTGTAGCCAGTTCATCTTTTGATCAAGACAAATGCATTCATCTCTTGAATTCCCTTCGACAATGTGTTTTGGACAAGGTATAATTTCATTCTAATGTTTTTTTTTTACTTATTTGAATTTTAGGATTGGATTTGGATTAGTATACGTTTGTTTTGCCTAATTTCATTTTTTTTGGGTATTCAAGGTTAGATTTCTTAAGTTTAATGTTTGATGTTGTAGTCTTTACAGTGGATAGTACAATGGTGAATAATTATAAGCAGTTTGATTGGAAAAAAAAGTGGTTTTGCTAATCTTAATAAGCAGTTTACATTGTAGTTGAAATCACAGGGGTTTTGGGGATTGCTAATATAAGTACTTATCTGAATTATTTTTTTGTTTACCTACTTTTTGACTTGACATTGCGAGCCGCTCAAGACCAGGGCGACTGCCATTTAAGTGCTTATCTGCTTATAAGCAGTTTTAGAGTGTGTGGATAGGATTACTGCAGTTTAATCGTTTAAATTTCTAATCATGAACACCCCTAACTTAACTAGGCTTGAAAAGGTGGCTGAGACGCCGAGTACACATTAAGATGAATGATATCGGGGTTCGGTTTTTTCTTGAGTTTATAGGTTGTAGTGATTTCCTATAGTTGGTTTGTTTACTGTGATATCCTGAATCTCATTAATTATCCAAATTGTGTGACTGTGATATCCTGAATCTCATTAATTATCCAAATTGTGTGACAACTCTATACATGAAGCAAGCGAGGGTCATTACATGCACATGTATCCCTCACAGTTATGCTCTGCAACTTCTATTACATGAGAACATATCTTGTGATGAACAAGGTGTTTAGAATTGTAATTACAGTTAATGTGTTTAGAATTGTAATTACAGTTACCCTTCAGCAAAGGGACACTATGCCATCTTTGTGGGTAGCAAATGTTTTAGGCGTGGGAGGAACAATGATGTTGATGGTACAATTGCGAACTGACCCAAGTCACAGTAGTCATAGTTAAAACCAATAAACTGCATTAACAACAATACGGGATGTTCTTAAGAAAAATTGCCAATTCAAAATGTTGATTATGGCTTTTTCCCGTAACTCAATTCTTAGTTAAATATTCTTAGTTTATAGCATTGTTACTAGAGACATCTTTAAGCCAAATGACAGTTTCGTTTGTCGATTCAAGGTGTTGTCACCTGCTCCTATATTTAAAAGATCACTCATTTTAGACAAAGGCCCTCGCCTGGGACGACTTACGCATCAGGGCAGAACTCTGCCTATAGTGCCTATGAAACTGTCTTAACATAGAAACAAAGTTTGATAAGATGTAACATTAGAACATAGAAACAAAGTTTGATAAGATGTAACATTAGAGCATATAACGCCTTACAAGTCAGATTGATGTGCCAAAAAAGGCGAGACCATGCCGAAAAAGGTGACGGCCTCGTCAATATAGGTGAGGCCTGAGTGAATTGGCCTCGCTTGAGCATGATATGACGATAGGGCCACTCAGGCCTCCTTTTTTCGCCTCTTGACTTGCTCCCTAACATTGACACTCCTACCCTGGCATCTTACCTCAAGGTTGCTTTAGCCTTTATTTTTATACACCTTGATATACAAACTCATGTGTGAAAATGTAAAGCCTTGGTTTATGTGGCTTGTTTGAAGGTAACATGTGTTGTTAATTCAATATGAAATTTCCATTTTCTATGTTAGCCAGATTTCATGTATGATTTTGATTTCTTTTGCTGCAGAAAGTGAAGAAGTTCTCACTGGCAGAAGAGAAGCAAACAAAAATCGAGGACACGGGTAAAAAATAAGGCTGCCGTGTTATCGTGCTACACAGTTTTCACAATGAGAAATTTGCTACCATCTCGCTGTTTGCAGCAAATATATTATCATATAATGATTTAAGCATTTATTCAACTTGTAGCTCGACAATTAACTTTTGACAAATGAGAATTTGGATTGTAGTATGGCACGCGTGTGTTGTCATTCTATTGCAATCGGCTATAATAAATTGACAATTAGCCACACAACCTCATTATATCATTTTATGTTACAGCATCACTAATGGTGCATTATAAATATACAACGATAAATCAGATGACTAGGAATGATCAGGTAAGAAGGCAGAACGGGCTGTGTATGATGTATGCGAGTACCAAAGCTAGCAGCATTAACATATAGGCTATACCTTGGTCGATTGATGTCCCTGAGTAGCGATTAGATGATCGACCAAATATACAAGAAAACACACCCATGGAAATGCAAAAAACAATAATGAACTGTCACAGGATGTGTCGACATGCAATATTCCTAGACAAAAACTTGAAAGATGCATTGTATGCTCATGAAGTATGCGTGTTACATGAGCTTGAGCAGTAAGATGGGCGTAAAATTAGTGAAATATACGTAAACATCAAGAAAAATGGTGTTTCATGAGCTTGAGCATATTTGAATACAGGTGATGAAGGTGTGTCCGACGAAGAGCTTTTAGTAGCATTTAGGAGCAATGAGTATATTTTTTCGCTCTTTTATTACATTCCATGAAATATCATTTAGAAGCTTTGAGCATTTAATAGTAGCTCATTTACACATTATAATTACAACTGAAGGTAGGTTACTAAACGTTTAGATAAAAACAAATACTATTCCGCTAACTGCTACGTATATGTTTGCCAAACATACTAACATGTCACCTATTTGCAAGTTGAAAACTATAGCTATGTGAAGGTTTGTTGTATCATCAGTAATTTAAGGTGTTCACTTTTTTCTTGATAAGAAAGAAATGTGAGAGCTTTAATTCCTTTTAACAGAAATGAGACATTATAATTAATTTTTCTTAACTTTTAACACATTGGTCGATTAATTCACAGGATTTGAACTTATTGTCACATAGACTCAAATCAGATTGTTAAAAAGTATTATAACACTTTTTAGCAAGCTTGTATGTTCAGGGACTAATGTGTAATTATTGTTTGCATATCTTTCTTGTTTTGTATATATTTTATTTATGCAGGGACCTAAGTGCAACAAGTGTTTGGGAGTTGTATATAGCTGGATGGCGTTGACTCATCCTCATTTTTTCATTCCAGTTTCACACACACACAAAGATAATCTCTCTCAATCGTTCGGTTACGACTTGGTGATTTCATGCAGTTTCTGGTTTAGATCATCTTGATCTAATACCTATAGTTTGGTTAGGATATTTGTAGTGTGAGTGTTGTTTAGATTAGATAGGATCCACCTGGTGGGGACTATCATTGTTTCTTTTGTATTCGTTTGGTGAGCACCTGTGTTAGGGACTCATCTACTCGTGTTTATTGTTATAATAAAAGTGACCACTAAGGGGTGGTTGGTTGAGTGATTAGATTGATCTTGTTGGTTTTGATATCATTTTTACATGGTATTAGAGCCCTAGGTTGATTCTTGAGGCTCGATTGGTGTTTCTGGTGATTATTAGGGTTTTATCTTGAAACCTTAATTTTTGGGGTTTTTGGTTAATTGGTGGTTCTTGACGGTTCTTGAGTTGTTAATCATTGATTAACGTGGTTCTTGATCGATTCTGAAGGTCAATTTGAAGAAACCCTAATTTTTCTTGTTTGGGGTTTCTTGATCTGGTTGATCTGTGGGGTTCTTTGGGATCATTCTTGTTGGTTCTTGGTATATTCCGCTGCTTTTTCGCTCTGTAAGTCTTTGTAGAAACTAGAAGGGGGGGGGGGGGGGGGGGGGGTTGAATAGTTTCTAGTTCATTTTCAAAACATTTCGACTCAATCTACTGCCTGCGGTTCCTTATCTCTGCCCGCGGTTCCTTATTGATAAGGAACCGCCGGTCCAATAACGAACCGCCGACAGTGGACGTAGCAACATTGTTAATTTGAAACCTTAACAATCCTTTGTATCAAATTCCTTATCAATCTTGACTAGATGTGAGATGTGTTTGATTGAGAGATAAATACTACAAGTAAGAAAACACACAAGCACATCAAATCAAGAGTACATCAAGCAATAGTCTAAACACTAAGCACACACGTACTAAGCACAAGCTTTTCCGCAACTAGGATGTTTAGACTAAGTGATGTACACTTGACCATAATTTAAACATGAAGCACACACGTACTTAGCCATAGCTTTTTCGCAACTTAGATGTTTAGATTATCTGATGCACACAAAGACACACAACACAAGTAAGCAATTATAAATACATCTACAAAGGTAAAGACATAAATGTAAATGAAAGTACCGACACGATGATTTATAGTGGTTCGGTCACGAAGCTCCTCTTCGCCCTACTCCACTCCTCGAGTACACCTTACTCGAGAGTTACTTCACTAGTCAACAAACTCCTTAAGGTGGAGAAACCATACACAACGTCGCTTATCCAATTTCCGACTCTAAGCTAAAAGTCGAGTCCTAATCTTAGGTAGGACCAATCTACACAACGTCGCCCACTTCACCATTTAACGACACAAGGCTAGATGTCGAGTTCTAATCGAAAGCTAGAACCAATCTTCACGACTCTTCACTTTGAAGCTAAGTGAGAACTTCACACAACACAACTGCTAATCACTTTAAAGCTAAGTGAGAACTCACAAGACACAACCACATCACTTTATAGTTTAGTGAGAACTACCTAGACACAACCACGTCACTTTAGAGTTTAGTGAGAACTACCAAGACACAACCTAATCTACCCACTAGTTATGTTTTATGGCCCAACATAACAAACCTTGTGTTTTATGGCCTAAACACATAAACCATATAGATCTAAGCACACAACACTTAGATCTATAACTCTAACACTATATCCAAGTACTAACAAGACTTGAATCTACACAACTAACACCTAATCCAAGGATACCCATCACTTTGATATTCTACCCTTACAAACACATCCAAGTGTACCCAACACTTGGATCTTCTACATATACATAGTAGGAAGACTAAAAACATAACTTAGATCTATAGAAGGAAAGATCTTCATCATGTAGTGAACCCAACACATCATGGTAATGATAGTGTTCTTCTCTTTGCACTTGTGAGGATGAGGAGATTGAAGATTGAATCACATCTTAAACAAGATTAATCAAAACTAACTAATCAAGGATCTAAGATGGTTTTTGAAAGAAACTGTGCAAAAAGGGTTGAAAGAAAACCTGGAAATGATCCACTATTTATAGGACAACATTGCAACTGTCAAAAACACCCGCGGTTCCTTATCTCTACCCGCGGTACCTTATCAATAAGGAATCGCGTTTAAGGAGCCTCCGTGTCGGAGTCCGTGCAAATTTGTCCTTTAGTGGGGATATGCCATCTGGGGTAGTTTATACCCTCAAAGGATATTCCTTTGGCATATGGATTATGCCAAATTCAAATTTCCATTTTCTTTTTAATAAAACATTTTCTTAAAAATAAAGTTAATTAAAATCTTTTGTCACATTTGATTAAAATGTGAGTTTTAAGAAAATATTAATCCTTGATCACTTAGTTAGGTTAATGACATGTTTGTACATACCTTGAGTGATTCATGCCGAATGCGGTCTTGGAGGTGTCGAGAGAAGTATACAGATGTATTCTTGAGTGATTACGAGTACCTTGACATTTTACATAATGTATTGCGAATTATACGTTTGTCATCAACAAAACACAAAGAGATTATATCGACAAAGCATCGTAATGTTTGCACTAACAATCTCCCCCTTTTTGATGATGACAAACAAGTAAACCGCAACACATATTAAAATGCATAAGTTACTCGTTTACACTTACTTCTCCCCCTTTTGTCGAATCAAAAAGGTAGTCAACGTCTTGAAGAAGAGAAGAATCAACGTCGAGAGAGCACACGCCCAAAGTGGTAGATATCGATAGCACGTCCTTTGAAGAGGAGAAGAATTAACGTCACACGAGCTTGCATCCAAAAGGTAGATCATCACTAGTGGTCGTCGGTTGAGAGGCGAGAATCCAAACTATAAACCCATCATCCAAAGATATTGAGCTTGCGTCATCCTAGTGAAGTCTTCAATCACCATAGGTTAACCAACAACAAGCATAATAATATGCTTATCTACGAGTGTCCAAAATGCATTACTTGCAAGATGTTCGATGAATGCAATTTGAGTGAGTCAACGATCGCAAATGTAATGAATTGAACTCTTGCAAATGCTCCCCCTTGATATGAGCTCCCCCTTGCTTGAGGTACCAACAAAGCAAGAATAGTGACGAGCTACAAAAATGGGTTAGAATTGTCCTACAAAACAAGGTTAGTAGACAAGAGCATATATAAAAAGAGATGTCACCCAAACGGGGATGGTAAACAAGTCGTTTGCACAAACAATGACAAGCAAAGAAGTGTGCATGCGATGCTATCAATCCAAAGACAAATCAAAGGAGAGGATCTTGACAAGATCAATTCACAATTGTTGGAATAGAGATAGAAAAGAAACATCCATACCAATTGTAAATTTTAACCGCAATCAACTCTCAAAAAGAGGAACAAAAATATCTCAACCTAGAGACATTTTTGACAAAAAAAAATAAAATAAAGGAAAACCAAAAGCGGATAAATCGATGCTTTAAGAAAAATACGGGATATAGGACATTATAGGCAACAATGAGTATGAATGTCGACACCAAATGGTGTTTAGCATACGATAAACTACATGATCAAAGTTTCGTAGCTCTTCTCAATCATTAAGGATGTTCAAAGAACAATTACATGATGAGGAAAGGGTAAGGTTCGACTCAACTTAGTTTAGAAAGACTAGAAGAAAGAGACTTGACATAAAAGAGCATGATTAAAATGAATTGAGAGAGACTCAACAAAGAAGTTAAGGATAACTTTACGTAACGAGAGAAGAAACTCAAAATCTAACACATAATCAAGTAAGCACATACGATAATTCATGCAATTCCTAATGAAGTCTACAATAAACCAATGTAGAGAAGGGTGAAATTAACACGTATGGCATGCAAGAAACATGATTACTTAAAAAGAGAAGACTAAGTAAACCATGTTAGCACGTAGCATTTAAGGACATGCATGAGTTAGACACATCTAAGAGATATTATATCGGATTTGCTTGACAAAGACAAAACCTTTATAATAAGCATGCATTCATTAACTAATCAATTAAGCATATAGCATACGGATAAGCAAGAAGATATATAAGCAAGTAGCATACAAGCAAGTCATCTATCTAGATATCACAAATCAAGCTACATGTAATGTAAATCTCCAAGAAGATTCCTAATTCTTATTAGTTTAAGAAAAGGACTCAAAATAAGAGAAAAGAAAGAAACATAATAACAACAACATTCAAGACTCAAAGAAAAATCATGTTGAAAAACATGAAAGGAAATACAAGAGAATAAAAAAACAAGCCTAAAACTTAAGCATAATTCTAATCTTAGTTACACTAGAATCCTAAGATTTGCTTAAATTAGATGTCTTAGCAATAAGCAATCCACATGCTTAAATGAAAGACAAGGGTGGTGGCGGAATTTGGTGGGGTGAAAGGTGAAGTCACCAAGGGTTCGACAAAGTCACTCACATTGGGAATGCTTTGGATGGGTTGAGGTTGGGTAGTCACATCCAAGAGAGTACTTGGAGTGAAGGGTTAGCTCAATCATTCTTGATTGGAATGAAGAGGAGGTAGAACCATGAGAATGGTTGGTACCATGGGTTGAGGTAGTCTTGCATGGAGCAAGAGGTGGTGAGGGTGATGAAGAGATGAGAATGGACACAATCTCATTCTAGGTGTGGCAAAAGGGTGAAGAGTTAAGTTTGGGTAACTTAATCTTAATTTTGAGGTGCCTCTTTGAGGAGGAGGTTTGTGACAAAGAAATATCAAGGTTATGAAAGGGAGAGTTAGGCATTGTGGATGTGTGAGAATGAAATCTCAAGGTTGGGGAGGTGTGAGAAACATGGCTAACAAGGTGGGTTTAAAAGGGTGAGGGGATGATCCAAACTAGTAAAGGGTTAAAAAGGGAAAGCCCAAGATATTTTGGGAGTGATCAAAGGTTTGAAACAAAGATTCCAAAGGGTGTTGGAACAATTGGGAAGTTTTAGAAAACCTAAATTTGAGAGCTTCTGCCCGCGGTTCTTTATCTCCACCGGCGGTTCCATATTGATATGGAGCCGCGGTCTATTTAAAGAACCGCCTACAGAGGCTAGGTTTAGGTGGTGAAGGAGGATTTTACAATTCAACAAATCCTAATGTTCTAGTCTAACTTATCATAAAATCATGCTTAAGAGCAATAAAAACTAGAACACACACAAAGGAAAGACACATAGGTTCAATTAGCACGTAAGAAGAAAGCCAAGAAAAACCTAATGGCTACAAAAGAAAAATACTCCTAATGACATACAAAGTTCATCAAAGTAAACTATTATTAGTCATATATAGGAAGAGCCATTTAGCCAATTTAGTGAATGAGTATGAGACTATCACTAGAGGTGCTCAATTAAGGCTAAACACGACCATTTTTACGAGTTATACACCAACTCAACTTCCCACGTGGAAGTAATTCAACCGTTAGGTCAAATTAAGATCCTAGTGCATAAATTCTCTAGTAGTCATTCTCAAGTTAGACAAAATGTAATTCCAACATTTGCCTAATAAAGATTAGCAAGGATGAAACTTGCATGGCCACACAATGCATGACATAATGAGGGTTAAGAATGCACCATTGCATATCTTGACAAAAGAGTCTAGTTAAGGTTAATTACCTTAATAGATCTTGGGGCCAATAACATTGAATTGTACAAACCAAGTTTACACAATTTGTTAGAACACTCTTGATTGGTCTTTCGGAAATTACACATTTATAAATTGCATTACAATGTAAATTACTTGAGTATTTCGGATGAAACATCCAAGTTATCAAACCGACTCTATTGTGCATTATAAGTAATTATTAAACAAAATATGTCTAACAATTTGAACAAGTAGATTCAATATAACACCATCAACACAAGTGTGAGTTATGATCCGATGTGTATTATTAATAAACCACATTCATGTCTACACTAAAAAACATGTCAATTAGATTCGATAATGATACCAATCATAGTTTGAATAATGCATTGATATTTAATCGAAATCTTTCTTGATTCCCACAAACACTCTTTTAAGAGAAAATAGCTAAGATTTTCAAAGGGTGTTTCATGTTTTATAGTGAGACATTTATCTACTTGAACTAATAACACAATGATCGAGTAAGACGACCCAAATCAATAGATTTGATAAGCTCCCAAAGCTTTCAAACCTAAGAGTGTTAATAAACATAACGAGGTGTACATGATGTTTAAATAACATATATAAACCTAGAGATGTTGATCCTATATGCAATGCACAAATAATGTTGCAACCAAAATGCAAGAAATCTAGCATACATCCTAATAAGGAAGAACTAGATACTAACAAATACCAAGCAAGGCACAAGAGACTAGACATATAAGCAATACTACTACAAATAGCACGGAACACTTAATAATGTCTACATATAATAATAACACACAAGGAAACATACACAAACAATTAGTTTAACACATAAAACCATTCGTCCATGTTTTGAGTGTTAGATACAACAAAGTATTCATAGCTTGATTTTATTTGAAAATAGACTTTGACCCATTTAAAATTTAATTAAGTTTAACACTTTGTAAATATATCAATTTTCAAAGATATATCACCAAGAGATGTCCAACTTAATAGAAAAGAGTAAAACACAAGTTTTACGACAAACCGACGCTCAATACTTTGGAAAAAGTATGGAACTTAGAAACCATCCAAATTTTAAAGTTTGAATAAAGGTTTGGAAGCATGTTTAATTGAAAGAAAATTCAATTACGTTCGAAATGACGGGTGACACGACTTCTACGGACTTACGGTTGATTTTATATGATTTTTCAAAGTTTTCAAAAATCTGAGTCAGACTGACTGCGGTTCCTTATTGATAAGGATCCGTGGGGAACAATAAAGAACCGCGGTCAGAGGACAAAAAAATGAGTTTTTGGCTAAAATCATTTGGTAACTTTTTGGAAGGACTTAGGACTCTAAAAAATCATTTTAGACACATAGAACTCGTATTTTAGAGTTAATTATGACACAAAAGATTTTTATACTTCCAAACATGAAAAGATTTAATTCAAGCTATTATACAAAGTTTATTTAACACCAAAACTTGTACGAATGAAACAACGAAACACATGTCATAAGTAATCACTTTTCATGAACAATTTGATACAAAGATCATCTCTATTTTTTAAAAAACCGTTTTCATTTTTAAAAACCATTTGTTTTGAAAAAGAGAGCAAAGATCGATCCAAGCTTTAAAGTACAAAATACTTCAAAGATCTTGAGTAACCTCGCTCTGATACCAATTGTAGAAACTAGAAGGGGGGGTTGAATAGTTTCTAGTTCATTTTTAAAACATTTCGGCTCAATCTACTGCCTGCGGTTCCTTATCTCTGCCCGCGGTTCCTTATTGATAAGGAACCGCCGGTCCAATAACGAACCGCCGACAGTGGACGTAGCAACATTGTTAATTTGAAACCTTAACAATCCTTTGTATCAATTTCCTTATCAATCTTGACTAGATGTGAGATGTGTTTGATTGAGAGATAAATACTACAAGTAAGAAAACACACAAGCACATCAAATCAAGAGTACATCAAACAATAGTCTAAACACTAAGCACACACGTACTAAGCACAAGCTTTTCCGCAACTAGGATGTTTAGACTAAGTGATGTACACTTGACCATAATATAAACATGAAGCACACACGTACTTAGCCATAGCTTTTCCGCAACTTAGATGTTTAGATTATGTGATGCACACAAAGACACACAACACAAGTACGCAATTATAAATACATCTACAAAGGTAAAGACATAAATGTAAATGAAAGTACCGACACGATGATTTATAGTGGTTCGGTCACGAAGCTCCTCTTCGACCTACTCCACTCCTCGAGTACACCTTACTCGAGAGTTACTTCACTAGTCAACAAACTCCTTAAGGTGGAGAAACCATACACAACGTCGCTTATCCAATTTCCGACTCTAAGCTAAAAGTCGAGTCCTAATCTTAGGTAGGCCCAATCTACACAAGGTCTCCCACTTCACCATTTAACGACACAAGGATAGATGTCGAGTTCTTATCGAAAGATAGAACCAATCTTCACGACTCTTCACTTTGAAGTTAAGTGAGAACTTCACACAACACAACTACTAATCACTTTAAAGCTAAGTGAGAACTCACAAGACACAACCACATCACTTTATAGTTTAGTGAGAACTACCTAGACACAACCACGTCACTTTAGAGTTTAGTGAGAACTACCAAGACACAACCTAATCTACCCACTAGTTATGTTTTATGCCCAACATAACAAACCTTGTGTTTTATGGCCTAAACACATAAACCATATAGATCTAAGCACACAACACTTAGATCTATAACTCTAACACTATATCCAAGTACTAACATGACTTGGATCTACACAACTAACACCTAATCCAAGGATACCCATCACTTGGATATTCTACCCTTACAAACACATCCAAGTGTACCCAACACTTGGATCTTCTACATATACATAGTAGGAAGACTAAAAACGTAACTTAGATCTATAGAAGGAAAGATCTTCATCATGTAGTGAACCCAACACATCATGGTAATGATAGTGTTCTTCTCTTTGCACTTGTGAGGATGAGGAGATTGAAGATTGAATCACATCTTAAACAAGATTAATCAAAACTAACTAATCAAGGATCTAAGATGGTTTTTGAAAGAAACTGTGCAAAAAGGGTTGAAAGAAAACCTGGAAATGATCCACTATTTATAGGACAACATTACAACGGTAAAAAACACCCGCGGTTCCTTATCTCTACCCGCGGTACCTTATCAATAAGGAACCGCGGGTTCCTTTAAGGAACCTCCGTGTCGGAGTCCGTGCAAATTTGTCCTTTAGTGGGGATATGCCATCTGGGGTAGTTTATACCCTCAAAGGATATTCCTTTGGCATATGGATTATGCCAAATTCAAATTTCCATTTTCTTTTTAATAAAACATTTTCTTTAAAATAAAGTTAATTAAAATCTTTTGTCACATTTGATTAAAATGTGAGTTTTAAGAAAATATTAATCCTTGATCACTTAGTTAGGTTAATGACATGTTTGTACATACCTTGAGTGATTCATGCCGAATGCGGTCTTGGAGGTGTCGAGAGAAGTATACAGATGTATTCTTGAGTGATTACGAGTACCTTGACATTTTACATAATGTATTGCGAATTATACGTTTGTCATCAACAAAACAAAAAGAGATTATATCGACAAAGCATCGTAATGTTTGCACTAACAGTCTTCTTTTCTCTTAAGTGGATCTTACTTGGTCAACGGGGAGCAAACAGGCTGATTAACATCTTGACCTACCACCTTTTGAGTGGTTTGGATACCTGCTCTGGTCAGTCCCATTCTCGTTGGTTAAGTTTTGAGAAGCTTGGGTGTGAGTTCTTTTTCCTTTCTTTGTTTCTTAGTTTGTTGTTTGGTTTAGTTGGTTTTTTGTTTTCTGTTGATTGGTTGTTAGTTTTCTGTTAGTTTTCTGTTTCTTGTCTGTTGTTTGGTTTAGTTGGTTTTGTTGTTTCTTGTTTGTTTATTGGTTATCTCTGCTCTTGTTTTGGTGTTTGTTATTGTTTGTTCTTGATGGCTATTCTTATTAATGCTTTAGATCAGAGTAATCCTCTTCATTTGCATCCTGGTGATTCTAATTGTGCTTCTATTGTTTCTGTTAAATTGTCTGGTGTGGAAAACTATAGAATATAGGCAAGATCCATGAAACTTGCTTTGCAAATTAAGGGTAAGTTTGGTTTGTTGATGGTGGTTGTGTTAGAGATACTTATCTTGTTAGTCTGTGTTTCTTGCTTAATGGGATAAATGTAATGCTGTTGTTCTTAATTGGATTCTTGGTTCTTTGACTCAGGATGTGTATCTTGGTCATGTATTTTCTGATAATGCTGCTAGTGTTTGGGCTGAACTTAAAGAAACTTATGATAGGATTGATGGTTCTATTGTGTTTAATTTGCTTCAGAAAATTAATTCTTTTAAGCAAGGTGGTTTACCTGTTTCTGAGTATTATCATAAACTAAATTCTTATTGGAGAGAGTTTGATATTTTAACTAAAGTTCCTGATTGTACTTGTGAGGCTGGATTAGAAATTGCTGATCATAGAAAGTTGCTTAAGCTAATGCAGTTTCTTATGGGTCTTGATGATGTTTATCAACCCATAAGAAGTAGCATTTTGACTAGGGAAGTCCTTCCTGAAGTCAAAGATGCTTTTCTTGTTGTTTCTAGGGAAGAATCCCATAGGGGGATTCCTTCTAGTTCTGTTAAAATTGAGAAAACTCAAGTTTCTGCTTTTGTGACTAAGACTGTTGATGATAAGAGTAAAGTTGGTAGTTGGTCTGGGGGTAATACTGGTAATGGTAATAAGTCCATTGGGAATAGTGGTGGTAACAAAGGAAATTATAATTCTTTGTTGTGTAAACATTGTGGTTTAAAAGGTCATACCATTGAAAGATGTTTTGAGATTATTGGTTATCCTCCAGGTTTTAAAAAGAATCCTAATCTAAAACCTGCAAATGTTTTTAATAACAACAAGAGTAACAATGTGGAGTTTAACAAAGATAACAACAATATGTTTTCTTTGAGTAATGAGCAGATGCTCAAGTTAATGAGTCTACTTAATGACAATGGTTCTTCTTCAAGGGTTCAGGCCAATGTGGCAGGTATTGGAAATTGTTCATTTTTTAATTGCAATGTGTTTTTTAATCAGTGTTTTTATAAGTTTTATTGTGCTACTGTTAAGACTGATGGGGTGAGTTATCACTTTGGGTGGATTGTTGATTCTGGTGCTAATCAACATATGACTAATAACACTGAAAATATGTTTAATCTTGATGTGTCTGATTTAAAACTTACTGTTGGACACCCTAATGGCACATTAGCTAAGATTACTCATGTTGGAAATTTGAAACTAAATAATGGTGTTGTTTTATTTGATGTTTTGGTTGTTCCTGAGTATTGTGTTAGTTTATTATCTATTAATAAGTTGATTAAAGATAGTAAGCTTAGAGTTGTTTTTAATGAATCTAAATGCTATATTCAGGATTTGATTCAAGGAAATGTCTTGGGGACTGGTAGTGAATTTGCTGGTCTATATTTGTTTGATAAAGCTGATAATGTTCCTACTGTTAGTAATTGTGAGTATTTTACATGTTTTGTGTCTAAAGATGTTTGGCATAACAGGTTGGGTCATCCTGCTAATCAGGTTTTACAACTATTAAAAGGTTCTTTGGAATTAAAACATGTTAATAATGATTTACCTTGTGATGTTTGTCATAAGGCTAAGCAAATTAGAGAATCTTTTCCTTTAAGTGAACATAAATCTAAGTGTCTTGGTGAACTTGTTCATCTTGATGTTTAGGGGCCTTATAAAGTGGTTAGCAGAGATGGATTCAGATATTTTTTGACTATTGTTGATGACTTTAGTAGATCTGTGTGGGTGTATATGCTTAAAACTAAAGATGAAGTTTTTCAAATGTTTGTGACCTTTTATAATCTTGTTTTAACTCAGTTTAATAAGAAAATTAAGATTGTAAGGTCTGATAATGGCACTGAGTTTGTGAATAAAAATATGAATGATTTTTTTAGTACTAAGGGAATTGTTCATTAGACTACTTGTGCATATACTCCACAACAGAATGGTATTGCTGAAAGGAAACATAGGCATTTGCTTAATGTTGCAAGAAGCCTTATGTTTCAGGGGGGATTCCTCTTATGTTTTGGTCTGAATGTGTTTTAACTGCTGCTTATTTGATTAACAGGCTTCCTTCCTCTGTTTTAAATGGTAAATCTCCTTTCTGTCTTTTGTATGGTAGAGAACCTAACCTTTCTCATTTAAGAAGTTTTGGGTGTTTGTATTATGCAACTGTTTTAAAAACTAATGATAAGTTTTCTGAAAAGTCTGAAAAATGTGTTTTGCTTGGTTATGTTAGTGGAAAAAAGGCTTATAAACTTTTTGGTTTTGAGAATAGAGGAATTATATATTCTAGAGATGTTAAGTTCTATGAAAATGTTTTTCCTTATAAAATGAATAATGATCAAATTTTAGAGTCATCAAATGAAGTTTCTACTTTGAAATTTTTTGATTATTTTGAGTCTGAAAACACTTTCAAAACTTCAAGACCCAATGATGATGAGGAAGGGGATACTCCTTTGTGTAGAGAGGGTAGTAGTTCTGCTACTGAGGATATAGCTAATAATAATGATAGTCAACCAGAAGTTGATCTTAATCAAGCTGGAAATGACTTAGTTACTAGTTTACCAAGTAGCAGTAGGAGACTAACTGCAACTCCCATAGGAGAAACAGACAGATCTGAGGGCAATTTTGGTTTAAACAATGAGGTTCTTGAAATTCTTTTAAATGATGAGGCAGGGGAGGTTGGACAGAGGAAGTCTAAAAGAGTTACTAAGTTTCCTGCTAAGCTGAATGATTATGTGCTTAATACTTCATTAAGATATGGATTGTATAAGTTTTGTAATCATGCTATGCTTGATATGAAGAATTTTGGTTTTACTTCTAGTCTTAATAAGAATTATGAACCCTCTTGTTATGAAGATGCTTGTGATGATCAAAACTGGATCAATGCTATGAATCTTGGAATGCAAGCTTTATATGAAAATGGTACTTGGGATCTTGTTGACCTTCCTAGTGGTAGAAAGCCTATTAAGTCTAAGTGGGTTTATAGAATAAAATATCTTTCAACTGGTGAAACTGAAAGATATAAGGCAAGACTTGTGGCTAAAGGTTGTAACCAAAGGGAGGGTATAGACTATGAGGAGACTTTTAGTCCTGTGGTTAAAATGAGTACTGTTAGATGTTTGATTGATTTGTCTGTGCAAAATGGATGGAGTCTTTATCAGATGGATGTTAATAATGCTTTTTTGTATGGTGATTTGAAAGAGGAAGTCTATATGATTCCACCATCAGGATATTCTAAGCCTGGTGATAACAAAGTTTGTAAGCTTAAAAAATCTTTATATGGTCTTAAACAAGCTCCTAGGCAATGGAACAATAAGCTTACTGAAACTTTATTAGATGCTGGTTTTGTTCAGTCTAAAAATGATGATTCTTTGTATGTTAAAACAGATGGAAAGATTAAGTTGTTCTTGCTTGTTTATGTGGATGATCTTGTTTTGACTGGTAATTCTGAAGTTGAGATTGATAAGTTCAAAAAGTTCTTAAACAATAGGTTTAAAATCAAAGATCTTGGAGAACTTAAGTATTTTCTGGGAATTGAAGTTCTTAAAACTGAAAAATGTTTGTGTTTAAGTCAGAGAAAATATTGTTTAGAACTGCTAAATGAGTATGGGTTGTTGGCTTGCAGGCCTGTTGTTACACCTTTGCCTGAAAATATTGTGCTTGCTCATAAGGAATCTGATGGTGATAGTTATTTGATTAATATTACCAACTATCAAAAACTAGTTGGAAAGTTAATCTATTTAACCTTAACCAGGCCTGATATTTCTTATGCCGTACATTGTTTAAGCCAACATATGCATGCTCCTTTACAGTCACATTTTGACTTTGGTTTAAGAGTGCTAAAGTATTTGAAACTTGCACCTGGGAATGGTATTAGTTTTAACAAAAATACTGAAGGTTATAAGGTTGTTGCTTACTCTGATTCTGATTGGGCCAAGTGTCCTATAACCAGAAGGTCAGTATCTGGTTATTGTGTTTATGTTAATGGCAATCTTGTAATCTGGAAAAGCAAGAAGCAAGTTACCTTGTCTAAATCCTCAGCTGAAGCTGAGTATAGAGCAATGGCAGCTGCTACTTGTGAAGTTATGTGGATTGTCAAGCTTTTAAGTGAATTTGGTATAACCAAGTTGCTTCCTGTAAGCTTGTGTTGTGATAATAAGTCTGCTATGCAAATTGCTGCTAATCCAGTTATGCATGAGAAGACTAAGCATTTTGATATTGATGTACATCTTGTCAGAGAGAAGGTAAATTCAGGACTTATTAGAACTGTTAAAGTGGATTCTAAGAATCAAATTGCTGATGTTCTAACTAAGGCTTTGGGTTCATTTCAACATGCTCTCTTGGTCAAGAAGCTTGGTATGGTTAACTTGTTTGGCTTACAAGCTTGAGGGAGGGTTATAATAGTTTTTAGCAAGCTTCTATGTTCAGGGACTAATGTGTAATTATTGTTTGCATATCTTTCTTGTTTTGTACATATTTTATTTATGCAGGGACCTAAGTGCAACAAGTGTTTGGGAGTTGTATATAGCTGGATGGCGTTGACTCATCCTCATTTTTTCATTCCAGTTTCACACACACACAAAGATAATCTCTCTCAATCGTTCGGTTACGACTTGGTGATTTTATGCAGTTTTTGGTTTAGATCATCTTGATCTAATACCTATAGTTTGGTTAGGATATTTGTAGTGTGAGTGTTGTTTAGATTAGATAGGATCCACCTGGTGGGGACTATCATTTTTTCTTTTGTATTCGTTTGATGAGCACCTGTGTTAGGGACTCATCTACTCGTGTTTATTGTTATAATAAAAGTGATCACTAAGGGGTGGTTGGTTGAGTGATTAGATTGATCTTGTTGGTTTTGATATCATTTTTACACAGATAAAGTCTTTTATTCCAAAAAGTTGACATGATCAATTGAAAATTTGTTTGCACATAACAAAAATTAAACTTGAAACCTCACATCTTAAAATAATACCGCCAACTTTTTTTTTTGTCAATAGGCTATTCTTGAGTGGTTAATTTTACTCTTCTCTATAGAAGGTTTATATTCGATCATTTAATTTGGTAAACCTCGTATATACACTGACGTATAACCTGCTTTTGGCCATAAATATGTTATAAATTCTCGTGTAATCATATGCAACTTAAAAAATGCAATAATACATTTTCCTCTAACAAAAAAATCACACATCTCCCTAGGGGTGAGCAAAAAAAACCAAAAAACGAAACCGAACCAAAAAAACCGAACCGAATAAATCGACCGAATATAAAAACCGATTGGTTCGGTTTTTACGTTTTCAAAAACCGAAAAGTATCGGTTCGGTTTCGGTTTTCATTCAAAAACCGAACCGTAAAAACCGAACCGAACCATTTTATTACATAAAAAATATAAATATAATATAATATAAATAAATAAGTAATATATCAAAATTAAAATTAATATTCATTTTTTAGAGAAATATGAGTAATATATTTATCTTATTGTTTATACGCGTGTTTGATATATATTTGTGGTTACTCGACAATATATTATTATATATGTGACAATAATCGTTTGTACGTAATTTTACTTGCATGTGTGTTTATCTTATTAATATGTTTGTAATTCTAGATTAGAAATTTGAGATAAACATTATTGGGCTTAGATTGAAAATAAAGAAAAAAACTATTTTTTTCACACAAAACAAGTTTTTTAATCTAAATCGCACGTACCAAAATATAAACGATTTTAAAACCGAAAAACCGAACCGAACCTGATTACAAACCGAAAAAACCGAACCGCCCAAAACCAAGCGGTTTCGGTTTTTGATTTTATGAAAACCGAATATATCGGTTCGGTTTCGGTTTTAGCCAAAAACCGACCCAAACCGAACCGTGCACACCCCTACGTCTCCCCTTTCTATGCAACAATTATATGTTTTCCTTTAACAAAAAAAAATGCACACGTCTCTCTTATAAGGCTAGAAGTAATGGAGAGGAACTTACTGACGTCACCTTAGCGTTACCTCAATTTTTTTCTTCACTCATGTTACCTATTTTTCAGCTTTACTGGTTGTGAGAAACTAACCGCCACGTCATACCATGTATTTTTTTCTTAATTACTTTAATTCGTAAATGATATTCAGGTTTTGTATTGGTTCAGATTAAATCTCGGTATCCTCTCGAATTGATCTAGGCCTTAAGTGGAATGATTGTTCTTGGTTACTAAATAAAGGGGTTGGTTTTCTATTCTTAATAATAAATGAAAAAGAAAGTTTAAATCAAAGGCAATTACTCTAATTAAGATTAACAAAAACTTGGTTGCAAATTTAAAGTTCAAATTAAAATTAAAGTTAACATGTAAATAGTGAAATATGAGCAGAAAAATAGTAAAACATCAACAGTAAAACAGTAAAACAGTAATCTTTAAAATACCCAAAAATTAACTGATTCGGAACTTTAATGCTTGATTCGGAACTAACTGATTCGGAAGATACTATTCATTCATCCGGAACTTAATGGCTGATTCGGAACTTTCCGAATGAAAGTTCATTCGGAACTTACTGGTTCGGAAGATGCTGATTCGGAACCTTCACCTTGATTCGGAAGTCTGAACTGATCCGGAACTTGATGACTGATCCGGAACTTTCCGGATGAAAGCTTGATTCGGAAGTTTTAAACTTCCGAATGAAGGGCTTGGTTCGGAAGTTTTCTCCTAATTCGGAAGTTTAGTGCTTGGTTCGGAAGATTCCGAATGAAGGACTCATTCGGAACTTTTTGTCTTGATTCGGAAGTCTGGAAACCAGATACAGTAACTGTAGCGAAGAACACGGAACTCAGGTTTTTAATCAAAATCAAATCAAACACTTAAAAAGGTTTTACCAATTTAAACACAAATCATTTAGACAATATAAGCAACAAATCCCACTAATAAAAACACAAATCCAAACAACTTTTGAAGATCAAATCAAGAAAAATAAAACTTAAGAACTTGAAGATAAAAATGGAGATGAACAAGATGAAATGAAAGATTAAACAAGAACTTTGAATTGGATGATTAATGTTTTGACAAGATGAAACAAGGATTAAAATTACAAGATCAAAGAACTAACAATAAAAATCACCAATCACCCTAGTGGTGATGGTGTACTACGAACCAGGAGAAAGAAAAAGAAGAAGAAAAAAAAACTAGCTAGCTTGTGTATGGGATGGCCTATTTATAGGTGTTTCCTTTGGTTGGTGAGTGGGCTTTCTCCCGTTCTTCGTGTCTTTTCGTCTTTTCAGAAAAGTTTCCGTTTTCGATTCTGATTCGGGATTTGTTGTCGATTAAATTCAACTCGTCTTTTAATTTTTTCGTTTAATAGACTTGAGTTTCTTCGACTTATATAAATCTTCCATCTTTGGTCCTTTTCTTCGATAAATCTTCGAATAGGCCCAGCGACTTCAAATCTTTTGCATCTCTTGGACAATAAACTTTATCTTGAGTCTTTTTCTTCAGTAAAACCCGTGCAATCCCATGTTTTCCTCAATATTTATCCGGTTGGCTCTGAAAACACAACAAACACAAAAACCACGCATAATTCCAAACAAATAATATTAAATACGTGTTTTGGTCTCGTTTTAGCCCGAATTAAGTGGTAAAAGGATGGGTGTTTACACACCTATCAAATCCCCTACACTTAACCATTGCCATGCCCTCATGCAATGCTTAGTGATAAAGCAAGTTTACACTTTTCTCATAATTAATCAACCTTGGCCTTATTTAAAATTCTACTAAACAAAAATTAAAGAAATAAAACTTCAAAGATAACAAAGGGATAGAAAACCATTTTCACGTGAAAATAGCTACATGGAAATAACTTGTAGAGAAATCGATGACTTACATTAGGGCTTTGGTGCTGCGAAGATTTATCACCCTCAAGTTTCACGTTCCCCAAACTAAGCTTAAAAACGAGATCATTGTTATTATAAGTTAGCAATTCAAACACTTACACACATGGCTTAATTAAATGCTTAAACTCCCTTATTCCTAGGTGTATCTCTTATATTTTATTTTTGTCTTAGAATGATCATGAAGATGCATTTTTGGACTTATTTCGATAGTTTATTAGGGCTGAAAGCAAAGTAGGACGATTTGATCAATAGTTAGCTAAAGGACAAAATCTCTTAAAACTGCTTCTCGGGATATCAAAAAGTTCATATCTTGGCATAACTTGGTTCACGATTTGAGACCTTTCTCGGGCCGATATTTGGCATGTACTTCATACTTCATATCTTCGAGAGACGTTCTTGAGATAATGGTCTTCTCATCATAATAGAGTTTCTTCACTTGGAGACTTTTGAGGGGTTCTCCAACTTTGTTGACCACGACTTCATGATTATTTCTTCAATCTCTAATTGGGATTTTGAGATACAACGATCCGCCTCCTTTTCGGACTTGGATCTATTTATCCTCATACCTTGTTAGGGTCTTTTCGGATAGACTTCTCCATGATCTTTATGGGAGTTGATTGCTTTTCGTCGTGAGTCTTGATCCTTCATATTGACTTTAGGAATAATGCTTTTCACATCACTTTGGATCTTCAGCAATAAAATTGAATCCTCATGCCTTGTTAGGGCCTTTTCGGACTCGCCAATCTTCGCGCCCCGCTTCATAAGTTATGCATTGGCTATGAACTCTTATCATTACCGAGCAACTTTTAAACGATCTTGGGCTAGAAGCTAAGTAACTTTTCAAATCGTAAGACCTTACTTATTGCAGATAAATTATTAGCAAGTGATGGGAGAATAGGCAAATAATTACACCAAGTGGGCTTGCGCAAGAATACCGACTTATAATTGACTCTATCATTTCTCGTCCTCCACAATTTAAAATCTCAAGTAATGAGACTCGTGGACACTTAGCCTAATAAACCAATTAAGGTCTATATGGTTAAGGATACTAGCTAGAATAAACTTGGATAAGTCTATTCGGGTTGAGTCAAAATAAACGCAACGGGCCTAATATGTTAAAGATTCCTACACTAGCTATACCACTTTATTAATATTTTTGACTTTATTGCGGGATATATACATATGAAAGCAACGATAAAAATTTAAAAATTACAACTAAATGGCCAAAGTTAATAAAAAATTTGAAAAATGTTGAAAAATAGGATTTTCCGGTTAATTGAAGGCATTTTCATGGAAAAGTCCACTTAAAACTTCGATAGAAGTCCCCCCTACACTTAAGATAAACATTGTCCTCAATGTTTAAGCATGTGGGAGAAGTCTCCCCTACACTTATGACATTGTGCACGTTGTTTAACTCAAGTTAAGGAAGAGACGACTAACGTGATCAATTTCAAATATGAGTATGAAGAAAATTGAATCACGATAGTTGAGAGATAGAACCGGATTTCGGATAAACACGGGAGCACGGTTCTTCAAAGATTCCAAGAGTGCACTTATCCCTGTAATCACATTACCACACAAAGGCAAACACATATAGAAGTCCCCCCTACACTTAGGGGATTAAAACATACAAGGATAGATACTCGGGCTGCCTCCCGAGGAGCGCTTGTTTTTGATAACCGAGTCACGAGCCTGACTCGACCCAAATTCAGTTCATGGGGAACGTGGTGAGGGAAGGAATCACCTCCTTAGAGGTGTCCTCACCAAAGTACAATTTTACTCGTTGGCCATTCACCTTAAAATTTGGTCCATTAGGTTGAGCAAGCTCGAGAGTACCATATGGAAAAATTTGGGCGATGGTGAATGGGCCGGACCAACGAGATTTGAGCTTGCCCGAAAAGATTTTCAACCGAGAGTTAAAAAGTAAGACTTTGTCTCCAACATGGAACTCTCGGTTTTTAATCTTGGAGTCGTGAATGAGCTTAGTTCTTTCCTTATAGATCAAAGAATTTTCATAAGCCTCATTACGGAGTTCATTCAGCTCATTGAGTTGGATCTTGCGTAGGTCACCGGCTTTGTTTATATCAAAATTAGCCCACTTCAAGGCCCAATAAGCCTTGTGCTCCAACTCAATGGGGAGGTGGCACGCTTTCCCGTACACAAGACGATAAGGCGTACAGCCGATCGGGGTCTTGTAAGCAGTACGGAAAGCCCACAAAGCATCATCCAATTTATCAGCCCATGAGGCACGATGCTCTCCCACGGTCCTTTCAAGGATTCGCTTCAGCCCTCGGTTTGATATTTCAGCCTGGCCATTAGTTTGTGGGTGGTAGGCTGTGGAAAGACGATGATTTACACCGTACTTAGCCATGACTCGAGCAAATTGGTCGTTGCAAAAATGAGTCCCACGGTCACTAATAATGGCGCGAGGCACACCGAATCTAGCGAATAGAGCTTTCAAAAAGTTACAAACCACCCTTGCGTCATTAGTAGGCAAAGCTTTGGCTTCAACCCACTTTGAAACGTAGTCAACGGCTACAAGGATGTATTTGTTTCCTTTAGACGAAGGGAATGGCCCCATAAAGTCGATACCCCAAACATCAAAAATTTCACACTCTTGAATGAAATTCTGAGGCATCTCGTCTTTATGTGTGATTTTGCCTTGCTTTTGGCAAACATCACATCTTTTAACCATATCGTGAGCATCACGGTATATGGAGGGCCAATAAAATCCCGAATCAAACACTTTCTTAGCAGTGTAGTTGGGACCAAAGTGACCACCGGTGGGTCCTTTGTGGCAAGCATGAAGGTTTTCATTCGCTGCCGGTCCATCAACACATCGGCGAATTATCAGATCAGCACATTGTTTGAATAGGTAAGGGTCGTCCCAAAAGTAAGTCTTGATGTCGGTAAAGAACTTCTTCTTTTGTTGGGACGTCAACCCTTCCTTGAGAATTCCACCCGCCAAGTAGTTCGCAAAGTCCGCAAACCACGGGGTTTCATTCGGCTTCGAGTTTATAGACATTAAGGTCTCCAAGGGAAAAGAATCATTGATTTCTTTGGTCGGATGATCCCCTTGGTATGGATCCTCAAGTCTACTAAGATGGTCCGCGGCTAAGTTTTCTGCTCCTTTTTTATCGCGGATGTCGATTTTAAATTCCTGGAGCAGCAAAACCCAGCGAAGAAGTCTTGGTTTGGAATCTTGCTTTGTCAACAAGTACTTCAACGCGGAATGATCGGTATACACAATGGTGGTGGAAAGGACAAGATAGGGGCGGAATTTTTCAAAAGCATAGACAACAGCTAAAAGCTCCTTTTCGGTTGTCGTATAATGCAATTGTGCCCCTGTCATTGTCTTGCTAGCGTAATGGATTGGTTGGAAGTGTTTATTCACTCTTTGTCCAAGAACCGCTCCAATAGCAAAATCACTAGCATCGCACATCAACTCAAAAGGCAGCTCCCAATTAGGGGTAACCAAGACGGGTGCCTTAGTGAGCTTATCCTTAAGCGAGTTGAAGGCTTCAAGGCACTCTTTGGAAAAGATAAAAGGAGTATCTTTTTCCAAGAGGTGGGTCATCGGGCGAGCGATTTGAGAAAAGTCTTTGATAAATCGGCGGTAGAAGCCCGCATGACCCAAGAAACTTCTCACACCCTTCACAGTGGAAGGTGGAGGCAACTTTGCTATAACATCAACTTTAGCACGGTCTACTTCAAGACCGGCTTTCGAAATCTTATGTCCAAGCACGACGCCTTCTTTTACCATAAAATGGCATTTTTCCCAATTTAGAACAAGGCGAGTGTCTTCGCACCGCTTTAGCATACGTTCTAAATTGGCAAGGCAAGCAGAGAAGGAATCCCCGAAGACCGAGAAATCATCCATGAAGACTTCCATGGTTTGTTCAACCATGTCATGGAAGATAGCTAACATACACCTTTGGAAAGTCCCGGGTGCATTACATAAGCCAAAAGGCATTCTTTTGTAAGCGAAAGTGCCATAGGGACAAGTGAATGTAGTCTTCTCTTGATCTTGGGGATCGATGGGTATTTGGAAATAACCCGAGAAACCATCCAAAAAGCAGTAATATTCATTACCGGCTAATCGTTCAAGCATTTGGTCCATGAAAGGTAGAGGGAAATGATCCTTTCTCGTGGCATCATTGAGTTTGCGATAGTCTATACAAACTCTCCACCCAGTAACGAGACGAGTGGGAATCAACTCGTTGTGTTCATTGGGAACAACGGTTATTCCGCCCTTCTTAGGCACACAATGGATTGGACTAACCCACGGTGAATCCGAAATAGGGTAAATCATACCTGCATCAAGAAGTTTAATAACCTCTGTTTTGATGACTTCATGTATTTTTGGATTCACCCTTCGTTGGCTTTGAATAGTGGGCTTATAGTCGTCCTCCATGAGAATTTTGTGCGTGCAGAAGTGAGGATCAATTCCACGAATATCCGAGATTTTCCACGCAATAGCCTTCTTGTGATCTTTCAACACAGCGACAAGTCGGGCTTTCTCTTCATCCTTCAAATCCTTAGCAATGATGACTGGCGACTTCTTCTCTTCTTCGAGGAATGCATACTCAAGATGGGGTGGCAACTCCTTAAGTTCCAAATCCGGAGGATTGTCGACGGGAGGCGTATTCGAAGTCGGAGTCTCGATAGCAATGATAGTGGGAGATGGAGGGGAAGGATTGTCTTCTTTGAGGAGGTTTGCAATGAAACTGAGGTCTTCATCCCAAGTGGCAGTAGAATCGTCATTGGCTTGCTTCACATCTCCTAAGCTGGCTTCCAAATCTTTCCAAAGGAAATCACTCTCTCCAAATAGAGATAGTGATGAGTCGATAGAGGAAACGGTCTCAACATTGGGAAGAGAGGTAGGAATGTTTTTACAAGCATCCTTGAAGTGTTCTTCACAAGCTTCATCAAGAACGTCAATACAATTAACATTCTCGTAAGAAGAAGGTTGTTTAGATAACTTTCCCATGTTGAAGACTACTTTATCGTCACCCACTCTCATGATAAGCTCACCGGCTTCAACATCAATGAGAGTGCGACCGGTCCTCAAGAATGGACGACCAACAATCAGTGGTACACGAGGGTCCATCTCGTAGTCGACGACAACAAAATCAGCAGGGAAGGTGAATTTGTCGACTCCTACAATAACATCTTCGGCTATCCCCACTGGATAAGCAACCGTACGGTTGGCCAATTCCAAAGTCATTTTAGTGGGGACTAGCTCCGGGAGAGATAATTGTTTCCAAACACTTAGAGGCATGAGATTAATACTGGCACCTAGATCGGCTAGGGCCATGCAATTCTCTACTCCCGGGAAATTGCAAGGGATAAGAAAACGACCCGGATCACCAAGCTTAGTTGGTAATTTCCTTAAGAGCACTGCGGAGCAGTTCTCATTAAGTTGGGTGTTGGCAATGTCGAGGAGCTTTTCCTTGTCGCTCAAAAGATCTTTAAACATTTTAGCATACTTGGGCATGTGAGCGAGAGCCTCAGCGAAGGAGATATTAAAATTCAGTTGTTTAAACATTTTCAGAAAGTTAGAAACCTGAATATCATCCTTGCTCTTTTGCTTCTCTTTCCTCAACCTTGAAGGATAAGGTATATTGGAAGAAGATGAAGGCTTTAGGGGAATAGGGTCACTCACAACCACGGGTGGAGGAGGGGTAGAAAGAGGTGGAGAAATTGGGGAAGGAGGAGGAGGAGGAATAGGAGCAGGCGACTCGTTCTCCTTAGTCACAACCACCGGTGGGGGTATAGGAAGCTCGGGTTCCTTGGTACCTTTACCACTTCTAGTAGTGATTGCTTTCATCTCCCCTCTTGGGTTCGCAACGGTGTTACTCGGAAGAGTACCCGAAGAAGAGGGTTGACTACTTTGGAAGAAACTAGCCATCATGTTCCTCAAGTCATTCGTCTGACTATCCAACGTGTTTCGCATATCGGCTCTCAAATCATTTCCTTGCTTTACCAAATCGGCTTTCAGGTTGAGCACTTCTCTCTGAAGATTTCCCACTATCGCATCGTTAGTCCTCATATAAGTTTCCACTTCTTGGTGAAGAGCGGTGGGTTGGTTGGGAGGAGCATTGTATGCAGGTGGTTGGTAAGCAGGTTGTTGGTGGACTTGATTGTTTCTTTGAGGTGGTTGTTGCTGCTTGTGAGGTGGGACGTATGGTTGTCGAGGTTGTTGTTGTTGTTGAGTAGGGCGGTTAAGGTTTTGTTGTTGGTTTGGGTTGGAAGGAGGAAAGCCAGGTGGTGAAAGATAGTTGGTGCTGCGATAGCTAAGCAAGTTACGGTCACCTTGAGGTCTAGCTTGATAAGCAGGTTGTTGGTAGGTGCCATATGCCGCATTCACATTCTCAGCAGGGTAATCTTGGGTGGCAGTACAAGTTGTGTAAGAATGGGGACCACCACATATCTCACAAGGTTGGCTGACAGCGTTGACTTGTGCGTTCTTAGCGTTGTTGCTGTTGTTGTTGCTGACGGTGTGGGTGACAAGCGATTCAAGAAGCGTGGTGATTTTGTCAAGTCGCTTGTCGCTGTCATTAGTGCTAGCACTAGCAACATTGGTCCTAACGCTCTTGGTTTGCACACGAGACTTGTTCTCAATGATATCCCAAGCAGCATTGGAAGTCTTAGCCAATAAATTACCCCCTGAGGCACTATTCAGTGAATCTTGGTCACTCATGCTTAAACCATTGTAAAAAGTATTTATTTGATGTACTTTGGTAAAACCATGTTGTGGGCATTTTCTTAAGAGATCTTTGAAACGATCCCAAGATTCACTGAATGACTCGTCGTACTTTTGTTCAAAGGTTATAATCTCATTCCGCAAAGCGGTAGTACGAGAGGGTGGAAAAAAGTATTTGATAAACTTTGTTTCCAAATCCGTCCACGAGAGAATACTCTGTGGCGGTTCCTTAGCAAGCCAATGCCGGGCTTGTCCCTCTAAAGAAAAGGGAAAAAGTTGTAACCTTATGACCTCCTGTGGAACCCCATTGAACTTGACCGTGTTGGTGAGTTGTAGAAATCTCTTGATATGGTCATGTGGGTCATCAATGGTTCGTCCCAAGAACGGTTGAGCAGATACCATCTGGATAAAGCCTGACTTGAGCTCGAAATTGTTGGCGGCAATTGGAGGAATGACAATTGGATCCGTATTGCCATCAACATGAGCTTGCAGCAATTCGATCATTGGGCGATTATCC
Source organism: Glebionis coronaria (assembly GCA_025667525.1). Taxonomy (NCBI): domain Eukaryota; kingdom Viridiplantae; phylum Streptophyta; class Magnoliopsida; order Asterales; family Asteraceae; genus Glebionis; species Glebionis coronaria. Next base: position 219,384,497 of record CM046877.1, read on the forward strand.
GGAAGGGGCTCATTGTGGTTGTTATTCATGTTGTTGAAAGGCGGGTTGTTGTTGTTATTATTGTTGTTCGGAGGTGGTATGTTATTGTTGTTTTGGACACCAGCCATGTCTAAGTTATCGAGAGGCTCGGGCTCTTGATAAGACGTGGATCGAGTGCGCATACACCTGCAAAAGAACGAACAAGGAAAAACAAAGCAAAAATATTTTTGGTTTTTATTGTTTTTTAATTTTTAGGATTTTTGAAAATGTTATATATTTTTTAGTTGTTTTTGAAGATTTTCTTGAAAAAGTAACGTTCACGGGGAACGGATCCCAAAATCCAATTTCTCACAAAAAACTTTTGATCTTAACGAGAAGAGCCGGCAGCGGCGCCATTTGATATTCAGGTTTTGTATTGGTTCAGATTAAATCTCGGTATCCTCTCGAATTGATCTAGGCCTTAAGTGGAATGATTGTTCTTGGTTACTAAATAAAGGGGTTGGTTTTCTATTCTTAATAATAAATGAAAATGAAAGTTTAAATCAAAGGCAATTACTCTAATTAAGATTAACAAAAACTTGGTTGCAAATTTAAAGTTCAAATTAAAATTAAAGTTAACATGTAAATAGTGAAATATGAGCAGAAAAATAGTAAAACATCAACAGTAAAACAGTAAAACAGTAATCTTTAAAATACCCAAAAATTAACTGATTCGGAACTTTAATGCTTGATTCGGAACTAACTGATTCGGAAGATACTATTCATTCATCCGGAACTTAATGGCTGATTCGGAACTTTCCGAATGAAAGTTCATTCGGAACTTACTGGTTCGGAAGATGCTGATTCGGAACCTTCACCTTGATTCGGAAGTCTGAACTGATCCGGAACTTGATGACTGATCCGGAACTTTCCGGATGAAAGCTTGATTCGGAAGTTTTAAACTTCCGAATGAAGGGCTTGGTTCGGAAGTTTTCTCCTAATTCGGAAGTTTAGTGCTTGGTTCGGAAGATTCCGAATGAAGGACTCATTCGGAACTTTTTGTCTTGATTCGGAAGTCTGGAAACCAGATACAGTAACTGTAGCGAAGAACACGGAACTCAGGTTTTTAATCAAAATCAAATCAAACACTTAAAAAGGTTTTACCAATTTAAACACAAATCATTTAGACAATATAAGCAACAAATCCCACTAATAAAAACACAAATCCAAACAACTTTTGAAGATCAAATCAAGAAAAATAAAACTTAAGAACTTGAAGATAAAAATGGAGATGAACAAGATGAAATGAAAGATTAAACAAGAACTTTGAATTGGATGATTAATGTTTTGACAAGATGAAACAAGGATTAAAATTACAAGATCAAAGAACTAACAATAAAAATCACCAATCACCCTAGTGGTGATGGTGTACTACGAACCAGGAGAAAGAAAAAGAAGAAGAAAAAAAAACTAGCTAGCTTGTGTATGGGATGGCCTATTTATAGGTGTTTCCTTTGGTTGGTGAGTGGGCTTTCTCCCGTTCTTCGTGTCTTTTCGTCTTTTCAGAAAAGTTTCCGTTTTCGATTCTGATTCGGGATTTGTTGTCGATTAAATTCAACTCGTCTTTTAATTTTTTCGTTTAATAGACTTGAGTTTCTTCGACTTATATAAATCTTCCATCTTTGGTCCTTTTCTTCGATAAATCTTCGAATAGGCCCAGCGACTTCAAATCTTTTGCATCTCTTGGACAATAAACTTTATCTTGAGTCTTTTTCTTCAGTAAAACCCGTGCAATCCCATGTTTTCCTCAATATTTATCCGGTTGGCTCTGAAAACACAACAAACACAAAAACCACGCATAATTCCAAACAAATAATATTAAATACGTGTTTTGGTCTCGTTTTAGCCCGAATTAAGTGGTAAAAGGATGGGTGTTTACACACCTATCAGTAAACTAAAAACATAAATGTAAACAATTTTTAAATTAAAACATTTATTCAATATGTAAACATTAAAATAATTGAATTCATATACAATACGAAAGGAAATACACTACTATATAGATAGAAAGCAAATACGTAATAAATTAGTCCATTCCCGGATCCGAAATTCGATAACTCCCCAAAAAAAATCTCGACCGTAATATCTCTTGTTCAGCTTCTTTGGCCATAACTTTCTCCTCCCACTCCTTTCTTCCCTAGCTTCTTCTTTCAATGTTTCTCTCAGTACTGTTCATCTATGTATAGTTAATGTAACTATATGTCAGTAAGATATCCATTTGAGCCGTTTACCATTGAAAAGGGCGGATCAGGAGAAACTAGGGATGAGCATTTCGACCCGATTCCCGAATCTGAACTCGAACCGTATCCGGAACCGTACCTGGAACCGTACCGATTCTCGGTACCCGAATCCCGTTCGGTACGGTACAGGGACTACAAAATAAGGTGAAAAAAAATTCGGGACCAGTAATTCGGTACGGGACCAATACCAAATTGGGAAATTCCCCAAAAAAGGGGAAATCCCGATTTCCTGGTACCGGTACTGATTCCCTTACCGGTCCTGATATCCAAACCCCGTTCCGTACGGGATTGCTACATAACTTTTTAGATCGGTAAATAATCGGGAGTACTAAATCGGGATGGGATTAGTATCGAGCTCATCCCTAGGAGAAACATATTCGTGTGTGTTTTTGTGATGACGAACGTATATGAGTTTGTGACATAATTTCTTCATCCTTGTGGGGAGTGATGCTATTCATCCATTGAATTTTACTTTGAATTTGACTTTTCATTTTTGTCTTCTTTCTAAACAAGGCCCTATGCATGTCGAAATCATTGTTAGATTCTTGTTTTAGAAAAGTGTCAATCAAAACACGTTTCTTTGGCAAAGTATCACAGCAATTGTCATATGCTCTGCGCAGTTTCACTTTGGCATCACTTGCATTATCGAAATCAAAGGCTAACATCGTAAGGCGTAAGTTGACGACGTTTTTGTTCATCGATTTGTTTCTGAACCATAACTTTGATCTCATCAACGGTATGTGGAAGAAGCACATCATTTAATTTGAAGTTGTTTAAAAGAGTATATATTAATTTTTGAAGTTGTGTGTGAAGATATTGAAAGTTAAGAAGTATTGATAGAGAGTAAATGACTTATGTGTTATTTATAAGAAAAAAAAGAATTTTTTAATTTTATTTTTGAATGTAAATAAGAAATGGATAGTCTGGTATACAAAGTTTGTAGCTCACCTAAATGAAGAACCCACTCTTTAGTCAACAACTCACACTCTAGTTTTAGCACCGAGATAAAATCTCACGCATGAGTTATCAACTCACCTGGTGAGTTACACCCCATTCCGTCCACCCAAAGATTAATTAATCTTGAATGTTGAAATCTTGAAACATAAAATGTTAACTAAATCTACTGATGGCAACTTAAAACCACGCTAATAAATCCGAAAACTCAAAAACAAATTTAAATTGTGTTTAATAAATGTCTATTGTAAAATCACACGCGTTTTATTGATTTTGACACAATAATTTCTCGTTGTTATGCATGAAAGCGTGTCTATTAGTAGCTGTAAAACCTATATATTTTCTTTGTTAACTAAAAATATTATAGTAAAACAAAACATATAAAAAACGGTAAGAAAAGATGAAAACAAACACAGAAAGATAAAGCAAAGAAAAAGGATATTATTGCATTTGTTCATGTAACATTTAGTGAAAATCTCATCAAAAGTTCGGTAAAAAGTTCGTTTCTTTATTAAAAGAACGAACACGAGGTATATTTTATGTTCTTTTAGTTAAATGAACATATAAAGCAAGTCTCGTCCATTTATTTATTTTTGTTAATGTTCGATTATGCGTTCGTGTATAGTCGTTTATGTTGATTTTTTTATTCACGTTCATATACCATATCTTTTAATTATATCCTACCAAAATTCGTTTAGTTAAAAAAAACAACACACATAAGGGAATTTACTATGATGAACCTAGGGATGAGCATTTTGACCCGAATCCCGAATCCGAACCCGAACCGTTCCCGGAACCGTTTGATTCCCGCTACCCAAATCCCGTTCGGTACGGGATCGGGACTACGAAATAAGGTGAAAAAATTTTCGGGACCACTAATTCGGTACGGGACCGGTACCAAATCGGGAAATTCCCGAAAAAAAGCGGGAAAATCCCGATTTTCCGGTACCGGTACCGATTCTCGTACCAGTACCGATACTCGAATTTAGTTCGGTACGGGATCGGTACATAAATTTTTAGATCGGGAAAAAATCGGGAGCACTAAATCGGGTCGGGTTCAGGACGGGATCGGTACCGAGCTCATCCCTAGATGAACCTTTATAAAAGTTTATAATGATGCCAAATCACCCTACAACATTAGTTCTTAAACTTTTTTATGTTATAAACCTTTCATTACTATGATAAAACTTGTATAAACGTTTATAACAATCTCATTAACTCATTGCATTATATTTTAAAGAGGTCTAAGATGTTAGACCTTTTCATTCCACATAAGCATAAACCTCATCTACACTATGGTTATTAAAATAATAAACATCTTCATAATTTTATAAACCTCTTTCTAAACAACCATAGTGGATGCTCTAATGGTATACTTTAATAAAGTTTTATGTTTGTTTTTCCAAGTTCATTTATGTTCATTTAATGTTTAATGAGCAAACACTTACTCATTATTCAATACCACCCATTGTATTTAACTTTGACATAAAAATACATACATAATATCCCGTCCATCAATTCAATTATGTTTTTTTTGCCACGGTTGGAACATGGCGGAACCATGGGGTGTCTTATGAAATTTTGCGACGTAGTGAACTTATGGTAAAAGCCTAGATTTTTCCTAAGTACACCTAGTCCCAAAACGTTTATTCCTGGTTTCGTATAATTTTTAGTAAATGCACCTGGTCTAATTGTATCCTAGTTTTCTCCCTTCACACGATAATGTAACACTGTCTGGTAGTACACATCTTATCTAGCAAAAATACAAAATGGTTTTCAAATGTATGCACCTAGTCTCCAAAGTTGGTCGGATGCAAAACCAGGTATCTCATTTGTAGAAACGGTTTGCTGGGTGGGAATGACATAACAAAACATATCTTAGTATATGGTCAGATGCCATTTGATTCGAGTTATCTATTATGGCGTTCGCAAGACTCATATAACTTCTTGTCGAATGCAAGAAAATGAAAACCGTCAAGGTTTTCACGGTGTAAAAACATTTGTTTGTGAAAGTACTTTGCGAGATTCTAACATCGAGAAAGTGAACATAGTTTTATGATGAAATATGGTACTACAATACAGTAGATGCCATGAGGTGGTGTTGTTAGGATGGAGGGAGTATTTGTGAGTTTGGGAGGTGAGTTTCATTATGGCAAACAGTCACACGCGACTTCTTATTCTAACCACCAAAACTCAGCGTAACTTCTTTGTTAATGCAACCAACGCCTAATAACATTATTTTAATGACTAATCTTTCTTAGTTTTGATCACGACAAAGTGAAAAAACATTTATCGTCAATGATAACCGAAATACGTATAATTTAACAAACACTATCATCAAGGTAATAATCATTTAAGTCTTACACAAATATATCTTATACATGTTTAGTGATCATAGAAAGTGATTAACCTCAAAACTCACATTTATTCAAACGTGACAAAATATTTTGATAAACTTTATTCTTAATAAAATATTTTATTAAAATAGAAAATGAAAAATTCAATTTGGCATATTCCAAATAGGCTAAGAATATACCTTTGAGGTATAAACTTCCCTAGATGGGATTTCTCCACTAAAGGACAAAAAGTAGCGGACTCTATGCCACCGACTCAGTATAAGTGTTTGCGGCTCAATATATATATTGAGCCGCCAACCCATTTAAGGAGCCGCGCTCAGAGAGCCGTTGCTCTTTGTCCCTATAAATAGTGGATCATATTTTCATTTTCCAAAGACCCTTTTTGGACCGTTTTCTACTTCTTATCTCTTTTCTATATGTCATATCATTAGTAAATGATCACTTAATTTGTTAAGTATGTTTACTTATGATTATCCTCTTGATCCTCTTCTTTACTTGTCCATAGAGAAGATCACTCACACATTTATGATGTGATTAAAGATGAAGCCTTGATGAAGATCATCCTTTCTTAGATCTAGTCATGTTGATTACTTTGTGTTGTGTGGATCCAAGGTATTTGTGTATACTTGGATTAGTCTTGTGTAGATCCAAGTTATATGTGTATACTTGGATGTGTCTTCTGTTGTAATGAGTCTTGTGTGTTAGTTCTCACTAAACTACAAAGTGATGTGTGTATGTGTCTTGTGAGTTCTCACTCAACTTGAAAATGAAGAGTTGTGAAGATTGGTTCTAGATTTAGATTAGGACTCGACATCTAGCCTTGTGTCGGAAAAGAAGATGGGCAACGAAGATTGGTTATAGCTTTGGATTAGGACTCGACATCTAGCCTTGTGTCAAAAAATGTGAAGTAGGTAACATGTGTAGATTGGTCCTAGCTAAGATTAGGCCTCGACATTTAGCTTAGTGTCGGAAAACAATGTAAGCGACGTTGAAAGTTTTTCTCCGCCAAGAAGGGAGCTTGTGGATATAGTGGAATTCTCGAGTAAGATGTACTCGAGGAGCAGAGTAGGAACGAAAAGAGAGCTTCGTTGCCGAACCACTATAAATCTTGGTGTCTTGCCTTAGGTTGTTTCTTTCCTTACTCTTTACTTACACATATCTACTTGCATGCATCGCACTTTCATAATCACTAGATATAGCAAATGGTTTGAAACTTTACTTAACATCTATGAAATTAGTTTTCATGTAAAAGGCAATTTTGGGACAAGCCTAATTTTTAATCAGGACCTTAATCATATAAACTATTTAACTCCCCATTCTAGTTTCTACAATTGGTATCAGAGTGATGGTCATACAAGATCTTTGAAGTATATTGTGCTTTAAAGTTTGGATCGATCTATTTTCTCTACTAGTTAGAAGGGTTGGTTGCACTAAAGTTCCTTTGTGGTCAAAACTATTTTTTCTATAAAAAATAGATCCTAAGATTATTGTTATATCAACTCATCCTTATGATCTTCTTAGTAGTTATTATGCATTTTAGATTTTTTTGAAATGTATCTACTAGTTTGAATCTTTCTTTGTGTAGGTACTCATGATAGCTAATCTTTAATTTGGTTGTGGATTGAGTTACTTACACTTGTTGAAGACTCGACTCCTTTTGATCTCCAACATCATGGGTTGATGATATCAAGATTGGTGGATGTGATACTAGTCCTTGAAGACTTAGTATGCACTTTGGTCAAGCTCGGGTGTCGCATTAGTCCATAAATTACTTGGGATGCACTTTGTAGCTAAGGTACGTTTTCGTCCTTCCACACGCCTTTTGATCATTCTTTTGATCATTAGTAGACTATGTAATTGCTCTTGGCATCCTTTCCTTGACATTTATTTGTGGTATGTGATTATATTTTTTTCACCCTCTCAAACCTTCATGGTCTTGGATACTTGACTCACTTAGGAGTTGTAGAGTGAGTGAGTAGTAGCATAAAGTATCAAGCATGATTTATATGGTTTGTAACTTAATACGGTTAGTAGGCCCTATATCATGTGTAGTATGTGCAATTGAGCTCATCTCTAAGTTGATTGATTAATCCTTTGAGATACCAAACTATATCATATGTTGTAGTTAGGATACTACACATTTGGAATTGAAATATTCCAAGGATATTGTCATTGTAATCCTTAACAATGATATTTGTCCGACCAATTGGGAGAAAAAGTGAATCTATATTCTTGCTTATGTTTTGTAAAAGTTTAAGACATTTATTAGTACGTGTTCTTACTCTATATAACAAAAATTGCTTGGTATGGTTCATTACCAAAGCCGTTTCGTCTTACGCCGGAAAGGCACGTCTTAAACCATTATAAATGACACAAGCTCTTTGTTTCTATAACTTGAAGATTGTCATTCATCTCTTGAGAATTGATACTTGGCTTTGATTCACTCTTCTTGGTTTCTCTCTTTTCTCTTTTTGTTTACGAGTATTCGTTTCTTTGTTTCGGTCTTTTTTGGTTTCGATTCCACTCGTAATCCTTCATTAAGGTATTATAACCTAGTCTTGAAGTGGTCCACTGGTTTTCAAAAGGCTTAATATATGTTTTAAGTATTTTATACAAAATTGGTTTGAAAAATTTCTTTCGTTTTCACCGACAGAACACATGTTCTGTCCGCGGTTCCTTAAATAGGCGCGGTACTATGTGCGGTTCTTTATCGATATCGAACCACCTCACTAAGCCTAAAAGAGTATGGGTTTTCTTATTTTACAAATTTTCAAACACACCCTCTTCCTCTTTTCTGATGTGACGACGAGGGAACAAGAAAAACCTCCATTAAAAAGTTTCAAAACCTTCCAAATCACTCAAATTAATTGATTCCAAGACAAGGGTTTCATTCATCCTTCATCTATCATCAATTAACTGTAAGTATCTTCATTCAATTTCAATCAATTTGTTCTAGGGTTCTTAACTTCATAATTGAGTATTTTTGAAAATAAATTGAATTAGAACCAAATTAGGAATGTAGGTTTACATAGTTATAGTGTTATGATTCTTTTAGGTTCACATTCCTTGTGATTTCACTAACCCCACTTATAGAACAAATCTAAATTTTAATCAAAGTACTTTTGTTTAATGATGGAATTGATGTGAACCCTTGAACACATTGGTAATTGCATTGTTAATGCTTACCTAAAAATGAATTTTGAAAACCAGTGTTAAAATTCATGGTTGATTCGCATAGTTCATATGAATTTGTCAAAAATGAATTTAGTGCATTGTGAACATAAGAATGATGAGGATTCATCCTTTGGTTAGTCAATAAATTGATTAAACACATTCTTGTGGTTTTGATTTATAATCTATATATATAACATAGAGTGATTGTGGAAATATTTTTTATTTTATATAGGTACTAAATCATGCCTTCGGTATATCAAAATGACCACCAAGAGACTCTTCGTTATATACCCAACCTTGCCGATACTTGTGAATCCGAAACACTTGGTATCACCCTTCATTTACTTGAATCCCATTACTTTCATGAGGTTTGGGTTGTCTATGAGGACACTGAAGGGTTTAATTATACTAAAATGATGTTTAGGAATAATGGATTTGATTGTCTTCTAAACATAAATAAGGTAATCTATCCTTAATTTCTCTTAGAGTTCTTTAGCACATATTTCATTCATGTAAATGAAAATGGAATGTTTGTTAATTTCTTTATTCGTGGTCAACCCATTAGCTACTCTCTCGAGGAGTTTCAAGCACTTCGAGTACCTTATGAAGGTCAATGCCAATTCATGGATGCATGGAGGATTGAATCTTTGCAAACGTGTGTCGATGTTCCACCATATAATAATCCTATGGTCGAACTAGACTTCATCCTTGACACTATCACTCAACCCCTTAATGGACCCGTTGTACAAAGTATCCATTATAGGAGGCGCATTTTGTCTTCTTATGAGATACTCGTAAGCGACTTTAATACATGTATGGTCTCTTGGGCCAACATTATTAGGGAGAATGTATTTTGTCATGGTGGAAACCAGGATCATGTTCTGGCATGTATGGCGCACATAATGAGTTTCATATGCCCTTCCACCAAGTACAATCTTGCATACTTCATCGCTCGACGTATCAATTATGTCCTCGCCAAGCCTAAAACAACCCTCCCCTACGCCATGCTCCTCACTCGCCTTTTTAGAAGGGTTGATCGTGACTACCCTCTACTTCGTCTCTCCACCTATTTGAACGCTAATCATGTGATGTATCCCATTCAAGGGGAGCGTCCACGAAAGGTTAGGAGTGACTGAGGTACGGGTAGAGGTGATCAACGAGAACCATCTGATGAGTAAAATTCTACTTTATCAAGTGATGGTGATGATTTTGGACTAGTACCAATGTTGGTTCTCCAAGTGGCTCCTCTCCATCTTTGAACACTTTCATGGATGGGTTAAACCAAATTCATCATCCTCCTTCTCCTTCATCGAGTCAACTTCCTCCTAATTTTAACCTTGAGGATTTTTACCGTTCCAACCTTCAAATCCGAGGAGAATTGTACGAGCATCGTACCGAATCAAAGGGTGCTTTCAAGGCCATGTGGAACATGCTTAAGAATCTTGGCAAAAACAAGAAGTGATGCTACTTGGAAGTCTTTGGTGATGACTTCATGACTTGGTTGTCTTAGTTTAATGTTGAACATTTTATTGCATTAGAATTTTTGTTGCACTAGGCATTTCTTTTTCTTAGCTTTGGTTTGTATTAGTACTTAATTGTTTGGATTATCAAGATTTTAATCCTAACTTTGTTTCATGTGACTGAACTTTCGATTTACATGATTATGTTCAAGTATATGTTAGTTAGCTATTTAGATTTTGGTTGGTAATCTATTTTGGCTTGATAAAGTAAGGTTTAAAATCCAGGCTTGTGAAAAATGCTAGAAGTCATATTTTTCAAGGGTTCTGTCCGCGGATCCTTAGCTCCAGGCGGTTCCTTATCGATATTGAACTGCGGGTATGTTTAATAAACCGCGGGATAGAATTTTGAAATAATCTTTGCTTTACATTGTTTTTTCTAAATCATTGTAAACATAGATAAAATTTTTTCTAAACATCATCTTTTCCCCAATCAAGCCTAGCAATTTTCATTATTCACCAAAATCATTTTTAACCTATTACCATTTTGGATCATCCCCTTCACCTCTTAAACCATTCTTGATTATTCTTCTTCTTCACATCCTCTAAGCTTTTCTAAACCTTAACACACAACCATGGTATCCACTAGATCCTCAAATTCCTCCAAAAACTCTACCACCAAATAGAGCCTTAAGATAAGAATTAAGATACATAACCAAGGTTCTTCATCTTTTCTTACACCTAAGAATGAGACTTATCTCATTCTTATTTCTTCATCAGCTTCACCTCCTCTTGCACCATGCAAGACTAGCTCAACTTATGTACTAATCATTCTTATGGTTATATATTCTTCATTCCAATCTAGGATGAATGAGTTGTCTTCACCCTTCACTCCAATTCCTATATTGGATGTGAACCCCTAACCCCCTCCAAAGCATTCCTTATGAGAATGACTTTGTTGAGCCTTTACCAAATTCACCCATTTCACCTTTGGATACCATGCCTCCTCCTCCTCCTAAGACTCCAATAAGTGTTCCTATCTCAAGCCTCTTGGGTGATCCAATTTTCCTTGATTACTTTGTGGGAAATGGTCCTAATTGTCTATGTTGTGTTCACAACTTTAACATCATAGATTCTCTTAGAATGGAAATGATTGGGCTTCATATAAAGTTGCAAGGGTTCTTGTTAACTTTGTTTACCAATCCTCCTCCTCCTAGGAGATGAATGGTGATATTTTTAAAAAATATCTTTTCAAGAACTCAATTCTAAGAAGATTACTAAATCAAGATTAAAATAGCTAGTTTTGTTTAGTTAGTTGTATTTCATTTCTTGTACTTTATTTTCCTTCATTAATTTTTCATGAAGATTATCTATAGATTTAGCCTTTGTGTGTTTTAACCTATTTGTTCTTTGATAACGCCTCATTTATACATGTTTGTAATAATGCATTTGTCCTTGTTTGCTATGTAAATAAATAAATTATGTGTTGAATTGTTAGTAATAATGAGTATTGTTTTGATTATAGTGAAGGAATTGAACTATGAAGCAAAGAAGTGAATAAATAAAAAGAAAAGGACTAGAAAATAAATTGTGTTAGAAAAAGAGCCAAAGTGTGGCGCACATTCAGTGTACTACGATTTTGGAGAACTATCCAAAGTGCGGCGCACAAAAGGAAAAGTGCGACGCACATTTACAACTCAGAAGTGCGGCACACAAAAGGAAGAGTGTGGCGCACATTTACAACTCAGAAGTGCGGGGCACATTTGAGAAAGTGCGGCGCACATTTTGCTGTAGTTACACATATTAAGTGCCATTATGCATGGCAATTATGGGAGAATTCTTGGCTTGCTCCAGGACCTTATAGCTACGAAATAAGGGTTATATATTAAACCCAAGGGCAGGCTAAAACACAAAATTCCTTACCATTCCATTCTCCATTGTTCATTGTTATAAAGGTTTGATATAATCAAGGATTCTTTCAATATTTGATCATAGTTACTAGTAAAAGGTGAACCAGTTGGTTCATACCATTCTTGCTGTAGCAAAGGATTCAGAACTTTGCTGTTGATTGTAATAAGTTGGAACAAGGCTTATAACTCTTTGGAGCAAGTATTGATTTTAACACTTTTGTTGGTATAATTATCATTTCCATTATGTTATTCATTTTCTTTGATTTACATATTGTTGAGATGATCATTTTTACTGTTATTATGGAGTAGTTTGTTGTGCAAATGGTTAAGGCTTAACAATCTTATTATTAGATAGATTTATGTTGCTTTGCGAGGGCAAAGTGCGACGCACAATTAGTTTTGTGCGGCGCACTTTACTCCTTGGTTTGTGACTATGAGTATGATTTAGATGCTTTTGTATTAAATGCTATTATGTAAGATCATTGTTATATGTTGGATTTATCCATGATCATGACTAGTACTCATGTGAATGGATGAATTTCATGTCATCTAGTAAATGAATCTTATTATTCACTTTTGTTACGATTAGTGGAATAAAACATATAACAACTCTTACATAATCTCTCTACTACTTTAGTTATCGAAATCAAGCATAAACCATTCTTAATGCTTGACATGATCTTTAGTCGGATTTTTATTATATTGATTAGATGTTGCGTGTACGACTAGTAATCGACATGTTGTCTTACATTGTTTATGTTCTCATATTCATCATTGCTACCTATCTTTCATATGTTTGTGACCTTAACCAAACGCACCCTTAAAACCATTTGATAAGTATATCTTTAGAACTTGTGACACTCTAGAGGTAATTGTTTTATATTCTATAACACCAATCCCATGGAACGAACTAGACTTACCTTAACACTATGCTATATGTAAAACCCGTAAAAATAAGGTCATAATTTAATTCTATTTTCAATTATTTTGAAGTATTTTATAACGTTAAATATTATTATGTTTAACGGTTTAAGTTGAAACCGATATTAAATATTATATTTTAATATTTTGACGAGTAACGAGGACTACTAGTGATCGCGATACCGACGAATGCCAAAAATTTTATATTTTATTATCGATCGTTTCGATATTTAATACTCTCGACGATATCGTTTTAATTACGTATCGAGTCGTTATATTATTATTTTTCGTGTGCGTTTAAACTTTTAAAAAAAATTTTTTTTTTTTTACAAAACCCGAGTCTCGTAAATATTTTAAAATTTACAATTTACCTTTTCTACCCTTTTAAACTATTTTATTCCATTTTGGACCAAAACTATCACAAATTGGCAAAAACTATCCTAACCTTGGACTATATAATATTTTTCCACTTACACTTTTACACATACAAAAATTTTAAAATCAAAAACAAACTCCCCACCCCTTCTCTCTCTTTCTTTGCCATACAACACCAAGAACACCACCACCAAATCTTTTAATTTTCTTGATGATCTAGCTTGATTCTTCCAAAACCAAAACAAGTACCATTCCTAAAATCTCAAGGTGATTGTAATGATACTAAATTTTCTTACATGCATTAAGTTTTTAATTTTAATAAAAACTAGGCTTGTTAGGTGGGGATTATGATCATGCATGTGTTAAAAATGATGATCAAGTGATGTTTATGTTATGTTTTTGTTAAAAAGTTGAATTTTAATTTTTGGGTTTTTGATGTTGATGATGATACAAGTGTTATGATGGGTTTATGGTGATATTAGGATGTTAGGTTGATGATAAAAGTTGTTGGTTTTGATCAAAAACTTGATTTTGTGGGAGATTTTGAAAGGTGATTTTGGGCAGTAGGTTTGGGGCCATTTTCGGGGGTCTTACGTCTGAAAATAGGTTGATATTATGGGATTATGTTGTAGAGAATTTCGTTAGCTTCGATTTGATATAAAGTAGGCCTTCCAACTCCAAACGAGGTGGAAGATACACTAGTTTGATTTTCGTGTACCGGGAGACGAGTGTCGACACAATCCGAAAATTGGTGTCGATATTTGGATCGAATCTCGGGGACTATAAAATGAGTTTCAAAATGATTCAAGGGCTGTTCTCAGGCTCCAAGTTTAGTATTTTGAGTCTATTTTTAGAATCAAGTGGCGGTTTTACAAATGGAGTTGTTTAGAATGGTCAAAATGGTTTTGTATGTCAAGGTCGCTAAACTGTCCGAATTTTGTGATTCAAAGATGAGTCGGGCAGGGAACTTTAGAAGTAAAATCTTTTGATGGGCTCTTGGGAGGACTTTCTACATATAGTAAGTAAGCTCTCTGAGTAGTATCATAAAAAGTTGATATGTTTAAGTATGGGAAAACGGCTTGGACATTCGGTATGTTCCGGAAGATTTTTATTAAAGACATAGAATAATAAAATGAATATATAGGAGAGTGTAATAGTATCACTTGTAACGTTTTCTCTCGAGTTTGTCGTGATTATATGAGTCGAGTTTTATATTCTTATGTATGGTTTATTTCTCGAGTCTATTATTAATGAACGCACCTCATTTGATAGGTTGCGGTTCTCGTGTTTGAAAGGCACCATCTATCGTCGGCGATCGTCTCATTACCACTATCGGCTAAGGTGAGTCTATAGCCTCGCTTTATACTAGTTATTAAATGATTTTAAACCCCCGAGGGGGAATACATGTTTTATAAACTTAGAACACAAGATTTTTATGGTATGCTTTGTCCCTCTATGAATGGACCCGTGGTTGCCTTTAAACTGCATTAAGTGATTGCCTTTGTTAAAGCCTCAATTATGGACCGTTAACTAGCTTATGATGGGCTAGCCGCTAGTACAATTAATAGATCTATGAGGGAAGCCGCCCCGGTTCAGTTTGTGTGGACTTGTCACAGAAGCTTAGGCCCGACCTCCGCACTGTTTGGACATATTGTATTGAGAAGTCAGGTATACGACAATGTACCAAAAATCTAGAGGTAACCGACAATTAATAAATCTCCTGTCTTATCCGACCTCTAAAAGGAGTGTTTAAGGGCTCGGTTCCATGAGCTTATTGCAATTTATGCTATATACAATTATCATTGTTGATGCAAATTATTATTTGATGCTTATAAGCATGCCACAAACTTATAATATTTGCTTGTGTTCAAATTGATTATATAAACCTATAGATTCACTCGGAATTTTTGTTGATGATTTTCTCACATGTATTTCAGGTAATCAAGAAGTGGAAGCTTGGAGGTCACGGGAATGAAGTTGTGCACTACTATGTTGTTCAAACTCTTTGATTTATTTATCGTTCCATTTTTAAAACAAACTAATATGTTGTTTTAACTTATCTTTTGGTAACGATTACTTGGGACTACGCTACTCTGATGAATGTTTTAGGAACGATAAATCTAAAACGTCTCTTTTCGAGTCGTTCTTTATAAATTGTGTGTTTTTATACCATTGTTTAGCACCCAAAGATATATTCCGCTGCGTGTAAATTTGGGGGTGTTAAAGATTGGTACCAGAGCCATGAGTTATAGAGAACTAGGTCTTTATTTTAAAAACCTAAACTATAACTGTTAGTTTTTATTTTTCAAAGAGTCGGTGCACCGGACTTCGCGTGACTTCAGGTTCAAGCTACTTCTGAGATTACAATTTTAGTATAGGTTATTACGTATACCTTATTGGAAAGTATTTATTAATAAATATTATGATCCATTTATGGATATATATTTATATCTAGGATCTCTTTATCGATATATATTTATGTCGTTAAACTTTTCGATAAAAGTTTGTCATTTATTAATGATTAACTTAAATAAATACAATGAATTTCATGATCTTTCTGTATTTATTTTTGAAGTATTTAAATTGCTTTTATTGCAAATTTTATATTATGACCTTACATACCTTCATCTGCGCACGTTACTTTCATTGTTTAACTCTTTGAGATATCTATATAGATATCCAAATCGTCGTCCGACTGTTTGTGTTTAGACGTCTTGAAACGTAATTTCTAGACCATTGTGTAGCTCAATGTGTCTTTGGAATAGACTAACCGCTATCGTGTGAGTCACACATTTTGAAACATTTCTTAAAATCGTGTTGAATAATATCATGGTTTTTCATAATATTTTGTTGATTTTTATTATCGTTTTACACGACATGCGAAGATTTAATTCGTTGACAGTTATATGTATCGACTCCGAAGTGTATTGTTCGCTTATATCTTGGTAACATCATCGTCGAGATTATGGCGCTAGATTGGAATACGATTTTACTTCTATAAAACGGTATCATTTGTTTTTCATTAACCTTCTTGCTCCCGGAACGAAACCTATGAATGTTCCATTCTTTTCTTGTTATGTTTTGTGTTTTTGGACAATTGTGGCACCGAGGAGATTTTCCTACATTACACCTTGAAACTTAAATTATGAACGTCATTCGCCGTTTTGCTTCCTAAATTTCATACCTTGAAGCATCTTATGTCATTCATTATACTATATTTTTACTTGATGCTCATTATGAGATTTATTTTTCGTTGTTGAAAAATCCACAAGACATGTGTGTATATATATATTTTTTTGAGCCGTTAGGAAATGTCAGATTTTTTTTTATATTTAATGGAAAAACTACAGGGGTGTATAAACAGGTCAAAACCTAAAAGTAAAACCTGCGTTTTTAAAATAAAATAGTCAAACCTGCACAGAACTTGCAGGGGTATTTTGGTCATTTTACATTAGGTTTCAGGTCTCGGGTAAAACTAGAAAGTCGTCTGAAACGTCGTTTTGCATCAAAATGCTTTAGACTCTGAGTCTTGGAGATGTCGTTTATCAGGTCAATTAATCGGCTTATATTAAAAAGTTAAATCTGATAAAAAAAAATAATTTTTTTTAGAACATGAGTTTTAAACGCTTCTAAGAAGATTTGAGTTCACTTGAGATCGTAAAATTTTAACGAATATTATTTTACAACTAACTAATACTAGTTGCATGTGAAAATGTTTAAAAATAGAAACATTACAGGATTAGCAATTACCGGATTAATGGTGTAATTTGAAAATGAATAATATATTTTCTTAAAAGCATGTTGTATCGAGTATCTTACATAGAACACACATATGGATTGATTTATTCTTTTTATATATATGACTCATTTGTCATTCGATGTTATTTTATTTTCGTTTTCTTCTAACCTTCCACTGACTTGGGTTGAGTTTTGAAGTTTTGTCTTCACATTCTTCGTCGATATTTTATCGCGTGTCTCATGGCGTTTTCGTCTAAATCTTATAAACTTTTGAAACATTAACAACTTGTAACCATTTCATTGATTGTTTTATGAGCTACTACTTGCTACTTTTTGCAAACCTTTGGCTACTATATACGTTGTCATAATGTCACCTTATAAATAAATCTGATATTGTTTTACGATTATCTTCACCAATTGTTTTTACTTTGGTCCTAATACTTTTTGTAACATTAAAAGTTGCTTATTGAGTATCTCACAAATTACTTGTATCCTTTAAATTTATAAACTATTTTTAAATTCCATTTTACAAATGACATGGTTTATATATAAACATAAGAAACGTAATACTTTTCGACGGAACTGAGCACTGCATTGCTATTCCTAAATTATACATGGCCTGATCACCTATGTCTAATTTAGAAGGAGCCATGCTAGGCGGAATAGTAGTCACCTTAAAAATCTTGATAATAATCAACTTTTTACTTGTATTTATTATAAAGATAAATAAAATGAAATAAAGTGAAAAGAAGTTTTGAAAACCTTTATGTTTTATGCAAGTAGCACAATTTCTATGCATCCGCATATGTTTTCTTACCTTTCGTTAAAAGAATTACGTGATTTTAAGTACGTTTTTACTCGATGATTGTTTTTCCACATGTTACTTCATTTTGTCTTATAACTGATTTCTTTTGACTGCTCGTCTAATTATTGACTGTTAATAAATGACCTAAAAGTCTCGATATTTTATCCTTCCGTCTCGTCCAATCTTCTTTATGCGACTGGGTAGATCTTTGGAATGTCTCCGCACGTGAATAATGAATTATCATTAGAGTGATTTCCGTATATCCGGGATGACGTCCGTCACTCTCGTTTGTCTCGAAATCTACTCTTGTGAACCGTGCTTTGACTTCTCTCTTTAAACACTAACATCGTTCATTTGATTTGTTTTAATTACAAGAGATTATTAGGAATTTTCTTTGATTAAATTTTTGTATGGATCTTATTTCCGATCATGTATCGACCACCGCTAAGTTAACAAACTGATATTGGTGAACCACCGACCGCACCAACGAAATTGACAACTTGTTTAATCTACTGTTTCTTATCGTCTTACCATCGACGCCTTTATCTTATTATTCTCTTTAAGAATTCATACGAAATTTGTTTCGTCCTCTTTTGTACCGTTGATTTCGTACTAACCGTTGACCATTATTTTCATTCGTATTCGTTTGTTATCTTGTCACACTTTGAAACCCGAATATATCCCATATTTATTTTGAAATAATACACACCTTTATGTATTTCTACAACGTATTATAAAATTTTATGAAACTTTTATACATTTTTCTAATAATTTTCAATTATTGAAATAACCATCACAAGTAAAAGGTCAAATTTATACATCATATTCTGTATAACTAAAACTAATGTTTAAAATGAAATTATGTTCTATCTTTTGAAGTAATTGACTTATCATACTTTACTTTAGATGTAATGAAATTACCGGTTTAATTTATATTCCTAATAGTGATTTAATTTGGAAATTATATTTTCTAATTGTAACCATCAATATGAGTTTAATTAATAAATTCATGTCATTGTTTCAAAGTTTCTTAAGACAACCAAAATAAATTATGAAGCTATTTAACTTCTATTTTTAATATATCATCTTTATCAAGAAAGTACCTCAATTGAGTTTGAAGGTAATACCAAATCCGGGACGGATAATTGTGACAAACGTTATTTTAACGTTGATATTTAATTTATTCTTCGCTCTCATTTTTCTAGTATTGTGAATTATTATGTTTTACGGTTACGTGATTCGAGATCCCTCGTCGGTCGTCAACCTTAAATCATTTTACCACATCTTGTCCGTTTATGCGTTTATTGAATTTATTTTTTTATCTCGTTTTGTTCCTCGTACTGAAGATCACTATTTTATTCTGAGTTTAAAATGAATATTGGGAAGCAGTGTATAAGAAGAAACGATAAGTGTCACCAGGATTTATGCGTGTACTAGTGGAATGATTGAGGACCGAATCTCTTAATGAATGGAGTTAATAAATTCGTTGCAACCTCGAGGAGTATGTTGAAGCCGACACCGCAAGTGGAAAGACTCTGGAGATCAAGTAGTTATTATCAAGGGTTCGTTCAAGGTTTTCTCGATGATTAACGATGGAGATCTATAATCGATGTTTATGTTCGACCTTTTCTTTTATGTACTTATATGGTGTGTGATCTAGTCAAATGATCGTAAGTTGTGAGAACTTGAGGCGGCATAATCCGATGACGTCCGATCATGTAGAACACATATTATGTAATATTTTTTTTTACTTTCAACGACGATATTTATTGAGACTTTAATGCGCGTTGGCGAAAGTGAGATGGTGTCTTTGTATTATCTTTTGAGTAGGGTCCCACGAGTGAGCACCCTCTGATGACGAAAATGTTTTCTTGTTAGTTCTTTTTGATGTGTGTCCATGGCTATCCGGCCGATGGATATCCTTTAAATTACAACCTTCCTTTTTACTGGACTTACCCGAAAATCCTGTCATCTATTCTTGTCGTCGAACGAGCTTCGTCTGATTCATAAAATTTTCATGTGTCGAGTTTGACGGGTGACTGGTGGATAAGGATTTATTTATTCCTTTTTGGTGAGATACAACTTGACGACAAGTTGCGTTTTGTAAAAGAACCAGTGGAGATCGTGGATCGAGATTCACGTAGGAACGTGAAGACTTCGTTATAAGGAATGCCTTCATCCTTCCGGGTAGTGAACAACTCGTGTATGAGGCGAGTTGAGCGCCGGGACGTCGCTCCCTTAAGGTGGTGAGGATGTAAAACCCGTAAAAATAAGGTCATAATTTAATTCTATTTTCAATTATTTTGAAGTATTTTATAACGTTAAATATTATTATGTTTAACGGTTTAAGTTGAAACCGATATTAAATATTATATTTAAATATTTTAACAAGTAACGAGGACTACTAGTGATCGCGATACCGACGGATGCCAAAATTTTTATATTTTATTATCGATCGTTTCGATATTTAATACTCTCGACGATATCGTTTTAATTACGTATCGAGACGTTATATTATTATTTTTCGTGTGCGTTTAAACGTTAAAAAAAAATTTTTTTTTTTACGAAACCCGAGTCTCGTAAATATTTTAAAATTTACAATTTACATTTTCTACCCTTTTAAACTATTTTATTCCATTTTAGACCAAAACTATCACAAATTGGCAAAAACTATCCTAACCTTGGACTATATAATCTTTTTCCACTTACACTTTTACACATACAAAAATTTTAAAATCAAAAACAAACTCCCCACCCCTTCTCTCTCTTTCTTTGCCATACAACACCAAGAACACCACCACCATATCTTTCAATTTTCTTGATGATCTAGCTTGATTCTTCCAAAACCAAAACAAGTCCCATTCCTAAAATCTCAAGGTGATTGTAATGATACTAAATTTTCTTACATGCATTAAGTTTTTAATTTTGATAAAAACTAGGCTTGTTAGGTGGGGATTATGATCATGCATGTGTTAGAAATGATGATCAAGTGATGTTTATGTTATGTTTTTGTTAAAAAGTTGAATTTAAATTTTTGGGTTTTTGATTTTGATAATGATACAAGTGTTATGATGGGTTTATGGTGATATTAGGATGTTAGGTTGATGATAAAAGTTGTTGGTTTTGATCAAAAACTTGATTTTGTGGGAGATTTTGAAAGGTGATTTTGGGCAGTAGGTTTGAGGCCATTTTCGGGGGTCTTAAGTCTGAAAATAGGTTGATATTATGGGATTATGTTGTAGAGAATTTCGTTAGCTTCGATTTGATATAAAGTAGGCCTTTCAACTCCAAACGAGGTGGAAGATACACTAGTTTGATTTTCGTGTACCGGGAGACGAGTGTCGACACAATCAGAAAATTGTTGTCGATATTTGGATCGAATTTCGGGGACTATAAAATGAGTTTCAAAATGATTCAAGGGCTGTTCTTAGGCTCCAAGTTTAGTATTTTGAGTCTATTTTTAGAATCAAGTGGCGGTTTTACAAATGGAGTTGTTTAGAATGGTCAAAATGGTTTCGTAAGTCAAGGTCGCTAAACTGTCTGAATTTTGTGATTCAAAGATGAGTCGGGCAGGGAACTTTAGAAGTAAAATCTTTTGATGGGCTCTTGGGAGGACTTTCTACATATAGTAAGTAAGCTCTCTGAGTAGTATCATAAAAATTTGATATGTTTAAGTATGGGAAAACGGCTTGGACATTCGGTATGTTCCGGCAGATTTTTATTAAAGACATAGAATAATAAAATGAATATATAGGAGAGTGTAATAGTATCACTTGTATCGTTTTCTCTCGAGTTTGTCGTGATTATATGAGTCGAGTTTTATATTCTTATGTATGGTTTATTTCTCGAGTCTATTATTAATGAACGCACCTCATTTGATAGGTTGCGGTTCTCGTGTTTGAAAGGCATCATCTATCGTCGGCGATCGTCTCATTACCACTATCGGCTAAGGTGAGTCTATAGCCTCGCTTTATACTAGTTATTAAATGATTTTAAACCCCCGAGGGGGAATACATGTTTTAGAAACTTAGAACACAAGATTTTTATGGTATGCTTTGTCCCTCTATGAATGGAGCCGTGGTTGCCTTTAAATTGCATTAAGTGATTGCCTTTGTTAAAGCCTCAATTATGGACCGTTAACTAGCTTATGATGGGCTAGCCGCTAGTACAATTAATAGATCTATGGGGGAAGCCGCCCCGGTTCAGTTTGTGTGGACTTGTCACAGAAGCTTAGGCCCGACCTCCGCATTGTTTGGACATATTGTATTGAGAAGTCAGGTATACGGCAATGTACCAAAAATCTAGAGGTAACCGACATTTAATAAATCTCCTGTCTTATCAGACCTCTAAAAGGAGTGTTTAAGGGCTCGGTTCCATGAGCTTATTGCAATTTATGCTATATACAATTATCATTGTTGATGCAAATTATTATTTGATGCTTATAAGCATGCCACAAACTTATAATCTTTGCTTGTGTTCAAATTGATTATATAAACCTATAGATTCACTCGGCATTTTTGTTTATGATTTTCTCACATGTATTTCAGGTAATCAAGAAGTGGAAGCTTGGAGGTCACGGGAATGAAGTTGTGCACTACTATGTTGTTCAAACTCTTTGATTTATTTATCGTTCCATTTTTAAAACAAACTAATATGTTGTTTTAACTTATCTTTTTGTAATGATTACTTGGTGTTGGAAATTTAGTGCAATTGTGGGAACGGGTAATACTTGTAAATGGGTTTGGAGGTACGGAGTGTACACCCATTAAGTCCCTTACCTCCCTGGACTCAATATAGTGGTTGTGATATCAGTAGGAAGCTGCTCCTGGTCAGGAAGTTGCTCCTGGTCAGGAAGTTGCTCCTGGTTAGGAAGCTGGTCCTGGTTAGGAAGTTGCTCCTGGTTAGGACGTTGCTCCTGGTGATGCACAAAGTCTTTGTAACCTCTTTGACCAGTTAATGAGGGTTGAATATTGACTTGATGACCAGGTTTATGGTCATGTAACCACTATGCTTTATGAAGGTAATTATGAGATTAATAGGCCGATTAATGCTCTTAATACCTTTGACTAGGAGTTACATTCCTTAAGGAATAGGATCACTATAAAGAGTGATCATATTTTGATTGATGAGATATACAATAACAAGAAACACTTACACACACAGCGTTCTTGATTTGTGCCTAAACAAGAACTAACTCTTGGTTTTATCCCAAGGAGGTATTCGTGTTAACCCAGGCATAGGGTCGAATAATCTTCTTTGGAAAGTGATTACACGACTTCAAGAGATATCCGGTAACCATTCATTGGTACGTAGTTAGGATATTGATTATCTTCACCCTGTTGGAACGAAATAAACCCCAACAATCAAAGAAGATTATTTTGTGATAATCAATGGCGGCGGCAATGAAGCATATGGTGGCTAACTTCTCCAAACTGGATAAGTTTGAAGGGGTTGATTTTAGGAGATGGCAGAAGAAGATGCACTTTCTTCTTTCTACCATGAACGTGGTGTACGTACTGACTACTCCTATTCCTAATGGTGGTGATGATGCTACTTTGGAGGAACTGAGGAAAAAGAGCAAATGGGAGAATGATGATTATGTGTGTCGCGGCATAATTCTCAATGGTATGTCTGATTCTTTATTTGATATTTACCAAAATGTTGAATCTGCTAAAGAACTATGGGATTCCTTGGAAGCCAAATATATGGCTGAGGATACATCAAGTAAGAAGTTCCTTGTGAGTGATTTCACAAATTACAAAATGACTGATTCAAGACCAGTCATGGAACAATACAATGAACTTCTTGGAATACTTGGCAGATTTACACAACATAAAATGAACATGGATGAGACCATTCAGGTCTCGTGTGTCATTGAAAAACTACCTCCTTCTTTGAAAGATTTCAAGCACACCTTGAAACATAAGAAGGAGGAGTTAACTCTTGTTGAGTTGGGCAGTCATTTGCGCATTGAGGAATCCCTCAGGGTGCATGAAAGTGATAAGCCAAAGAGCAACAATGTTGTTGGTTCATCTGTTGTCAATATGGTGGAGCATAACAACTCCACCAGGTACAATGACAACAAGGGCAAACGTAAGCATCATGATAACACCAAACCTAATCCTAACAAGAAGTCATCAGTGGCTTGTTGGAAGTATGGGAAACCTGGACACTTCAAAAGGGATTGCAAAGGTGTTAGCATTGGCAACCAAGCTAATGGATCAGGCATAAAAGGTCAGAATATGTTTAATGAATCTCTCCAGATTTATTATGTTACATATGTATCTGAAGCTTACTTTGTGCAGGATGATGATGTTGCGTGGTGGGTTGACTCTGGAGCAACAGTACATGTGTGTAAAGATAGATGCTGGTTCAAGACTTATGAGTCAATGAATGATGGATCTATTCTTCACATGGGAAATGAGTCAACAGCCCTAGTGCATGGACGTGGTTGTGTAGATCTTAAATTTAGTTCTGGAAAGATTGTTTCTTTGTTTAATGTTTTGCATGTTCCTAATATTAGGAAGAACTTGGTTTCTAGTAGTGTTTTGAATAATTATGGTTATAAACAAGTGATTGAATCTAATAAATTTGTTTTATCTAAACATGGTGTGTTTATTGGTTTTGGCTATTTGAGTAATCAAATGTTCAGGCTTAATATTGATTCTAGTATAAATGTTGATTCTGTCCTGATGACTACCACTAAACTGAATGATTCATCACTATGGCATGCTAGACTAGGCCATGTCCACTATAAGAGGATGCAAGATATTTCTAAGGATGGGTTAATTCCAGCTTTTGACATGGACACTGATAAGTGTCAGACTTGTATGCTGAATAAAATTACTAAGAAACCATTTCAGGATGTAAAACATGTAACTACAGTTTTGGAGCTAATTAGTGACCTATGTGATTTGCATGCTACTCCCTCATTAGGGAATAAGAAATACTTGGTAAAATTTATTGATGATGCTTCAAGGTTTTGTTATGTCTATTTGTTGCATACTAAGGATGAAGCATTAGATAAATTTAAAGTATTTAAAACTGAAGTTGAATTACAACAAGGAATCCAAATCAAAAGATTTAGGACTGATAGGGGAGGTGAGTACATGAATACTCAGTTTTTCCAGTCTGTTGGAATAATCCATGAAACAACTGCCCCCTATACTCCACAACAAAATGGTATATCAGAAAGAAAAAATAGAGTACTAAAAGAGATGGTTAACTCCATGTTGTCCTACTCAGGACTGAGTCAAGGGTTTTGGGGAGAAGCTATGTTAACAGCTTGCTATTTATTAAATAGGGTTCCTAATAAAAGGAATAGGATTACCCCTTATGAACTCTGGACTAAAAGGAAACCAAACTTGAACTACCTCAAAGTTTGAGGTTGTAGGGCTGTTGTAAGACTCCCTGATCCAAAGGTGAAAACCTTTGGTGAAAGAGGCATTGAATGCATCTTTGTTGGATATGCTGAGCATTCCAAGGCTTATAGGTTCTATGTTATTGAACCTAATGATTCAGTTTCAATAAACTCAATCATTGAATCAAGGGATGCTAACTTTGATGAGACTAGGTTCTCATCAGTCCCTAGACCAAGCCTTAGGACTCCTACTAGAGCTGAGGACATTGGTGTTTCAGTAGAACCTGAAAGGGTCACTGATGAGGTTGTGGTTCAGCAAACTGAGCCTAAGCTTAGAAGAAGCACAAGGCATAGGACTCCAAGGAATTTTGGGCCTGAGTTTCAACTATACTTGGTTGAAGGAACAAGGGATGAGGTCTCTGACCAGTACTACTATTGCTTTAATGTTGAGGATGATCCCAAAACATTTGATGAAGCAATGAAGTCCCAGGATGTTGCTTTCTGGAAAGAAGCAATCAATGATGAGATGGATTCCATCATGGGCAACAACACTTGGGTGTTGGTTGATCTACCTCTAGGTTGTAATCCACTTGGTAACAAGTGGATTTTCAAAAGGAAAATGAAGGTAGATGGAACTGTTGAAAAGTTCAAGGCAAGGTTAGTTATTCAGGGCTTTAAACAAAAGTCAGGGATAGACTATTTTGATACTTATGCTCCAGTAGCACGTATCAGTACCATAAGAATGCTGATTGCTCTAGCAAGTATTCACAATTTGATTATTCATCAGATGGATGTGAAGACAGCATTCTTGAATGGTGACTTGGATGAGGAGGTTTATATGAACCAACCTCAGGGCTTCATCATGCCTGGTCATGAAGGTAAGGTGTGTAAACTGATTAAGTCCTTATATGGACTGAAGTAGGCACCTAAGCAATGGCACCAGAAATTTGATGAAGTGGTTTTGTCTAATGGTTATTCACTTAACCAAGCTGACAAATGTGTATATAGCAAATTTGATGAATCTGGTAAAGGAGTCATCATTTGCCTATATGTTGATGACATGTTAATCTTTGGTACTGACCAAGCTAAGGTTGATCAGACAAAGGATTTTTTGTCATCAAAGTTCTCCATGAAAGACATGGGGGAGGTTGATGTTATCCTTGGCATAAGGATTAAACATGAAAGTGATGGTATTGTAATTTCTCAGTCTCATTACATTGAGAAGGTGCTGAAGAAATTCAATCACTTTGATTGTACTCCAGTAAGTACACCTATGGATACAAGTGAGAAACTAATGCCTAACAATGGTCAGGCTGTCTCCCAGCTTGAGTATTCTAGGGTTATTGGTTGCTTGATGTATGCCATGACTAGTACTAGGCCTGACATTGCATTTGCTGTGGGTAAACTGAGTAGGTATACTAGTAATCCTGGTACTCAGCATTGGCAAGCAATTCAGAGGGTACTGAAGTATTTGAAAGGAACAATGGATTATTGTTTGTCTTATACTAGATATCCTTCAGTGATGGAAGGTTACACTGATGCAAGTTGGATCAGCAATACTGAGGATAATTCATCCACAAGTGGCTGGGTATTCCTTCTTGGTGGTGGTGCAATTTCTTGGGCATCCAAGAAGCAAACTTGCATTACTGGTTCAACAATGGAATCTGAATTTGTGGCTCTAGCAGCTGCTGGTAAAGAGGCTGAATGGTTGAGAAACTTGCTTCTTGAGATTCCATTGTGGGTCAAACCTATGGCACCCATTTCTATCCGTTGTGATAGTGCAGCTACATTGGCTAAGGCATATAGCCAGATGTACAATGGCAAGTCTAGACACCTAGGTGTTAGACATAGCATGATTCGTGAGTTGATCACGAATGGGGTGATTTCAATAGAGTTTGTGAGGTCTCAACAAAACTTAGCTGATCACTTGACGAAGGGATTGGCTAGAGACTTGGTTATAAAGTCTGGTAAAGGGATGGGTTTAAAAGTCCACTCTAGTCACTGAATGCCAGGACACCCAACTCCCTCCTGAGGAAACTTGGGAGCTGAGTTCAATGTGGAAAGCTGAACATTCAGGGGACTGAAGCACATGTATATCATCCCAAGGATGTGCTTGTACCTGCTGAAAGGAGGATGAAGTTATAAACTTCTTAATGGTTAATTTCTTTGAAAAAGTGCTTAAGCAGGAGCATGAACTAAAGAGGAACCACCTATGTAAATGTTGAGGTTCCGCCGCCTCAAGGAGCATGGACTTTGGCTCTTACAACATTTATGAATTGGATATGGACACATGGCTTGTATGGTGTCAGGAGCGTTTTAAGTGTTTGAAAACTTGGGTGTATGTTATCTTCAGGTGTTCAAAGTAGTTGAAGGGTTCAATTCTTAGAACACCCTGATTCTCGAATATTTGGAGTGATGTACTAAGATGGAAATTCAATCCTCAGGACATTTTCATTTATGCACTGGTTTTGCTAAAGTTGATTTTCATGCAAAAAGGAATTGTACTAAATTGGGGAGGATTGTTGGAAATTTAGTGCAATTGTGGGAACGGGTAATACTTGTAAATGAGTTTGGAGGTACGGAGTGTACACCCATTAAGTCCCTTACCTCCCTGGACTCAATATAGTGGTTGTGATATCAGTAGGAAGCTGCTCCTGGTCAGGTAGTTGCTCCTGGTCAGGAAGTTGCTCCTGGTTAGGAAGCTGCTCCTGGTTAGGAAGTTGCTCCTGGTTAGGACGTTGCTCCTGGTGATGCACAAAGTATTTGTAACCTCTTTGACCAGTTAATAAGGGTTGAATATTGACTTGATGACCAGGTTTATGGTCATGTAACCACTATGCTTTATGAAGGTAATTATGAGATTAATAGGCCGATTAATGCTCTTAATACCTTTGACTAGGAGTTTCCTTAAGGAATAGGATCACTATAAATAGTGATCATATTTTGATTGATGACATATACAATAACAAGAAACACTTACACGCACAGAGTTCTTGATTTGTGCCTAAAACAAGAACTAACTCTTGGTTTTATCCCAAGGAGGTATTCGTGTTAACCCAGGCATAGGGTCGAATAATCTTCTTTGGAAAGTGATTACACGACTTCAAGAGATATCCGGTAACCATTCATTGGTACGTAGTTAGGCTATTGATTATCTTCACCCTGTTGGAACGAAATAAACCCCAACACTTGGGACTACGCTACTCTGATGAATGTTTTAGGAACGATAAATCTAAAACGTCTCTTTTCGAGTCGTTCTTTATAAATTGTGTGTTTTTATACCATTGTTTAGCACCCAAAGATATATTCCGCTGCGTATAAATTTGGGGGTGTTAAACTATACATGATAGGGTATACTTGCCCGTGTTTGTGTTTCTAGTCAATTGTGTGGTAATATCTTGTAATAAAAATTTAAGACTTGCAAAACGAACATCAAGTTTTTGGTGCCGCTGCCAGAGATTGTTTTGTTATTGGTTTAAAACATTCTGAAATACTTGGTAAACAAAAATTTCTAAACACGCCGTACAGAATTCTGGAAATATGAAAACGTTTTTAACAAAACAATACAAAAGTGCGCCGCACAATTCAAAAGTGCGACGCACATTTGTGTCGAATTTACAAAATGTTGGTAGAAACAATCCCAAAACACCACCAAAACCTTTTACTCTCAACACTTACTGCTGAAAACATGAGAATTGCTTTGTGTGTACTTATGCTTTTTGAGCTTTTGTGTTTGTTAATATTACATTTAAAGAAAAACAAAAAATATTTGCTTTCAAAATTTTATTTTCTATTTTATTTGCTCTTTGATAGAATAATTTGCTTTGGTATGACTTGTTTGGTATTTATCATGATTTGTGGTAATTATTCTGAAATTTTAGCTATAATAAAAATACAAAAGAAATGTGAAAACAAACGAAAACGAAAAAATGGCTTATTCTTGCAAAATACTTATGGACATATTGCTAAACTTGGTCATAATTTTTTATTTTGACTACTTGTTAAGACATTGCTATGGAAAATGTCTTATAACTTGGTTTGATTGGTTAACAAATTATAAAGTTGTGAACAAAACAATTTTTCGCAGAAAGTGCGCCGCACATCCCATATGTGCGTCGGCTTTTCTGTGTCGCACGAAAGTGTGCGTCACTTCCCAATTGTGCGCCACACAACTGGAAAAACAGGAAGCAAAAATTGCTTATAACACGCTCAAATGGAAATATTTATTGAAACTAGTGAGTTGCCTAAAAACTTTAGGGTATGAAATATCGTTTGGATTTTATGGAACTAACATACTAATGTTTCTTTTGATGTTTTATTGTTTTAAGATTGAGATGGATCCAAATACTAGCTTGGATAGACTATGCTTAGGAGTGGATGAGCATATTAGTCTCGGTGACAAAATTGAATCAGAAGGAGAATGGACAGGATCTGAATGTAAGGACTCAGCCGATAGTGGGGTTCAAAAGGTATTAATTTCTATCGTATGGAAGAGAAGACACCTAGTGAAAAGTACTTAATGCCTTGCCATGTGGAAGGAAAATTTGCTTATGATGGGCAAGTAGATTTTGAATTAGAAAGAAGCTTGATTTGTAACAAATTTATAGTTGAGCTTGGCTTAAACTACAACACTCATCGTAATGGAGACAAGGAGATAGATAAAAGCTCATTGTCATGATTAAAGACGAATTGTTTTTCATTGAACTCTTTGTCGATCTGGAGGAGGACGATTGTGAACCGTGTGTAATCTTTAGGAGATCTTTCCTGAAGCAAGCTAATGCACAACTTGACATCACTTGTGGCATACTTACGTTATGGCCAAAAGTGCATGAAAGCTTAGAGTTTGGGGAGATTGATGAAATACTTGATAAACTCAATTTTGATGATTTGGCACCTATTGAAACCGAGGAAATTGATGCTCCTATATTTGTTTGTAGCATGAGGGAAAACAAAAGAAACAAAGGAAAGAAACCCGCCCACGCTTACAAGTTGAGCTATAATGGTGAAGGACCTTCACTCACCATTAACAAAACTTTGACTAGAGAAGAACTATAAATGGATGAACTACAAGAAGATATTGAAGAAAGAGTCATGTTGTTGAACATGAATCGACCAATCATTGAAACTTTGAAATATAAGTCATAAATACAAAATGATTGTTGATGGAGTTTTGCTCGACAAGTTGAAAGTTGAAGATGGATTAACACCGGAGTATGAAGATGTGGCTATAAAAATGCTTCGTAAGAACAAAGTAATGCTTGAGAAAGAAGATCTGGGGTACTTTATCCTACCAATAAGGTTGGAGGGTAAGACTACTTATAATGCTTTGGTTGATACCGGGTCAAATGTTAATGTTATGCCATATGGAATCTTCAAAATGTTAGATGTTGGTAGAGTCAAACCAAGGTTTGATCGTATCAAAATGCTTGATCACTCCTATGCGGAGGGATTTGGACGTTTGCTTGGAGTTCTTTGCTAAGTGGGAACAACTACACTACTAGCCGATTTCATGCTTCTCGACATTCCTATTGATCGAGATATTCAACTAGTGGTTGGAAGAAAATTTTTGCACACCATTGGTGCAAACATAGATGTTGGAAAAGCTATTATGACTAGCTTTGATGGGTTTGTCCATCAAAACTATAATGTACTAACAGAAAAGAAACATGATGATAGTGATGATGAAGACGATAAGCACTACACCATGAAGAGAGATGAGAACGGTATGCCAATTTATGGTCCACATTTGCAACCATGGACAGAACAGGAAGAACTTTTGGATGCATCACTAAGTGAAAGGAGCTACCATATCCCTTTCTTTGACATATGTGTATACAAGAAGATTGTGGGAATGCTTGGAGCACTTCCCGTCTCAGTGAAATACAAAGATTGGCAAGTGGGGAACAAGCGAGAATTTGAAAATATTGCTAAAGATGGAGATAGTGAATGGCATGTTGCCATGGTCATTATTGATCCAGGTGGAAAGAGGTACGAAAAGGTATACGAGACAAAAGACACCAATAGAGAGGTCCCGGGACGTTACACGGAGAGTGATATCATGTCACCTCTAAACTTATTGCTATAACTAAATATATGGAGGAAATGAGGAGTGCATCATTGGCTCCTAGTTACTTTATGTATTTTTATCTTTGTATGTAGATAACTAATAAAACGAAGTGAAATCTAAGAGTCCTAGAAGTTTTAGGATAGTCTAAGAAGAAGGGAATGTTTTCCCTAGTGGTCTTGTTATTTTTCTTTTGTGAAATCGAATGAATTGGAGGTTTTCTTTGAATCTTGTGTCTAGTGTACTTTAGAAACAGAAATATGGTCTGTGAGCACAGAATGTGCGGCGCAGTTCCCAAATGTGCGCCGCACTTCTGGACGGATTTTTTGTATATACTTTATTTTTCTCATTTGAAACTAAAAAAAACAAAAACACCTGACGATTTCTTGAATCATCACCAAAAACATTTTTCAATTCCTACTCTAATTCACACTCGAGATCATGTCTAAGGTAAGTTTTTATCTTCAATTCATATATATTTTATTTTATTAGTTTTAATTTTTGACTAAATTTTCGATTAGGGTTCTTAGTAATTGATAATCGGATTAAATTCAATTGTTAATTAGAAATAGGGATATTGATTAGGATAGAGTTAGATTATTAGATAATATTGAAAAACATAAAAATAAAAATGAGGGTTTTGAAATTAAACCTTAAGATTAAGCAATGTCGCGGATTAAAATGAATTGGGAATGGTTTTGTGTTTGATTCTAGCCATTGTTGTTGATTTGTAACCATTAGTTTGCGGATTTGGTTAAGATTACTAGTCATCCCGACATATGCTGAGATACGCAGAATGTGCGCCGCACTTCCCATATGTGCGCCGCACTTTGGCGAGTTTATTCCCAGAAAGTACGCCGCACTTCTCAAATGTGCGCCACACTTTTTGTCTAAAAACCAAACAGAATGATCAGAATACCAACATAGGGATGCCGTTGACCCCTAATGTTTTCTAATGTTAATATATGTTTGTTTGTGTGGTGAATTTTGTAGAACACAGGTTCTAGAAACTATGAGACCGGTTCATCTAGCCGAAGAAAGAGGCAAAAGCCTATCGAGTCGGCGAGTGCCTCGCTCATGGGAGTTCCTAATCATCCATTTTTGAATTGTCCTGGATGTACGAATGATGCTAAAACCATTTACAACAATGCTCTTAGTCTTCTAATACCAAAACAAATTTTCGCACCTAGCATTATAGATTTTGGAGTTTTGAATGAGCTTGGTTGTGAAGCTCAAATTAGGGAGATGTTATCAATAGTTGTGATAGAGGATGGAGGTTAGGCAAGACCAACTTAGGTTTTTGATGGAGAGACAATGTTATTGCATGGATAGATACACTCCGGTTTTTGAGAGAATGGCGGAACAATATAGCGTTCCGATGAGTGGACCTTATGGACCACCCGAATATCACCATGAGCCATTCTACTATACCCAACAACCACCACCTTATCCACCACATTTGCACCCATCTAGTACTCCAAGGAATGATGAAACTGAAGAGGATATGTGATGCCTCGTGTGTTTGTGACTTTTGTGTTAGTCACATTTTAAAACAATTTCAAACAAATTATTTCACTTGGTTATGTAATATGCCTTTGTTGGCATGTAGGAAAAATTATTACTTTGTGTGTGGATTTTTATTTAATTTGATATGTGAAAAATGTTAGTGTATATATTGTTTGTGTTAAATTGCAGAAAATAAGCGAGTCAATGCATAATAAGGTGAAGATTGAAGATTTCGGCTTCGTTCTCGACTTGGAATAAAAGGGGAGTATTATTCTTATTTTCCTCTATTTTTACTTTTTCCTTATGTTTAGCATTAGGGAAAATGCTCATAATAAGTATGGGGGTGATAAGTGGAAAATAAGAGCGTTTTAAGTTGAATGTTTTTTGAACTTTTGTGACCAAAAGTACGCCGCACTTTCTGGCGGATTTGTGAAAATTTCGTAGTTTTATTAAAAAAATAGTTTTTGTTAAAAGATTGATAAATCCTGTAATTGTAAATCTATTTTGACTCAGAATTGATAACGTTACTTACACAATATCTTATTCACAATTGTGAGGATTTTTAGCCTATAATTCGTAAGCATTCTTACGCTTTAAATCTATTTTGTGAGTATGCCGATGATTAGTTTAATTCTAGAACTTGTGCTTGGTAATCTTTACGAGACCATAGATCATACTTGTATGATAAAAAGTATTTTAAATGATAAAGAGGCAAAATAAAAGAGATAAGATTGAAAGTTTTTGCCAATGTTTTAAGACGATAATATATTGTTGAAAACCATGTTGCGAGATGATAGTAGATCGTAAGTATGGGGGAAGACATATTACCCCAAATGTTGGTATATAAAAAAATAATAAAAAAGGAGAAAAGAGAGGAATAAAAGGCAAAAAGGAGCCTATAAGTGTGAAGTACAAAGTATAGAAACAATAAACATGGTTGAAAATGATATGTTGTTTACTCTTTTAAACATGTGATGGTAATAAAAGTTTTGAAAAAAGACCTCTTTTGATATTTTACTTGGTGCTTACGCCAAACTGGTTTAGTTTAGTTCCTTGTACAAGCTTATGGTAATTTACTTTTTATGTCCTTGCTTTTAAGCAATAATTCACCCATATAAAGGAGAGTGTGTGAAATCAAAATATCTACTTCGTAAGGTGTTTTGTGGCGTTATCTTTGCTTTCAATTATTGGCCTTATCTATTCTTTCGACACTTATTAAAAATACATTTTTACCTTACTTGAGGACAAGCAAGAAGTTAAGTATGGGGGAATTTGATAACGCCTCATTTATACATGTTTGTAATGATGCATTCGTCCTTGTTTGATATGTAAATAAATAAATTATGTGTTGAGTATTGTTTTGATTGTAGTGAAGGAATGAAACTATGAAGCAAAGAAGTGAAGAAATAAAAAGAAAAGGACTAGAAAATAAATTGTGCTGAAAAAGAGCCAAAGTGTGGCGCACATTCAATGTACTACGATTTTGGAGAACTATCCAAAGTGCGGCGCACAAAAGGAAAAGTGCGGCGCACGTTTAAAACTCAGAAGTGCGGCGTACATTTGGGAAAGTGCGGCGCACATTTTGTTGTAGTTACACATATTAAGTGCCATTATGCATGGAAATTATGGGAGAACTCTTGGCTTGCTCCAGGACATTTTAGCTACGAAATAAGGGTTATATATTGAACCCAAGGGCAGGCTAAAACATAGAATTCCCTACCATTCCATTCTCCATTGTTCATTGTTATAAAGGTTTGATATAATCAAGGATTCTTTCAATCCTTGATCATAGTTACTAGTACAAGGTGAATCTTAGTTGGTTCATACCATTGTTGCTGTAGCAAAGGATTCAGAACTTTGTTGTTGATTGTAATAAGTTGGAACAAGGCTTATAACTCTTTGGAGTAAGTATTGATTTTAACACTTTTGTTGGTATAATTCTCATTTCCATTATGTTATTCGTTTCCTTTGCTTTACATATTGTTGAGATGATCATTTTTACCGTTATTGTGGAGTAGTTTGTTGTGCAAATGGTTAAGGCTTAACAATCTTATGATTAGATAGGTTTATGTTGCTTTGCGAGGGCAAAGTACAGCGCACAATTAGTTTTGTGCGGCTGTTGTCCCATATTTTGTGAAGATTAAACAAGAAATAAAGAAGAAAGATAGATGAAATCTAGAGAGAGAAAGTAGAGCGAGAAAAGAGAGAGAATGGTAAAACTTAGGGAGGATTAGCTTAGAGAGAGAAAACAAAATGAACCAACCACCTCCTAACATGCTAGGAGGTGGGTATATATAGTCCACCCACATGTGGGCTTGTTTGGGCTATATATTAATGGGCCGGGCTTTCCTTTTAGGCTTTAGTTACTTATGAATGAACTTTTAGCTTAAAGTTAAGCCCGTAAAACATGACTAACCTACTACCTATTACAATGTTCTAAAATACGATACATAATAAACTTATGACCGAACATTCTTGTTTGACTCAATATTTTGAGGCTAACAATCTCCCCCAATGAGAGGTCATTACCCTTTGTCATTTGGAGATTTCTAGAGATTACTAATCTCGCCATAAATGAGTCTTGAACGTGTAATAGTAGTCTTGTTCCTTCATGTTGTGATCTTTGAGCCTTTGTTGTTGTCTTTCGACTTTGTCTTTAATCTTGAGATCTTCAAATCATCCTTGACTTGTCTTGCCACCTTGCGATCTTGTGTCTTCATCCACATGCTCACACTATTAATTGTTGAATATTTATTTAGGCATGAGTATGTGGTTTTGAATCTTTGACTTTGCTGAGTACACCGTAACACCACCTTCTCGAGACAAAACATAGACACGGACTGAATGGCTTTGACATTCGTCCTAAATCGGTAGCGTTTTACCTCCAGTCAGTGAAGACCGTTACACGATATTAAATATCGTACATGTGAATAGGGAGATTCAATTAAGAACCTCCTTGACAGGGTTTCGCGGCAGTACTAGCCGTTCTCTTTACTCGACCGTCTCAAAGCAAGACTGCGAATTTAAAGAGTGAATCATTTGGATAAATATCCGCTTGATTAAAGTTGTCAATTCAAATTCCTGAAACAAGTTTGATTCTTAAAGAATCTTACCATTGTTGCTTTCCAGTTGACACAAGCTTGATTCATAAGAATCTCGCAAGTCACCTAGCGTAGCGCTGTTTGAGGTTGATGCTAGAAGGATTTCCATTCGTCATTATGAATATTAATGAATATCACTCTGAATGTTCTGGCAAGATCATAAAGATATTGTGTAGAAACCTGAAACGAGTTTGAATCAATTCAGAATCAAACCACTGTTGCTTTTCAATTTTGCACATGTTTAATTCATAACGAATCTTACACATGACCTACCGCAGTGCTGTTTGATGTTAACACTGGAAGGATTTGCACTCATCATTGTGAATACTAAGTAGTATCACTCTGAGTGTTCTAGCAATATCGCAAGGATATAGCGTAGGACTCTCTTTATCGTCATTTCGTATGTCCTAACGAGATTTGATTGATCTCTTGGCTCTAGACTCGATTTGTGCACTTTTAGTGGTTGGAGGCTGGAGCAGATGCCACCTATTCAATATCAACTACCTCGAAGTGAGAAAGTCAATAGACGTCGTGTTGATCTCCGTGTCAATAAAACAAACTTATTTTGAGAGAAGCCTTAGTCAGCTGGGGAGGGGTTGTGCATTACATCACTGGGTCCATGATGCGTTGTCATCATGATGTGTTGACCCGGTTTCTGCCTAAGTTGTATGGAGGGCTTCTTTCTTTACACCCTTTATCCTTACATTTCTTATTCATTCTTCAACCCCTTCAATGCTTACCAAGACATCATTACTAGTACCTTGTTGTGATTGTTCTAGTGCTAGCATCAGTACTTAGTCTGCATTCAGCTACGTTCACATTCTATTCCATCTTTCTTAAGGACTTCTAATAATCTATTGGATTGTCCCTGGGAAGATCCCCCGGTTCTGGTTGGATCATAGTACTTAAACCTAACCACCCTTTTGACACCAATAATGTCGTGAATTAAAGATGTTGTGGGTATGAGATCGTAACCATAAAACCACTTCAAAAAGTCTAACAAAGTGTTTGAAAAACATTTAACACCTTGATAGTTTTGTCGTTTCAGAAATGCTCCCCCTTCACATGTGCATCGATAATCGAAAGTGTTTCGCACATGTAGATAAGAGTTAAAGTGCTAGAGTCTTGCAAAATAGATCACATTTTGATCACGTTTTCTCCCCTTATTTCTAATATATAAAATCTTTTAATATTAGAGATACCAAATTTCATTAAAATATATCGCGAAAAATAGTCTTGAAAATCTTCGGGAGAAAAATGTGTCTAACATAGCATGAATTTTGAAAGCTCCCCCTCAAAAATTGATCCAATTGAATTTTTATTATGAGGATACGATCCACATTAAACTTATAAGGATAGGAGTTGTTCAACATACAATTTTGTAAAGATTTTGAATATTCATTGAAAAAACTCTTGAAAAAAATTGTGTTCAACGCTTTTCGAAAACCATTTCTTTTTGGCGACATGGTATTTCTAAAGCAAAAACTTGAGTTCATAGACTTTGAATGTCTTGACGAATCCACTCAAGTGTAAGAAGATTTCTCTTCTTTTGCTGAGGGTAAGCGCACTAAATCGTACACTCCCCCGTGAATATTGATCCGGGTTGCAATCTGAAAGTGATTACAAGCCATTGTGTTGAGCTCAAAACATTGAATGTTTTGTGACAAGCTCAACCCAAGATAGATCTCTCTACCCGTTGTTTGGAAATATTATCCAAAATAGACAATTTCCTTTATTAAATAGAAATGACATGTTTTGAAAAATATTTACAACTTTCATTCGAGCTTTATGTACACACCCGTGTCGTTATTGATCGACATTTCTAGCTACGTCCATATTATCGATACTGAAAGACATGTCGAGAAGAATATTTTTGTATTTTAAAACATTTTTAATTTTGAGTTTTGCTTTTATATGTTTTATATTTTTTTGTTTTGCTTTTTCAATGATATTTACAAGTACATGTTTGTAAGACGAATCAAGCAGGCACCTTTGCCAGAATCTCCAGGTCTGCTGGAGTCAAACATCTCATACCAATTTGCCTAACGAGGTACTCAAACCTGTCTTTCGACAGAGCTTTCGTAAACAAGTCGGCTAATTGGTAATCTGTTCCAACAAAGTATAACTCAACGATACCTCTTTCAACTTGTTCCTTTATGAAGTGGTATCTGACATCAATGTGCTTCGTGCGGGAATGCTGTACCGGGTTGCAGGAGATGGCTATGGC
Organism: Glebionis coronaria; assembly: GCA_025667525.1. Classification (NCBI taxonomy): domain Eukaryota; kingdom Viridiplantae; phylum Streptophyta; class Magnoliopsida; order Asterales; family Asteraceae; genus Glebionis; species Glebionis coronaria. Next base: position 219,422,704 of record CM046877.1, read on the forward strand.
CGACTTCGAGTCACAGTACATAGGTACTCTAACAAAGTGGAAGCTATAATCCGTGAGTTGTGTTCTCATCCAAAGAACTTGAGCACAACATGCAGATAGAGACACATACTCCGCTTCGGCTGATGACAATGATGTGCAATCCTGCTTCTTGTAAGACCATCCCACGAGCTTATCTTGACCTAGAAAATTGTGCACCACCAGAAAGAAACCGATTTCCCTCGGATACCAGAGTCCCAAATGAATGGTATTCTTGAGGTACCGAAAGATCCGTTTAACCTCCTTGAGGTGCTTTTCAGTGGGTCGTACTTGATATCGTGCACAATAACACGTACCATGTGATATATTTGGTCGGCTTGCTGTTAAGTACATGAGGGAGTCGATCATGGAACGATATTTCGTTTGATCTATGGCATTTCCCTCCAAGTCAGCATCTAGGGATGTGGTTGATAATGGTGTCCCAACAGGGTCACATGAGGTCATACCATGCTTTTTGATTATCTCTTGACAATACTTAGCTTGGTTGATAAAGATACCACTTGGGGATTGGTGAACTTGAATTCCTAGAAAGAATTTTAGTTCGCCCATCATTGACATTTCAAATTTGTTATGCATTACTTTTTCAAACCATTTTAAAAGTTTTGGGTTTATAGACCCAAAAATAATGTCATCAACATAAATCTGCACAAGCAAAATGTCATCCCCATATTTATAAGTGAACAAAGTTAGATCAATGGAACCTTTTGAGAAACCTTTGGATACCAGAAATTTCGAGAGCTCGTCGTACCACACCCTTGGAGCTTGCTTGAGTCTATAAAGTGCTTTGTGGAGACGATACACCTTATCAGGATAATGTGGATTAACGAATCCTTCCGGCTGCGTGACATAGACTACTTCCTTCAAAGAACTGTTAAGAAATTCTGTCTTCACGTCCATTTGATAAACAGTAAATCCCTTATGTGCAGCATAAGAAAGGAAAATCCTAACCACTTCCATACGAGCAACTGGTGAAAATGATTCTTCAAAATTAATTCCCTCTTTCTGGCCATACCCCTTAGCCACTAGCCTAGCTTTGTTCTTGATGATCGTGTTTTCTTCATCCATCTTGTTTTTCCAGATCCATCAAAGATTTAACAGTGTTACATCGTATGGTCTTTCAACAAGTTCCCAGACTTAAAGTATTTCAAATTGTTGAAGTTCATCTATCATCGATCCAATCCAGGCATATGATCAGCCATGGCTTTTTTGATGTTTTTCGGTTCAGCTGTACTCACAGCGAGTGCGAACATACAAACATCGCCATCGGTTTCTAATTTTCGTCTTATACGAACAGGCTGTGAAGGGTTTCCAATTACTTAAACCAAATAATGATCTCGGGTCCAATGATGTATTAAAGGATGTCGTTGATAAAACGTATGCATATTTGACGGATCAACATGGCGAGTAGAAGACTCTCCAGTTTCATGTACCAATGTAACTGAATGGGTTGTAAAAATCGTCATCGTCAGATAATGTATTGTCTGCTTGATTTATGTTCTCTGGAGCAATGACAATAGTTGTGGATGTTGTAGGATCGCTTGTTGAAGTGATACTCTGAGGAGGTAAATCTGCAGCAACGCGTGCTGAAGTAGATGAAGTTGTATCCTTTTGTTGACGACGATTGGTATCATCATTCTTATCATGAGTGACAACGGAAGACTTTGATACAACATGTTTCTCCCCCGTGAAATATTCATCAAGAATTCGTCCATATAACATTTCCAACTCTTCAAGTGTTGTGTCCACTGTCATATCTGCTCTAGGAACATTTCCTTGAACCAGCTTTGAACTTGACGGTTCATTGCTGTGGTCTTGAGTTCCGAGTTCCATGCGGTTGTGCACAGAAGTATTTTGTCGTTGTGGATCGGGACTTAAACTGTTTTGTTCAAGTGTCATTTCTTGTAGTTCATCGAATTTGACATGAATAGTCTCGACTATCAATTTTGTTCTCTTGTTGTACACTCTATATCCCTTAGACTAAGTTGAATATCCCACTAGAATACATGCATCACCTTTCTCTTTCATCTTGTCCAGATTTTCACCATCTCGAATTATGTAGCACGTATATCCAAAAACATGAAGGTGTTTGAGTGAAGGTTTGCGATCATGAATTATGTGATATGGTGTTTTTTCGTGCCTTGGAATAATTAAGGAACGGTTTTGTGTGTAACATGCGGTTGACACGGCTTCGGCCCAAAAGAATAGTGGTAGTTTTGAAGCGGATAATAATGTTCGAGCAGCCTCAACTAAAGTACGGTTTCGTCTTTCAACAACGCCATTTTGTTCAGGTGTTCTAGCAATAGATATTTCATGTTCAATCCTTTCGGCTTCAAAATAATACTTTAGAGTTGAATTCAAGAATTCCGTGCCTTTGTCAGTACGTACCACTTTTACTTGAGCTTGAAGACCACGTTGTATCAGTTTAAGAAAGTTGATGAGAACTTTGGGTGTTTCATCCTTAGACCTCAGGAAGTGAGTCCACGTGTACCTTGAGTAGTCATCGACAATTACCATAACATATTTCTTCCCATTGATGCTTTGAACACGCATGGGGCCACACAAATCTATATGAAGAAGATCTAACCATCCTTTAGATCTTGGTGTAGGCCTTGTCTTGAAACTACTCCGTTTAGCTTTACAAAGCTCACAATAAGAACAAAGATGATCTTTGATGAAATTCAAGTTTGGAAGGCCTCTCACAATATCTTTCTTGGAAAGCAAGTTGATGGTATCAAAGTCGAGATGAGATAATCGTTGATGCCATAACCAAGCTTGAGTCGTTGAAGCTTTAGCCATGAAACAGATTGGAGTTGAAGAAGTGGAGTCTTGAAGTAAAATAGTGTAGAGATCAGTACCCCGTGAACCGGTAAGTAAGTCATTCCTATCATAATCACAAACAAAACATGTCTTCTTTCTAAAAGCAACCTCCAAATCCGCATCACGGAATTGACCAACCGAGAAAAGATTGTGATTTAGCCCTTCAACGTAGTATACCATTGTAATCGTGACATTCCCCTGAACCAAATCTCCATATCCTAGGGTCAGTGTAAATTGATCATTTCCGAATCGGACCGTAACCACGAACTTCTCCACAAAGTTAATTAGAAGCTTGAGATTCTCCGTCATGTGCTTGGTGCACTCGGAGTCCAGTATGAAGAGAACTATTTCGATCACCTACAGAAGAATTAGAACACGATGGAGCATTTGCTAAATTAGATTCGTTGTTAGTTGTGATTTCCGATTCATTAGTTTCCCTAGTTTCAGCACTTAAAGGCACACTAACGCTCGTTGTCACATCATCTGTCCTAACCTTAGGCATCCATTTATATCCTGGAGGATATAAATACAATAGCAACAACCAATCACTAATCTACCCCATGGATATTGATACCAAATATTGTCCCATATTTTGTGAAGTTTAAACAAGAAATAAAGAAGAAAGATAGATGAATTCTAGAGAGAGAAAGTAGAGAGAGAAAAGAGAGAGAATGGTGAAACTTAGGGAGGATTAGATTAGAGAGAGAAAACATAATGAACCAACCACCTCCTAACATGCTAGGAGGTGGATATATATAGTCCACCCACATGCGGGCTTGTTTGGGTTATATATTAATGGACCGAGCTTTCCTTTTAGGCTTTAGTTACTTATGAATGAACCTTTAGCTTAAATTTAAGCCCGTAAAACACGACTAACCTACTACCTATTACAACGTTCTAAAATACGATACATAATAAACTTATGACCGAACATTCTTGTTTGACTCAATATTTTGAGGCTAACAGCAGTGCACTTTCCTCCTTGGTTCGTGACTATAAGTATGATTTAGATGCTTTTGTATTATATGCTATTATGTAATATCATTATTATATGTTGGATTTATTTATGATCATGATTTGTACTCATGTGAATGGATGAATTTCATATCATCTAGTAAATGAATCTTGTTATTCACTTTTGTCGCGATTAGGGGAATAAAACATATAACAACTCTTACATAATCTCATCTACTACTTTATTTATCGATATCAAGCATAAACCATTCTTAATGATTTTGATATGACATGATCTTTAGTCGGATTTTTGTTATATTGATTAGATGTTGCGTGTACGACTAGTAATCGACATGTTGTCTTACATTGATTATGTGCTCATATTCATCATTGCTACCTATCTTTCATATGTTTATGACCTTAACCAAACGCACCCTTAAAACCATTGATAAGTATATCTTTAGAACTTGTGACACTCTAGAGGTAATTGTTTTATATTCTATAACACCAATCTCGTGGAACGAACTTGATTTACATTAACACTATGTTATACATGATAGGGTATACTTGCCCGTGTTTTTGTTTCTAGTCAATTGTGTGGTAATATCTTGTAATAAAAATTTAAGACTTGCGAAACGAACATCATTCTCACACTAATCAACTTCAATTTAAACTAAAATTGAACCTAAATCTATTTGTCACCTCTAAAACTTGACTAAAACTTGATCAAAATATTATCTAAATATTTTGTCATCCTTTTTCAAGATACTCTTGTGAGTATGTTTCTCTTTATGCAACCATAGCCTAACCTAGTGCTATTAGAGGTAAAAATCCAAGATTTTATTATTTTTGAAAAAGTCTTATCTTTTCTCAAACTTTCAAATTTCGGATTTTACTATCCCTTGTGGGCAGCTCAATAAAGAAGCCGCGGATCAATATATATATTAAACCGCCAGTTCATTTATTGAACCGCGGGCAGCCATCCATTTTTTGGCTTGTTTTTGGTCTTTCTTCATTGACCACTATTTGTTTCAAGATTCTTTATTTGCCTATTTGAGCTAAACATTCCTTGAAAACTTTTTTTTCTATTCTTTGCCTTGTCTATTTTCTTTAAATCCTCTTGTTTTGGGAGTTCTCTTCTCATCCCTCACAATGTCTTCTTCTTCTAAACTTAACCTTGACATCTCTTTGTCACAGCCTTCTAAACCCAAAGCTTCTTCTTCTAAGCTTTTTAAGAAACCAAAAATTTCGGTCAAAACCATTTGGATAGAAAAGAACAAGGATCAATGTGAACATTCTTCTCCCAAACCTTGCAAGACTTCTACTTTCTCTCCAATTTAGTATTAGAATAAGTCTTACTCAATTAATCTAATTACCGGAGAAAAGGGAAGCTCTTCAGCCACCACCTAAACTGATGATGTATAGTCCCCAGCCGGGCCATGCACCCGACCCACAGGTACTACCCGTATCCAGCCCATCATGAATGGGTTGGAGTAATGTCATTTAAGATTATGGGTCTCGGATAAACAGTGGCAGCATGAGCCATGTGTGGCCCACGGTCCGGTACGTCCGGTAAAAGGTTAGACAGAATCACAATCTAATTAGGATTGTGATTCACCCTAAGGAAGAGGATATACACTAACCATAATTAGAATATAACAATCAACTAATTATGGTACTTATCTTTTACTTGGGGCCGAAGCTTCGGTAAAGCCCACTAGGGTTTTACCGCCTATATAAGGAACCCCCAAGGGTTCCACATAGGTACGATCTAAACCATTCTCACATCTCACTAAGCATAACCCTAACCGATTACCTACTCTCACGTTGGAGTCTAATCGTGGGATACATTCCCACGGTAAGTCTAACAGCGTGTTGTTTTTAGTGTGCAGGATCCCATATCGAAGTTTACTTGGTGCAAGAGCTGGAGCCCTAGACACCCGAATTAAGCCTAATTCGAGTTAGATAAGGACCATCCAACTTTTGTATCAACAAGTTGGCGCCATCCGTGGGACCCTACACTAAACTCGAACTCTACTAATGACGAAGGGAAATCCTTATCAGGGAAATCCAAGGAACATCAATCCAGGGAATCAAAAATCTGGGGGAGATGTCCATGTCACCGCTATTCCACCTCTCATTGGGTAGGCAGGAAGGCCAAATAATCGTGGCACGATACTTCAATACCCTGGGGGTGCAGGCACGTCCCTTAACACCCCACCACCTACTCTCGCGTTGAACAATCCTGAGATGGGGCCCGTACCAACCGTCCCTAACAAGGAAAGTCAAAGGCCACCTGCTGGGGAGATGGACCATGAGCTCGCTTCACTCGATGACGAAGACATTTAGGGCGTGCTCACGTAAAATTTCGATAGAATCATCCCGGCCATCACGACAAGGTTGAATCTGGGAAGGACCTCCAATCCAAACTCAACTTTAGCAGTGTCGCACGCGGTACGTCTGTCCAAACCCGAAAAAGACGAAGAAGGCACCGGATTGAGGAACAACCTCCGATGGAGGAACGACCTCGAGCATAGAATGTTTTCGAATGCATAGGGGATCGAATTATGCAAGAATTGCAAGGGACGCAAGGAGAGTTAGACCACTCCGATGAATCTATAGGGCGCGTAACTTTGGAAACTCCACAAAACGATAATCGCCGCACTAGTGTGTTCAGGATGATAGAATTTGGAACAAAGAAAACTACCACCTCCTCCCACAAAAGTGGTTACCATAGCCAGTCAAGGGGCGGAGCATGATCGCCCTATCATGATACCTCAGGGTCTGATTCAGATGACCACCACCCAAGGCGCCGTCGAACAAGGTATTCTTCGGCTGAACCATCAGACGATGAAGGAGGACGCTACGGGCACACCCATTATCACACGAATGATGAAGAAGATCTCTCCTTACCATGGTGCAACGAGAGAGAAGATGTCTTCACGACCCGCATACGGAATTACTCCAAGGACAAAAACCGTCGCATGCCGGCGTGTGTCAAAACCTATGATGGATCTGGTGACCCAGACGATCATCTCAAAGTTTTCACAGTACAAGAAAAAATTGAACGATGGTCGATGCCTATATGGTGCCAAATGATTAATTCAACCTTGATTGGCAACGCCCGCGACTGGTGTGAAATACTTCTACACCGGAGCATCAACAGGTTCGATGAACTACGCTTGGCGTTTAGAAGAAATTATACTCAACGAAATAAGTATAACAGGGATCCAGTCTCATTGGCGACGGTCAAGCAGATGCACGGAGAGTCCACAGAAGACTTCACAGAACGTTTCAAAGACGAATGCACGTGAATAAGAGCGTGACCAGAAGTTCTTATGATATTCGATTATATGCACGCCATAACTAACAGGGAACTTATCAGGCGCCTCAATGATAAGCGTCCCACAACGTTTGATGAGCGCATGAAAAGGGTTAGGAATTTTGTGGAAGGAGAGACCGCCATGTCCGCAGCCTATCCCACAAAGGGAAACCAAAGCTATCGATTAAACAACCAGCCAAAAAGGCAATCAAACAACCAAGGTAACAGTAGGAGCTTGGATCACAAAAATCAAGCGAAAGGAGGGCGGTCGAACGAAAAGTTCACTCCTCTAAAGATGACATACCGAGACATCCTACTGACAGAAGGGGCAAATTTCCCGAGACCTCCCCCAATGACAACTCCAGTCGATCGTCGAAAAGGGAATCGCTTTTGTGAATTCCATAACGGCAAAGGTCATGGCATGGACGAGTGCATTCAACTCAAGAAGCATATTGAGTCATTGATCAAATCAGGCAAACTCAAGCATCTGGTTAAGGACTGGAAGGACGAGAAGGATAACAAAAAGAATGACAAGAAAGAATTCCAGAAGGACAAGCCCACAACCATATTCATGATTCAGTCATGGCAGCGTAGGATAAAGCATAAAATTAGCCAAAACGTTTCCCGCAGTAAGGAAATCTCATTCCCTCCTATCACTGCCAGCAATGTGGCGGACGCACCTCTCACGATTGAGGTGAGCATTGGAAACCAGGACACTCGCCGCATGTACATTGATGGAGGCTTGTCCGCGGAAGTACTATACGAACACTACTTTGTACAATTACGGTCGGAAATCAAAAACCAGCTAATGCCAACCACGTCGCCGCTTATAGGTTTCAGTGGGGAATCTATCTGGCCGATAGGGCAATTACGATTGCTAGTAACTATTAGAGATAAATAACATTCAACTACAGCATGGATGAACTTTATGGTTATACGCTCACACTCTCCATATAATGGTATCATCGGAATGCCAGGAATCTTGGCCAAACGAGCGATCCCATCCACAGCACACGGCATGATAAAATTCCTAGTCGAGGGGGGGGGAATTGTCACCATCTATAATTCAATAGTACCACCATTGGAATGTCAGGCCATCACAACGCCGATACAACCAACTCCCAAGAAATAAGGATTACCGCCCGCAAATTGGAAGGTGGCCATCCATCCTTATTACCCAGATAAAGAGGTTGTCATCGGAGGAAATCTCTCCGATAAAGGTAGGAATGCCATGTGCACCCTCCTTAAGGAAAACCTTGGTGTATTCGCATGGGAACCAAAGCATATGACGGGTGTACCGCGCTCGGTCGCGGAACATAAGCTTCAGATTCGTCCGGAATATCCTCCTATGAGATAAAAGAAGCTCGACCAAGATATAGAACGAAGCCAGGTTATACTAGACGAGGTAAAAAAGCTGGTAAAAGCAGGAATCATGCGAGAGGTTTACTACCATGAATGGCTTTCCAATCCAGTCTTGGTTAAGAAACACGATAGAAGCTGGCGTATGTGTGTGGACTTCACATACTTGAATAAGGCTTGTCCGCAAGACTGCTATCCGCTACCAGAAATCGACTAGAAGGTCGAATCCTTATGTTGATACCCCTTTAAGTGTTTTCTAGATGCATATAAGGGTTATCACCAAATTCAGATGTCAAAGGAGGACGAGGAGAAGACGGCATTCCATACCAGTCAAGGTGTGTATTGCTACACCAAAATGCCGTTCGGACTCAAGAATGTAGGCCCGACATACCAACGACTTGTTGATAAAGCGTTTGACTCGTAGATTGGCCGTAACATTGAAGTCTACGTTGATGACATGGTTATAAAGATCCACACGGAAGATGATCTCCTCCGCGACGTCCAAGAGACGTTCGGTACTTTGAGGAAAATCAACATGAAGTTGAACCCCAAAAAATGCACATTTGGGGCAACCGAAGGAATGTTCCTAGGGTACATGATAGACCCAAACGGTATCAAGCCTTGCCCAGAGAATACTGAGGTAGTGATAGAGTTTCCATCTCCCGGGACACTAAAGGAGGTGCAGTCACTTAACGAAAAGTTAGCCGGGCTAAACAGGTTCCTGTCAAAATCCGCAGAGAAGTCACTTCCTCTATTCAAAACACTCAAGAAGGGTTTGAAGAAAGGGGATTTTTGTTGGACAAGAGAGGCAGAGGAGGCATTCAGACAGCTTAAGCGACATTTGGCAACTCTTCCCATGCTAGTCGCCTCTCGACCAAAGGAGGAGCTAATCATATACTTGTCTGCTACACACGGAGCAATAAGTGCCGTCCTAATGACCGGCCAGGACTCAGTCCAGACTCCAGTTTACTTCAAAAGCAGGGCATTGCAAGGGCCGGAATTGAAGTACTCCCCAATGGAGAAGCTGGTCCTATCACTGGTGTACACCACAAAGAGGTTGCACCGCTATTTTCAGGCACACCCAATTGTGGTGATCACAGACCAGCCGATCAAACAAATCATCTTGAAACCAGACGCGACAGGAAGACTGCAGAAGTGGAATGTCCTGGTAGGGGAACACAGTATATCTTATAGACCAAGGACAACCGTCAAGGGACAAATCTTGGCAGATTTCATCATTGAGAAACCTGAGGAGGACGTACCAATGGTTCCAAATGAAGAGATTCCGAAGGAACCATGGGTCTTGTTCACCGACGGATCTTCCTGCAAAGATGGGTCAGGAGCGGGCCTCATACTCACCAATCCGGAAGGCATGGAATTCACTTACGCCTTACGTTTTGAATTCATGGCAACAAAAAATGCGGAAGAGTGTGAAGCACTAATATCAGGCTTGTGTATTGCAGCCAGAATGGGCGTGCGTAACTTAGAGGCCTATGTGGACTCCCGACTAGTTGCAAATCATATCCTGGGTTGTTGATCCCAAACTTAGATCGATTTAGCTTTATGTATACGAGATTAGATCAAGTAATACACTTAGAGAAACCTTTGTATATGCTTATGAATTTAAGTGTTAAGCGGAATTTAACACTTAAACAAGAACACACAATGATATAAACAAACTTTCACTTTGATTAATAATATCAAACTTGCTTACAATGAAAGTAGTTTACGAATGAAAACTTATATCAAACATTAACCTAAAGGTCTTCTTTTATAGACATAAGAAGCCTTGTATAATAATCTACGTATCAGCTATTCTAGGTAAAGATAAATATAGAAAATACATTGTTGTTCCTATCTTTACTAGAAGTATTCTAGAATACAATAAACGCGTAGAGTATATCTTCCTATCAATGCTTGTCTTCAATGTGTCAACGCTTGACTTTATCTTGTCAACGCTTGAGCTGTCAGCGCTTGTTTTGTTCTTGTCAACGCTTGTTTTACTCTTGTCAGCGCTCAAGTGATCTGGCCTTAATTTATTCCCAACAATCCTCCCCTAAACTTGATATCCACTCTTATGATAAAGTTTCTGAATAAGCATTAAGGACTAAGAGGAATCTTACAAACCTTCTCATATTGGTAATGAATAAATCTGATCAAATCTTTTGCCACGTCACTTGAATAATCTATTTCCAGCTGAGTGTCCTTCATCTTCTCCAAAATAGCTTTGGATATGAAATACTGACCATCGACAAGTAGATACTCAGCAAACTTTGTAGAACTCAAATGGTAAACACCAGCAGCTGAATATAACCTCCATTGAAGACCACTGAGGTCATCTTCAAGATCCTTCCAAATTGCAGGATCCTCATCTTTTGGTCCACACATTCTTTTGAATGTGGACCATAGTTTTATTCCATTAGCTAAAGTTGGTGCTTCAGCCTCATACTTGGTCTCCAGCAACCTCCAAAGGTCCACAAAGTCTTCTCTATCACAACTTGCAAATAAAGATATGAGAGTGGTAAAAGTGTGTACCTCTTTACCATATCTGCCAATCTTCCAAAACCCACATTCATCTTCTTCATAGCTCACAATTGGGTTCCTGGAATCTAATGGTAACACTTGCACCATATCTGAAGCTTCTAAAGGTGAGAGCTTGAGGCTCTTTCTGATAACAGCTTCACTTGGATATAGTGGATCCATATCTTTGGGAAACTCAAATGAAATTCCTTTCTTCACTGGCCTGGGAACAAACATAGCTTTCTTGAGTTCCATTTATTCTGCAAGTTCTTCCTTTCTTTCATCAGAAAGAAGTCTGAGAGTGTTTGCTTCCTGCACTCTCACCCAAATGGGATAAGCCTTGCATTCCAATTCATCAAATGCCAATGCCCTCAACTTCTGATAAGTCCATCCAACTCCATGACATCTCAGCAACATGAAATATAGCTCCCTTCTATCCCTTTTCAATTCTGAGAGAATGTTGATTGCCTTGTGTTTCAAAATTACCTGGAAATCCTTCTGAACTCTAAGAAGAATCTCCAAACCCCATATTTGATCTGAAATGGTCAAGTCTGGATTCTCCATGCATCTTTCCTCCCAAGCATTGTACATTTGAACCACCTCTGGCATGTCAAAGTCAACCTGCAATTTCAACTCTCTCAACTTCTCCTTAGCCAACTCATCCCCATACTCAAGCCTTTCTGGTTCTATAATCATCACACTTGAGTCTGAGCTAGCTCCATCACTTCCTTCTTCTGAAGTCACAACAAATGGTGACTCTTCCTTTTTATCCTGTTCCATGATTTGTGCAGCCAATCTTTTATCAAATTCAACTTGAGCTGCATCCTTTGGAACAATCTCCTCTACCATTATACCCTTACCCTTATCTGATGGTGCAGTGGTTGGTAAGGTAGATGGTGATACCTGTGCAGAAACCTCCTTGATGATAGATGATAACTGGGATACATCACCTTCATGTGCAGATCTGTCAACGCCTAATTTTGTTCTATCAGCGCCCAAAATATTTCTGTCAGCGTCCAAATTCTCCTTGTCAACGCCCAAAAATCCTCCCTCAGCGCCTTTTGTAACCTCTCTCAACATAGCTGTAAATGATAAATTTAAGTTGGTAGGAGAGACTAAGGACGTATCAAAACCTGTTTGTTTCTTCAAAGTTGTAAGGGCCTCAGCAACATCCATTGATTGACCATCATGACTGCCCTTATCACTCAGATTTATTGGATCTTCCTCCCCTTTGGAAGATTCCTCCATACCCCTCCTTGCACCAGCACTCTCCAAAACAACAATCCTCTCCCTCAATTGCTTGAGTTCAAGGCCTTGTGAGCTGACAACTTGTACTAAGTCTGCATTTTGCTTTTGCAAGCTCATGCAGACTGCCGTCAATTTCATAAGAGTCATTGGTTCCAGTCTGCCCTCTTCTAAAATGGGGATTTGACCTCCCAAGTCAGATTCATTGGGCAAGGATGAGGACTTAATGATGGTGGGACTGCCTTGGCTAGCTTCTAAGCCAGAACCAATAGTCCCAGCGTCATCCAGGTCACCAGCCACACTTGTGGTGGTGGTTCTCTCTGCTACATGGCTAGGACCACCAGAGGAGAACACTCCAGTAGTCCTTTGGCGTTTCATCAACCTATATTCAGGGGGTGTGGAAGATGGTGTGGAAGAATGGGTGGATGTGGGTTGGTTAAGGGGTGTTTGGGTTTGTGAAGGTTGTGTGTCAGCGTTGGAAATAGGCACATCAACGCCAACATTTAATTTGTCAGCGTTGAAGGATTTTGAGTCAATTTGCATGTGTTCAGGTGAGGGTAATGGTTTAGGAATTGGTTCAAGTTGTGGTTGGGGGTCAATATGTGGTTGAGGGTCTGGTTGGGGTTGTGCTGCTGCAATAACAGCAAGCATAACTTGGGTTAAGGGTAGGTCACGATGGGGTGGTGAGTTCATCTTCATAAAAATAGCTTTCTTTTGCTCAGGGATCTTATAAAAATCATTATGATCTCTTGAGCAGTATCCTTGAACATCAAAAACCATTTGTAGAAAACGGGGATAAGCTAAAGTCATTTTGTTCCCCTTGTTTTTACACATGCCCTCAAAAATCATTTTAGAATAATTAAATTTTTGCCCTGTTGCAATGCACACAATAGCGCTTGTAATGGATCTATTGATCTCATTGTGTGCAGTGCATTTGGGACTCAAACATTGAAGGAGGACATGTATGAGGTACTTCCAGGCTGGGGGAAATTCCTGCTTATGATACTTGTTTAAGGTACCTTCATCAGGAAAAGGATATCCCAAATCCCTAAGCCCTTGTTCTATTTCATTAATGGGAAGAGTGGCTATACCATCAGCATCATCAAGATGCAAGGCTTGGCGTACCAAAGCCTCAGTAACCACCCAAGGTCTCCCATGAACAATAGAAGTCAATGTAGTCACTCTATTAACTGTTGAGGAACTTACAGTGTTCCAAAACTGTTTAATATGTGTGACTAGAATGAGTGGTGCATGAGAAAGAGCATACCTTAAAGGGGATGCGTTCAAATACGCCACCATTTGTGTGTATTGAGGAAACAGAGTATCATCAGCTTCAAGATACGTAATCATGTTGTGTTGAGATCTGAACCCCAATTCCAATTCTGATGGTTTAAACTTTGGTGCCATTGATGAAAGCTGTTAAATTTAAGTGATGAAGATGAAGTTGATAAGAGAAAATTGTGTTAGACAAGAAATATAGATACCGTGTTTAAAAATAGGAGCCAAATTTATAGGAGAAGAAAATGCATGTGATAGGCCCAAAGATAGGCAAGTATTTTCAAAAATCAATCATGAAAATATTGAAAAATTATAAGTTTATCTCATGCATTAAATGTAAAGTAACAACTCCCAAAATTACGGCCTAAAAATATGTCAAAAAGTAACAACTAGGTAGGTCCCATTGAGTGTCAACGGTAAAAAATAACCTATCAACGCCCAACGGCTATAATCTTGTCAACGTTTGCCTATAGCCATGTCAGCGTCTAATTTGGTCACAACAACGCTTGGAAAATTCTTGTCAGCGTCCAAAAAAAAAAAATGTTTTAAGAATGAAAAATGACCTTAACAAGTAACTTATCCTAGAGAAGATAACCAAAAAGCTGATAATTATTATAGGGCGGCAAGCACTGTCCAGTTATGCACACTTGCTTAAGCAAGATAGACATAACAGTCCTCTAGTGTCCCTTGCTAACCAAAACTCTTAACAACCAAGTTACCTTACAAAATTCCTTGTTACTCCCAGGTAAATCCCATAACAAAATTATTCCCAAGTCTCCCAACAGACCACAACCAATTCTAGGCCAAAAATGTCTTGGCAGCATGCATAGTATATCAACTTTGCATGCTACAGTGCCTCATGATTTAGTAAAACTAACTCATACTCACCTGTGGACACAATCTAGAATTGTGTTAAGAGTATCATATGGATACCCAAACATCCTAAGGGTTCCTAAAACCTCCCCTTAAACTATGATACATAAGTTTGCTAAAATCATGCATGAACATAAAAAAATTATGTCAAGATAGGAATTTAAAATTCCAACCATCATCCATAAATAAAAACTTGTCCAAATGCTTCTCCATTGATCCATAAGCAACTCTGTATCCAATGGTATACTTCTAACACCATCTGCACATTTAGATTGAAAACCACAAAACTAACATTGTTGTTGACAACGCCCCGATAACACATGACAGCGTTGAGGGAAGCTTTGTCAGCGTTAGACAATTATATTGCTGACAACGTTGCAAAAACACTTATCAGCGTTCAAGCAACCTTTGTCAGTGTTAGAAAAATATAGTGGAAAATCTAAATCATAAATAAGACCAATAACAATGCATCATCCTGTACATACTTTTACAAAAAGACTCCAAAACACATATTATGTGAGATTGACCATTCCAATACTTGTTACTAAGTATTGAAACCTCCCAGCATCAAAAGGTTTAGTTAGTAAATCTGACACATTTTCCTTAGTATCAACCATATCTGGTTGTATTAAACCTTTTTCAGAGCAATCTCTTATAAAATGGTGTCTAATTTCTATGTGTTTAGTTTTAGAATGATGTACAGGATTCTTAATGATGCATAAAGTGCTGTTATTGTCAACAATATCTTGGTATGCATGAAATTATACCCATAGTCCAACAGCTGGTTTTGAATCCACAAAACTTGTCCACAACAAGCAGCTGCAACAACATACTCTGCTTCAGTTGTAGAATTAGCCACCACTGTTTATTTCTTGCATTGCCAAGATATCAACCTGCTCCCAAGAAACTGACATCCACCAGTTGTGGATTTCCTATCAAATTTATCACCTCCATAATCACTATCTGAATATGCAATCAGCTCCAATGGTGAATCCTTTGGGTACCACAAACCAAGACTAGGATAACATCTTAGGTACCTAAAGATCCTCTTCACAGCATAAAGGTGACATTCTTTGGGAGTCACTTGATGGCGTGCACAAGCACACACATCAAACATGATGTCAGGTCTGGAGGCAGTAAGATACATCAAGGATCCAATCATGGATCTATAGTGCCTGACATCAACATCTTTCCCATCTCCAATCTTTCCCCAAGGGTGTTCTCTATCCATAGGAGTAGTAGCCCTTTTTTCATGTGGAGAAAAGCCAAACTTCATCAAGATCTCAGCAACATATTTATCCTGGGAGATGAAGATACCATCTTCTTTCTACTGAACTTGTAAACCAAGAAAGAAGTTCATCTCCCCCATAGCACTCATCTTGAATTTGTCTGTCATAAGCTTGGAGAAATCCTCACTCATCTTTGGATCAGTAGACCCAAAAATGATATCATTAACATAGACCTGCACAAGCAACACATCCTTGCCTTTCTTCTTTGTAAACAATGTCTGATCTATGGTGCCCCTTTTGAATCCATTGTCCACCAAATAGGTAAACAAAGTACCATACCATGCTCTAGGGGCTTGATGAAGGCCATACATAGCCTTTTTGACTCTATACACTTTATCTGGATGCTATGGATCCTCAAAACCAGGAGGTTGCATCACATATACTTCCTCAACAATAGTTCCATAGAGGAAAGCCCTCTTGACATCCATTTGATAGACTGTGAAGCCCATGCAGGATGCATAGGCAAGAAAAATCCTAATAGCTTCAATCCTTGCAACTGGTGCAAAGACCTCCTCATAGTCTATCCCCTCCTCTTGTGTATATCCCTGAGCCACTAACCTTGCCTTGTTTCTGACCACAATGCCTCTTTCATCTCTCTTGTTCCTTAGAACCCATCTTGTCCCTATAGGTCTGACATATCTGGGACAATCAACCAGCTCCCAAACGTCCTGAATTGCAAATTGGTGAAGCTCATCCTGCATTGGTTCCACCCAACTTGGTTCTTTGAGAGCATCAAATATTTTCTTGGGTTCCTGTTGTGACAGAAAACAGGCAAACAAACATGCTTGCACAAGAGGGGTATCAACCTTCTTGTGTATATTGGCAATAAACCCACCAAGACCTTGATGAGATCTTCTAGTCTGAACTGGAGTATCAACATTACCAATGATTTGAGAAGGAGGATAATTCTTCATGACTGAAGTAAGTACTCCTCCCTCAAAAAGTCTGGTATCTTCAACTTCATTCTCCATGTTGCCAATACCTTCTTCATCAGACTCTCTTTCATCAACGTGAGGATGGAACTCTTCATATATATTGGAAGGTTCACCTTGTTCAAAAATGGAAGAGAAAAGATGGGCAGAATTGTTGTCAACGCCTGAATCTTGTTTGGCAGCGCTTGGGCTAACAACGCTTGAACTGTTGTTGTCAACGTCTGATCCATCAACGTCTGAATTGGTCTTGTCAGCGCTAGATTTGCCTTTGTCAGCGCCTGAAGGACCATGCATGTTTGTATCTGGTGGTACTTGGAAACCACCATTATCTTTTCCAGCAGCAGCAACAGCAGCAAAATCATCTGTCCAAATGGGAATTGTAACATATTCTTGAATAGGAGATGTCTTTTCTGTTTGTGATCCAACCTTTTCATGAACCTGAGTACCTGAAACATCAACAACTTGTTCCTCCATAACATTTGAAGTTACCTTCACAATGTCTGGATTAACGACAGGCATATAATTTAAAGTTCTAGATAAAGGTTCCAAGTCAAACAACCAATTGGGACCACTTTCAGGATCACTAGGTTTATTTTCTAAAAACCTAACATGTACTCTTTCAAGTATACGTTTTTCTTCTTTAAGATAAACCCTATATCCCTTGCTCTGCACTGAATACCCCATGAAGTAACCCTCATCACCTTTTGCACTAAATTTCCCTAAGGCATCACTAGTATCCAATACTACTACATGACAACCAAAAGGTCTGAGAAAACCAATATTAGGTTTTCTTCCCCAAAGTAACTCATAAGGTGTTTTGTTCTGAATTTTGTTAACCAATGCTCTATTTTGAACATAACAAGCTGTATTAACAGCCTCAGCCCAAAAGGCTATAGGAAAATGAGCATCAGCCAACATTGTTCTGGCTGCTTCAATTAGGGTTCTATTTTTCCTCTCAGCAACCCCATTTTGTTGTGGGGTTCTAGCAATACTAAATTGCCTAGTAATTCCTTTCCTGGCACAGAAATCATCTAGCTTCTTATTCCTAAATTCACCACCATTATCACTCCTAAGCATTTTAACCTCATTTCCAGACCTCTTCTCAATCTGAGTGATAAAATCAATTAGAATATCAGTTGTGTCACTCTTCATAGCTAGAAAGAATGTCCAAGTAAACCTAGAAAAGTCATCTGTGATGACAAAGCAATATGACTTACCATTCAAACTTTCTATATTGGTTGGACCAAAAAGGTCCATGTGTAGCATATGAAGAGGTCTAGAACTAGTATGCATCTGTTTGGACTTGAATGAGACCTTGTGCTGCTTGCCTTTAAGACATGCAACACAAGAGTGGTCATTTTGGAAGGCCTTCTCAGGCAAACCATCAACTAAACCAAGTCTCACAAGCTTATTTATATTTTTAAAATTTATGTGCCCTAGTCTCCTGTGCCACAAATTACTCTCATCTACTAAGGCCTTAGCATAAAAACAAGACATATTATTATTCATTTTAATCCCATTCAAATTCACATTATATATGTCCTTATGCCTAGGTGTTCTATACTCAATATATTTCTCATCAGGGATTTTAAAATCCTTGCTTAACACCAAACACTCAGTATCAGTAAACAAAACTTTATTTTTGTTATCACAAACTTGTGATACACTAAAAAGGTTGTAATCGAGTTCTTTTACCAGAAAGACATTCTCAAAACGCAAATTCTTGGTGAGAAGGGTTCCTTTTCCTGTGATAGTTCCATATCCGCCTCCAAAGTATACCTTATCACCATCCTTAATGGGAGTGAAGTTGGTCAAGTAGTCTTCCTTCCCTGTCATGTGCCTTGAGCATCCACTATCCCAATATCCATAATCATTGACCTGTCTTTGAATGCCCTGCACATAAAGAAAACAAATTAGTTTTCTTTGGGAATCCAAGTCTTAAAAGACTTGGATTCATCTGGTTGTTCAATAAGAACAGACTTAGTTCTCACAACAACCCCATTCTCATCCTTCTTAGGATGAAATACCCAGTTAACCCCAATAGGTTTTGTAATGACCTTTGAAATGTAATTAAATCTGTTGTAGGTCATTGAAATCCCATTATCATTAGGGTTTTGATCTTTCTTGGGTCTCCATGTTAAGCTTGTGGAAGCTTTAGACCTCTTACCCTGTGGTTGCAAATATTTAGGTCTGGTCACGTTTCTGTCAGCGTTGGAATTAGTCTTGTCAACGCTGAGATTTCCCTTGTCAGCGTTGAACCTAGGGTTTGCTACAGAAACCCATTGCCTATTTGACCAGGTGTTTGTCTTTTGAAATGGTCTTTGTCCATGAGTGTTAGACCCCCTAGTAAAGAATGGGGCAGGTCTAATCACTTGTGGACTTTGCTGCACACAAGGTTTGGGTCTGACAACGTTTGACTTTCTAACAACGTTGACTTTGTTCCTGTCAGCACTGAAATTGTTCCTGTCAGCGCTGGCTTTGGGAGCGTTGACACACTTGTATGCCAAGTGTGAAAAGCTACCACAAGTGTAACAAGCTTTTCTAGACACAACCTTAGGTCTAGAAGTAAAGAAGCCTGTTCCATTATTGCTGACTTGGCTCTTGGGTAACCTAGTATTCCTATACATTTCTGCATATTTAATGCTAGGTTTTCTATCAGTGTTTGAGCCTAGGTCAACAACTTTACCACTGAGTGGGTTAGTAACCTTAATGGGTGTTGACTCATTGGGACTTTCACATAGTAAGCCACCCTTAACAAATAAAGTAGGGTTAGCTATCTTCCATTCATTCAGATCAGTCAACTTTTGATGATACTATTCAACTGGAGTGACAACTCTTGGTGGAGGAATGAATTCCTCCTCTTGGAGCTCTGGCAAACCAGTCCAAGATAGGTCCTTTTGTTGGACACCATATAAGTCACCAGCTAGTGGTGGAACCAAAGAGTAGTCATTCATCACAATCCCAGTCATGTCCTTAGGATCCCTTTGTTTACCCAAACATTCTCCTAGGGTTTGGGTGGCTCTATCAAATCTTTGAATTTTAAGGCCAACATTATCTTTATTCTTAATGGCCTCATCTAACTTAGCCTGTAACTCACCATTAACCCTTTCCATAATGTTTCTAATATCCATACTAGCATCTAACTCATGTTTTAAGATGTTTATTTTATCTTTTAAGTCAAATTCCATTTTCTTGTATTCAGAAACGGTTTTCTCAGTTTCAGTGAGAGCTAGTTGGTAATTAGACAATTTACATCTTTCAGTACTCATATCATCTAATAATCTTAACACCTCTTTGTTAAGTCTTTCAGTATTTAACCTACAACCTTTGCTACAAAAGCGTCATCATATACCTCATTATCAGATGAAGAGGAGGAGTGTGCCATGAGAGCATATTCAACATGCTCTTCTTCTTCAATATCAGCAACCAAAGCTTTATCCTCTTCAACATTCTTAGCCAGATAACTCCAATCCCATCCTATACCATCAATTCCTTGAACTGAAACCATGGCTTTGGAATCCTAAGCTTTAACAACCTGACTGGATGCATGTAAGAGTCCTTCTGATTGAATTGACCTTCACTATGAGAGAAGAAGGCCATGTTGCTGTTGGTAGACTTGCTTCCATGCTCTAAAAGAGTTTCATCTTCCAACAGCCTTAGTTTATTGTAGATGTCATCAAACGAGGAGCTCTTGTAAGTATTGTTGGCAAGAATAGATCTTGCCTCACCAAGACTTTTAAGAAAGGTAGCATTAATGTCAACATCACCAACTTGTGTCCCCATGAAGGACAACTTGCTTGTAATGTCAAGTAATCTGCTTCTCACACTACTCAGTTTCTCATTGGGTTAAGCTTTGAAGACAGCATAATCATGCATGAGTTGCTTTTTCTTTTCTTCCTTAGTGTCTGCATTGCCACCATATGCAACTTCAAGAGCTGCCCAAAGATCCTTAGCAGATTCATAGCCTCTATATTTATGCTGGTTTTCTTGTCCCAAAGAGACTTTCAGAATATTTAGGGCTTTCATGTCAACCCTTTTCTTTGCTATGTCATCAGCAGTCACAGCTCTACCATCTCCAGGTTTTTCTCTCTTATCCTCTTTAGAACATCCAGCAACAGCTGCTCTTTGAGCAATAACATTAGCAATCTTTTGAGCCTTATTGAATGTGTTTCCATATTCAATAATCTCCCAGAGTGTATAGTCATAGATCCCCAGATATTGTTCAAAGTTGAACTTCCATAAGTCAAAATTGGTTGCATCAAGCATGGGAATCTTGATGTTTGGTAAGGCTGAGGAGGAGGAGGAGGAGGAGGTTATTGCTTCAGACATGATCTTGTTAGGGTTTCTGAGAAAATTAGGGTTTTGGTGATTTTTAGGGTTCTGGTGTTCTTTAAGATCAAAAGTTCCTCAACAAGCTCTGATACCACTTGTTGATCCTAAACTTAGATCGATTTAGCTTTATGTATACGAGATTAGATCAAGTAATACACTTAGAGAAACCTTTGTATATGCTTATGAATTTAAGTGTTATGCGGAATTTAACACTTAAACAAGAACGCACAATGATATAAACAAACTTTCACTTTGATTAATAATATCAAACTTGCTTACAATGAAAGTAGTTTACGAATGAAAACTTATATCAAACATTAACCTAAAGGTCTTCTTTTATAGACATAAGAAGCCTTGTACAATAATCTACGTATCAGCTATTCTAGGTAAAGATAAATATAGAAAATACATTGTTGTTCCTATCTTTACTAGAAGTATTCTAGAATACAATAAACGCATAGAGTATATCTTCCTATCAGTGCTTGTCTTCAATGTGTCAACGCTTGACTTTATCTTGTCAACGCTTGAGCTGTCAGCGCTTGTTTTGTTCTTGTCAACGCTTGTTTTACTCTTGTCAGCGCTCAAGTGATCTGGCCTTAATTTATTCCCAACATGGGTGAGTATGAAGCTAAGGAGGAAAACATGATCCAGTAATTGGAAAAGGTTGAGTCGCTTATCGCCGGCTTTGGAAGGTTTTCCATTAAGCGAGTACCAAGAGGCAAGAATAAGAAAGCGGATGCTCTTATCAAAATCGCATCCACAAGCTTCGCCTACTTGTCCAAACAAGTGTTAGTTGAAATACTCAAGGATAAATCCATCGCAGCGGAGGAAGTTGTAGAAATAGTTGATGAGGAAGGACCTACGTGGATGACCCCAATCATCAGCCACTTAACAGACGAGACTCTCCCTGGTGATGAGACGGAGGCATACCGTATCCGTAGGAAGTCACAATAATTTGAACTACGCGACGGTATCTTGTGCAAACGGTCGTTCTTGCAGCCATGGTTACGCTGCGTCGGACCACGCCAAGCTAGTTATGTGATAAGCGAAATTCATGAAGGGTCGTGTGGCATGCACGCCGGCCCCAGGTCAGTAGTGGCAAGAGCATTACGCATAGGGTATTACTGGCCAACTATGCACCAAGATGCGCGCAACTTAATTCTCAAATGTAGTGATTGTCAAGTACGCAGACCAGTACCATGCCATCCACAACAGGAACTAACACCTATCACAACCCCATGGCCATTCTACAAAATGGGGATCGACATAGTAGGAACTTTTCCTGTTGTGGCCGGAGGTGTTAAGTTTTTTATCGTAGCCATGGATTATTTCACTCGCTAGATTAAAGCTAAAGCAGTGGCAACAATCACGGGCAAACAGGTAAAAAGTTTGTTTGGAGAACATTGTATGTCATTTTGGCTTGCTCGGTGAGATTATATCAGATAATGGAAAACAGCTTACGGACAATCCATTCAAGGATTGGTGCACGACGCTAAACATGTAAAACCCGCATGCTTTTACCATGAATAGTACCCTTAAGATCGTACGTACATGATTAGAACTTTCCTTTTATAGCACGTTTACGTTTCATGAATAAGAATTACAAGTATTACGTACGTGTTATAACACGATAAGTATTTATTACTTATGAACACACAATAATTATTCCAATAATAATTATAATCACGAACATACGAACATGAAATCATGAACGTAAATTAATCACGAGCTAATATTACATATGTATATATATTTATTACGAACACGAATAAATATATTAAGTCACGATCCATAACTAATTAAAACACGTAAACACGAACACGAGAACACACTATTATTTTAGACACGGAAAAAGGTACGGGTTACCCCATGTGGGGCCCCCTACCCGCGGCTACACAAGAAACATGGGCTTAGCCCATGTAAAATTTACTAACTAGGGAATTTAGGAAAAACATGTTTCATATTTACAAAAATTAGAAAAGAAAGAAAATCCTAGTTCTTCCTCTTTGCTCCTTTTGGCCGCCGGGTATACATCACCACAAGGGTGATTCGGGTTGATTTTGATCTTTGATTTATTGCAAGGATTTGTGTGTGTTCATCCTTCTTGATTTCACGTAATCGGTATAATCTTTAACCTTTTCTTTTTATGTTTTGATTTATGTAATCACATAAAATCAAGATATTTTTAATAAACTAATTAAAAAAAAGGTATAATAAACATGTTCTAATCATGAGGTTTAAATCAATCAAGGGTTTAGGGGTGTTTATGGTCTAGCCGACGCCTAACCGAGCCCCAAGGGGGTCTCGGCTTGGCTTATGTCGCACCACCGAGACCATATGGTCTCGGTATGGTGGTGATGGTGTCACGGCAGCAGCAAGGGCATGGGAAACCCGGACCTTGGTCGGGGTATGGTGATGGTTACGGGTCCGGTTCATGGGTTTTAATCACGGGTCCGGTTCATGAATCAGTTTTTTCAAGGTTTATGATTTTTACAAGTTATGTTATTTTTTTTAGAATTAAATTAAATTAATTAAAAACATGAACATGATTAATTTAATTTACATGACTTAGGTTATTAATATAATTATTAATTCATGAATTTAATCTAAGTGTTTATCTTTAATTAGACTATATAATTAATTAATTATTAAAAACCATGACTTATAATTAATTAATTTACATGACTTATGATATATTATTAATAGATAATAATACATGTTTTAACCTAAGTATTTTACCTTTATTTAATTAAAATCATGTTATATTTAATTAAATACTTTAACATATAGTTTATTTAATTTACATGTAATAATTAATAAACTATACTATATAATCACATGACTTAGAATAATAATCAGAAAACACTTAAGCTTATATAATTAGCTTAATTAACCAGCTTATATCTATTTACGGAAACTTTCTATTTTTAGAAACTTATTTAATTAAGGCAGCTAATCTTTTTATGGAAACTTTCTATTTTTAGAAACTTATCTATTTTAAGCAGTAATTCTATTTTTGGAAACTTTCTAGTTTTGGAAACTTTCTATTTTTGGAAACTTTCTATTTTTGGAAACCTGCTATTTTTAGAAAGTTACTTATTATTACGCAACAAGTATAATTAATACATGAAATACAAGTAATACTTAATCAGAATAGACAGAATATACGATAAACACAGTTTTTAAAGCTTAAATCAGTAAAACATGACATGAACATATAAAACAAGCTAAGACATGATATAAAATCAGTTACGTACTCAGTAATCAGATACTTATACACGTATGTATTTATGTAGCATTAGTGATACCAAAGTAGGTGATATGAGCTTAAACTCATATCCTTTTATCAACAAATAACCCTAAAACATGAAGCAAAATACCCATTTATCTTGTAAAAAGCAGTATTATGTGGTATGTTGTGTTTGTGTGATCTTATGTAGGTAAAAGGATACAATTTCAAGCAAACAAGGAAAAACCAAGCTCAAATGGATGAAAAAGACAAAAGAGGATCAAAAGTGACAAGACTTTGAAGTTCAAGGACCTATCTTGACAAGTTGTGAAAGTTGGAGGACTTAAAGTGCAAATAATTAAAAGTCAAGATTCAAGTCAAACCTGGTCAAACTATCAAGTCAACTCAGTCAAAGGGCTATTTTTTACAAGTTTTGGAAGTTAAAGGACCAAAAATGACAAAGGAATGAAGATCCTAGCTTGAAATGGGAATCTGCCAAGTACAAGGGCTTGTTTTGCCAACATTGGAAAGTTATGCAAGTTGAATCCATGTGGAAAGAATTTAACCAATGGGAGAAGAGAATAAGCCTCACACGGATTGCCACATTAGCCTAATAAATACCCACTTACAGCCGCCTCATTTATTACCATATCACAACAGTTCAATCCGCAACTCTCTTCCTTAACCAACCAGAAAACGCCACGTGTCCTTCTCTTTCACAAAGAAAATTTCCAGGATCGGGTTTTTGATAGAGGGCATTTCATGAGAAGATCAAAACATCAATTTTGCTCGTTTTGAAGAGAGGAATCCAATGGTGCAATCCAATTAACAAATAATCCACTCAATAAAAAACACCCAAATTAGTTCATCACCTTCAAAGAGGGATTTGCAGAATATTCCACGTGTCAAGCTATGATTGGATCTGCCACGTCACAAACCCCAACAGAATCTCCTCTCATGCCTATAAATAGCTAGGATGTACCTCATTTCTCATTGTAGCTTAATTTTGTAAAACACATAGTTCTTAAATTTCCCTTTCCCTTTTTCCCTCACTTTTTCACTAACTACTCAAGAGTCTGACAAACTTTTGAGTCAGTTAGTTAGTTAGTAGCTTGTAACCACTTTTGTAACTGAATTCACTCAATAAAATTCAAATTTCTTTTTCCCGCCAAATTCTGTTATTCAAATTCCTGGTGATTCTTGTTGCTGTTAAGAGTTCTTGTTGCTGTTTGATGTATGTTATGATCAACCATTGATCATAGCTTACATTTGTGAAGAATTGTAGCTGTTTGTTCAGAATTCAGTCCATACCATTGTTCTTGAAGAATTGTATGCAGTTTTATTGATTTCAGATCATTGTAGCTGATTTGATGGATGATACTTGTTGATTACTAGTGATAGGTGGTGGTATCACTAGGGCAAGAGAGCTCAGCGCTCCTCTTCTTCCCAAAGGACCTCTACAATAGGTTTCATAGCTCTTATTTTTGTTCCACTTAACAAGTTCTTGCATGCTAAGTTTCCTAGTTAATCTTGATGGCTGCCTGTTTTACTTGTTAAATAGTTGATGTTTGATTGATCCTAGTGATTTGTAGCTTGATCTTGTACATTTGTGTTCAGCTTTGTAGTTTCTGCCTTATTTCAGTAACATTTTAACTTTGCACCTTAATTGAGTTCTAGTTGATATAATTGTGTGATTTCAGTTTGATTAGCTTTCATTTTGTCCATTGAAACAAGTTTGCTATAGCTTTTGTTTCAGTTTAAACCAGAACTCAATTAGTCTTTGTAAAAGTTTGATCAAAACAGATAAAGGTGTGTTTGGGAGTAGCTTAGATTCAGTTTTCAAGAGTTGGTAATTGGTGTTTAGAAGTTTGTTTCCAGTCTTTAGTTGATAGTAATTGGTTTTAAGTCATTTGCAAGTCAATCATAAGGTCAAACAGGCAATTGGCCTTAAAATAGTTTGGGTCATCCTTGTTATCAGCTTTGGTTTGGAAACTTGTCAATTTCAGTTGCTGAATTCTCTTTCATTACTTGGTTATATTTGCTCAAACTTGTTTCTAGTTATAGCTTACATCATAAACTTTCAGTTTCTAAAAGGAAAATCTACAGTTTTAGGAATTAAGCTAGAAAATAGCTTTTAAGCTCAAGCCTGAGCAAATGTCATTCTCTGATGTAAAGTGCATACTGTTTTCTTTGTTCTCTTAATCCACTTCATAAAAGTTGTAGTTTTCCTTCACAAATCCATTTAGAAAGTGTTGAATATGAAGTTTTGAAATTTTTAGCTTTTTCATAAAAATTGGTCAAACCTGGTCAACATAAGCTCAAAAGAGCTTATTTCAGATTTCTTCTTCATTACTGGATGAAAATGGTTCTAATTTGATTTCCCGTTCTTGTAATCAAGTGCTTAATCAGTTTCTTTACAAAAATCAGGTTGTGACTGATTGAAATAAGCTGTAGCTTATTTTGTGCTTATTAATAAGCACTCAATTGCTTATTTTGGACTTTTAGCTTATTTCCTTGAACACACGTAGCTATAATTGAATTTTAAGAGTTTTGCAAGTGGTTTCAGCTTATTTGGTTGAGTATTAAGCTCAAACGAGCTTATTCATTCTTGTTGCCCGTTTTTAGTTAAAACTTTAGTCTTATTGCACTTTAGTCCCTAGAATTTTAATCAGTTTCAAAATTTGGCTAATCTTGCTAGTTTTTAGGGTTTGCATATATTCAGTCCCTGAACTTTGAAGTTTGTTAAATTTCAGTTATAAAGTTTGTTAGTTTGTTACTATTTGGTTAGTTAGTTAAAGTTTTTACAAGTTTGGTCCTTTTAGTTAACTGTTTTGCATTAGTAGTCCTTATAACTTTTAGAATTCACATTTCAAGCATTTACATTTCATAGAAATTACATTTTCAGTCCTTATAGTTTTATATTTTTCATTTTTATATTTTACTTGAATAAAATTTGGAATTTGCAATTTGTTTTACGTATAAGTAGGTTTATATTTTTTCATTTTTAGATAGTGTTGTTTGAATTAGCAATAGATTACCAAGCAAGCTTGAACAACCAAGAACAATTATAAATCTGATATTGATTGGACTTTCTATTGGTTAAGAACTGAGATAACGAACTTGCATTATACACATTTCAAATGGCGCCGCTGCCGGGGATTACCTTTTGAGCTTATGTGTGACGCTAGTGATTATGCGGTGGGGGCCGTCTTAGGACAAAGAGTTAATAAGCATTTCCAACCTATACACTATGCGAGTAAAGCCATGACCGGTGCATAACTTCATTACACTACCACGGAAAAAGAGTTGCTTGCTATAGTATATGCTTTTGAGAAGTTTAGACCATACCTTGTGCTTTCCAAGACCATAGTGTATACGGATCATTCCGCTCTCAAGTATCTTATGACAAAACAAGATGCTAAGCCTAGGCTTTTGAGATGGGTTTTGTTGCTTCAAGAGTTTAAGATAGAGATTCGTGATAAAAAAGGGGCCGAGAATTTAGCGGCGGATCATTTGAGTAGACTTGAGCATCCTTTTCAAGGAGATTTCCCACATCAAGAAATCAATGAATCCTTTCCACTAGAGGAGCTCATGTCTATCTCTTCCCAAGAGGATGCCACACCTTGGTTTGCGGATATTGCAAACTATCTTGTGGGCAATGTGCTTATTGAGGGTCTTACTTACCAACAAAAGAAAAAGTTTCTTAAGGAAGTTAAGTATTACTTTTGGGATGATCCATATCTTTTTAGGCAATGTGCGGACCAAATCATTAGACGGTGTGTAGATGGGCCCGAGGCATTTAAAATCTTAGAGGCATGTCATAAAGGACCTACGGGTGGACATTTTGGGCCTAACTACACCGCCAAGAAAGTCTTTGATTCGGGTTACTATTGGCCTTCCATTTACAAGGATGCTCAAGAGATGGTGAAATTTTGTGATGTTTGTCAAAGACAAGGAAAAATTACACAACGTGATGAGATGCCACAAAATTTTATCCAAGAGTGTGAGATATTTGATGTATGGGGAATAGATTTCATGGGACCTTTTCCATCCTCTAAGGGAAACAAGTATATACTTGTGGCGGTGGATTATGTGTCCAAGTGGGTGGAGGCTAAAGCCTTACCTACTAATGATGCTAGAGTGGTTGTAAAGTTTTTGAAACAATTGTTTGCTAGATTTGGTGTACCTCGGGCCATCATAAGTGATCGTGGTACGCACTTTTGTAATGATCAATTCACGAGATTTATGAAGAAATATGGGGTGAATCATAGACTTTCTACCGCGTATCACCCTCAAACAAATGGTCAAACCGAGGTCACAAATCGTGGTTTAAAGAGAATTTTAGAGAGAACGGTGGGAGAGCATAGAGCTTCTTGGTCGGATAAGCTTGATGATGCTTTGTGGGCGTTTAGGACGGCCTTTAAGACACCAATTGGTTGTACTCCTTATAGGCTTGTCTATGGAAAAGCGTGCCACCTCCCATTTGAGTTAGAACATAAGGCATCTTGGGCTCTCAAGTGGGCTAACTTTGATTTAAACCAAGCCGGTTCACATAGGAAAGATCAAATCAATGAGATGGATGAGTTGAGAGCCAATGCCTATGAGAATTCTTTGCTATACAAGGAAAAGACTAAGAAATTGCATGATGCTAAGATCAAGAATCGAGAGTTCAAAGTTGGAGAGCCGGTTCTCCTCTTTAACTCAAGATTGAAGCTTTTTGCGGGCAAGCTTAAGTCGAGATGGTCCGGTCCATTCACTATTGCTCAAGTGTTTCCATATGGAACTCTTGAGTTGTCCCAAAACGATGGTCCAAATTTTAAAGTGAATGGTCACCGTGTTAAGCACTACTTTGGGGAGGACATTTCCGTTGAAATGGTCCAAGAGGTCCCCATTTTCCCCATGAATTAATTCATTGAGGGACGAGTCGAGCTAGAGACTCATTAACTCAAGCATCGTATAACTAGGTTTAGAGTGTTGTAGGTTAGAAATAAAGGCATAGATTTGGAGATAAGTGTAGGGGAGACCTTCTTTTGTCTTCTTGATTGTTTGTAGGGTTGCTCACTCATCTCATGCTTTGGAGCTTATGGAGGAGGCCCTTGTATCCGGTTCACTTCGTTACTTTAGTGATTTTTCATTGACACCTTGTGCTTATACATGATTTCACTAATAGTAGTCCTTTCCTTAACTTGGGTTAAGCAAAGTCTATTCATTGTCATAAGTGTAGGGGAAGTTTTTATACTTCCATGCTCTTAAACATTGAGGACAATGTTTAGCTTAAGTGTAGGGGGGTCTTCTATCGAAGTGACCTTACCTAGAACTTGTCATTGTCTTGCATGATAACATGGAAAATTGAATTTTAAACATTTTTCAAATTTTTGATCTACTTTGGCCAACAAAAATATGCATTCATGATTTTTGCATCAATCATTTTTCATTTGCATAACACATTTGCATTGTATATATTTCTTCTTTTAGTATTCATCAAAAATATATAAAAAGAAAAAAATATAATAAAACATGGTTTTAACAAATTTAGATTTCTTTGACATATTAGGCCACCATGGATATTTTGACTCAACCCGAGTTTGCTTATTTTAGCACTCTCTAGCTAGTATCCTTAACCATGTAGTCCTTCATTGGTCTATTAGGCTAAGCTTCCACCAATTTCATTCTTTGAAATTTTAAATTTGTGGAGAATGGGAAATGATAGAGTTGAAGCAAGTGTAAAAGGGCTAGATAGACTTCATGGCAATTACTTGTGGCTAAACCCTTCTCTTCTTGACCTCTATTTTCTTCGCTTGTATATAATTGTTAATAAATAATCAAGTACAGTTTTAATTGGTTTGTAATCTCTTATGCATTTTTGGCTAATCATTTATGGTTGATATGAGTACGTCTTAAGATTCTAAGTTAGCACGTTTTATGTGTACTAGACTTATGTCATGCTCCATATTTAGCGGGTGTTTTTCCTTTTCTTCTTTTCAAATTTCTTTGTGAGGAATAAAGAAAAATAAGAGCGGCTTATGAAAAAAATGAGTGGCTAGAAAAAAAAGAAAAAGAAAAAAAAATAATGCAAGACTCCCAAGAGGGGCAGTGTGGTGTTAATTATAGTGACTATTGAGTTCCAATATTACCTTGACGGGTTGCGGGGATTCAATAGATTGCTCCAATCCAATATTACCTTGACGGGTTGCGGGGTTGAAGATCCAAAATCTCAAAAAGATGCGGATGTAAATTATTGCGTGAGTTTTATTTTTCTTTCCTTAGCGAGTGAGTAGTTACTTATGAAAGCATGACATGAGGATTTTACACATAAGGCGAATGACTTGTTACTCTTAATACGGACTTATATTAATTGTGAGCGGTTTTTCAAGTAATGGATGAGAAGATTACTTAGGATTAAAACCGTGCTTCCTTATTTTTGGATTTTACATTTCTTATATTTCACACTTTAATAATGACAAATTTGCCCACAAGCAATTTGCTCAATTAATAACCGGTTCCACATTTAATTGTCATGAATAAGTTGATGCACTTTTTACTTGTGAATGCAATGATCCCATTTACTAGCTTGGTATGGGGAAAGTGAAACTTGAGGGTGATAAGTGTCCATGGTACCCAAGCCCTAATCCAAGTCATTGAGTTCTTTATGAGTTATTTCCATCAAAACCATTTCAAGAAAAATCAAAAAGATATAGATAGAAGTTTATTTTGATTCATTGCATTATTAAAAGTCAAAATCATGCATCATCTAGATTAGAGTAGTGTAGATGCATCTCATATGGCCAATGTGGATTAATTATGAGGGAAATGTAAATTTTTAAGCCTTAAAATATAATATTGCATGAGGACATGGCAATGCTCAAGTGTAGGGGAATTTGATATGAGCTTAAACTCATATCCTTTTATCAACAAATAACCCTAAAACATGAAGCAAAATACCCATTTATCTTGTAAAAAGCAGTATTATGTGGTATGTTGTGTTTGTGTGATCTTATGTAGGTAAAAGGATACAATTTCAAGCAAACAAGGAAAAACCAAGCTCAAATGGATGAAAAAGACAAAAGAGGATCAAAAGTGACAAGACTTTGAAGTTCAAGGACCTATCTTGACAAGTTGTGAAAGTTGGAGGACTTAAAGTGCAAATAATTAAAAGTCAAGATTCAAGTCAAACCTGGTCAAACTATCAAGTCAACTCAGTCAAAGGGCTATTTTTTACAAGTTTTGGAAGTTAAAGGACCAAAAATGACAAAGGAATGAAGATCCTAGCTTGAAATGGGAATCTGCCAAGTACAAGGGCTTGTTTTGCCAACATTGGAAAGTTATGCAAGTTGAATCCATGTGGAAAGAATTTAACCAATGGGAGAAGAGAATAAGCCTCACACGGATTGCCACATTAGCCTAATAAATACCCACTTACAGCCGCCTCATTTATTACCATATCACAACAGTTCAATCCGCAACTCTCTTCCTTAACCAACCAGAAAACGCCACGTGTCCTTCTCTTTCACAAAGAAAATTTCCAGGATCGGGTTTTTGATAGAGGGCATTTCATGAGAAGATCAAAACATCAATTTTGCTCGTTTTGAAGAGAGGAATCCAATGGTGCAATCCAATTAACAAATAATCCACTCAATCAAAAACACCCAAATTAGTTCATCACCTTCAAAGAGGGATTTGCAGAATATTCCACGTGTCAAGCTATGATTGGATCTGCCACGTCACAAACCCCAACATAATCTCCTCTCATGCCTATAAATAGCTAGGATGTACCTCATTTCTCATTGTAGCTTAATTTTGTAAAACACATAGTTCTTAAATTTCCCTTTCCCTTTTTCCCTCACTTTTTCACTAACTACTCAAGAGTCTGACAAACTTTTGAGTCAGTTAGTTAGTTAGTAGCTTGTAACCACTTTTGTAACTGAATTCACTCAATAAAATTCAAATTTCTTTTTCCCGCCAAATTCTGTTATTCAAATTCCTGGTGATTCTTGTTGCTGTTAAGAGTTCTTGTTGCTGTTTGATGTATGTTATGATCAACCATTGATCATAGCTTACATTTGTGAAGAATTGTAGCTGTTTGTTCAGAATTCAGTCCATACCATTGTTCTTGAAGAATTGTATGCAGTTTTATTGATTTCAGATCATTGTAGCTGATTTGATGGATGATACTTGTTGATTACTAGTGATAGGTGGTGGTATCACTAGGGCAAGAGAGCTCAGCGCTCCTCTTCTTCCCAAAGGACCTCTACAATAGGTTTCATAGCTCTTATTTTTGTTCCACTTAACAAGTTCTTGCATGCTAAGTTTCCTAGTTAATCTTGATGGCTGCCTGTTTTACTTGTTAAATAGTTGATGTTTGATTGATCCTAGTGATTTGTAGCTTGATCTTGTACATTTGTGTTCAGCTTTGTAGTTTCTGCCTTATTTCAGTAACATTTTAACTTTGCACCTTAATTGAGTTCTAGTTGATATAATTGTGTGATTTCAGTTTGATTAGCTTTCATTTTGTCCATTGAAACAAGTTTGCTATAGCTTTTGTTTCAGTTTAAACCAGAACTCAATTAGTCTTTGTAAAAGTTTGATCAAAACAGATAAAGGTGTGTTTGGGAGTAGCTTAGATTCAGTTTTCAAGAGTTGGTAATTGGTGTTTAGAAGTTTGTTTCCAGTCTTTAGTTGATAGTAATTGGTTTTAAGTCATTTGCAAGTCAATCATAAGGTCAAACAGGCAATTGGCCTTAAAATAGTTTGGGTCATCCTTGTTATCAGCTTTGGTTTGGAAACTTGTCAATTTCAATTGCTGAATTCTCTTTCATTACTTGGTTAAATTTGCTCAAACTTGTTTCTAGTTATAGCTTACATCATAAACTTTCAGTTTCTAAAAGGAAAATCTACAGTTTTAGGAATTAAGCTAGAAAATAGCTTTTAAGCTCAAGCCTGAGCAAATGTCATTCTCTGATGTAAAGTGCATACTGTTTTCTTTGTTCTCTTAATCCACTTCATAAAAGTTGTAGTTTTCCTTCACAAATCCATTTAGAAAGTGTTGAATATGAAGTTTTGAAATTTTTAGCTTTTTCATAAAAATTGGTCAAACCTGGTCAACATAAGCTCAAAAGAGCTTATTTCAGATTTCTTCTTCATTACTGGATGAAAATGGTTCTAATTTGATTTCCCGTTCTTGTAATCAAGTGCTTAATCAGTTTCTTTACAAAAATCAGGTTGTGACTGATTGAAATAAGCTGTAGCTTATTTTGTGCTTATTAATAAGCACTCAATTGCTTATTTTGGACTTTTAGCTTATTTCCTTGAACACACGTAGCTATAATTGAATTTTAAGAGTTTTGCAAGTGGTTTCAGCTTATTTGGTTGAGTATTAAGCTCAAACGAGCTTATTCATTCTTGTTGCCCGTTTTTAGTTAAAACTTTAGTCTTATTGCACTTTAGTCCCTAGAATTTTAATCAGTTTCAAAATTTGGCTAATCTTGCTAGTTTTTAGGGTTTGCATATATTCAGTCCCTGAACTTTGAAGTTTGTTAAATTTCAGTTATAAAGTTTGTTAGTTTGTTACTATTTGGTTAGTTAGTTAAAGTTTTTACAAGTTTGGTCATTTTAGTTAACTGTTTTGCATTAGTAGTCCTTATAACTTTTAGAATTCACATTTCAAGCATTTACATTTCATAGAAATTACATTTTCAGTCCTTATAGTTTTATATTTTGCATTTTTATATTTTACTTGAATAAAATTTGGAATTTGCAATTTGTTTTACGTATAAGTAGGTTTATATTTTTCATTTTTAGATAGTGTTGTTTGAATTAGCAATAGATTACCAAGCAAGCTTGAACAACCAAGAACAATTATAAATCTGATATTGATTGGACTTTCTATTGGTTAAGAACTGAGATAACGAACTTGCATTATACACATTTCAGTAGGACTCTCTTCCGTTCATCTTCTTCGTTCACAGGACATAAGGTATGGATTCTCCGTCCTTTTAGTATGGACATTCTTTCCTTATTAGGATTCCCCGTATGTAGCCAACTGTTTTCCCTAGTATATGTTTTATATGTTTTGATTGCTTATGTTTATTTAGAATACCTAAAGCCATATACATGCATGACCAGTTTCACCTAGTTATGGAGGTACCATAACCATAACACTAGAGGAACCAGTGTTATGACTTCCCCACGGCGGAGTGATTGCTCGTGGCGTCCCTTTCAGCTTTTGGCCATTTATTATATTATCAGGTGGGGCGTATGGGTGCATCCTAGTTTACATGTTTTCAGCAGATTGCTCAGTGTGAATGTGGTGTGTGCCTTTCATCCTTCACAAGGAGCTGATCCCTCCTACCCAAAACCAGTATATTAAATTACAGGCAGCCCCTCTAATTTGTATGACGAGCTCACCCCTCCAAGTATTCATGCACGTTGATATTTCATGTCCTATATTGGCTAACTGTAAAATATGTTAAACAGTTTTTACAAGATAAACATAAGGCTTTTCAAACTATAAAACCAGTTTTACTAAGATATAACCGGGTTATTCAGGCATTAGTTTCTTCCGCTGTTTCATGCTTATATGCTTATATTATTCATGCTTTACTTGTACATCCGTGCACTGAGCGTATTGCTCAGCCGTTTTCCTTTTCATGTTCCCAAAACGGCAGGTACTCAGGGACGCTCGTAGACTTTAAGCGTACGTGCATATGGACTAGAAGCTTTCTAGCCTTCTTTACTTTATGCATTTATCTATACTTTGATACTCATTTCATGGACATTGTTTAGTCCTTTCATTTACAGTACTTATGTTTGTGTGTGACGAGTTCTACTTTTGGACTACCGATGCTTGATTCCGGTATTTCCTTTATCATGTAATGTTTAGACATTTATCCTTGTATGCTTTGATGACACGCCATAATCACGCGTGCCATTCCATTTATCAAAATGGGGTGTTACAGTTATGGTATCAGAGCCAAGGCTTCGACCTGTAGGCTCTCAAAACATGACTTGTGATTAGTGGGTAGTCACTATGGTCTTCCTAGAACTGACAGTCGGTTTTCATGCATTCATCATTTTCATGCATACATATATATGTCATTGTCGCAGGTTTATGACTAAGTAATGGTTGGTACAGGACTTGCCCTATTTAGTCGCATGTGTTTTATCAAAAATTTTAAATTTAGGACCGACCCATAGGTGTCCCCTCGCCATGTCTTTTATTTTGGGTGAACTGACCATAGGCGTTCACTCTCGAGCATACAAAAGTTTTCATAAAACTGCATCATGCATTCATGTACTAGTTTTCCTGCATAAAATTTTTCTCATGATTTATTGGTATAAATTTTTTCATGTATATATTTTATGTTTTGATCAGTTTAATCATGTATTTTATGTTATACTGTCAGATGGTTCTCACACGTGAGCATGAACAACTCAATGCAGCAATCCAAGCTGCAAGCTTTGCTTCCTTAGTTGAGGAACGACATCAGGGTTGAGGTTCAGGCTGTCAACAATCAGCAGCATCAGTCAGTACCTCCCCCTCCTCCTCCTCCAGTGACATTGGCTAAATGGCTGGAGAGATTCAACAAGCTCCGTCCTCGAGCTTTCGAGAGAACAGATAGCCCCAGTGAAGCTGAAAGCTGGTTGGCTCACATCGAGAAGATTTTCGATGCTATGGGTTGTGACCTTGTCTTCAAGTCGAGGTTGGCATGTTACTGGTTCGAAGGAGATGTGTTAAATTGGTGGTTAGCATTGAAGCAGTCTTAGGGAGGTGATAATTGGGTGGCTGGTTTGACATGGGCTCAGTTCAGAGATAGGGTGATGGAGCAGTTCTTTCCCAAGGCTGAGCAAGACAAGCTGAAGAGGGAGTACCATGGGATCCGACAGAGAGCTGGGGAGAATAGCAAAGAGTTCATGCAGCGCTTTCTTCGCTTAGCTAGCTTCCTTGGTACAGCGACAGGTACTCCTGAAGAGCAGGCACACCACTTTAGGTGGGCTCTTCGCACATCGGTCGCAAACAACTTGGTTTGTGCTACGTTCAAAACGGTAGCACAAGTGGCCGATGCGGCACGTAAGCTGGAGATGCTGTAGGAGAGAGATGAGTTCGGAGAAGCAGAGAGACCCGATAAGAGGTAAACATTCGTATTCAAGCGGTGACCAATCCGTATTCTTTCATTATATGTCGATTTTCATCTCTTTAAATTGTATCTTCCAGGTAGAAGACTGGGGACCGGTCTCAGCCGGCTACTCAGCAGCAGCCTAATCAGCCCAAGGGAAATGGTCAGACTAATGACCATTCTGTTACGGATAAGCGTGGCGGTAATGATAATTACCGTAACAACACTGGACACTCCAACAGCAGCAGGTCCTTATACTTACACATTTTCTTATGATTTCATGTTATAACTCATAATTCTAACACATTAGCAAATATTCTACCAGGAACCATGGAAACGGTAGGGACCAGAACCAGAGAGGTTCACATCCTATCCGTCCAGCTATTACTGGTATTCAATCTTACGATTATCCGCATTATCCTTTGTACCCTATTATCATGTCTCATGAATAATGTTTTATCAGGTTCTCAACCAGCCAGAGCACCTGCTAGAGGATATACTCATCCTCTTTGCTCTACTTGCCACCATAGGCACCCAGGGCCATGTCGCCGCGACAGTGACGCATGCTTCAAGTGTGGTCTTCCTGGCCATCGCATGAAGGACTGCCGCAAGGACGAGATGGAGAGCACATCGGGACATGCTGATACCAAGCCGCCTCCTACCACTAGATGCGTCTGCATGACATCTCGCGATTAGGCCAACAAGTATACAGGTACCATCACTAGAATCTTGTATATGTATGGTCAAGCTGCATGTGTTTTGTTTGATACGGGTCCTACTTACTCGGTCATTTCTACTTCTTATGCCAAGAATGCTAGGATACTCCCCATGCCACTAGAGAATAGACTCAGTATTTCCACGCCTTTGAGAGACTCTGTACTTATAACCCATGTGTACAAGAGCCTTCCCCTAGAGTTTGACGATAAGGTTCGTCCTGTTGACGCACTTCCGCTGGGCATGAATGACTTTAACATGATTTTGGGCATGGATTGGCTATCCAAGCATCATGCTACCATAGAATGCCATTCATATTGAGTCATCTTCGGTGATGTTAATGCACCAGAGTACATTCATAACGGGTTCGTACTTGATAAGTCTGTACAAATCATATCAACCCTGCAAGCACGTGCACTACTGTCGCATGGTTGCGAGGGTTATCTAGCTACGGTTCATGACATGCATGCTGAATCCCCATCAATTCAGGATCAGCCAATAGTGTCAGAATTTCAAGATGTATTTCCAGAAGAACTTTCGGGCATACCACCTGCACGTGAAGTGGAATTCAATATCGAGCTCATCCCAGGAGCTGAGCCGATTTCCAAGGCTCCTTATCGCATGGCTCCAATAGAGTTAAAGGAGCTGAAGGATCAACTGCAAGAACTTCTAGAATGAGGTTTCATTCGACCAAGCGCATCTCCATAGGGCGCACCGGTCTTATTTGTTAAGAAGAAGGACGGCAGTATGCGTCTTTGCATAGACTATTGCGAGCTCAACAAGATTACTATCAGGAATAGGTATCCAATGCCACGTATAGGCGATCTGTTTGACCAACTCCAAGGGGCTAAACATTTCTCCAAGATTGATCTTAGGTCAGACTACCATCAGCTACGGGTTAAGGAACAGGACATCGCCAAGACTGCCTTCCGTACACGCTATGGCCACTACGAATTTGTAGTCATGCCATTCGGCCTAACCAATGCTCCAGCAGTGTTCATGGATTTGATGAACATAATCTTCCATGAATTTTGTTGATCTGGTTGGATCTATATTCTGTTAAGAATTAGTATAATAGTTTGAAATCAAACTAAAACACTTTGAGCACTCTTACTAACACTAAATAAGTTATGCGGAATCTAACTTATAGAGCACAGAAGAACATAATTACTTTTAACTATTCGATTCTCTTATTAATCGACTTGAATGAGGTACATGAAAGACATTGTACCTATGTTCCTTTTATAGAGTAAGGAACCCTAGAAACCTTGGAATATTCTATAAAGATAACTATATCACAGACGATATATTATCAATATTCTAACTATTTAGGTATATCACATAAGATATACTCTAACTATAACTATGACATATCTTATACAAAGATATATTCGTCCTAATCATCATAGCAGGACTTACTTTATAAGTAGCAGTACTTACTATGTACCGTGTTAACACTAACGGTACTTACATAACACTAACAGTACTTGGAATATACTAACGATACTTGACACTTAACAAATAATTCCCAACAATCCTCCCCTAAACAAGAAATGATAACTTGTTACCTTCTTGTTTCTCTTGTACTGGATGTATTAAAAAAAACATGTCTTCAGTCTTTCCTTCATCCTTGGATTGAACTTGGTAATTTGTATTTGTATCCAACTGAATGTAGCCAAACACTTCAAATGTAGATCTTCTTCTAACAAGATAATCTTCAAACATTATGATCATCATCTTTATCTTCAACTATGATCTTCTTGTGTCTTCTAAACATTCATTCATCTTCGCAGCATCAGTTATTGTCTTCTTGAGTTTAGTCCTTTAACTCTTGATCATAAATCTTTCTCTTGATTTGATGATAACAAAACCTTCTAAGTATTATATTTTAATACTTCTTTGCCTACAATCTTCATACCTGAAATAAAACAGTTAACAACAAACACCAATCTGTATTGGCTTCATGATTTTTAGCAAATCACCAGCTATCAACGGATTTGATAAATTCTTTACCAGTTAGCCGTACACTCTGGAATAGCCAATACTTTATTCACAAAGAATAATGCGTAATGAAAACCTTACAATTTTTGGTAAATTGTCAACCATCAACGGATTTGATGAAGTCTTTACCTAGTACCGTTTCTCTAGGACTAGCCATCTCTTTGTCTCGAAACAAGGTGAGTTAGAACCATATAGTTTTTAGCAAACTATCAGCTTTCAACGGATTTGATAAGTCTTTACCACAAACCGTTTGCTTATGGACTAGCCAATTCTTATGTGTGTTAGACATGGTGAACTGAGAACCATTTATGAAGTGTGACTGAAAGTTAAACACTTAAGATTCTTTCTCAGCTTCTTCCTCATCTTTCAAATCCTTGATTTGTTGTTTAACCATTCTGATCAACTCCAAAGCATCAGCAGACTCTTCTGTAACTTCTAATTGTTGTTCTAACATCCTTTCCAACAATCTTCTTTTGAAGGGGTAAGTTTTCTCTTGCAGCATATAGTATGTAACATCATCTACATCCAAAATATGCAATCCACATGACCTGTAATATCTCCAGTAACTAGGAACCTGATCCTCTAATACCTTCAACATTTCTTGATCACATTTGTGTGGCTCATACATAGAGAAATTCCCTATATAATAGTGATACTTCAGTTTTACCTGCACTGGCTTCTTGAACTAACCTTAAAAGATCTTGAATATCTTGTCTGTCAAGAATGTGAAGAATATCTTCCAAAAGTCTGAATATTCTTGTTGTGCCATCAGTTCTCTGAATTCCATGAGCTTCAAGTCCTTAATCTATAGAGTAAATCCACTTAACAATGGATGCTCTTTTTCCAAAAATCTCTGTATCAATACATTGATCTTCAAATTTCACAATCTTCAAGTACTTCCTTAAGCTCTCATCATCATCACTATCTTCTGCTGTTGTTTTAGCTCTCTTAGCTTTCTTCTTTAGCTTTGTTGATCTTTTCCTTTAACACTCTTGGAAATTTCCTCAAGTTCTGTTGAACCCTCTTCCAAGCTTGTATGTACTGTTTCCTCAGTATGTACTGTTGTATGTACTGTTGACTGTGTATGTACTGCTTGTACATTTTCAGTCTGAGCAATACCTTGATTTTCAACTCCTGTATTCATTCTTTGAGCAGTCTCTTCCTCCCTTGAACTTACTTTCTCCTTTCTATTCTTCCTCACATAAGTGGTCTTGATAGGTAAAGATGTACTTGTAGGTTCAGCATTACTTTTCTCAATTCTAGGAGTACTACCAAATTGTCTTTGTTGTTGCATATGTTTCTTGAATTCTTCAATAGCTTTCTTGTCTGCTTTAGATCCAATCTCAACAAAATTCAATTCAGTCCTCTTACTTTGCTCATACAAAGTCTTGATTTCTTCAAAATTCTTCTTGACCAGCTGAATATGAGTAAATCCTTTTACCTTCTTTAAAAAGTTCATCATCTGATTTCTAATATGCATAGTAGTTGGAGGCTTAATCTTTTCTTTCCTTCTCTTTTCAGCAAAGAATCTTTGTTGCTTACTTACCAGATCATCAATCAATTTTGATTTCTCTTCTTCATCATATGCATCTCTCTCTTCAGCTATTAATGAGTCTGCAAGAAGCTCACTAGCATGTATCTCAGCTCGAATCCTGTCATACTCTTGTATGTTCCATTCTTGATGTATCCTTTTGGCTTCTAGCAAATCTTGTTTTGCTGCAAGTTCTTCCTGCAATTCATTTTCACGAACTTGTGCTTGCATTCTATAAGCAAATTCCTCATCATGGTCTATTTGATTAAATATGTACACGACTTTGTTTATATCATCATCTGAATCAATTTCATCTTCAGATTCTGACAATAATTGCTTCTTCCCCTTATCCTTTGGATTTATCTTAGGTAGCTTCTTCTTCAGCTTGGCAGTTACTTCTTCATTAGCTAACTGTTGAATGACTATACATTTTGTAGGGTGTGAAGCTTGAACTTTCTTACCTTGAATTTGATCCTTTGTGGCAAGAACTTCTTGTTGTGTCTTTTTCTCCACTTCTGCTTGCTTAGTCTTCTCTACTAAATTCTTCTTTAAATCAAGCAGCAATTGGGCTAAAGTCTCATTTTCTCCAAAAGAAGTTTGACTTTCTAGTGAAGAATGATCACCAGCGGTACTTGCAATCGGCTTAGTTGGCTTAGCAGTACTTGGGTCTTCAACAATGTCAGCAGTACTTGCAGTCGGCTTAGTTGGCTTAGGAGTACTTGGATCTTCAACAATGTTGACTTCACCAGTATTTGACACACTTGTTTCTTCAATCACTTGTGTATCCCCAGATACTTTTTCTTCCATAGAAGCCATCATATCAACTTGCACTTCTTCAGTCTTATCTGATTTATTGCTTTGTGGTGATGGAGCAGGAAACTGGATAGAGATTTCCTCCAACTTCTCATAGAAAGCACTCCAATTAGCTTAAAGTGGTGATTAAACTGATGGTTCTGGCTGAGTTGCCAATGTTTCTGCAACTTGTGGCTCCTCTGGTTGATTTACCAACTTTTCTTGAACTTGTGGTTCCTTTGGAGTAGGTTGTGGGTCTTGCTGTTGAATCTCCATATCTAAAGGTCCATCCACACCAGTCTCTAAACCAATTCCATCTTTATAAGTCCCCATGACATCTTCATCCAATTCAAAATTGATGTCATTTCTAGAGATCCTTGTTTGATTATCAGAAGAAGGTGGTTGTTCTTCATTATTCCTTCCCTGTTCTTCATTATTCCTCCCCTGTTTGGTTGCATTCAGTTGCCTTTTCCTGTGGTTCCTGAATCTTTGCTTCTTGATTGCAGATTTCTGAACAGATCTATATTGCCTCATCCAAGATGACACTTTGTTCCTTAACTTGAGTAGGCTAGCTTCCAATTCAGCAATTTTCTTGTCTTGAACAGGCTTTTATTTCTGCAATACTTGTACCTGTTGGGACAAACTTGTACACAAAGCAGTTAAATTTGCAACATCCACCACCTCTTGTGCTTGTGCTTGTGGTGAACCACTAGCAGCAATAGAAGCAGCATGTGTGTGGATCATCTCATCAGTGTTTGATGGAACACCAACATTGTGAGAAGAAGATTGTGAATCTTCTAGAGAGTGGGAGCTCTGGTGAGAAGGAGTTTGCTGAGAAGCACTAGCATTGCTAGGTTCCTCACCTTCTAGATTGGCAGGTTGGGCTAACATATGAGCAAACAATGGTGTTATTGTTCTTGTAAAGGCATTGCCTTGTTTGGTCAAGAAAGAGAAAGTTCTCTTTGTGAATGAAGGAACATCCCATGTATCAGTTAATGGTGGTAGGTTAGGTATTCGGTCACTAACTAAAGTCTGAATGAATCTAGGATACATTAAAAACTTCTTAGTCCCTTCCAAATTCCTAGTCATGCCTTTAAAAAATAATTTTGAAAAATTAAAACCCCTGTTATTTGCTAGACAAATACCAGCAGATGCCAATGCAGCAGGTATTTGATCAAAAGATGTACTTTTTGAACATAAACAGTGAATAATAGCATGAAAAAGCAATTTCCATTGAGGTGAAAATAATGCTTTAAAGAAAGTAATACTTTCCCTACCACCCCCATAGCCCATGGCTGCAAGGCCATTATGAATCTCTGTATTATTAAGCATACTAAGTCCATTTTCGTCATTAAGTCTCAAACTTGCTCGTAGCAGTA
Organism: Glebionis coronaria; assembly: GCA_025667525.1. Lineage (NCBI taxonomy): Eukaryota > Viridiplantae > Streptophyta > Magnoliopsida > Asterales > Asteraceae > Glebionis > Glebionis coronaria. The sequence goes on from CM046877.1 coordinate 219,465,420, forward strand.
CCTCAGTGACATATATATTCCTATGATTCACCCTAGCCTTAATGCAAGGTTGATCAAAACGAGTACCTAACACAGCAGTATCCCAAAATTGTTCAACAATGGGTATAGAGACAACTGGACTTACAGTGAGTGCGAAGCGAACATGACTTCGAGATAGGAAACCAAGCATCTCATGGAAACCAAGAGAGTCATCATTCGTAGCAAGATTCGCAACCAAATTATGCTTAGAGATTACATGTAAAACAGCCATTAGTATTTTTGATGATCGAAAGATTAGAGAGAAGGTTATAGAATCAAGAGATAAAAATAAAAGATTAGGTGAATCAATTGTGTAATTTGGGGTAAGTATTTAAGTAAATAACAAACCCAAGCGCGAAGAAACCGCCAAATTTACAAAAGAGACCCTTAACGGTACAACGGACATGTAGCGGTACATGGAACATAAGCGGTACTTGGTTTTGTGCTAGCGGTACTTGGAGTAACAACTGTACCTCACAATTTTGACCAGTTCATGCTTTCCACTAGACATGTAACCTCTTTTATCTTTTTCTATAAACCTGCAATAACATCAAAAACACAAAACATAGACTATACAATAAAAATTATATAAAACTTGTACATCTATTACCTCCCCTCAACATATGCAGCATGTTATTGGTTGAGCATACCAATGTGTGTCACCAATAATTCGAATCTCTTTGCATCAAATGCCTTGGTCAAGAAATCAGCTACATTGTTGTATGTATGAATCTTCAAGACTTGAATAAGCTTTTTGTCATAAGCATCTCTTATAAAGTGATGTCTTATTTCAATATGCTTAGTCTTGGAGTGAAATACTGGATTCTTGACAATGCATATAGTACTTTCATTATCAATGTAAATCTTAGTATTCATGAAGTTAAACCCATAGTCCAACAATTGATTTTGAATCCAAAGTACTTGTCCACAGCAATGAGCAGCAGCTACATATTCAGCTTCAGTTGTAGAAGTAGCAACAATGGTTTGCTTCTTACACTGCCATGATATGAGTCTTCTGCCTAGGAATTGACAACCTCCTGTTGTGGATTTCCTATCATGATTTGCTCCAGCATAATCACTATCTGAGTAAGCTTCCAATTCAAAGGTAGAATCTATAGGATACCATAATCCTAAATTAGGTTGACTTTTAAGATATTTAAAAATCTTCTTCACAGCATATAGATGTGACACCTTTGGATGAACTTGGAATCTTGAACAAGCACACACAACAAACATTATATTTGGTCTTGAAGCAGTAAGATACATTAATGAACCAATCATTAACCTATAGAGATGAATGTCAACATCTTCTCCATGTTCATCTTTTGATAAAGATTTCTTCGCTTCAAAAGGTGTGCTTGTACTCCTTGTATCCATACATGAAAATTTCTTTAAGATTTCAGCAACATATTTATCTTGGCTGATAAATATGCCATATTTCCTTTGTTTGACTTGTATTCCCAAAAAGAAATTTAGTTCTCCCATAGAACTCATTTGAAATCTTCCTTTCATCAAAGCTTCAAACTCTTCACACTATGTCTTCTTGGTAGAACCAAAAATGATGTCATCAACATAGACTTGAACTAGAATGATGTCTTTGGCATTTTTCTTGATGAACAGAGTTTTGTCAATGGTTCCTCTCCTATATCCATGTTCTAGCAGAAAGTTGGATAAAGTTGCATACCAGGCTCTTGGAGCTTGATGCAGACCATAAAGTGCTTTGATAACTTTGTAGACTCTATTGGGGAATTTAGGATCTACAAAACCTGGAGGTTGTGAGACATATACCTCCTCTGAAATAGTACCATATAGAAAGGCACTTTTCACATCCATTTGATAGACTATAAATCCCATATATGATGCAAAGGCCAAAAATAATCTAATGGCTTCTATTCTTGCCACTGGTGCAAAAACCTCATCATTGTCTATCCCTTCTTCCTGTCTATAGCCTTGAGCAACAAGTCTTGCCTTGTTCCTCACAACAACCCCTCTTTCATCCTTTTTGTTCCTGAAGACCCATCTAGTACCAATTACTATTTTACCTGAGGGAAGATCCACAAGAATCCAAACCTTTTGTAGCTCAAATTGTGTTAATTCTTCTTGCATGGCATCTACCCAACTTTCTTCATCAAGAGCCTGAGAGATGTTTTTGGGCTCTACTTGAGATAAGAAACAGGCAAACAAACAATGCTGAGTATCTTTATGATTTGTTCTCTGCTGTTGTTTGACATAACTCACTAGTGCATGAGTTCAATATTGGTTTGCAGTTGTCTTCTGGTTTGTACAGCAGATTTTGGATCACCAATAATCTGTGTAGCAGGATGGTTGTTGTTGACTTTATGAGTGGGAATAGAACTGACTGGAATTTCTATTTCCAAATTGTTGAAATCAGTTACTGCACCCTGCTCATCATAGGAAGCTTTGGAGAAGATTCCTTCAGCTGGACTGGCATATAAGTCTTCATCGTCCAATGCTTGTAAAATCTCTTCTAGTGAGTTAGCAGATTTAGCAGATTTTGACTTAGCAGTACTTACAGATGAAGTACCGCTAGGTATAGTATGTACTGCTGAGTGTTGTGACTCAAAAGACTCTTCTCCTGAATGCTTATTAGCAGATGTAGAATTCTTTTCTTGATCTTGAAGCCTCTAAAGCTCCTGGGAGGCTTGATCATCATTTGATGGAATGGTTTGCTTCTTGGGAGTTGCAGACATGGGAGTAATAGTAGGCATGTTTGGCACATAGATATGAATATCATCATCTGATGAAGAAACATCTTCTTGAGTACCTGCATTAGTTGCACTTGACTCCTCACCTGCATTGTTAGTTTGACAATCCTTTTGCAAAGAGTAGTAATCCATGGAGTTAGTTAGATAATCTAAATCAAACATCCAAGCATATCCTATTCCTGTAACATTGGGTTTATTTTCTAAGAAATTGACATGAGCATTTTCTTTAACTTTCTTAGTTGCCAAATTGTAAACCCTATATGCTTTACTTTGCAATGAATATCCTACAAGATATCATGGATCAGACTTTCCATCAAACTTTCCCAAATAATCAAGAGTATTTAGTATGGACACATGTCACCCAAAAGGTTTTAAATGACTTATGTTTGGCTTTACATTAGTCAAGAGTTCATAAGGTGTTTTGTTTTGAGGCTTAGTTACTAGGACTCTATTTAACACATAACATGCAGTATTGATTGCTTCTGCCCAAAAGGTATTTTGCAAAAGTGAATCAGCCAGCATAGTTCTAGCAGCCTCAATTAATTTCCTATTCTTCCTTTCAGCTACTCCATTTTGTTGTGGAGTTCTAGGATTACTAAATTGTCTCTTAATTCCTTTAGACCTACAGAATTCATCAAAATCATCATTCTTAAATTCTGTTCCATTATCAGTCCTAATGATTAAAACTTGTTTCGTGAACTGTTTTTCAACTAAAGTGATAAAATCCTTTAGTAATTCACTTGTCTCACTTTTAAGGGCTAAAAAGAAAACCCAACTTAATCTACTATAATCATCAGTTATGACTAGACAAAAGGTCTTATGACTAATGCTTCTGATAGAAACTGGACCAAATAAATCCATATGCAAGAGATGCAAAGGTTTTGTCACAGTGTTTACAGTCTTGGTCTTACAAGAGGCTCTATGTTGTTTACCTTTTTGACAAGCAGCACATGTGAAATCATTTTGAAAAGATTTGTTAGGTAGACCTATAACTAAATTTCTTTTTACCAATCTATTAAGATTCTTGAAATTCACATGACCTAACCTTCTATGCCATAAGTTTGACTCATCTAAAGAAGCCTTATGATGTTTGTAAAATTAGATACTTGCTTTAGGAAAAACAAGCAACTAAAATAGGGTAAGTATTAACGAGTGATTTAGGAAAACCACAAGTTATGACCCAAATGGGGATCGTTCTCTCGAGGAGGCACGTGTGTTGTGTAATGAATTATTATTGATTGTTTGATTTTATTAAGAAGAAAAGAGAAGAGAAAATGACGAAGACGTAAAAACGAAAAAATCACTACTAGAAAGTTAAGACGTAGAACCGTAAAAACCACAAAAATAAAAATTTTAACCTAAAAATTACTAAAAATCCACAATAAAATTCTAAGAGTTTACAAAAAATCAAAACTTGCTAAAACCTTTTAATTAATTAAATAATGACTTTTTAATGCTAATTAAAGCCCTGAAAATCACAATTAAATATTAAAAAGCCCCAAACAAGGTTTTCAAGTTTGTAAACCTCAAAAATGACCTAATTAAACTAAAAACTATTTTTAAAAATTTTAAAACCAAATTAAACTATTTTTAAACTCCTAAAAACTATTAAAATCTATTAAATCTTAAATTAATTCTAAAAATTAAATGAAAAGTCTAAAAAATATTTGGAAAGTTACAAAGTTCCTAATTTAATGACTACAATCTAGGAAAAATGAAAAAAGTAGAAAAAATAAACTTTGAATTTTTACTAATAAAATAATAATAAAATAATCCAAAAAATGAAAAGTTTGTAAATAAATTCTAAAAAATTACCAAAAATCCTAAATATTGTAACTAGAACAAAAATGAAAGTTAAAGTTCCTAAAACCTTTTTATTAATTTTATATTAATTTTTAAAGTTGTCTAAAAACCCTAAAATCAAATAAAATTAAAAATAAGACTTTTTGAAAACTTTTTGATATGTAAACCTCAAGTTACTTAAATAAAACCTAAAAACTATTTTTTTGGATTTTTAAAATACTTTTTACTATTTTTAATTGACTTTTTAAAAATTAAACTAAAAATAATCCTAATAAATAAATAAATAAAGGGAAAAATAAATTTTTAAAACAGAAAAGTCCTAAACCTTAATTAAGTCCAAGGAAAAATGCTAACTGGCTAAAATGCTTAATGAATAAGCTGAAAAAGCTCAAATAAGCTACGGCTTATTTAACAAAAGCCAAAACCAAAACTTCTTAAGTAACTAATGAAATGAGTGCATAACGTAAAAACCCATCTGGATCACTGGTTAACACGTTACTCCTCCAATAGAGAGGTCGCGTGTTCGAGCCCAGGCAAGGTGAGGGTTTTGATTTTTAGTTTCTTTTTTTTTTTACTTTTTAAACTCAAATCCAGTACTCTAAATAAGCACAAAAACACAAACACAATTCCAAAATGACCAAGATTAAAGCAAGATTAAATGAAAACGGGTTCAGGTCTGCTTAAGTTTCTGATGAACTCAAAAATATGTATTCACTTGTGAAGTTAAACCAAGAGGAGCTTGATTCTTGCTTTTGGTGTTGTTTTGATGGACACAAGGGGCACCCTTGTACTCTGTTGAGTACAAGGAGTCAAACACAAACACAAACAAATCAAGTTTAAGCAGAATCAAGCACAAAAGGGTCAAATAAAGTCACTGAATAGGCTTAATGTAGGTCTGAGAGTTTTTACAGATGCACTTGACACACAACTGGATTTCAAACCTTCAAGATTAGCACACAAGCATACCAAATGACAACAAAACCCTACACAGTCCTAAACAAGATCTATATCTAGCAGTATTCAAGATTTGATGCTCAAATTTCACATGAACAAGCAGAAAAGTGACATGGCAGTTTTAAGCTATCCTTCTCAAACTTTTAACTTGCAAATGTGCTCACAACTACCACAAACTGAAAACCAATGGAGCTTATCTCCTAAAACTACCCTAATGAATGTATTTAAACAGGTTTTAAGCACAATTCAAGTCATTAAACTCAATTTAAGCCTTAATCCAAACACCCCTTTAAACTTGAAAACCAATTTTTTTCAAATAGAATCCAATCAAAACACACTCAAACTGATTTCATTCACTTCAATCATGCATACATACCAAATAAAGCAACATTAAACAGCTTAAACAAACAATCAACACCTTTCATGCAATTTCACACAAATCACATAATTTTTCAGAAACTAAAAAAAAATGAAAAAGGGAACAATAAACTACCTTAAGGGTCCTACATCCAGGACCCTTTGTGGTTGAAAAACCACCTCCAATAGACCCGGGTCTATGCAGGACCTTGAACAACAACAAGCTCAAACCTTAGAAAATGAAAACAAGCACAAAACAACACTTTCTGATTTTCTGAAAACTTATAACCCTTTTCAAAAACCTTGAAACCAATTAACACCTTTCAAAAACAGCTTCAAACTCACAAATCCAACACCTCCTTATCCACTTTCACTTCAAAGGAATTTTGGGTTTTTGAAATTTGAACTAATCTTGAAACCTTTTGAAATTTTTTAACAAACCTTAAACACACTAAGTGTTAACACAAGAGAAATGGAACTCAGATTAATTACTCACAAACATATCAATTTTAAAAATCAATAAAAGGAATTACACTTGTTTCACCACAAATACCAAACTTTATAAATATTTTAAAAAGATTACAATTTTGAGTAAAATCTGGAACAAAGAGATAAGGGTCACATACGACTCCTTATATACTAGGCTATAGAATAATCTAGATGGTAAAACCCTAGTTACTGAAATCTCTAAAGTTCCCTTGGTCTTCTTCTTGAAAAATAGTCAAAATTCGTCCATGTGATATGAGAGTGATGTGCCAGCTGGTCTTGGATGATCTTGAACGTTAAATGAGCCTTGGGGACAAAGGAGTTGATCTTGGATGCTAAACTTGTCTCCTCTTGGGTTTGGGGGGAAAAATACGTGAGCAGGGGGGGTCCTACAGTCACATGGGTTGAGTGGGAAAGTGATGTTGGTGGTGGGTTCTGCTTAATCTTGGCTTAATCACCAATCTGGAAGATATTAGAGAAAAACCCCTTGATTTGAAAGAATTAGATTTTAGGGTTTATAGGATTAAGTTTAATAGCAGGGGTGGGTTTAATCTAAAAAGGGGGATAAAGGTTTTTAAATTTGGTGTTATGGTGGGAAAATGGGGGTTTGACTGGATAAGTTGACCAGTTTAATTAATTAAACTGGTTTGTGGGTTTGGGTATTGGGTATTGGACTGGGTAGGGTCGGGTGGATGGGTTTTTGGGTGGGTATTGTGACGTGTAACAAGCTGAGTGGGTGTGAAGGTTTGGTTGGTTGGCAGTATTGGCCCCCAAGGTCTTCTCAATTGTTCATGTTGTAATAAAAGCTATCAACGCCTCTTTTACTCTTAACAACTTTGGAGGACTTGTCATAAATGGCACAAAATGTTCCAAAACTTTTTCCAAGGGCCTTTAATGCATTTTCTTCATTTTCCAAAGGCTGATCTTGTATAGTCTTCAAACTTTAGGACCATTCTTGTACAATTGACATTTGGAGGGTCATTTGTGACAAGTTCTTCAAAGATGAGGGACTAAAGTTGCCAATCTTTAATTCTTCAAGGGTCTTTTTGCAAATTTCCAAACTTGGGCCCGGTTCATTGTGCGGCTTCGTTTCCCGTGTTCGTTTTTGAATGATTCTTGTGATCTTTTGCCATTTCCTCAATATCCGTACCTAAAAATACACAAGTAACAAAAACGAGCATATATTTGGTGTATTTGATGATATTTTATGCATTTTAAGCCCGATTTGGACGATGAGACCATGTATAAAAGCAGTCTCATCACTCCCCCATACTAAACCATTGCCGTGTCCTCACGCAATGCTAGAATAAAGTAGTATAGCATCTCCAAAATTCATTTTTATTCACTTTATTGAAATGATAAACTAGCTACACTACGACTATTACTACTACTTGCGTTTTGGACATAATGTATGATTTTCATCGCAAAATAGGACGTTTAGGTTCATAGAATAAGAACACGTGAATGCTTCGTTAGAAATAATTTCATCATCCTCGATTTTCACCTTAATTCCATGCCAAGCGTGCAACGAGATCATTGTCATTATAAGTTAGTAATGCTAACACTACTCATATGCCCTAATCACGTACTTATTCTCCCATTATTCCTAAGTTGTATCTCTTATATTTTATTATGTCTTAATGATCACGAGGATACATCATTGACTTATGCGATAATAGAGATTTAGGTCTAAAAATAGAGTCCTAACGGTGTAACTAAAACTATCAAATCAATAACCCCTCCTAATAGACAACGATGTCAAAAAATTAAGTTGACAAGAAGAATCGATAAACACGGTTTTATAACGGTTTTGAACATGAGACTTATTACCAAGACTTTTATATGCCCCCTAACGGAAGGGCCTTATTATCTTTGGTTTACCTCCATCTTTTATTCAACTTCGCCATGAAGCTTTTATTATGACTTCGGTCTTGCCTTGCCTTTTATTATCCGCCATCATCGGTGGTTTTATTAGCCAAAGACGTATATCCTCACACTAAAGCGAATTTTGGATCTTTAAAGCTTCGAAGATTAAGGCTTGATTCACTTTCAATTTTGCATAGATTTTAGGCCTTGTGGGGCTTCAAATTGTTTGCTAGATTTAGGTGAGCACTTGAAATCTTATTATTGGGTGAAGCTTTCGATTATTTGGGTGTCAATACTTCAAAACCGTGACGTTGGCGATACCTTAATGTCTTCCCAATTTAATTACACGGAAGCTACTAGAAAAGACTAGAAACCCAACAATCCTAACTAAACCGCTAAGTCAATATTTATTAAGCAAAAAAAAAATATATATATATTTACAAGCGAAGGGAGAATAAGCAAACAACGAGAACACATGAGTTTTTGAAAGAATACGAGTACTCTACGTTTAGCATAGTAACTTATAATTAACTCTATCATTTCTCATCCTCATTTAAGAGACTTAGCCTAATGTGTAGTTAAGGAATCAAAGCTAAGTGCTCAACACGCACGGTCGAGTCAAAAATTACTCTTATTCTCGCCATCGGAAAATCTACATTCGTGTCTTCAAACACTTATAAAACATGAGAAAAATTTTAAAATTTGGCCATTTTTAGCCTTATTTTGCAACAAAACGATAAACAAAACGATAAACTTTGGAAAGCGTGAAGGTTTGGCAAGGCAAGTATCTATTCACCCCCCCATACTAAAGTTAAACATTGTCCTCAATGTTTCGAGTCTAGGGGTGCAAGCACCCCCATACTAGAGACGTAGTCGAATGCCTAATCTAGCATGGAAAGGGTGTAACCAATAAATTAATAGCCGTTTATGAAGTGTGCTAAAAACCTAAGGTTAGAACATAAAAGGATATATCATATGGATATTGGGAAAGGTCTCCAAAGCAAACGATCGAGTGCTCCCATAAAACGAACACGAGAGGCTCCAATCGTGAAGATCATGATCTAAAAACCACAATACACAAACAACCACGGAACAAAGGTTGGAAGGGCACAAATCCCCTCACATTAAACTACATTAGAAAGCAATAATATGTACATGGATAAGCATGGGTCTCCCCCACGAGGCACCTTGTTTTTGATAACCGAGTCAAAAGCTCGACTCGAATCCCCATAAATGTGATCATTTAGGGATAATCATGGTATGGTCAATTTTTGGTGGGGCTTACATGATAAACAAGGCCCAAAAACAACCGGTATAAAGGACTAAGTCCTTTGATGGTGTAAAATTCCGGGATCGAAGATGGCGTTCTCGTTTTCATTGGAAAAACAAATCAACGCCACTTCAAGGTGTGCCAACAAAAACTCAAAGAGTTTCAAGAAAATAGGAGAGAAGAAATAGAAAGGTAGGACAATGGGTAAGTCATACAAACATTGAGCTACTCGAGGTAGACTCGCACCAATCAAATGAAAAGTTTTTCCATTTATTGCATCGGTGGAAGACCGAGATTTCCTTATACAAGCAATTCCAGGATCAAATATCTCGTCCTCGGTGGAGAAAGGGGAGGGAACATAAGGGGATTCCCCCACACTAAGTCCACACAAAGCATCGTCAAAAGGAGAAGACGAGCTTGTAGTACTCAATACACGTGGTGATGACGGAGTTAGAGTTGTAGAAAAATCTTTTAAATTAAAGTTAAAATCTTTTCCTTTTTCGTCTTTTAAACTCTCCTTGTGAAAACCCGATTTAATTATGTCAAAAATATTTGGTGTATCTAAAGCAATATTAGTCACACTAAAAATTCTCACATTTTGAAATCTTTTTGGTTTAGGTGGTGGTAAGTTTTCAAATCTTTTGTCAACAAAGAAAACCTCCCCATCGGGATCAACATATTCATCATCTGAAGAATCACTCGAGATTGGAATTGTAGGCTTAACACTCTTAACCTCCACCGGCGGAGGGGACGGAACTTCATTTTTCTCAACAACTCCTAAAACTCTATTGGAAATCTTTTTGCAAATGCTTTTGATGGGATTGACATTGTACAAAGATGTGATAGAATACACATGAGAAAGAGTGGAGTTTTGGGTTGCATTAATGACGAGTTCTTCCTCATTGAAATGAAGAGTGATTTTTCTTGCATGCACATCGATAAGTGCTCTCGAGGTATCCAAAAAAGATCGACCTAAAATTAACGGAACTTTAGGATCGATGGGAATGTCAACAACAATAAAGTCTACAGGATAGTAGAACTTTCCAACTTTCACAAAGACGTCCTCGGCAACTCCACAAGCTAGAATCGTAGAATGATCGGCCATTTCGATTGACATTCTTGAAGGAGTGAGATTTGGAAGATTGAGCGATTTAAAAATCTCAAGAGGCATCAAATTAATACTAGCACCAAGATCGGCCAAGGCGTAGCATTCTTCCATATCTTGTATCGCACATGGGATTAAAAACTTTCCAGGATCACCGACTTTTTGAGGTATGCGGCTTAGAAAAACCGAAGAACAACTAGACGATTTTTGCAATTTTTCTTTGTTATTCAACATACTTTTGAAGTTCGCGGTAAATCGAGGCATCATGACTAAGGCGTCGGCAAAACTTATATTGAAATGCAAGTCACGAAACATTTTCATAAAGAGTTCAAATTGATAATTATTTCGTTCTTGTGCCTTTTCCTTTTCTCGTCTTGAAGGGTAGGGTAAAGGTGGTGTGGGTTGGGGCATAGTAGGCATAGGCATCGGCCTTGGAATCTCGGGTTTCATGATTGGTGTAGGTTCAACCGTAGGTGTGGTTTGAGCGGTACTTCGTGGGCTTGTAATTTGCTCCTTTTCAACCACAACCTCGGGTTCTTTCTCTTTTTCCTTCTCCATAGAAGTACTTGGACGAGAAATGGGTTCTTTGAAAGTTTTACCACTACGAGTGGTGATAACCTTCAATTCTCCTTTCGGGTTCACGATGGTATCACTAGGAAGACCACCCGAAGAAGAGGGCTTACAAATGATAGCTTCAAACATCTTAGCCATACGGTCCTCAAATTTAGATTGCCTAGCATCCGCTTTTAACAACTCTTGCTTAATCTCATGTTGACCTTGCTCCATTTTTTGTTGATTTTGTTGGAGACGTGTGACATTTCCTTCCATTTTATTAGCATGAGTTTTAAGTTCATTAGCAAGTTCGTTTTTAAGCTCGTTTTTTAACTCGGACCTTAAGCTAACCATTTCACGTTGCATGTTATCAAACTTAGTATCATTAGCCTTTGCATAATTCAAAAATTCTCCTTGAAGATTTTTGGTGTGATCATTTTGAAAACCTTGGGCATTGTTTTGAAAATCACGGTTTTGGTTTTGGTTAGAAATTTGCCCATTTCCACTTTGGTAATTACATTTGTTATAATTCCTTTGATTTCCTTGGTAATTTCCACCTTGGTTGTTGTTGCGATAGTTATTAGCATTTTGATTTGGTGGAGCTTGATTTTGGCGGGAACCTTGACCGATTTCGTTATAAGTTCCCGTGGCTACATAAGCACTCGAAGTGTTACCATCCGCGGTAATGCACTCGGAAAGATCATGAGCTCCCCCACACGACAAACAACTCTTAGAAACAGCTTTAACCGAAGCGGAATTTGAAGCTTCTTGAGCTTTCCAATGGGACATGAGAGTCGAAAACCTATCGAAAAACCGATTTTCCTCATTAGCTTCATCTTGCAAAGCATTGATACTACGAGACGATGATGAGCCCATTTTGGCAACACTCGGTGTGTGACGAGGGCTATAAACCTTAGACCTATTCTCAATTATGACCAAAGCTTCTTCAACCGTTTTACACAAAAAATTACCACCCGCGGTGGCATTTAAATAATCTCTTTCATGATCGTTAAGTCCATTGTAAAACGTGTCAATTTGGTGTAAGTCGGAAAAACCGTGATGAGGACATTCATGTAACATCTCCTTAAACCTATTCCAAGCCGTAGAAAAACTTTCATTTGATTCTTGTGAAAATTTAGAAATCTCATTTTTCAAATGCGTAGTCTTAGAGGGCGGAAAAAATTGGTTCACAAACTTTGAAACGAGATCCTTCCACGTCAATATAGAATTGGGTGGCTCTTTCTCTAACCAAATTTTAGCGGGCCCCGCTAAGGAATACGGAAAAAGCATCATCTTAATCGAGTCATTCGAGACATCCTTGAATTTGCACGTGGCGGTAAGACGATTAAATTGGCGGATATGGTTGTGGGGATTGTCCCTCTCATCACCACGGAATTTGTTGTTTTGGATCATCGACAACAAACCCGTTTTCACCTCAAAATTCTCCGCAAGGATTGCGGGAATCACAATAGCTTCTCCATAACCCTCGGTGGGTGCTTGAAGTTACTCCATCATAGTTCGATTCGCCATGGTTGGTGCTTCTCGTACAATGGGTTCGTCAATAGGAGACTCCTCACTAGAATGAGTTGGAGTGGGAGTTTTGTTCTTTCGTTTACGTGCACGTTTTGCTTGATTACGAGTGAGCATAAACGTCACGTACAACGTGGAGACGAGCAAAGAAGATTCTTTTTGGTATTTTGTGTTTTTCAATTTTTTTGTGTTTTTGATGGTATTAACCTTTTTTTTGGAAATTGGTGAATGTATTAAGTAGACAAAAAGTCCACAAATCTCCTCCTTAATCAAATCTCTTGATTAAAGAAGCCTCAAGGAATGAAAACGATCACATGGAGTGAACGCCTTCGATGACTTTAGAACGATGGTGGAACACCAAATCGTTCAAGAGGGTTTAATCAATAGAAACCAAGAAAATATATATGATATGTAGTAATACTTTGGGCGGCAAAACCCTCGATTCACTCTCAAAATCAAATACGCACAAGCAAGCGGAGGAAACGAGGCGGCGCGAAGCACTTAAGAGCCTTTTTCCTTTAGGTCGTGAAATACAACCGCCTTATACCCACCTTATAGTTTGTATTATCAAGATTAAGCTTCACGAAAGTATTTATCTATTTTTGCCTTTTTTCTTTGGTTTGAGATTCGAATACAATGATCGAGTGATGAAATCCCGAATCAAGGTTGTGATTGCTCACGTATTTGGAGTACTTGTGAATTTATTGTTCTACGTATACAATATAGTAATAATATTCACACAAAAACCGAAAAACGATAATACGTATTAGTAGAGTGCTACTAATACAATTAGCTATTTATGGCTATATAAAAACAACAATGGTCAATCAAAACACAACACGCCTCCCCGGCAGCGGCGCCAGAAATGATGTTTGTAAAATTAGATACTTGCTTTAGGAAAAACAAGCAACTAAAATAGGGTAAGTATTAACGAGTGATTTAGGAAAACCACAAGTTATGACCCAAATGGGGATCGTTCTCTCGAGGAGGCACGTGTGTTTTGTAATGAATTATTATTGATTGTTTGATTTTATTAAGAAGAAAAGAGAAGAGAAAATGACGAAGACGTAAAAACGAAAAAATCACTACTAGAAAGTTAAGACGTAGAACCGTAAAAACCACAAAAATAAAAATTTTAACCTAAAAATTACTAAAAATCCACAATAAAATTCTAAGAGTTTACAAAAAATCAAAACTTGCTAAAACCTTTTAATTAATTAAATAATGACTTTTTAATGCTAATTAAAGCCCTAAAAATCACAATTAAATATTAAAAAGCCCCAAACAAGGTTTTCAAGTTTGTAAACCTCAAAAATGACCTAATTAAACTAAAAACTATTTTTAAAAATTTTAAAACCAAATTAAACTATTTTTAAACTCCTAAAAAATATTAAAATCTATTAAATCTTAAATTAATTCTAAAAATTAAATGAAAAGCCTAAAAAATATTTGGAAAGTTACAAAGTTCCTAATTTAATGACTACAATCTAGGAAAAATGAAAAAAGTAGAAAAAATAAACTTTGAATTTTTACTAATAAAATAATAATAAAATAATCCAAAAAATGAAAAGTTTGTAAATAAATTCTAAAAAATTACCAAAAATCCTAAATATTGTAACTAGAACAAAAATGCAAGTTAAAGTTCCTAAAACCTTTTTATTAATTTTATATTAATTTTTAAAGTTGTCTAAAAACCCTAAAATCAAATAAAATTAAAAATAAGACTTTTTGAAAACTTTTTGATATGTAAACCTCAAGTTACTTAAATAAAACCTAAAAACTATTTTTTGGATTTTTAAAATACTTTTTACTATTTTTAGTTGACTTTTTAAAAATTAAACTAAAAATAATCCTAATAAATAAATAAATAAAGGGAAAAATAAATTTTTAAAACAGAAAAGTCCTAAACCTTAATTAAGTCCAAGGAAAAATGCTAACTGGCTAAAATGCTTAATGAATAAGCTGAAAAAGCTCAAATAAGCTACGGCTTATTTAACAAAAGCCAAAACAAAAAGTGCTTAAGTAACTAATGAAATGAGTGCATAACGTAAAAACCCATCTGGATCACTGGTTAACACGTTACTCCTCCAATAGAGAGGTCGCGTGTTCGAGCCCAGGCAAGGTGAGGGTTTTGATTTTTAGTTTCTTTTTTTTTTTACTTTTTAAACTCAAATCCAGTACTCTAAATAAGCACAAAAACACAAACACAATTCCAAAATGACCAAGATTAAAGCAAGATTAAATGAAAACGGGTTCAGGTCTGCTTAAGTTTCTGATGAACTCAAAAATATGTATTCACTTGTGAAGTTAAACCAAGAGGAGCTTGATTCTTGCTTTTGGTGTTGTTTTGATGGACACAAGGGGCACCCTTGTACTCTGTTGAGTACAAGGAGTCAAACACAAACACAAACAAATCAAGTTTAAGCAGAATCAAGCACAAAAGGGTCAAATAAAGTCACTGAATAGGCTTAATGTAGGTCTGAGAGTTTTTACTGATGCACTTGACACACAACTGGATTTCAAACCTTCAAGATTAGCACACAAGCATACCAAATGACAACAAAACCCTACACAGTCCTAAACAAGATCTATATCTAGCAGTATTCAAGATTTGATGCTCAAATTTCACATGAACAAGCATAAAAGTGACATGGCAGTTTTAAGCTATCCTTCTCAAACTTTTAACTTGCAAATGTGCTCACAACTACCACAAACTGAAAACCAATGGAGCTTATCTCCTAACACTACCCTAATGAATGTATTTAAACAGGTTTTAAGCACAATTCAAGTCATTAAACTCAATTTAAGCCTTAATCCAAACACCCCTTTAAACTTGAAAACCAAATTTTTTCAAATAGAATCCAATCAAAACACACTCAAACTGATTTCATTCACTTCAATCATGCATACATACCAAATAAAGCAACATTAAACAGCTTAAACAAACAATCAACACCTTTCATGCAATTTCACACAAATCACATAATTTTTCAGAAACTAAAAAAAAATGAAAAAGGGAACAATAAACTACCTTAAGGGTCCTACATCCAGGACCCTTTGTGGTTGAAAAACCACCTCCAATAGACCCGGGTCTATGCAGGACCTTGAACAGCAACAAGCTCAAACCTGAGAAAATGAAAACAAGCACAAAACAACACTTTCTGATTTTCTGAAAACTTATAACCCTTTTCAAAAACCTTGAAACCAATTAACACCTTTCAAAATCAGCTTCAAACTCACAAATCCAACACCTCCTTATCCACTTTCACTTCAAAGGAATTTTGGGTTTCTGAAATTTGAACTAATCTTGAAACCTTTTGAAATTTTTTAACAAACCTTAAACACACTAAGTGTTAACACAAGAGAAATGGAACTCAGATTAATTACTCACAAACATATCAATTTTAAAAATCAATAAAAGGAATTACACTTGTTTCACCACAAATACCAAACTTTATAAATATTTTAAAAAGATTACAATTTTGAGTAAAATCTGGAACAAAGAGATAAGGGTCACATACGACTCCTTATATACTAGGCTATAGAATAATCTAGATGGTAAAACCCTAGTTACTGAAATCTATAAAGTGCCCTTGGTCTTCTTCTTGAAAAATAGTCAAAATTCGTCCATGTGATATGAGAGTGATGTGCCAGCTGGTCTTGGATGATCTTGAACGTTAAATGAGCCTTGGGGACAAAGGAGTTGATCTTGGACGCTAAACTTGTCTCCTCTTGGGTTTGGGGGGAAAAAGACGTGAGCAGGGGGGTCCTACAGTCACATGGGTTGAGTGGGAAAGTGATGTTGGTGGTGGGTTCTGCTTAATCTTGGCTTAATCACCAATCTAGAAGATATTAGAGAAAAACCCCTTGATTTGAAAGAATTAGATTTTAGGGTTTATAGGATTAAGTTTAATAGCAAGGGTGGGTTTAATCTAAAAAGGGGGATAAAGGTTTTTAAATTTGGTGTTAAGGTGGGAAAATGGGGGTTTGACTGGATAAGTTGACCAGTTTAATTAATTAAACTGGTTTGTGGGTTTGGGTATTGGGTATTGGACTGGGTAGGGTCGGGTGGATGGGTTTTTGGGTGGGTATTGTGACGTGTAACAAGCTGAGTGGGTGTGAAGGTTTGGTTGGTTGGCAGTATTGGCCCCCAAGGTCTTCTCAATTGTTCATGTTGTAATAAAAGCTATCAACGCCTCTTTTACTCTTAACAACTTTGGAGGACTTGTCATAAATGGCACAAAATGTTCCAAAACTTTTTCCAAGGGCCTTTAATGCATTTTCTTCATTTTCCAAGGGCTGATCTTGTATAGTCTTCAAAATTTAGGACCATTCTTGTACAATTGACATTTGGAGGGTCATTTGTGACAAGGTCTTCAAAGATGAGGGACTAAAGTTGCCAATCTTCAATTCTTCAAGGGTCTTTTTGCAAATTTCCAAACTTGGGCCCGGTTCATTGTGCGGCTTCGTTTCCCGTGTTCGTTTTTGAATGATTCTTGTGATCTTTTGCCATTTCCTCAATATCCGTACCTAAAAATACACAAGTAACAAACACGAGCATATATTTGGTGTATTTGATGATATTTTATGCATTTTAAGCCCGATTTGGACGATGAGACCATGTATAAAAGCAGTCTCATCACCTTAGCTAGCAAACATGTAATACCACCTGTTGGAGTAATAGTATGAAGATTAAAGGTGTACATATTTTCTTGCCTGGGTACTTTAAGCAGTATTTGAGATTCTTTGGGCATCTCAAAGTCTTTGGACAACACCAAGCAGTCTTTGTCTGTGAATATCACCTTGTTCTTCTTATCACACAATTGTGATACAGAAAATAGATTGAACTCATTCAATTCTTTTACAAAGAAAACATCTTCAAATTCCAACTTTCCTGTGTTGATTTTCCCTTTGCCAGTGATTCTACCTTTGCTACCCCCAAAGGCTACCGGACCTCCTCTGAATTCTTCAAATTCAACAAGAAAATCTTTGTTCCCTGTCATGTGTCTTGAGCATCCACTATCTACAATTCCTTTATCTTTTAATTCATCAATGAGATGCCCCTGCACACAAATAAAACTCATTAGTTTTTAACAGGGACCCAAGCCACATTTGGCTCGGATCTTGTGGGACCTACACATTTAAGAGTTTGTACTGAAGCATTTCCAGTAATGCTACTTTTACTCTTATACTTCATGGTTTCATTTATGTAGTCAAATTCATAGGGTGACTCTATGTGCTTTGACTTCTTTGACTTAAGTACTGCTTTAGCGGTACTTGCTTTAACACATGGTATATCTCTTTTAGGAACCCACATTTGTATTGGTTTGTTCTTGTCCTTACTTCTAGGTGTTTTAACTTTTTCAAAAACTTTCTTAGAAGTCTTGGAGAACATTGGTTTTACAGACTTGAAACCAACAGTACTTGAGTTTGGTCTAGCAGTACTTGTAGGTTTTGGCTTGCCGGTACTTAGTTTACCAGACTTTAAGGATACAAGTCCTTGTTTCATAAGTACCGCCCTAGGAACTAAACTTTTGGTAGGATTATTTTTAACCTGTTTAACTACCCTTGTGTGATCAAACTTAGGTTTGTCATCTTTAAGTTTCTGATTCTTATAAACTTGTGCATTTTTCCCATTACTGTTTTTCATGAACCTTTGTGTAGCCTTCTGTTTCACAATTTTATCTTCATGTAATGTACAGTCTTTGATAAAATGACTTAGACTACCACAAACATAACATCCTTTTCTTCTTAAAGAAGACCCAAAAGGTTGTTTTGACTTTACTTTTTCAAAACCTAGCCCACCCCTTTTGGTTTTAGTATGTTGTTCATTGTTTTCCAATATCTTGCTAGGAGTTTTTACCTGCTTGGGAGCAGAACTAGTCTTAGATTCCTCATAAACAAAGTTGTTCATTAGAGGTGGATAAACAATATTCTTGGTCACATCAGTATTTTCTTAAGACACAGTACTAGAGTTAAAGACATTATTAATCTTAGGTTCTTCTGACTCTATACTAGTATCATTACAATAGGGCATGAAAATTCCAGATACTGGTGGAGGAACTGCCTTCAATCCTTCAGCATATCTATCATTTTCAGGTGTATCATCTACCTCACTAGAACTATCAAAAATCCCTTTTGATAAGTCTTTGTTAGTTAAGGTTATCCCAGGTTGATCCCCAATATATCCTAGGCCTGTTTTATCATAATACCTCATTTGTAAATTAATCAATTTTCCCAATCCCTTAGAGGATTGTTTCCAATGACTAATCACTTCCCTCTCATTACAAAAACTGGTTTTTAAAGCTTCATTTTTTGAATTTATTTTTAAAAGTTTTCTTTCAAAAGCTTTTATTTCCACATCTTTTTCCCTCATTTGAAGAGTCAAAATTCTTATTTTCTCTTTATAGTTTTGTTGAGCCTTTTTGTACAAAACTATATTTTCTTCTAATTTAACAACACCCTGTTTAAAAGCCTCTACTTCTACAGTGCATGTGTTAACCTTTTGATACTGTTCCTCTAGTTCTACTTTTAGACTATTAAATTTAAGAATACAATCTTTAGAACAAGGATGTACCTCAGTATCTTCATGTGAGAGAGCCATTAATCCAAGCTCTTCTTCTTCTTCTTCTGCCCAATTCACCACTCCATCTATAGTAACCAATGCTTTGGTTCCTTTAGGACTCCTGCTGTTTCCGTTTGGAAAGCTTTTAGTTATTCTTGGACTGGTTCTATAGCTGTTCTTGGACTTCAGATTGCTAGTCTTAGCTTTATCTCTATTGCATTCTCTTACAAAGTGTCCATTCCTTCCACAGTTATAGCATTCAACTTTAGACTTGTCATATCCTAATGGCTCATTAGGATCAACGGTCATTTTTCTTCCAGTCTTCTTGAAGAACCTATTAGATCTTACTAACACCATAGCAACTTGCCATTTAAGATCCATCTCTTCAACATCAGCATCATCCATTTGGAACAAGTCATTGAGAGTTAATCTTGGCCTGTTGTCTTGTCCAGCAAAGAATGAGAAGGCATCATTGTCACTAAACAATGGTGAAGACCTTCCATGTGGATTTTGAGAGACCATTGGACTGCTTTCAATACTTTGTGGGTAAGTACTGCTTGTAAGTCCTCCATCGGTATTTGTGAAGTATGTACCGCTGCTAGATCCACTAGCGGTATTTTGAAAGTAAGTACCGCTGTTCCCATCTGACACAAAAGCCAAATTAGACTTTGAAGCAGTTGCTGTCTTTACTTCAGTGCCTTTCACATCCATCTCATATGCTTTAAGATTGTTGTAGAGATGGTCAAACGGAATTGTTTCCAAGTCATCTCTTGTGATGAAGTGCATAGCCATTGCTTTCCACTCTGGTGGAACACTTCTTAAGAATTTTAGATTAGCTTCTTCATTAGGAATTACTTGTCCATAAACTGTTAACTGAATAAGCAACTTGCTAAACCTTCCATATCCACCATGTATTCCCTCTATACTGGTAATTGAGAAGTTATCAAATTCTTGTTTAAGAACAATCTTCTTAATTTTCTTAGATTTGTCATTGCCTCCAAATCTAAGTTTTATAGCATCCCACATAGCTTTGGTATCTTTATAATGATGAAAGCTTGGTAGAATGTCTTCAGAAAGAGCCATAGCCAAAGCAGTTCTGGCTTTTCTTTCTCTGATCTCTGCTTGTATCTGCTCAGCAGTCACAGCAGGTAGAGCATAGCATGTACCGTCTGGCAACCAGTGTAGTTTCTTTGGTGTGTTCCCATTTTTGATAACTTGCCACACAGTGTGATCTGTGTGATTCAAGTAATGTTCCATCTACATAGCCTAAGTCTCATAATTGTCACCTTTGAGAACTGGGAGTTTAACAACAGACAGAGTATGAGAAGGTGTTGGTGTAGAGGTAGCTACAACATTCACGACTTGAGCACCTTGTGCTGGTGTAGGATGCACAACTTGTGGTTGTCCATGTGGAATAGGTTCAGGGATCTGAGCATCATCCAAGTGAGAATTATCACCATCTGGTTGAGACATTGAGATTTGGTATGTGTGGAGTGTATAGGGCCATGTTCTTCTTTTTCAGAGTTTCTCAACAAGCTCTGATACCACTTGTTGATCCCTTTGGTTGGATCTATATTCTGTTAAGAATTAGTATAATAGTTTGTAATCAAACTAAAACACTTTGAGCACTCTTACTAACACTAAATAAGTTATGCGGAATCTAACTTATAGAGCACAGAAGAACAGAATTACTTTTAACTATTTGATTCTCTTATTAATCGACTTGAATGAGGTACATGAAAGACATTGTACCTATGTTCCTTTTATAGAGTAAGGAACCCTAGAAACCTTAGAATATTCTATAAAGATAACTATATCACAGACGATATATTATCAATATTCTAACTATTTAGGCATATCACATAAAATATATTCTAACTATAACTATGACATATCTTATACAAAGATATATTTGTCCTAATAATCATAGCAGTACTTACTTTATAAGTAGCAGTACTTACTATGTACCGCGTTAACACTAACGGTACTTACATAACACTAACAGTACTTGGAAAATACTAACGGTACTTGACACTTAACAAATAATTCCCAACAAATTTCTGGACAAGTTCGTCATTGTCTTCATCGATGACATCCTGATTTTCTCAAAGTCCAAGGAGGAACACGAAGACCATCTTCGTACAGTACTACAGACTCTTCGCCAGAAGCAGATGTATGCTAAATTCTCCAAGTGTGAATTCTGGTTAGACAAAGTGGCATTCTTAGGTCACATTGTATCAACAGAAGGAATCACTATGGATCCAGCGAAGGTTGAGGCTATTACTAAGTGGCCACGGCCGGCATCAGCGACTGAAGTCCGCAGTTTCTTAAGGCTTAGCTGGCTATTACCGTAGGTTTATGGAGAACTTTTCCCGCCTAGCACTAGCATTGACCAAACTGAAGCGAAAAGGGGAGAAATTCGTCTGGACTAAAGAACGAGAGAATAGCTTTGAAGACCTGAAGCAGAAGTTAGTATCTGCACCTATTCTTACTCTCCCATCTGGTACGGGTGGATTTTAAATCTACAGTGATGCATCGGGGAAGGGACTTGGCTGTGTTCTCATGCAACATGGGAAAGTGATCGCGTACGCTTCACGGCAGCTTAAGCCTTATGAGGAAAATTACCCTACGCGTGACTTGGAACTTGTTGCAGTCGTGTTTGCATTGAAGATATGGAGGCACTAATTATATGGAGAATCATGTGACATTTTCACGGACCACAAGAGCTTGAAGTATATCTTCACTCAGCGTGAATTGAACATGAGACAGAGGAGATAGTTAGAACTGTTGAAAGATTATGACATTAATCTCCAGTATCATCCCGACAAGGCGAATGTAGTAGCATATGCACTTAGAAGAAAGTCCAGAATGATCAACGGCATTGAGATTGAGGAAGAAATCATAAGAGACTTGGAGCGACTAGACATAGAGATCATGGTACGTGGACAACACGGTTACTAGGCTAATCTTAGAGTAGAACCCGAGTTACTCTCTAAGATCAAGGAAGCTCAGAAAGACGATGGAGAAATCTGGGCGATAATTCAGAATTTGGAGAAGCAGACAGAATTCAGAGTAGATGCAGATAGTATCTTATGGCAGGACACGAGACTTTGTGTTCCTGATGATCAAGAACTCCGCGAAGCTTTGTTAGCTGAAGCTCATAGCTCCCCATTCTCTATACATCCTAGTTCGACCAAGATGTACCATGACATCAAGCAGTACTTTTGGTGGAGTGGTATGAAACAGGATGTTGCCACTTACGTCTCTAAATGTCTTACATACCAGCAGGTTAAGATCGAGCATCAGCGATCTGGAGGTCTCCTTCAACCGTTAGATATTCCAGAGTGGAAGTGGGACAAAATCACCATAGATTTTGTTACTGGTCTTCCGCCAACCAAGAGGAAGCACGATGCAATTTGGGTTATCGTAGATAGACTTACCAAATCAGCTCATTTCTTATCGATCCGCAAGGAAGATTCAGTCAGTAAACTCGCCGATACTTATAGAAGGGAGATCATGAGACTCCACGGTGCTCCATCCAGCATCGTCTCAGACAGAGATCCTCGATTCACTTCGCGATTTTGGAAAAGTCTGCAGAAAGCTTGGGGTACACAACTTAAGCTTAGCATGGCTTTTCATCCTCAAACAGACGGGCAGTCGAAGCGAACGATTCAGACATTGGAAGACATGTTGAGGTAATGTGCGTTGGAATGGACGGGTGATTGGGACGATTATATCTGTTTGGTGGAGTTTGCATACAACAACAGTTGGCACGCAAGTATCAAGTGTGCTCCTTTCGAGATGTTGTATGGCAGGAAGTGTCGCGCCCCAATCTGCTGGGATCAGGTTGGTGAGCAAACACTTGAAGGACCAGAAATCATCAAGCTGACTAATGAGAGGGTCGCAGTAGCGAAGCAGAAACTTCAAGAAGCACGGTCACGTCAAAAGAGCTACGCAGACAAGCATCGTAGGGACATACATTTTAACGTAGGAGATCACGTTTTCCTTAAGGTTTCGCCGGCACGTGGTGTTAGACGTTTTGGAATTAAAGGAAATCTCAATCCTCGATTTATCGGACCGTTTGATATCATTGAACGAGTCGGTGAAGTATCTTACCGTTTAGCGTTACCTCCGCAGCTTTCGCATGTACACAATGTGTTTCATGTATCCTTACTCAGAGGGTACCAGTATCATCCCCTTCACATGGTTCAGTATCCACTAGAACAGATTCGTGAAGATCTCACTTTTATAGAAGAACCCGAACGAGTTCTTGACAGACAAGAACGAGTCATGAGAAGGAAGACGATTCCATTCGTCAAAATCCTTTGGAGGGATCATACCGAGCGGGAAGCCACTTGGGAAACAGAGGAGTCGATCCGGGCTTCTTACCCTCATTTCATATTTTGAATTCGGGTAATGTTCTTCTTTTCCAGTTTACTTTATCTATAATTCGGGGACGAATTATTCTTTTTAAGGGGTAAGAATTGTAAAACCCGCATGCTTTTACCATGAATAGTACCCTTAAGATCGTACGTACATGATTAGAACTTTCCTTTTATAGCACGTTTACGTTTCATGAATAAGAATTACAAGTATTATTTACGTGTTATAACACGATAAGTATTTACTACGTATGAACACACGATAATTATTCCAATAATAATTATAATCACGAACATACGAACATGAAATCATGAACGTAAATTAATCACGAGCTAATATTACGTATGTATCTATATTTATTACGAACACGAATAAATATATTAAGTCACGATCGATAACTAATTAAAACACGTAAACACGAACACGAGAACACACTATTAGTTTAGACACAAAAAAAGGTACGGGTTACCCCATGTGGGGTCCCCTACCCGCGGCTACACAAGAAACATGGGCTTAGCCCATGTAAAATTTACTAACTAGGGAATTTAGGAAAAACATGTTTCATATTTACAAAAATTAGAAAAGAAAGAAAACCCTAGTTCTTCCTCTTTGCTCCTTTTGGCCGCCGGGTATACATCACCACAAGGGTGATTCGGGTTGATTTTGATCTTTGATTTATTGCAAGGATTTGTGTGTGTTCATCCTTCTTGATTTCACGTAATCGGTATAACCTTTAACCTTTTCTTTTTATGTTTTGATTTATGTAATCACATAAAATCATGATGTTTTTAATAAACTAATTAAAAACAAGTATAATAAACATGTTCTAATCATGGGGTTTAAATCAATCAAGGGTTTAGGGGTGTTTGTGGTCTAGCCGACGCCTAACCGAGCCCCAAGGGGGTCTCGGCTTGGCTTATCTCGCACCACCGAGACCATATGGTCTCGGTATGGTGGTGATGGTGTCACGGCAACAGCAAGGGCAGGGGAAACCCCGAACTTGGTCGGGGTATGGTGATGGTTACGGGTCCGGTTCATGGGTTTTAATCACGGGTCCGGTTCATGAATTATTTTTTTCAATGTTTATGATTTTTACAAGTTATGTTATTTTTTTTAGAATTAAATTAAATTAATTAAAAACATGAACATGATTAATTTAATTTACATGACTTAGGTTATTAATTTAATTATTAATTCATGAATTTTAACCTAAGTATTTATCTTTAATTAGACTATATAATTTATTAATTATTAAAAACCATGACTTATAATTAATTAATTTACATGACTTAGGATATATTATTAATAGATAATAATACATGTTTTAACCTAAGTATTTTACGTTTATTTAATTAAAATCATGTTATATTTAATTAAATACTTTAACCTATAGTTTATTTAATTTACATGTAATAATTAATAAACTATACTATATAATCACATGACTTAGAATAATAATCAGAAAACACTTAAGCTTATATAATTAGCTTAATTAACTAGCTTATATCTATTTATGAAAACTTTCTATTTTTAGAAACTTATTTAATTAAGGCAGCTAATCTATTTATGGAAACTTTCTATTTTTAGAAACTTATCTATTTTAAGCAGTAATTCTATTTTTGAAAACTTTCTATTTTTGAAAACCTTCTATTTTTGGAAACTTTCTATTTTTCGAAACTTTCTATTTTTCGAAACTTTCTATTTTTGGTAACTTTCTATTTTTGGAAACTTTCTATTTTAGGAAACCTGCTATTTTTAGAAAGTTACTTATTATTACGCAACAAGTATAATAATACATGAAATACAAGTAATACTTAATCAGAATAGACAGAATATACGATAAATACAGTATAAAGCTTAAATCAGTAAAACATGACATGAACATATAAAACAAGCTAAGACATGATATAAATCAGTTATGTACTCAGTAATCAGATACTTATACACGTATGTATTTATGTAGCATTAGTGATACCGAAGTAGGACTCTCTTCCGTTCGTCTTCTTCGTTCACTGGACATAAGGTACGGATTCTCCGTCCTTTCAGTATGGACATTCTTTCCTTATTAGGATTCCCCGTATGCAGCCAACTGTTTTCCCTAGTATATGTTTTATATGTTTTGATTGCTTATGTTTAGTTATAATACCTAAAGCCATATACATGCATGACCAGTTTCACCTAGTTATGGAGGTACCATAACCATAACACTAGAGGCACCAGTGTTATGACTTCCCCACGGCGGAGTGATTGCTCGTGGCGTCCCTTTCAGCTTTTGGCTATTTATTATATTATCAGGTGGGGCGTATGGGTGCATCCTAGTTTACATGTTTTCAGCAGATTACTCAGTGTGAATGTGGTGTGTGCCTTGCATCCTTCACAAGGAGCTGATCCCTCCTACCCAAAACCAGTATATTAAATTAGAGGCAGCCCCTCTAATTTGCATGAAGAGGTCACCCCTCCAAGTATTCATGCACGTTGATATTTCATGACCTATATTGGCTAACGGTAAAATATGTTAAACAATTTTTACAAGATAAACATAAGGCTTTTCAAACTATAAAACCAGTTTTACTAAGATATAACCGAGTTATTCAGGCATTAGTTTCTTCCGCTGTTTCATGCTTATATGCTTATATTATTCATGCTTTACTTGTACATCCGTGCACTGAGCGTATTGCTCAGCCGTTTTCCTTTTCATGTTCCTAAAACGACAGGTACTCAGGGACGCTCGTAGACTTTAAGCGTACGTGCATATGGACTGGAAGCTTTCTAGCCTTCTTTACTTTATGCATTTATCTATACTTTGATACTCATTTCATGGACATTGTTTAGTCCTTTCATTTATAGTACTTATGTTTTTGTGTGATGAGTTCTACTTTTGGACTACCGATGTTTGATTCTGGTATTTCCTTTATGGTCATGTAATGTTTAGACATTTATCCTTGTATGCTTTGATGAAACGCCATAATCACGCGTGACATTCCATTTGGGTGTTATAAAACATCACGTGGCGTTTTACATCCGTCAAGCATCCGCAAACCAATGGCTTGGTGGAACGAGCAAATAGAAGCTTAGGAGAAGGAATCAAAGCGCGCTTGGACGAAAGAAGAGCCAAATGGGTAGATGAGCTACCACATGTCTTATGGGCACATAGAACCATGATAAAAATTGCCAATGGGGATACTCTATTCGCATTAGCCTACGGTAAGGAGGAAGTCATACCAACAGAGATTGTAATGCCCATAATCCGTACGACGGAGGTTAACGTCTTCACGAATGACGAGGAACTCAGGGTCAACTTAGACTTGCTCGAGGAAAATAGAGAGTTAGCAGCTATCATGAAGCTAAAGCTAAGGCGCGGATGAATGCTTACTATGATTCTAAAGTTAAGGGTGTTTCCTTCCGACCGGGTGATTTTGTCTATCGTGCAAACGAGGCGAGTCGCGTGGAAAACACAGGGAAACTAGGTCGAAAGTGGGAAGGACCGTATGAGGTTGTGGAAGATTTGGGGCAAGGCGCGTACAAGTTACGCGACATGGATGGACGTGACTTGGATCATACATGGAGCATCTACAATCTCAAGAAATGCTATCTCTAAAAGGCCACGACCTTCGCATGGACATCCAGCTGTAGACAGCTCCAATAAAGATCCATGTAATTTTGTCTTTTATGTTTCTAGGTCTTATTTTTCTTAGGATTTTATCATTCTGTTAAAAAACGTAACTGTGATAATAAAGCGTCGTGGTGCCTAGCTAGCTCCACGGCTTGTTCTTGTTCAAACCATGTTTCTTTTATACTTAAGGTTACTTATTATTGTTTGTGTGCTTAGTATTATTTCTCATTCATATGCATTCATCAGTCGTACATGTACTATACGTTTCCATGAGAAGCAAGAGGATTGAGTGAACCTAATAATTCAACTTGGCGCATAAGAGGGATGCAACCCCTGCGGCCACGGATTATGAATCCTTACTAGACACCTTATTCGCAAGACGTTGTAATAAGTTTAAACGTACCGACCTTACAAAGGTCGTACATGATAAAGCCGCACAGTGCACGTCTAGTAATATATAGACTTAGTCTTTACGTAAGCCCTGATACGTCATGCATGGATATATAATGATCTACTCAAAACATTCAAAAGACAAGTTGTAGGATCGTGTTTTTCTATTGATTAGGCATTGTTGGATTATCTATTGAAATGGATGGAAAATGGTAGAACTTAGAGAGAGAAAGGTAGAGAGAGAAAGGAGAGAATGAGAAGAAAGATGAATTGTTGTAAAATGGTAAGTGTTCAACCCCTCCTAACATGCTAGGAGGGGGGTTTATATAGCCCACCCTACATGTGGGCTATATGGGCTATATTGGATCACGAGCCCAATATCATTGGAGTGACCGATCCTTTCTAAATACGTAAAAACGTATTTCCAACAATCTCCCCCAAAGGGAGGTCACTCCAAGTTACAATGTCCTAAATAGTCTATAGCTCGTGATCTATGCTAATAATGATGTGACCGAGACTTTCCTTGGAAAAACGTATTTCCAACAATCTCCCCCAAAGGGAGGTCACACCATTTTACAAAATCTTAAACCTAGCATACTATGCTTGAGTCTTCGATCTTGTTCTTGTGAATATGATTGATGTGATCTTTGACTTTAGTCTTGAGCATGTTTCCTTGCCTTGACCTTGTGCATTCATCACTTGTGATATTTGCCTCTTAGTGACACCATGTCCCACATACTTATACCTTCATAATTCTTGAAAGCTTCAGAGTTCGATACAGCGGAAGACTTAACTTTTAGGCTTTCTTGAATTTGATGAGGTATTAAGTGCATAAAGTATAAGCACGCGGGGACGACTTCTTCTTGGATCCCGCAACGCCACCGTCTTCAAATGCCACAACATAAGTAGACACGAACGAAATGGCTTTGAACATTTCATTCTAATTCGGTAGCATTTTACCTCCGGTCGATGAAGACCGTTGGACGATATTAGATATCGTGCCCGTGACGGATAGTTTCAATTAAGTAACTTCCTGACAGGATTTCGCGGGTAAACCCGTTCTCTTTATTCGACCGTCCAAAGCTGACTGCGAACATAAAGAGTGAATCATTTGGATAATAATATCCGCATGATTTGAAGCCGTCAATTCATGTTCCTGGAACAAGTGAAATTCAATTAAGAACTGCACCATCGTTGCTTTCCAGTTGTCACGAGCTTGATTCGTATAGAATCTTGCAAGTTACCTACCAAGTGCTGTTTGAGGTTAACACTAGAAGGATTTCCACTCATCACTGTGAACACTAAGGTATCACTCTGAGTGTTCTGGCAAGATCACTAAGATATTGCATAGAGGCCTGGAACGTGTTTAAATTCAGTTAAGAATTAAACAGTTGTTACTTTCCAGTTATCACAAGTTTGATTCATAAAGAATCGCACAAGTCACCTACCATGAGCTTTTTGATATTCGCTCAAGAAGGATTTCCATCTTCATTGTAAATACTTTCGTATTACTCGGATGTTCAGGCAAGATCATGAAGATTTTACGTAGGACTCTTAAAATCTTTCTTACTTTTCACAGTGTGTGAAGAAGCAAGGAAATATGAAAGTGTGTCCTAATGAGATATTTGATGATCTCAAATGGCTCTAGACTCGATCATGCATTTTGGATTTTAGTGATCGGAGGCTGGAGAGGAGTGCCACCATTTCAATACCAATTTATTCGGAGTGAATAAATCGATAGATAACGTGTTGTCTCCGTGTGTTAAGAACAAATATCTTTTAAGAGATATATGAGTTAGCTGGGATGGGTTGTGCATTGCATCACTGGGTCCATGATGTCTATCTTCAATATCGAGCATCATTAAAATGATCTCAATAGCATAGGTGTTGACCCGGTTTCTGTCTAAAGTTGTAAGGAGGGCTTCTTTCTTTACACCCTTTATCTTTACAATTCTTTTTCATTCTTCAACCCCTTCAATGCTTACCAATACGTCATAACTAACACCTTGTTGTGATTGTTCCAGTGCTAACTTAAGTACTTGGTCGGCATTCAGCTACGTTCACAATCTTTCTCCATCTTTCCTAAGGACTACTATTTCTAGCTATGGAATGTCCTTGGGAAGATTCCTCCGGTTCTGGAAGAATCATTAGACTTAACCTATCCTACCATCCTTATGTCACCACAATCTTCATCGTCGTGAAATAAATGGGTTTTGGGTAAGTATATGTCACCATGAAAATCCATTTTGATATAGCAAATCCATTTTGCTCCCCCTTAACATATGCCACGATATTCGAAAACATTTTGCACATGTCGGGATGAGCCAGCACATTAAGTCAAACCATTTGTGATAATATCCCATATTAAATAACATTTTCTCCCCCATATTAAAAATATTAACCCAATCGATGTTTTTAATATCAATTGATTTAATGAAGTTTTAACAAAGGTTTTGGGAAGAAAAATGCAAGTCCATTTTATCTTCATGATACCAAATGTATGAGATATGATATCGATTTGTAGCATGATCACATATTCACCATATTAGAAAAGAATTGACAAGGTTGGACCTGATTGATGAGAACATCATATGATAAGATCAAATGGTTCTTGTCAGCATATGTTGGTCGCCTCGTCACGTCAGAAGTCATCTCTTGACACCACGTGTACGATTGGTATTGTTGTCTTGACACCAACTTGAGAACTTGGCACGTTCGGCATCGAAGATTCTGAATGCTTGACAATTGCTCCCCCTCAATTGTTGACCCGTGTTCTATTGAAAGAGTTGTAGTCATCGGTTGAGTAGTTGCATCGTCGAGTATGTAGATACCAATTGTAGATTGCTATGGTTGTAGAGATGATAACTTCATAAAAACAAGACTTCTCTTGTTTTAACAAATAAATGCACTGAAACGTACACTAATTTTTGTTAGACCAAGTTATAAAGTAAACTTGATCCCTTACAAGGTTTTAAAGTAAACCTTGCCCGAGAAAATTAATTCCCGTTGTGAGCCAAAGCTTTCATAAGAAATACTTGACTTTAATGTGAAAACCGGGTTGCAGTCTGAAATAACTACAAGCCATATAGGCATGTTTTATGAGATATTTACAACTTTTGTACGAACTCTATTTATGGCGCCGTGTCAATATTAATCAACATTTTTAAGGCCGTAAATATTATCGTACCAAAAGACATGCCTTTAAAAAATAAAGTAAAAATATTTTTGGATTTTTCTATATTTTTCAATTTTTATGGTTTGTATATGGTTTTATATTTTTGTATTTTGCTTTTGTGGATAAAAATATAAACAATATATACAAATGATCACCAAGGATACGGAGAATAGTTTACCACCACTATTCTTTCGCTTCATCTGCCAGTTCCTTTAGAGTCTCAGGCGAGAAGGTTCTCATTCCTAGCTTGTCGGCCAAAAATTCAATTCGAGCGCGATCTAAAGCCTTCGTGAAAATATCCGCCAATTGATACTCAGATCGGACAAAGTAAAGCTCTATTACTCCATTTTCCACTTGCTCCTTGATGAAATGGTAGCGAATGTCATTATGCTTTGACCGGGAGAATTGAACATTGTTGCAGCATAAGGCAATTGCACTCTTGTTGTCGCAGTACATAGGAATTTTGTTGAAACCTAGACCATAGTCGGTTAATTGCGATCTCATCCAAAGAATTTGAGCACAGCAACCGGACATAACTATGTATTCTGCTTCCGTACTTGAAATTGCAGCGCTTTTCTGCCTTTTTGATGCCCAACTGATTAATCAATCTCCTAGTAGTTGCAATGTTCCACTCGTGCTACGCCTTGTATCTTGACAACCCGCGTGATCCGCATCTGCATATGCCATTAGTGCAATAGAAGAGTCCTTCGAATACCAAAGTCCCCGATTAATGGTTCCATTAAGATATCGAAAGATCCGTTTAACAGTAGCTAAGTGTAACTCAGTAGGCCTAGTTTGATACCGAGCACACATACATATAGCAAATTGAAGATCAGGTCGACTAGCTGTGATATACAGAAGAGTACCGATCATTCCACGATAAAGTGTCGGATCAACGGCAACTCCATGTGGATCTGGATCAAGCTTAGTTCGTTCCACCATTGGAGTATCCACGGGGTCGCAAGATTCCATCTTATACTTCTTAAGCGATTCAAGGGCATACTTGGATTGATTGATAAAGATGCCTCTGGGACTCTGAGATATCTGAATACCTAAGAAGAATGATACCTTGCCCATCATTGATATCTTAAACTTGGAAGACATGAGTGTCCCAAACGCATCTGATAAGGTTTGGGTCGAGGCTGCAAATATAATATCATCAACATATATTTGTACCATAAACATATCGTTACCTCGTTTCTGAATGAACAGCACGGGATCCACCTTGCCTTTAGCGAAGCCTTGCGTAATGAGGAATTGTGAAAAAGATCATACCATGCGCGAGGAGCTTGCTTCAACCCATAGAGAGCCTTCTTAAGCTTGTACACATGATTAGGATAATTAGGATTCACAAAACCATCCGGTTGTTGAACATAGACCTCTTCCTTGAGTTCACCATTAAGAAATGCCGTCTTCACATCCATCTGATAGACGATCATATTCATGTGGGCTGCATAAGCGAGGAATAGTCTAATAGCTTCCAAACGGGCAACAAGTGCAAAGGATTCCATAAAGTCGATGCCCAATAACTGCTTGTATCCACGAGCTACTAGTCGAGCTTTGTTCTTCAATATTCCGCCTAACTCATCGAGTTTCACCTTGTAAACCCATTTCAAAGTGAGTAACTGAACTTGATCCGGGCATGGGACAAGTTCCCATACTTCAAGACGTATAAATTCATTAAGTTCTTCTTGCATAGCTTCTATCCAACATGATTGAGTAAAAGCTTGTTGCCATGTCTTAGGTTCAACTTCAGTGAGAAAATCATCAAAGTGACAAAACAATGCACTTTCTTGTAACTGACTTCGTGTGGATACTGGACGATTAGGGTCACCAATAATAGAATCTATAGGATGATCCTTTGTCCACTTGCTGTCATGTTTACGAATCCGTAGATTGGAGTAAACCGTAGAAGGAGCTTCCTCTGAGGTAGACGACCCGGCTTGATTAGGGTCGGGAATAGGTACACCAAAGAATGGAAGTTCACGCATTTGAGCGAATTCCAAATCGTGATCATCATCATCCTCTTCATCATCAATAGGCATGACATGGGTAGTTGAAACAGGTGTTGGTTGAGAATTACTTGTTGTAGGTATATCTTGACCAATTGTAGGTGCAGATGTGTCTGATTGTGCAATGGTTGCTGGAGCGATAACTTCGGTTACCGGAGCTATTACCTCAGGTTCTGGAGCAACAATACTTGGAGGAGTAAAGAATTCATCAAAGAACGGTTGAAACAACGTATCCCATTCAGTCCTAGAAGGTGGTGTAAATGATGATGAAGTAGGGTTGTTTGGGACAAGACCAGAGCTAATGTTACTGGGTCCCATTTCATGAAGTGTGGGTTCAGAGCTGCTTTGCTCAGAAGCCATTGCTGTCAGCTCATCAAAATCAACATTCATAGTTTCGAGGATCTTGCGAGAGTTACGGTTGTAGATTCGGTATGCCTTCTTTGCGGGGGCGTAACCAATGAAAATACCAACATCAGCCTTTGGTTGAAGTTTTCCCAAATTGTCACCATCATTATTTGGATAGCAAAGAGAACCAAATACATGAAGATATGATAAATCTGGTACTTTTCCATGGAGAAGCTCATAAGGTGTTTTACCATGGCGTTTATGAATTAGTGACCGGTTTTGGGTGTACACTGCTGTAGATACTGCTTCTGCCCATAAAAACAATGGAGCCTTTGCGTAAATTAACATCGTTCGAGCAGCTTCCATAAGTGTGCGATTTCGCCTTTCAACGACACCGTTTTGTTGTGGAGTGCTGTGCAACGGATGTTTCATGAGATATGCCAACTTCTTCATAATAATCACGCAAGATTTGATTCACAAATTCGGTTCCATTATCTGTACGAATGCGTCGGACAGTAGTGTTGAGACGCACTTGAATCATCTTGAGAAATCCGATGATGAATTTAGGTGCCTCATTTTTTGCTTTCAGAAATTTCACCCATGTAAACCGAGAGTAATCATCGACAATAACGAGGATGTACTTTTTTCCACTAAGACTTTCAACACGCATTGGCCCACAAAGATCTATATGCAACAAATAAAGTTTCTCTTGGTTGGTGTCTTCAGTCTTGGGTTTGTATGATTTCTTAATTCTTTTCCCCATTGTACACGCGGAACACAAATGATCCTTGTGAAATGAAAGTTTAGGAAGACCACGAACAAGTTCGTTTTTCGCCAAATGGTTAATAGCGTCAAAGTTAAGATGACATAACCGTCGATGCCATAACCATGACTTAGTATTCGATGCTTTGGAGAGAAGACATACGGGAGAAGCGGCCACCATGTCTTGTAGAGACAAAGTATACAAATTATTCCCTCGATTACCTTTCAATAAATCAACCCCTTCCAAATTACGAATGAAGCAGGTATGCTGTCGAAAAGCGACTTCTAGGTTTGCATCACCAAATTGTCCCACAGAAAATAAGTTGTGACCGAGACCTTCCACATAATACACTCTTGAAATTATAACATTCCCAATATGATATTCATCATAACCCATTATCTTTGCAATATGATCATTTCCAAATCGAACCGTACCAAGAAACTTGCTGACGAAATTTCTGAGCTGAGAGCGATCTCCGGTCATATGCTTGGAGAAACCAGAGTCCAAATACCAGAGAACAATTTGGACCACCTGTTTTCAATAACAACAGTAGACAATGCATTGAGTCTAGGAGTTCTTGTGTTTGAGTCGAGATTAAAGTCGGGAGACGTCTTGGTTCAGCTGTTTTGGTGATGTGTTCGTGTTTGTGTCTGTTTAGATGTCGAGGTCTGACGAGAGAATGGGTTTGTTGTCGAGAGGTAAGGGTGAGTCTTGTTTGTCGAGTCTTGTGTGTTTGGTTTTGTGTGCGAGGATGAGACCTGTTAGTTTGGTAAAAAATAAAAAAAATTGATTATGAGTCCTTTTGTTTAAGATTTATCGAATCAAAAGTTGGTTAAATCGTAAGAAATAATCAAGTCATCGCAAATATAGAGTCCATTCATCGCATCATTTTTCATGTCCATCGCATTCATAACAACACACCATCGCAGTCATTGATCGTACTAAGATCGTAC
Organism: Glebionis coronaria; assembly: GCA_025667525.1. Lineage (NCBI taxonomy): Eukaryota > Viridiplantae > Streptophyta > Magnoliopsida > Asterales > Asteraceae > Glebionis > Glebionis coronaria. The sequence goes on from CM046877.1 coordinate 219,500,286, forward strand.
TCGCACTCAGATCGCAGTCCGATCGCACTCCGATCGCACTCCGATCGCAGTCCGATCGCAGCTTCGATCGTACTCGTGATCGCAGCTTCGATCTTCGATCGTAGTGGAGATCGTAGTGGAGATCGTAACTTTGGATCGCAAGTTGAAAACCCTCGGGGTTTATGCGATCACAAAAGATCCCGATCGTAGCCAAAAATATGTGAAGGATCGCAACGAGGAAACTGATACTCAAAACTCAGATCGTACCGTACAAACTTGTTCCTTGATGAACACGAGGAACTGATATGCCAGATCAAGTGGATAGAAAAACAGTTTATACTCAAATAAGACAAGATTGAAGAAATGACCACAATTTATATAAAAATGATAGAAAAACAGTTTATATAAAATGATACTCAAATAAGACAAGAAAATATAATAACAACGATCCAAAATTTATATAAAAAAAACACAGTTTATATAAAAAGATAAGAAACAATAGGATAAAAATTTTATAAACGATCCAAGATTGTTGCTTTATAAACAATTTTGATCACCAAATTCATAAAATTGAAAATAAGAAAGACGAGAACGAAAATTGTGAAAGAAGAAAAGATTTACCACCAAATCAATAGATAAAAAAAACATTAATCCGAAGAATCAACCATGCTCTGATACCAATTGTAGGATCGTGTTTTTCTAATGATTAGGCATTGTTGGATTATCTATTGAAATGGATGGAAAATGGTAGAACTTAGAGAGAGAAAGGTAGAGAGAGAAAGGAGAGAATGAGAAGAAAGATGAATTGTTGTAAAATGGTAAGTGTTCAACCCCTCCTAACATGCTAGGAGGGGGGTTTATATAGCCCACCCTACATGTGGGCTATATGGGCTATATTGGATCACGAGCCCAATATCATTGGAGTGACCGATCCTTTCTAAATACGTAAAAACGTATTTCCAACACAAGTTTTAAATTACATACACAAAAGTGATGTGGATATCCACGGCCGAATAGATTACAAAATAATGTTACAAAGTTCATAGAACTTGATGATGGTACACACAAAACATTTGCTGTGGACATCCATGGACGAATATTACAATAATAATTTAATGTTTGATAAAGTTCAAATGTTATCACTTGGGGAGCATAGACTCCCCCAATTCTTTCCTATGTTGGGTCAGTGATGCCAAGGTAGATCCTTCAGGCGCGTCATCACCTTCCAACAACAAGGATAGCCCAGGTATAGTAGGGGCTGTTACATGGACACCATCGGACCTAGGTAGGTGGGTGGATCCCGCAGAAGGAGTACGACATAAGATACGCTTCCCCGCCTTCCCTTGGCACGGTCCATGTTGGCCTTGATTGCTTCCCCTAATGTTTTTTATCCTTTTAGGGACCATGGGTTCTCAGGGGGAGGGGTGTCCGCGTACAAGGGGATGGTGAGTTGTGAATCGAAGTCTGCCTCCGTACATAACTGCTCCATGACCTTGTCTATGGGAGCATCCTTTAGCGCTTCAAGCTCATCGAGTAAAGGGTACTCAATCTGGCTAAGGGCCGTCATGGATGCGGTCATGTTTTTCTCTGCATCTGGCTTGTGATAGGCGTGCTCCGTGGCAACCTTACCTTGTCCAGCCCACTCCATCCCGGCTAGAAGCCCCTCATGCCTGTCGTGGTCTATACCATTGGATACCACATCAGCAAACATTTGGGCTAGCTGAGGGGAGTCGGTAATCTTAGTCACGGCTAGCCTTAAGCCAGACCCGACCATCCATTTACGACCGGCTATGGCCGTAAGCATCCGAGGATATAGCTCCTCATCATAGTCGATTGACATTCCGTCCAGTCAGGTGTCCATCACCTCTAGGCGGTCCTCTACTTGCTTTTCCTTTTCTTCCTTGTACTTGAGGAATTCAACTTTGAGGGTTTCCTCGCCCTTCACCAAGATCCGTAGGTTGGCTAGCTCTTCATAAAGGGCAGATACTTGGTCGACCGCAGACTTGGCAACAGCCTCAGCTGTGGCTACCTATGAACACATGCTCAAAGTTAGTAGTGTTGGACGTATACTCATATAGGCGCCATGAAAAAGCATACAAAAAAAGTGTTAAGTGGAGAAATTAAGTATACCTTGCCATTTGCAGCCTCGAGTTCGGCCTGCGACTCAGCAATACGAGCGTCACGAGTGCTGGCATGAACGACCTACTCATTGATGGTGGCTTCGGCCTAGGATAGTCGTGTTCGTAGGGATGTGATTGTGTTTTCATGTTGCATGACTTGTTTTTCCCTACGGACAATACTCTTGTCCATACTTTGGATATGGCGTATAGCCGCTTCAAATATGTGGCGCATAGCCGCGCCAATTGCAACCTGATGTACGGCTGGCACATTGTACTCATCCATGAGGTCATCATGTGTTAGCTCATTTAAGTCTGCGACTAGACCGGGAGGAGTAATGTGATCTATGAAGTCCTTGCAGGCTTTTGAAGTACTTAGCCTATCGGCTGTAGACAGATTACAACTTGGGCAGAAAAAGGGCGTTGGGTCGTACTCCATAAGTTCTTCATCAGCAGAGGTCGGATGGGAGGGTGTTTCTTCTTCCACGACTGGCGAGGGCACTTTTATATTTGTCTCGGTGTCAGGCACCCTCTCATTCCCTGTGTATCCTTCACTGGTTGCGGCATCAGAGTGGCTGTTCCTACGTAAACAAGCACATCATTATTAAGTATGGCTTATGATGCATTAACATAAAACAGTGCGACAACTTGACACTTATGTGGTATCTTTGGCCAACTCAGACTCAGTAGGCGATATGGCAGTGACGGGAGCCGGGTTCAGGAATGGCTCATTTTGTTGCTGTCTGGCGGTTGTGTCCTGCCCTGTGCCAGATGTTTGAGCCATACCTATGCCACTACTTTGGCATTGAGGATGGTCTTGGCGTAGTCTTTTGGGGGGAGCGTTAAACTCCCATATCTCAACTTGTTGTACCACCTTTTTCAACTTCCTCTTGGACTTCCGCCTTTTGCTGGTTGGAGTGACAGGAGTCTTGGTGTTTTTCCCATCGGCTGCTTCATCCTCAGAATCAAACAACGTATCAATCTCTTCGTCCGTACCCTCGATGTTGTCGTCCTGTTCTTCGAGGGTTTGGGTGGTGGTATGAGGTTGCACGGATGACCCGGCCTCTTGATCGAGCATGTTTCAGTCTCTATCCTCATTCGAGAAGTCTAAAGGGGACTTTTCAATGATGGATTCATCCGCGTCAGAGTGGGGGTCGGCAACCATGTCTAAGGGGATGGTGATGTTCCTGGTAGAATCAAGAAGCGTTGGCTCGTCTTCACGCCTTGGTCGGGTCCCTTCAGGAACTGCCCTTGGATCTCCTTGACGAATGAGCCCAAATAACTTCATTTCTACAAGATACAAGTCATTTGTTAGTCACGGTTAAATAAAACAACATATGATGTAGACAGCTATACCTACCCTCGTTCTAGAGTCTCTAAAATATGGGATAACGGTTTGATCTTCCGTAGTAGTTACGGTTGAGCCCTATTAAACACAAAAAGGATTCCGGAAATTGCTTATGGAACCCTTTGCGGTGCGTATCTAATTCATGTACGTCCCTAGCACTATATGTACCTACTTGGGGGAGCTTATCCGGGCGGATTGTATGTTTAAGAACAAATAGGAAGGGGAAGACGACTTCATCTGTGAAAAAGTACCGGTCATACCAGTTCTTTAAGGAATCTAAAGCTTTGTTATAACAAGTAGGGGAGTTCCCTAGGCGTTTCTTGAATGATAACCATCCATTGACTAACTGAGGGACGTAGAAAAATCTAAAAAGGTTTACGGTGGGATTTACATCTAAGGTGTAACAAAGGATTTCAAATTGGCTTATTTTGCACGCGCAAATGGTATGTAGTTGGGTGATATGCACATCATAGTATGTTAACAACTCTACGAAGAACCTAGAAAAGGGTATACGGTAGTTAGCCGCGTCAAACAGGCGAGTGTACAGCCCTATCTTTCCCCGTGGAAAGTCAGTGATGGCATCACCTGGGCCCAGGTAGAGTGGGATGAAGACAACTGGGTATATAATACTCAGAGCAAAATTCAGTCAATTTTGCCACTGGTAGCGTGTTGAGCATGGACGTGATGGTGGGAACGTCTTTAACCATGTTTTATATAAATATAGAGAAAGGCGCTGTGATCTAACCTTTAAATCGGATGTCCATGCGAAAAAGGAGGATGGCTGTGAATAGGTTGAAAATGTTAATGGCGGATGTGAGCTTTTATCTGTGTGTGTGCACAGTCGCGCGTAAGGTAATAAATAGTGTTGCCTTGGTATTTGTCGATCGATGGATTTTTTCAACGTGTATTCCACTATGCGATTTGACGGTCCATATTCTGAGGATAAGTGAAGTGTCAAAGGGGCCCACGGGTCACCTCATGGTCAGATTTTACGTGGCTTTATGTACAGTCCCCAATGTGCACTTTTGTAGCCACGTCAGATGAACAGTCGAATGTGACATCATGGGCGGTCAGTTCATGCCCATATTAAATGTCTAATTTGTGATGTCCCGGCTGTATATACGACCATCACATCATTTATTTCGGCATTTAATATGTTCCTTTCTGAGTACGGTTGGAGGGAATTCTTTAGTCTAGATATTACGCATGCGGCTGTAACAACTAGATTGGGGGGACATGATGACGTATAGTCCCCAGCCGGGTCATGCACCCGGTCCATAGGTACTACCCGTATCCAGCCTATCATGAATGGGTTAGAGTAATGTCATTTGAGATTATGGGTCTCGGATGAACAGTGGCCGCATGAGCCATGTACGGCCCATGGCCCGGTACATCCGGTAAAGGGTTAGACAGAATCATAATCTGATTAGGATTATGATCCACCCTAAGGAAGAGGATATACACTAACCATAATTAGAAGATAACAATCAAATAATTATGGTATTTATCTTTTACTTGGGGCCGAAGCTTCGGTAAAGCCCACTAGGGTTTTACCGCCTATATAATGAACCCCCAAGGGTTCTACAGAGGTATGATCTAAACCATTCTCACACCTCACTAAGAATTAACCCTAACCGATTACTTACTCTCACGCTGGAGTCTAATCGTGGGATACATTCCCACGGTAAGCCTAACAGCGTGTTTTTTTTTAGTGTGCAGGATCCCAAACCGAAGTTTACTTGGTGCAAGAGCCGGAGCCCTAGACACCCGAATTAAGCCTAATTCGGGTTAGATAAGGACCATCCAACTTTTGTATCAACATAAACCTTTCAACACACCTCAACTAAATGACCTCTCTTATTTCCCTAAACTCACTAAGTATAGTGATGGTAACCTTTCTTATCCACATTCTCCTTCTCCTCCACCATCTTCTTATTTTGATGGACCTCCCCCATCAAATGACTTTGTTTTGCATCATGGAAGTTGGTGTGCTTGTTGTAGATTTCAACAAATTGAACTTTCTTCATGTGTATGAGTATTTAAATTTTCTTGAATACCTCCTCACTCGACCTCCTCTTCGAGTATTTGTTCCCGTGAGAAATCTTCGGAAGATGCACCTTCGTCTTATTTTACCAATTAAAACACACTTTATGTTCTAATTGTTTGAGTCTAAAATAAAAACCTAAGAAATCTTGGAGGACTACTTCTACTAGAACAGTTGTGATGCTTATGTTGCTTTATTTTCTCTTATTTTGCTTTTGTATTCATACTTCCAATATGAATCTCTTGTTGTATGTGCTATCATATTTATTTTAATATGATTGTTATGTGTGTTATTACTTGTTTTTCTAATTCTTTTGTCACACGTATTATTGAGAGTTGATATTGGTTAAACTTTGAATTTTCTTAGGTGATTCTAAAAATTCCTAGACTTTAACCCTTTGACATTATATCTTCAAAATTGTTGGATGTTTCTTTTCTATCTTTATTCCAACAATTTGTGTCAAATTAATCTCCTTGGACACACTTAGAAAATAATCATTATATAAATTGGCATTTCTTTTCTTTCTCCATCCCAAGTTATTTAGTGGGTAGTGACTAATGCAATTATATTGGTGTTTCTTTTCTTTCCACGAACCTTTGTATGTAGCTTGTCACCATAGCTCGATCACTTGGTGCCCCAAGCTAGGGGAGTAAGTGAAGGTTTATTAACATCATAACAATTATATAAAACCCTAAACGAGATCAAAGCACATATAGCGGAAGCGATTTAACAAGATCATAATAATAACACAATTATAATTAATCGAATTAGGGTTACATACCTTTACGCTAAAGCAAATCCACAAGACGAAGAACGAATCACCAATTCGGGTTTATACCATAATAAACCAAGATATAGTCTAAAGTAAGACTATATTACGATCTTGTACACACATAATACAACGAGCTAACCGTGATTCTAGCACGTGAAAACCGAGCTACAACGCTTGTATATAATCTACCCAACAACCCTAGAGAGGGGATAGGACTAGATTGTAAGTAAATTAATCAACCAAGAAAACCAAACAAACACCCCTTTGTGGGTTCTTCTTCGATCGACCAAAAGAAAAAGAAGGGGACAAAGATTTTTGTGATGTGAATTATGAGGAGAAGGATTTGTTTATATAGGCATAAGCTTGTATCCAAAACAAATAAAAGGAAGTTTTTCCGCCTTCCCTTTTCTCCTATAACCGACCGACCAAACACCCCTTATAGGGTGTTCCGTAATCTTCCAAACTTCTTTCCTTTTGTTTACTTACTATATATTTATTTAACGCTCGTTAATACTCAACTATTAATTAATTAACGATCGTTAAAATTATGTCTCGGTTTAATTTAATAAATACATAATATATATTTATTAATTATAAATTAATAAATACAATAAATATATTTATTAAATAAATTAACTCTTTACGTATTGTGTGCAATCCCGTAATCTCGTGTTCGATCCTATCACACGACTATTAAATTTAAGTCCATAAACTTATAGCTTCCACTTGGACATATTTCGAATATCATGATTACATTGATTGGCGTCTAGTTACACTTAGCAATGTCGCTAGTACAACTTGAGTAAGGTCTCCTGGACAAAACCTTTTAAATGATTCATCATTTATTATTATCCTTTTATTTCTAATGCAACGTTAATAAGGATATGGATCTCAGTCATTCCTTTCGTTAACCATTCTATTTCTCGTTCATAGATTCAACAAGATTACCAAAACAAATTTGGGTGTGGTCACACAAACATCTTACTAATCCCACGAGGGGCCCAACTGTATTAAACTCCAAAATGAAATTGTAGGAAATAAATTCCATATTTACTACGAGCAAAACTTATAAATTTTGTAACACTTCCGAAAATAATCCTTATAGCTACCAGTTACGTTTAGCTTTAGTTTATTCCACAGAGATGCACTAGATTCACAATAGTTTCCTGGTACCTCACGTCTAAGGATAACTATTTATTTTTTACTTGATCCATAAAGTAAAAAATATAGTTGGGATAAGTCCAATATTTAATTCATTGAATATCATCCAAAATCGATCAATATACTTTCAAGTATACTCTATCGCTATTTTGATTTGTCTTAATTTAATAATATTCCCATATTATTAATCGACAACGGACATTTAGCATAACAATTTATTCATGGATTAAAACATGTAAAATAGGATACACTTATTAAATAACAGGAATAAACGAAACCCAATCTTTATTTCATTATATAATAATTTCATAACATCCTTTATCCATAAACTAATCATAGATTTATTGCATGAGTTCGCTAGCTAGTTGCAGCCCAATCGCCTTGGCATGCTTAAATACCTTTGGTCTAGGCAAAGCCTTAGTTAAAGGATCGGATACGTTATCATCTGTGTGAACTTTTATCAATTTGATTTCATGAGCTTCAACTTGTTCTCGGACGTAGTGATGTCTACGCATAAAGTGTCTGGCGCCTTTCATGACTCTAGTGTCATTGGCAAATATTATTGTGGCAGAATTGTCACAATACATATCTATAGGTTCTGTAATTGAAGGCATCACTCCAAGATCTTCAATAAACTTCCCAATCCAAACAGCTTCCATTGCAGCTTCTGAAGCAGCCATGTACTCAGATTGAGTAGCATGCATTGCAATCGTTATCTGTTTCTTGCTCTTCCAATCAACTGCTCCTCCATTGATAACAAAAATGTAACCCATCTGAGAATTCGTATCGTCTTTATCACATAGCCAGGACGCATCACAAAAACCTGTAACATTCAGTTTTGTGTCTGGTTTCCTTCCAAATACCAAAAACATATCTTTCATACTTCTTAAATACTTTAGAATATGTTTGACAACAGTATAGTGGAGCTTCCCTGGATTATGTTGGTATTAACTAACCAAGTTCTGAGAAAACGCCACATCAGGCCTTGTGCATCTTACAACATACATAATAGATCCTACAGCCGAAGCATAAGGCACCTTCTTCATGTAGTGCCTCCTCTTCAGGAGTTGATGCATCCATCTCATGACTTAGATTATGCTACTTCCATAGGTTGAAAACCTTTCTTGGAATTATGCATGTTATACTTCTTCAATATCTTATCTATATAAGCATCTTGACTTAGACCAATTAACCGTCTTTTCCTATCTCGATAGATTTTAATTCCCAAAATGTATGCAGCTTCTCCTAAATCCTTCATAGAAAAACTTTTACCAAGATAACCCTTAACAACTTTAAGTCTTGGAATGTTACTTCCCATGATTAATATGTCATCAACATATAGGACTAGGAATACTACATCACTCCCACTAGCTTTACGATATACACATGGCTCATCACGATTCTAAATAAATCCAAACTTTTTGATTTCTTCATCAAATCTTTTATTCCATTGACGTGATGCTTGCTTCAAACCATAAATGGACCTTTGAAGTTTGCACACATGTCCTGGATTCTCATGATCAACATACCCTTCTGGTTGCTGCATATAGATGTCTCCACCTAAGCGACCGTTCAAGAAGGTAGTTTAACATCCATTTGTCATATCTCATAGTCATGGTATGCTGTTATAGCTATGAGAATCCAAATAGCTCTTAAGTCTGCTACAGGAGAAAATGTTTCCTCGTAGTCTACGCCAAAAGTTTGAGTAAAACCTTTAGCTACTAAACGAGCCTTATAGGATTGTACTTTTCCGTCCATGTCGGTTTTCTTCTTGTATATCCACTTATGTCTCACTACTTTAGCATTCAGTGGTGGTTCTACAAGAATCCAAACATCATTTACTTTCATGGATTTCATTTCCTCATCCATCGCAACCATCCACTTATCCTTTTCAGGATCAAGTATAGCGGATTTATAATTAGCAGGTTCACCAAGATCCCCTAACTCATCATCATCCTCTATGTTAAGACATATATTGCTATTTACGTTTTTAATCCTTTTGGATCTATGCAGAGGAATTAATTCTGGTGGAACCGCCAGACTTTCTGGTTCTACACGAATTACATCGCTAGTGTTTTCAGAAGGTAATGTATCTATATGACTCTCTTCAAGATCATAACTTCTCCTACTGAATTCTTGATTTAAAAGATCAGATTCAAGTAAGTCTCCATATCTAGCAACAATCACTTTGTTTTAGTTGGATAATAAAAGTAGTAACCCATAGTTTCCTTATGGTATCCTACAAAGATACATATTATAGATCGTTGTTGGAGTTTGTCACTCGAGTCATGTTTCACATACGCCTCGCAACCCCGGACCTTTAAATAAGACAAATATGTCTTCTTGCCATGCCATAGCTCATATGGTGTCTTACCGACCTTCTTTGTGGGAATCATATTTAAAATGCGAACAACAGATTCTAAAGCATAATCCCAAAATGATAAAGATAAAGTTGTAAGATTAAACATAGATCGCACCATATCCAATAATGTACGATTTCTCCTTTCGGATACACCATTTTGTTGTGTAGTATAGGGAGAAGTAAGATGCTGAACAATTCCATTCTCACTTAGATAATCTATAAACTCTTGACTTAAATATTCACCATCTCTATCAGAACGAAGAGCTTTAATCTTCTTCCCTAATTGCAGTTCTACTTCTGCTTTAAACGCTTTGAATGTTTCAAATGCCTCATATTTATGCTTAAGTAAATAAACATAACCGTAACAGCTATAATCATCCGTAAATGTTTAGGAAGTAGCTAGCACCTTTCCTTGACACATGTCCAAGTGGTCCACACACATCGGTATGTATTAGTCCAAGTAGATCAGTAGCTCTTTCAATATTGCTATTAAAAGGTTTCTTGGTCATCTTATTTATCAAATGATTCATCATTGATACTTTCCAAAAGACCTTAACGTTGAAGCTTTTGTATACGAGTCTTCCCAATATGGGCAAGTCTACAATGCCAAAGATAAGAAGAGTTCTTATCAAACTTTGTCTTCTCACTCATGCTAAAGACAAATTTATTATTCTTGGATTCATTATCATGCATGTCTTTTTCAAACACACCATTCATAGAAATTGCATTAAAATACAAAAGTACCATTTTCCAAACAGAAATTCCATTATTATCAATCGTGTGAACGAATCCATTATTTAACAAACAAGAAAATAAAATAACACCCCTAACAATTTTAGGTGCATAATGACAATCATTTAAAATCAGTACTAAACCCGAAGGTAAAACTAGATTAAATGTTCCTATAGCTTCAACTGCTGCTTGTGCGCCATTGCCCACTTGTAGAAATTATTCCCCATAGGATAGCTTCCTTTCCAGATTAAACCCCTGCAGCGTATTACAAAAGTTAATACCGCATCCCGTATCATATACCTAGGAATTTAATTTGTATATTAAATTGAACAAATTAATCATAAATAAAGTACCTAAAGCTGCAGCGCTTTGCTCAGACTTCTTCTTTATTTCTCACAATTCTTCGAGGTAAAGAGGGAAATTCCTCTTCCAGTGACCACTTTCCTTGCAATGGTGACAAGTCTCATCTTTCTGAGATTTATTCTTCTTGACAAAGTTCTGCTTAGGTTTTGAATAAGTCGCAACTTGCTTGCCCTTATCACCCTTTCCTTTACCTTTCTTCTTATTCGCTTGCGGTTTTGGCTTACTCACTCTACCCTTTTGTATGGTTAGTACAGAAGGCGTAGCGGTAGATGCCTTGTCTTTCAACCCCTTTTCATAGACAATGAGCATTGCATGCAAATCATTAACTGTCTTCCTCGTGCAATGCATATTATAGTTTAGAATGAAATCATTGAAGTCCTTGTTGAGGGACCTATTGATCAAGTTGATAGCCATATTATGATCATAGGGTTGTCCTAGTGCAATGAGTTGTTCCATATAACCCCTCATCTCTATGTAATGGGCACTAACAGACTTTCCAGGAGCTTGCTTGCAGCTATGCAAAGCATCTACCAAGTCGTAGATCTCCACAGCTTGCGGCTTCTCGAACATAGCCTTGAGCTCATCAAGCATTCGCTTAGGTGAAAAAGCTCATACTTCTGTTGAAGTAGAGGAGCAATTTTTCCTAACATTAAGGCAGCCACTTCAGAGTGCTTCTTAATATTAGCAGCGTGTTCAAGCCTTTGCGCACCAGATGCTCCTTCAGCAAGATCCTCCGGATAAGGAGTAGTCAAGATATAGATTGTACCCGCTACTCTCAAGAAAATTCTTAGTGAGCGATACCAATCATTGAAGTTTGGGCCAGTAAGTTCAGGACGATCAAAGAAAGCTTTGAACGCAAAACTTATAGTCATATTGTTGTTTTCGGGTTGAGCTATTTCTACAGAAATAAGTTCAAATATTAGTATTTTCTATAATAAAATGCTTTCAAGAAAATAAATTACCCCGATATATAAACCATAGTATTTTCCTTGAATCCTAGAACTATATTGACATAAATCAATTACATCAGTTGATCTACTAGTAATGAATGTACTCAACATAGTGACTTGTCGAACAATTCAATTGACAAACAATTTTCAATTTCTAGATATTTTAAGGGATTTACATTGCCAAAAATGTTTTGCATTGTAAACATGTTTCATCCCTTCTAAATGCCTTAAGTTTCCAGATCTCACTGACTAACTTAATTAAGTCGTCTAATCTGAGTAACGTAAAATTATCATACGAATTATCATTCTACGAAAGGTTTTCTCTCCATCGCAACATCACCCAAAAATCTCATTTGATGACGAAGTAATTTCAAGTGTTCGTCAATTAGGAGCATTCGACTTAAATTTTAAGGGTATAAATTTTAATGTCAAAATCAATGTATAGAGAAGCATGCATACAATCTCCATAGCATAAGTAAAACATTTAGTAAACTTCTTCACGAGACTAAATTTCTACATAAATTATTTTGAGGTATTGGTTAAACCAATTAAAAAATTTATCAACAACTATTCACAACGTACTTTTGCTAGAACTCGGCTACGCACAAAGCAATACTCTTATTAATTCTGTTTCGGATGTGAATTTGTGATAAATCACCCTAAGGTATAATTCAATTAATAATCATAGGTAATTTCAATTTGACGCACAAGCGAGCCGGGAATTTGCTCAGCGACTAATGGCATAACACCACCTTCCTTAACCGGGTACATTACCAGCGGTGCGTTATACCCACTTTATAATTTGTCAAAAGGAGTAGGTTGTTATATTATTATTGCAATTCACCAATCAACTTAATCGTATGTAATTTAAATCTCTAACAAATCATTATTTTAATATGACTTAGTCCATATTATTTCTTTTCATAAAAATCCCTTGTTTACAACAATTCAACAATTTTATATATAAAACAAGTAAAAAAAACTAAATCATAAACACATAATAACAATTTATTTGAGCAACAAATAAATCAAATAGCCACATGCATACGATTTATTCAATAATCATCAAATCTAGGTCTTTATATTCATATAAAAGTCTTCCCTAATTCTAGATTTATTGAATCAAATAATCACGTAGCACATAAAATCATATAAACATATAATTTTATAATCCATGAAAACATGCACGTAATCATGGACTCTCCACAAATCTTAACAATTAAATCTCTACGGATCGTAACCATACACGACATAACAATTAATCATGCAATTTAATCTAAAATTATCCCACATGTAATTTAGGGTTTCAAACAATTCTCTTTTTTTATTAAAAATTCAGCCAAAACCCTAATTTTTAAAAAACAAAACCCTAATTTTATGTAAACCTAAAAAACATGTAGTTTTAACTCAACACAATTATTAGTTAGAAAACTTTAGATTTTCGATAATTATAACATGTTAACCTGTCTCTGATACCACTGAAGGTTTATTAACATCATCACAATTATATAAAACCCTAAACGAGATCAAAGCACATATAGCGGAAGCGATTTAACAACATCATAATAATAACACAATTATAATTAATCGAATTAGGGTTACATACCTTTACGCTAAAGCAAATCCAAAAGACGAAGAACGAATCACCAATTCGGGTTTATACCGTAATAAACCAAGATATAGTCTAAAGTAAGACTATATTACGATCTTGTACACACGTAATACAACGAGCTAGCCGCGATTCTAGCACGTAAAAAACGAGCTACAACGCTTGTGTATAATCTACCCAACAACCCTAGACGAGGGGCTAGGACTAGATTTTAAATAAATTGATCAACCAAGAAAACCAACCAAACACCCCTTTGTGGGTTCTTGTACGATCGACCAAAAGAAAAAGAAGGGGAGAAAGATTTTTGTGATGTGAATTATAAGGAGAAGGATTTGTTTATATAGGCATAAGCTTGTATCCAAAACAAATAAAAGGAAGTTTTTCCCCCTTCCTTTTTCTCCTATAACCGACCGACCAAACATCCCTTATAGGGTGTTCCAGAATCTTCCAAACTTCTTTCCTTTTTTTACTTACCATATATTCATTTAATGCTCGTTAATACTTAACTATTAATTATTAACGATCGTTAAAATTATGTCTCATTTTAATTTAATAAATATATATTTATAAATAAACTAATACAATAAATATATATATATTAAATAAATTAACTCTTTACGTATTGTAGGGAATCCCGTAATCTCGAATTCGATCCTATCACACGACTATTAAATATAAGTCCATAAACTACAGTAAGCACCGAGGGGGAGCTACTAGCAAAGCCGATTCTTCCCTTCTTCAAAGACTTGTGCTACCTTTTTTCTTCGACAAAAGGGGGAGAAATGATAGTGATAAACTCGTTAATAATTCAAAAACATTTGATTTTACATAAATAAGTTTATAGTGTGTCGTAATCAAAAAGGGAAAGATTGTTAATGCAACCAATGCCTAAAAACATTATTTGTAATAACTAATCTTTCTTAGTTTTGATCACGACAAAGTGCAAAAACATTTATCGTCAAAGATAACCGAAAGACGAATTATTTAACAAACACTATCATCAAGATAATAATCACTAAAGTCTTAAACAAACATATCTTATACATGTTTAGTGATCATAGAAAGTGATTAACCTCAAAACTCACATTTATTCAAATGTGACAAAATATTTTAATAAACTTTGTTTTTAAGAAAATGTTTTATTAAAATAGAAAATAAAAATTTGAATTTGGCATACTCCAAATACATTAAGAATATACCTTTGAGGTATAAACTTCACCAGATGGGATTTCCCCACTAAAGGACAAAAAGGAGCAGACTCTATGCCCGCGGCTTAGTATAGATGCATGCGGCTCAATATATATATTGAGTCACCAACCTATTTAAGGAGTCGCGCTCAGAGAGCCATTGCTCCTTGTCCCCTATAAATAGTGGATCATATTTTCATTTTCCAAAGACCGTTAAGGCAGTTTTCTACTTCTTATCTCTTTTCTATATCTCAAATCATTATAAATGATCACTTAATTTTTTAAGTATGTTTACTTATGATTATCCTCTTGATCCTCTTCTTTACTTGTCTAAAGAGAAGATCACTCACACATTTATGATGTGATTTGAGATGAAGCCTTGATGAAGATCATCCTTTCTTAGATCTAGTCATGTTCATCACTTTGTGTATTTAAGTCTTGTGTAAATCCAAGGTATTTGTGTATACTTGGATTAGTCTTGTGTAGATCCAAGTTATATGTGTATACTTGGATGTGTCGTGTGTTGTAATGAGTCTTGTGTGTTAGTTCTCACTTAACTACAAAGTGGTGTGTGTATGTGTCTTGTGAGTTCTCACTCAACTTGAAAGTGAAGAGTTGTGAAGATTGGTTCTAGCTTTGTATTAGGACTCAACATGTAGCCTTGTGTTGGAAAAGAAGATGGGCGACGAAGATTGGTTCTAGCTTTGGATTAGAACTCGACATCTAGCCTTGTGTCAGAAAATGTGAAGTATGGAACGTGTGTAGATTGGTCCTAGCTAAGATTAGGTCTCGACATTCAGCTTAGTGTCAGAAAACAATGTAAGAGACGTCGTAAGGTTTTCTCCGCCAAGAAGGGAGCTTGTGGATATTGTGGAAATATCGAGTAAGGTGTGTACTCAAGGAGTAGAGTAGGAACGAAGAGAGAGCTCCGTTGCCGAACCACTATAAATATTAGTGTCTTGCCTTAGGTTGTTTCTTTCCTTACTCTTTAATTACTCATATCTACTTTCATGCATTTCACTTTCATAATCACTAGGTATAGCAAATCGTTTGAAAATTGACTTAACATCTATGAAACTAGTTTTCATGTAAAAGGCAATTTTGGACAAGCCTAATTTTTAATTAGGACCTTAATCATGGAACCTATTCAACCCCCCCCCCCCTCATTCTAGTTTCTACATTCTTGGCTAAAACCCATGGGCGGTAGGAAACTTACCGCTTGTGAGTTTTGATTTATTGGGCCCCTTTTCACTCATTATCTATTGGAAATGTTTTTTAATTTTTTTTTGAAATATCACTTTTTAGCTATAGATACCTACTATTCAAATATTTTTAGAAACATATCAAAATAGATTTCTATCATCTTCTCCAAAAACTTCACATATTCACAATTACCAAAAATGTCGACTGATAAAATACCCCGAATAACTGAACGCCATAAAAAGTTTTAAAAAATCAATACTAATCGATAAAAACTATTCGATCCCCTCTTCTAGTTTTCTACAATTGGCATCATGAGCTACTTGCTCAAGATCTTTAAAGTATATTATAATTAAAACTTGAATCGATCCATGGATTCTAATAATCACAAAGAAGGGCAATCTATGCAAAGACCACCACTCTTTGATACCGAAGGTTTTATATATTGGAAAAATCATTTTGAAACTTATGTGAAATCTAAGGATATAGATATTTGGTGCATAATCATCGAATGTTATTATGCACCAACGGTCAAGAATGTTACCACTAACCAATTTGAATCGGTTCTACGTGAAAAAAACCGATGATCAAAAGAAAATGTTGGCAAATAATGAAGCCAAAATGATGCTCTACAATGCTCTACCTAAAAAGAAGTATGAAAGAATCTTCATGTGTCAAACCGCCAAAGAAATTTGGCACTCGTTAATAGTCACACATCAAGAAAACTCACAAGTTAAGGATAATAAAATTGATCTACTTGTTCAACAATATGAACAATTTTCTATCCTTAAGGAAGAGTCAATTGATGTGGGATTTGATTAGTTTAACACTACCAAACTTCACTTAAAGCATTTGACTAATCTTTCTCAACTAAGAACTTTGTCAGGAAATTTATTAGATCACTTCATCCAAAGTGGAGAGCAAAAGTCACGGCCATTGAAGAATCTAAAGATCTCTCAAACTTTTCATTGGATGAGCTTATCTGAAATCTCAAGGTATACGAAATGGTGATGGAAAAGGACTCCGAGATCATCAAAGGAAAGAAAGAAAAATAAAGATCAATCGCGTTGAAAGCTAGAGTTGAATCTAGTGACGATGATCAAGAGTCCGATAGCGATGATGAAGAGTATTTCATGGTCGTCCATTACTTCAAGAAATTTTTCAAAAGACGAGGAAGATTTGTGAAGCAACCATTTGACAACAAAAAGACACCTCGAAAGCCCTTTGACATCAAGAAAGGCAAAAAAAGAAAGAAAATGCTTCCAATGTGGTGATCCAAATCACTTCATTGGTAATTGTTCAAAGTCCAATCCAAAGACACAAAGAGCTTTCGTGAGTGGAGCTTGGAGTGCAAGTGATGACGAAGGAGATGATTCCAAGAAGGAAGAGCTAGCACTCATGGAACATGAAACCAACCAGGTACATTTTGACTCATCTTATTAATCCTCCTCATTAGATGATGACACCTAGAGGTGTCCATAATTTGGGTTTGACCCAGAAAAACCGAAACGAACTACAAATATGATTTTCGGGTTGGATATGGGTTTAGCAATCGGACCCGAGAACCGAACCAAAAACTGAAATTATACAAATATAAATATATATATATATATATATATATATATACTAGCGTCGTAACCCGCTCAACGGGCGGGGTTGCTTTTTTTCTTATTTCGGAGGGTTTATTTTTGTGCATTTTTATATTCTTGAATTTGTAATTTAAATTTTAGTATATTTTAGTTATAGTTTACGCTTAAGTAACGTTTATTTGTGATCAATGGGCGGGTTTGTTTTTTTTCTTAATATGAACGAACAATTGACGATGAACCCGTGACCCAGTGACACAATCAGGTTGACCCAATGATCGATCTCATTACCCGGTGACTTGACCAGGTTGACCCGGTAGTGAAACTATAACCTGATATATTGCTATAATATGATTTTTAAAGTTATGTTAAAAATAGATATTTTTAAAATATTTAAAAATTCCATCCAAATTTATAAAAAATATATTTAGAATATGAATTAAAAAATTCCATGTCGAAACCTCACAAACACGCATTAATGAAAAAAATAAATATGAATTAAAAAATTCCATGTCAAAACCTCACAAACACGCATTAATGAAAACCAAAACCTTTACACTCGGATAAACCTTAAAAAGAATACCAAATTTCACAAAAAAGCGTTATGTTATTTTCCTATACTGGAATGACACAAGTTTAATAGTAGCAATTGTTACTTTGGGCCTTTAAATATATTTTTATCTGACGCATGTTTTTGTGTTTAATTATTATTCTATGACAATTTTTACATGTCTAAACTATTACACTCGGATAAATATTGATTTGCGAAAACTAATCCGAAATTTAGGAAATAAAAAATTTTGAAAACTTAAAAAGAAAACTAATAAAAATATTTTGAAAATTAAAAACAAAAAATAAAGGGGTTGTTTAGTTGTGTAAAACTTTTCATAATTTTCTACTTCTAAATTTCTGGAGAATGAAAGTGTTTTCTTTTCTAGAGTAGAGTTGAAAATCTTGAACAACTGTTTAGATGGTATTTTTCATTTTCTAAAAAAATGAACAATGTTTAGACGAAACTATTTTCAATCATTTTTTTCATGATCAAATTTTTTTCACGTTTTTGCTAGTTTTTACATTTTTATCTGTTTTCTTCACTCTTCTTTTTTCACGTTTTCGCCCGATTTTTTTTACGTTTTCTTCGATTTCTTAGGGTTTCATCCGCGTTTTTATGTTTTTGTTAGCGTTTTTACATTTTCGTCATCATTATTTATGTTTTCATCAGTAATTTTAGGTTTCGTCAATAATTTTACGTTTTCGTCAGTATTTTAATATTTTTGTCTGTATTTTTACGTTTTCATCTGTTTTTTACGTTTTCATCAGCGTTTTTACGTTTTTATCAGCGTTTTTTTGTTTTGCTCAGATTTTTTTGCACATTTCAGATGAAAACGTAAAAATGCTGATGAAAACTAAAAAATACAGATGAAAACGTAAAATTACAAACGAAACGGAAAAATACTGATGAAACACGTAAAAACGTTGATGAAAACGTAAAAATTTAGACTATAACGCAAAAAATCGGACAAAAACGTTAAAACCTGACTGAAACGTAAAAAATCGGATGAAAACATAAAAAAGATGAAGAAAACGTAAAAAAATCGGACAAAAAAATAAAAATACTGATGAAAACGTAAAAAAGTCGGAAGAAAAAGTAAAAAATCATACGCAAACGTAAAAACTCGGACGAAAATGTAAAACTTCGGACGAAAACGTAAATATTCTTGACGAAAGCGTAAAAATCTGACGAAAACGTAAAAATACTGACGAAAACGTAAAATACGGATAAAAACATATAAATTCGGACGGAAAACGTAAAAATACTGACGAAAACATAAAATTACTAATGAAAACGTAAAAATACTGACGTAAACGGACTAAATCGAAGAAAAAAACTTAAAAATGCTGACGAAAACGTAAATATACTAAGAAAAACGTAAAAATACTGACGAAAACGTAAACAACTGACAAGAACGTGAAAACTAACCAAAACGTAAAAGTAACTGACGAAGACATAAAAAACTGACAAAAACATTAAAGAAAATGGCGAAAACGCGAAAAATGAAGAAAGGTAAAGAAAACTAACAAAAACATGAGAAATTGTCGAAACGTAAAATATTTGAAAAAAATGTTAAAAAGTGATGAAAATTTAAAATAGGGTTTGAAATAGATATCTGAACATGTTTTATTTTTATTTGGTAAAAGAAATAGAAACAAGTAGTTTCCTAGTTTCTATTTAAAATTAGAATATGAAATTTTCATGATTTTTAGAAAAGATTGAAAAAAAAGTTGAAATAAACATGTTTTTAATCTGAAATTTAGAAAATAAAAAAATTTGAAACTTAAATGAAAACTAATAAAAATATTTCAAACATTAAAAACAAAAAATAAAAGTATTTAATTTTAGTGAGTTTAAGTATATAGGTTAGTAACAAATAAACAAAAATCTTACCATAGCAAGTTGGTAAGTTTTATTAGCCCTAAAGGAAAGATCCCATGTTCAATTCTTGCAAATGGCAAATTTTTTTTAAAGAAAACGAAAATAATCAAAAACTGCGTTTCGAAAACGCAATCTTTCAAAACAGCGTTTCCAATCAAAACTGCGTTTCAAAAACGCAGGTTTCAAAACTACGTTGTTTCGAAAATGCAATTTCCAAAATAGCGTTTCAAAACACAGTTTCAAAAAAGTTCCCAAACAGCGTTTCCAAAACACAGTTTCAAAAAAGTGTGATTTCAAATCTCAAAAAAGTGGAAAATAGAGATTTTCTATAAATTTCTCAAATTCTATTGGTTTAAAGATGTGACTGGGATATGACTGGATTAAAAAGTGCGGTTTCAAATCATAATTATATATATATATATATATATAGAGAGAGAGAGAGAGAGAGAGTAGGGATCCAGTAAGAAGAAAAATTAAAATGAGAAGAATAAGAAGAAATTCTGACCACAAATTCAAAAAAGGAAGGAGAATTTTAAGGGGATATGCATCTGACTTTGTAGGTGCATCTGAAATGTGTGGCTGTGGTTTCTTCTCATTCTTCTCATTTTTACTTAATCTTCTTATTTGATCCTAACTCTATATATATATATATATATATATATATATATATATATATATATATATATATATATATATATATATATATATGTAGGTGCATCTGAAATGTGTGGCTGTGGTTTCTTCTCATTCTTCTCATTTTCACTTAATCTTCTTATTTGATCCTAACTATATATATATATATATATATATATATATATATATATATATATATATATATATATATATATATATATATATATATATATATATATATATATATATATATATATATATATATATATATATATATATATATATATATATATATATATATATATATATATATATATATATATATATATATATATGTATATATATATTTCATATTTATATATATATATATATATATATATATATATATATATATATATATATATATATATATATATATATATATATATATATATATATATATATATATATATATATATATATATATATATATATATATGTTTCATATATTTATATATATACAATAGTTATTAAAATCTAATTTAATCCTAATATATATAAATTTTCTATTAAAATATAATCTTACTACAAAAAAGTATTTTTTATACTTGAAATAATTGTTTTTTTGCTAAATATCTATATAATTACATATTTTTTATAAAAATTCAGATAATTCGGGTTATTCGGGTCAACCCGCAAACCAAAGTGAATTCAAATTTGGTTTTCGGTTTGGTTCGGTTTAAATCTAGTTTGGTTCGGATGAAATCTTGTTCGGTTCGGTTCCGTTTTTGGGTTGACTCAAAAAAATTAACCGAATAAACCGAACAACCTGAAAACCGAATCGAAGGACACCCCCAACGGCACCTTTCAAATTAAATATAACAAACTTTGTGAATTTAGTCTTAAAATCATAAACAAGAACAAACTTTTGAATACCAAAAATGAAAGTTCAGAAAACGAAGTTTATTAACTAAAGGCAAAGTTACAAAGATTATAACGCGGTGAATCATCTAAAGATAAATGTGCTCGAAGTTGAAAAACTTAAAACCAATCAAGAGGCGTTAATCAAACAAAACTAAAAATTCTTAAAGTTTAATAAAAACGCATATTGCATCAATGAGATGTAAAGTTTTCGAAGAGATAGCAAAGACAAAACATGAGTGGGTTTGGGAAACAAGATATAACTTCTAGCTCGAAAACACAACCACAAAACGACACGATAAACGTCCTTACCAAAGCTGTAAAAGACAAGACCGGACCCTGTCGGACCCCTCTGCACAAGTGTCCGCCACCCAAAGGGTCCGTGGGTCTGACAGAGGAGCAAGTGCGAAATCTTGCCAAATTTGTGGTTGTGTCCAGAAAACCAAAACAAATTAATCTAGAAAAATATAACCCAAATATCATAAACCTGGAAAGGAATATTAGAGCTAGAAATGTGCAAACTCGACCAAGACCATCTTATCCCAAACACCCCTTTCCGAAAAGTAACCAAGGAATACTAAGAAGGTATAGTCAATTTCCATTCAGATATGACTATCGTAATAAATTTTCAA
This sequence comes from Glebionis coronaria, assembly GCA_025667525.1. Classification (NCBI taxonomy): domain Eukaryota; kingdom Viridiplantae; phylum Streptophyta; class Magnoliopsida; order Asterales; family Asteraceae; genus Glebionis; species Glebionis coronaria. Next base: position 219,522,295 of record CM046877.1, read on the forward strand.
TGGTTAATTTGGTGCCATGGGTTGTATTTGGCAATACTCTAGTTGGAATTGCCACGAGAAGCATGCCTAACCCAAACGGACCTATGAGACGATGGAGACCAAACGCTTGAGTTCTAAAATGTGTAGGTATGCTTAAAAGCCGGACTTGAACCGGATGAATAGATCAGGGACAACGGTTGTTCAAGGGACATGACGGGTAATAGGAATCTCTTTAGCACCTATAAATCTACGGACGGAGGTAATGTTATTTTTGGTGGAAACGTCAAAAGCAAAATCATTGGCAAAGGAATGATCTCTAATGACCACATCACCATAGATAATGTTGCTCATGTCGAAAACTTAGGATTTAATCTACTTAGCATAAGTCAAATTTGTAGTAACAAATGCAAAGTCCTCTTCGAAGAAAACGGAAGTAGAATACTAAAAGATGGCATAACCATAACAAAAGGAATTATGAAAAATAACATATATGTGATGAAGTTTGATTCATCAAAAGACGCCTTTTGTTTTCCACAATAGATGACACCTCCACCATTTGGCATAAGCGTCTTGATCATATCAACATGGGTCTTTTACAATCTTTGGCTAGCAAGGATCTTGTTAGAAACCTACCAAAAGTAAAATATGAACAACACTTTTGTGATGCATATAAATTAGGAAAACAAACACACTCAAGCCATAAGGCTAAAAAAGTTGTGTCTACATCTAAAGTGTCTAGAACTCTTGTATATGGAATTGTTTGGTCCATCCGTGGTGCAAAGCTACGGAGGTAATCTCTATACTTTGGTCATCGTGGATGATTACTCAAGATATACTTGGACAAAAATTTTGAAAACCAAAAATGAGGCTTTTAACCATTATGAGATTTTAAGCAAGAAAACTAAAAACCAATTAGATTGTCGTATTGTGTCAATTCGTACGGATCATGGTAGGGAGTTTTATAATGAGGCACAATTTGGAGCATTTTGTGACACCAAGGGTATCACACATAAGTTCTCGTCTCCTAGAACACCTCAATCAAACAGGGAAGTAGAACGTAAAAACCGAACACTTCAAGAAATGAGTAGAACAATGCTAAATGAGTCGGCCATGCCACAAAAGTTTTTATATCATGCGGTAGATACTTCTACATATATTCTTAATCGGGTCTTAATTAGACCACTTCTCCATAAAACACCTTATGAACTATTAAAAGGATGAAAACCGACTATTTGATATTTTAGAGTGTTTGGAAGCAAATGTTTTATTCTTAACACTAAAGATTATTTCACCAAGTCGATCCAAAGTCGTACGAAGGAGTTTTTCTTGGATATTCTCAAAATAGTAAAGCTTACATAGTTCTAAATAGACAAACCATGTGTGTCGAGGAATCGTTGAACATAACCTTCGACAAGAGTCCACCTCCATCTAGAACATCACCTTTGGTAGATGATAATCTAGTTGAAAGTCAAACACATAATCAACAAGTTAATATTGAAAATGACATGGGAAACGAACCATTAAACCTTGAACCATTAAACATCAAAGAATCAAAAGGTCATCCTCTAAAAAACTTCATAGGCAAACTAAATGAAATGACCTTAAAGTCACAAGCTCAAAATGAAAGTAACTTATTTTGCTTTGTATCTCAAATTGAACCTAAAATTATTGATGAAGCCACCATAGAGAAAAGTTGGGTACTACCTATACAAGAAGAGTTAAATCAATTTGTGATAAATGATGTTTGGTACCTAGTACTGAGGCCTAAAAATCATACGGTAATGGGAATAAAATGGGTCTTTCGAAATAAACTAGATGAAAACGATGTTGTGTCGAGAAACAAAGCTAGGCTTGTTTCTCAAGGGTATAATAAACAAGAAGGTATAGATTACGATGAAACCTATGCCTCGGTTTCTCAGCTTGAGTCAATAAGAATTTTACTTGCTTATGTGTGTGCTCATGACTTCAAACTCTTTCAAATGGATGTCAAAAGTGCCTTTCTAAATGGTTTCGTAAACGAGGAAGTGTATGTTGCACAACCTCCCGGTTTTGAAGACTTTGAAAAACCTAATCATGTTTACAAACTCAAAAAGGCTCTCTATGGTCTCAAGTAAGCACCGAGGCATGGTATGACCAACTTAAGTCTTTTTTAATTGAACATAACTACTTAATGGGTCAAGTGGACAACACATTGTTTACTAAGAAAAAGGGGTCACATATAATAATTGTCCAAACCTATGTCGACGATATCATTTTTGGGTCTACATGTCAAGAACTTTGTGATGATTTTTCTAAAAATATGCATGATGAATTTGAAATGAGCATGATGGGTGAACTAAACTTTTTCTTTGGTTTGAAAATTAAGCAAATGGAAGACGGTATTTTCTTTAATCAATCTAAATACATCAAAGAAATTCTCAATAAATTTAGACTAGAAGAGTCTAAAGCAACAAGCACACCAATGTCAACGGATACTAAACTAACTAAAGATGGAACTAAATATTTACTAAATATAGAGGCATTATTGGTAGTTTACTTTACCTCACGGCAAGTAGGCCGGATATAATGTTTAGTGTTTGTACGTGTGCTCGTTTTTAAGAAAACCCAAATGTATCACATCTTGAAGTCGTCAAGATAATCTTTAGATATATAAAAGGAACCACTCATCTTAGGTTTTGGTATACTACGGGCACGGGAATGGAAACTATTGTTTATGCTGATTCGGACCATACCGGCGACTATGTTGATAGAAAAAGTACAAGTGGTGTATGTACATTTATCGGATGTTTTCTAACGTCATGGTTCTAGAAAAAGCAAACGCCACTTGAAATTTCCACAACCGAGGCCGAGTACGTGTCGGAGGGAAAAGCATGTCAACAAGTGTTGTGGATGAAGTAAGCCTTCGTTGATTATGATACCAAACTGGATGACGTGACTATCCTTTGTGATAATAATGGGGTCATTGATCTTAACAAGAATCCCATCCTACACTCATAAACCAAACACATCAAAATCCGCCATCACTTTCTAAGGTACAACGTTCAAAAAGGTAATATCTCCATAGAAAAAGTATCCTCGGAAGATAACATAGCCGACATCTTAATAAAACCACTTAAGCGCGAACCATTTAACTTACTAAGACTAGGATTAGTATTAATGGAAATTTTATCTTAATAAACACCCTTGTTGATGTCTGCACACGCGGACCCCTTTCGAGATGGGTCCGTGGGTTTCTAGAGTTCCCCAAGTCCAAATTAACTGCCAAACACCCCAATTATCACACTCCCACTCTCATTTCTGCATACACGACCAAAACCACCATTTTATCATCCCTCTAACCTATCTAGGCAATAATCAACCATTCAAAACATGTTCAATCATCCGTTGTAAGTACCCGCTACTTAATTCACTTTTTCAAAACTTCATTTCTCTTAATCTAAGTCTAGGGTTCTATTTAATTTGCACAAAATTAAAATTGGGGATTCTTTTAATTTATTCAATTCGATGTATGCATTAGTTTATTAAGATGTTAAAACCACATGGTAAACATAATTCCTTCAAAAAAATCAATAGGCATTACTAATAATCCCCAATTGATCAAAATATTTTCAAAATCCTTCTCACTATTTAGGTCATGCCGAACAATTTCATTTTACCATTGTAATACCAAATATCTAAAAACAACATTTTGATCATGGCATACAGACTCATGAATGCTAAAGGAATTGCATAATCAATATGCATTTTCGGGTACGTTCATTTGAAGCTACATTAAAATTAAGGAGCGTTTGGTTTATCTCAAAAATATGCATTCAACATCTCTCTTTCAAAATATTTTTGGGTCGAGATAACCAGACCTCCGCATTTGTTTCATATAGGCACACACACACTAGGCATACCTCTAGTTATTTCTCAAATTTGACTAACTTGGAAAAATTACGCCTTAGGACCAAACATGCCTTCCACATGGACTTATGATCACAATGGTACCGCTAGTTACATACCCACCTTTCATAAATCAAAACACCTAACCTCCGCAAAAAAAGACATGTGTAAAGAACTAGTAAAACGCACCTTTCACAAAGGTCGTGTAGTTGACCCGTCCGTCATAAATGACACCAACATTCGTGAAAAGTTTTTTATAATCAACTTTGATTGCCTTTTAGACGCATATCCTCAATTCCACCAAAACCTAGTGGTAGAGTAGGCACATATAATCTTGTTGATCGTGTCATGACTCCCATTAGCAACCTTAGGATGGTTAGGCCTTTAGGAAACCAAACTAAGGGAAAAGGGAATAGAACTCATCCTCCCACTAGCTCATCCTCTTTGGCTAGTTACGAAGATGGGCTTCCAGATTCGAGGCTACCACCTCTTAAATACCTTAGCCGTCTACCCAAAATCCCAAACGCCTCATCTGAATTTAAGCAAACAAAGGGCATGTTCAGTACCTTGCAAGATTTCTTTCCAAGATTGAGAAGAAGAAAGGCAAGTGGGACGATAGTTTGAATGGGTACTCATGGACGTTGGTCTATTTCTAAATGTGGAAACCTTGGTTTCCGGATCTTTGAAGCTACTAGGAATGATCATTGTTCATATGATTAACATAATCAAAGCGGAATTAGAACAACAACCATTAACAAGGTGTTTAGGCACGAAACATAAATTGAAACACAATTGGATTGCTAATTATATTAATAATCAACAATCACTAGACGTGTATACATTGAATCCCACGTCTAGTCGACACACACTTTAGGTTTACATTGTGAATGAATTGTTTAATAAAACCTAAGACCCTTGGTTCCTTTTATAGTGTAAGGATTAGGGTTTACAAGAGATAAGAATGAATAAACAAGTAAATCTTCTATTTAAATAAACTTATGCAGAATATCTTTTGCATGTTTATCTAAATAGAAGCTTCCATAAGCTTCTTTGTCTACGTTTTGTCAATGCTTGAATTGCATGTAACAATGCTTACATTGTACATGACAACTCTTGAGCTAACAACGCCTAATTTGCTCTTATCAACGCTTGATTAACTCTTGACAACGCTTGGACAATATCTTCATGTTTTCTTCGTTTTTGAGTTTCTGCCACATCAACTTTTTGACCCAACAATCTTCCCCTAGTTGATGGTGGCAAAACTCTATGTATATCTCTTGTAAGTTGTACATGATCTTCAAATTGCTTTCCCTCAAGTGTAGCATGTATTTCTTCCCCTTTTTGTCACATCAACAGGAAAGTAAACAATGTATGCAATGTTGAAGATTCTCCATATGTAGGCTCTGTGTAATGATCTTGAAGAACAATTAATATAATATTTTTGATGTAGAAGTAGAATAACCCAACCTTGTGTTCCATGTCTTGTACTATCCATGTGACGTCGAACTTATATGATGAGAGGAAATATAAGCAGACCTCGATCTCTTGTCAAAATTCTCATCCTTTGTGAGACACTGAGCACGATAATGTAACTCCTTCAAGTGTTATGACAAGTCTTCGTCACCAAACATGTAAAGCACGAACAAGTTATCTTTAAAGTCTATGACTGGGAGTGCACGACTTTAAGATATGATAGAACACAAACTCGCGAAAATCTTCTTCAATCATCAAACTTACCATAAGAATTCTTCCCCTTAAGCCAACATCTCTTCATGATGATTTTAATGGAATCACATCTTCATACCATATGTAAAAGTACTTGGATGGATAACTCTTTCACAAGGCTATCCCGATTACATAGTTTAAAATATCCATCAAATTCCCATAAAAAGTTGCTAACTCGCTTTAAAATCATTAATCCCTTTCAAAAGTATCCGAGCCATAAATATCATCATGATATTCTAAATAAAAACGGAGATTCCATGTACCTTCGTGTGTATAATCCTTCTTTTTGTGTGCTCAAAACGTACCATTTTTCTCAAACAGCAGATATCCTTGTGTTGTCCAACATCCTTCTTTATCCAATATCTTGGTCAGATGTACTGTCCAATATCGGACAATACTTATCAGCGCTTGAAATACCATATATCGGACAACACTATCAACCTATCAGCGTTGACTTATTCTGTCAGCGTCAAAAATTAAGCCTGTCAGCGCCTAAATAAAAAACGTCAGCGTCAACTTTAAACCTTGTCAGCGTCTTGTCCCAAATGCTGACGTCATCAGTGTCTCAATAACTCCCATCAGCGGCTAATTGATCTAGGGTTTTATAAACCCCAAATCATTATTTCATGTGAAAATCCATAAACTGCAGTGAACTTCGATAGCGAATAACTTCTTCATAAATGCTCAGATCGAAGATCCCTTCGATGAGATCCTAGATATAAGTGTCAAGAACCTACAGATCGAATTTTACGCCGATCCAACGGTTAACGAAGGAGAAATCGCGTTTTAAATATTACTGTTCACAGAAAACAGCATATGACCCCTGCTGACTTCGACGCTTAATAACTTTTTCTTGGGGATAGATCTCGACAATCCCTCCGGTGGATGTTTAGATATATGTATGTAGAACACACATATAAAATTTCGTGAAGATCCAACGGTTCAATCAAAAGTTATGACCTTCTGAATACTGCTGCGCACACAAAAACGTCCAGAAAAACCCTAGACGGATTTTTCTTTTCTTCTCGAAACACGAACACCTTGTTGGTCCTAGCATCACGAGCCACGAGGCTCTGATACCAATTATGGAAACCTTGGTTTCCGGATCTTTGAAGCTACTAGGAATGATCATTGTTCATATGATTAACATAATCAAAGCGGAATTAGAACAACAACCATTAACAAGGTGTTTAGGCACGAAACATGAATTGAAACACAATTGGATTGCTAATTATATTAATAATCAACGATCACTAGACGTGTATACATTGAATCCCACGTCTAGTCGACACACACTTTAGGTTTACATTGTGAATGAATTGATTAATAAAACCTAAGACCCTTGGTTCCTTTTATAGTGTAAGGATTAGGGTTTACAAGAGATAAGAATGAATAAACAAGTAAATCTTCTATTTAAATAAACTTATGCAGAATATCTTTTGCATGTTTATCTAAATAGAAGCTTCCATAAGCTTCTTTGTCTACGTTTTGTCAATGCTTGAATTGCATGTAACAATGCTTACATTGTACATGACAACTCTTGAGCTAACAACGCCTAATTTGCTCTTATCAACGCTTGATTAACTCTTGACAACGCTTGGACAATTTCTTCATGTTTTCTTCGTTTTTGAGTTTCTGCCACATCAACTTTTTGACCCAACACTAAACAATGATGTTTGTAAACATTTAACTTAACAGTTGTGTTTATGTCTTTACTTTGTACTTGGAAACTAACTTTTATGGTTTATTGATTATGATGCTAGGATTTTAACCTCCTAATATGAAATTTGTGCTAGTTGCTCAAACATGGCGAGTCCTGGTTTACAAAAAGGTACATTTTCTTGTTCTTTACAAGTCTAGTTATAGCATACACATGTGAAACATTGACCTACATCATCCTTTTCCATAAACATACACTTTCGGGCTCAAAATTCTCAATTCTCATCACTCTTAGTTGTCTGTTACAGCAGGTACCAGACCCCGTCGGACCCCTTCTACCAAGGGTCCGACGACCACGAGGGTCCATGGTTTTCCCTCTTAAACGAAATTTTTAAATAAATTTTTGTGCTTTGTCCGACCCCGTCGGACCCCTCCTAACAAGGGTTCGCCGATCAAAGGGGTCCGTGTGTCTACAGATTACATGCAGTTCTTCATCATTGTCCTTATTAATACCACATTTCCCTAAACACTCCTCCTTCTCTCATTTGGTTAACCCTAAAACCTAAAGGCTGCACATTAAAACTCCTAATCAAATTTTCCTTCATTCCAATCCAACACCATCTTCATTAACTCTTACCATATCCAAAATCTTATATTTAAGTTCCCACTCTCGTATCTCCTTTCTCACCAACTCTCTATCTCTCTACACTAACAAATACAAGAATCTTTCAACATCACCATGACCAAAACTAAAAAATCTTCATTCATCCCAAACTCTAAGACAACTATCCGTCTTCGTGTAAGACAATGTTGTATCACTCCTCAAACTAACTCACCACAATCAAAAAACACTCTATCAAACGATCACTCACCTCTCCGAGATAAAATTCCCCAAAATCTTGGAACCATGTTACGAAACTCAAGATCTCCTATGACACCTCCTCCAACTAAAACTCTCATAGCTACCACTCCACCTCTCGCACCTACTCATCCACTAACAATCATCTCAACAACTCCTAAACCACCATATTACAACCCATGGAATTGTTTGCAACACCTCCAACTTCGCCAAATCCCTTCTCAGAAGAAGACGAGGACACACCACCACTTTCTCTGGCACATATCATTTCTTATCACTCACCATCTCCCTTATTCCACTTATCCCAAACACCCCTTTCTTCGGACCTTTAACCTATTGATGGTCTTTATCTTCCATCGGGGGACTCTCCCTACATCCCATCCTTCATGGGAATACACAAATCCCCTTGGAATGGAGTATCATAAATGAGACCTTCATTCCCATACACCCACTCACCCTGTTCACCTACAAGTGTCCTTCCGCCCGCTCAACAAAGGCAAGAATGCCTAAACGAGCTAAATCACCTTTATGCTCTTAACAACATGATAAACATGCACCTTCATGAGGCGGAACGTCTCAGCACCTTCACAAACCCTCCTAACCAAACCACATACCATGTGTTGTCCATATTTTAGTGATGATTAAACAAGAAAAGTAGATAGAATATAGATGAATTCTAGAGAGAGAAAGTAGAGAGAGAAAAGAGAGAGAATGGTTGGAAACTTAGGAATATCAGATTGAGAGAGAATGAAAAATGAACTAACCTCCTCCTAACATGCTAGGAGGAGGGTATATATAGTCCACCCACATGCGGGCTTGTATGGGCTATATATTAATGGGTCGGGCTTTCCTTTTAGGCTTTAGTTACTTATGAATGAACTTTAGCTTAAAGTTAATCTCGTAAAACATGACTAATCTACTACCTATTACAACGTTCTAAAATACGACACATAATAAACATATGACAGATCATTCTTGTTTGACTCAATATTTTGAAGCTAACAATCTCCCCCAATGAGAGGTCATTACCCTTTGTCATTTGGAGATTTGAATAGATTACTAATCTTGCCATAAATGAGTCTTGAACGTGTAATAGTAGTCGTGTTCCTTCACTTTGTGATCTTTTAGCCTTTGTCGTTGTCTTTCGACTTTGTCTTTTGATCTTGAGATCTCTAAATCATCCTTGACTTGTCTTTGCCATCTTGGATCTTGTGTATTCATCCACATGCTCACACTATTAATTTTTGAATATGTCTTTAGGCATGAGTATGAGGTTTTGAATCTTTGACTTTGTTGAGTACACCGTAACGCCGCCTTCTCGAGACAAAACATAGACACGGACTGAATGGCTTTGACATTTGTCCTAAATCGGTAGCGTTTTACCTCCGGTCAGTGAAGACCGTTAGACGATATTAAATATCGTACCTGTGATTAGGTAGATTAAATTAAGAACCTCCTTGACAGGGTTTCGCGGCAGTACTAGCCGTTCTCTTTACTCGACCGTCTCAAAGCAAGAATGCGAACATAAAGAGTGAATTAATTGGATAAATATCCGCTTGATTAAAGTCGTCAATTCAAATTCCTGGAACAGGTTTGATTCTTAAAGAATCTTACCATTGTTGCTTTCTAGTTGACACACGCTTGATTCATAAAGAATCTCGCAAGGTACCTACCGTATCGCTGTTTGATGTTGACGCTAGAAGGATTTCCATTCGTCATTGTGAATATAAATATCACTCTGAATGTTCTGGTAAGATCATAAAGATATTGCGTAGAAACCTGAAACAAGTTTGAATCAATTCGGAATCAAATCACTGTTGCTTTTCAGTTTTACATATGTTTAAGTCATAAGAATCTTACACATGACCTACCGTAGTGTTGTTTGATGTTAACACTGTAAGGATTTCCACTCATCATTGTGAATACTAAGTAGTATCACTCTGAGTGTTCTAGTAATATCGCAAGGATATAGCGTAGGACTCTCTTTATCGTCATTACATGTGTCCTAACGAGATTTGATTGATCTCTTGGCTCTAGAATCGATTTGTGCACTTTTAGTGGTCGGAGGCTGGAGCAGATGCCACCTATTCAATATCAACTATCTCGGAGTGAGAAAGCTAATAGAAGTCATGTTGTTCTCCGTGACAATAAAACAAACTTCTTTTGAGAGAAGCATGAGTAGCTAGGTAAGGGTTGTGCATTACATCACTGGGTCAATGATGAGTTGTCTTCATGATGTGTTGACCTGGTTTCTGCCTAAGTTGTATGGAGGGCTAATTTCTTTATACCCTTTATCCTTACATTTCTTTTTCATTCTTCAACCCGTTCAATGCTTACCAAGACATCATTACTAGCACCTTGTTGTGATTGTTCCAGTGCTAGCATCAGTACTTAGTCGGCATTCAGCTACGTTCACATTCTACTCCATATTTCCTAAGGACTTCTAATAATCTATTGGATTGTCCCTAGGAAGATCCCTCCGGTTCTGGTTGGATCATAGAACGTATACCTAACCACCCTTTTGACACCAATAATGTCGTGAATTAAAGATGTTGTGGGTATTTGATCGTAACCATAAACCACTTTAAATTCTAACAAAGTGTTAGAAAACCATTTAACACCTTGCTAGTTTTTTCGTTTCAGAAAAGCTCCCCTTACACATGTGCATCGATAATCGAAAGTGTCTCGCACATGTGGGTAAGAGTTAAAGTGCTTGAGTCTTGAAAAATAGATCACATTTTTATCACATTTTCTCCCCCGATCTCTAATATATAAAAATCTTTGATATTAGAGATACCAAATTTGATTAAAATATATCACGAAAAAATAGTCTTGAAAAACTTCGGGAGAAAAATATGTCAAACTTAGCATGAATTTGAAAAGCTCCCCCTAAAAAATTGATCCAATTGAATTGTCATTACGAGGATATAATCCACATTAAGCTTTTTGAGGATGGGAGTTGTTGAACACACAGTTTTTGAAAGATTTTGAATAATCATTGAAAAACTCTTGAAAAAAATTGTGTTCAACGTTTTTCGAAAAACTCTATTTCTTTTTGGCGAAGAAGTTTTTTAAAGCATAAACTTGAGTTCATAGACTTTGAATGTCTTGACAAATCCACTCAAATGTAAGAAGATTTCTCTTCTTTTGCTAAGGGTAATCGCACTAAATCGTACACTCCCCCGTGAATATCGAGCCGGGTTGCAATCTGAAAGTGATTACAAGCCATTGTGTTCAGCTCAAAACGTTGAATGTTTTTTTTTGGTAACCGTGATTTCTGACTCATTGGCCGACTAATCCACGGGGTTTGAGTCCACCGCCACACAGACACAAACCAGGTAAAGCCCTCCCTTTTCAAGAGGTTGGCGTGGCCACTTCAAGGTTGTTTGCACCTAATATTTTGTGACAAGCTCAACCCAAGATAGATTGCTCTACCCGTTGTTAGAAAAATTGTCCAAAATAGACATTTTCCTTTATTAAAAATAGAAATGACATGTTTTGAAAAATATTTACAACTTTCATTCGAGCTTTATGTACACACCCGTGTCGTTATGACATTTCTAGGTAAGTCCATATTATCGATACTGAAAGACGTGTCGAGAAGAATATTTTTGGATTTTCAAAGATTTTTAATTTTGTGTTTTGCTTTTATATGTTTTATATTTTTGTATTTTGCTTTTCAATGATATTTACAAGTAGATGTTTGATAGATAAATCAAGAAGACACCTTTTCTAGAATCTCCAGGTCTGCTGGAGTCAAATATCTCATACCAATTTACCTAACGAGGTACTCAAACCTATCTTTCGACAGAGCTTTTGTAAACAAGTCGGCTAGTTGGTAATCCGTTCCAACAAAGTATAACTCAACGATACCTCTTTCAACTTGTTTCTTTATGAAGTGATATTTGACATCGATGTGTTTCGTGCGGGAATGTTGTACCAGATTGCAGGAGATGGCTATGGCCGACTTTGAGACACAGTACATAGGTACTTTATCAAAGTGGAAGCCATAATCCGTGAGTTGTAAAGAACTTCAGCACAACACGCAGATAGAGACACATACTCCGCTTTGGCTGATGAAAGTGACGTGCAATCCTACTTCTTGGAAGACCATCCCACAAGCTTATCTTGACTTAGAAATTGTGCACCACCAGAAGTACTTTTTCGTGTATCAAGACACCCTGCATGATCAGAATCTAAATAGGCCGTTAGAAAGAAACCGGTTTCCCTCGGGTACCAGAGTCCCAAATGAATGGTATTCTTGAGGTACCGAAAGATCCGTTTAACCTCCTTGAGGTGCTTTTCAGTGGGTCGTGCTTGATATCGTGCACAATAACACGTAGCATATGATATATGTGGTCGGCTTGTTGTTAAGTACATGAGGGAGCCGATCATGGAACGATATCTCTTTTGATCTATGGCATCTCTCTCCAAATCAGCATCTAGGAATGTGGTTGATAATGGTGTCCCAACGGGGTCACATGAAGTCATACCATGCTTTTTGATTATCTCTTGACAATACTTAGCTTGGTTAATAAAGATACCACTTGGGGATTGGTGAACTTGAATTCCAAGAAAGAATTTTAGTTCGCCCATCATTGACATTTCAAATTTGTTGTGCATTAATTTTTCAAACCATTTTGAAAGTTTTGGGTTTGTAGACCCGAAAATAATGTCATCAACATAAATCTGTACAATCAAAATGTCATCCCCATATTTGTATATGAACAAGGTTAGATCAATTGAACCTTTTGAGAAACCTTTGGATACCAGAAATTTTGAGAGCTCATCGTACCACGCCCTTGGAGCTTGCTTTAGTCCATATAGTGCCTTGTGGAGACGATACACCTTGCCAGGGTAATGCGGAGTGATGAATCCTTCTGGTTGCGTGACATAGACTTCTTCTTTCAAAGGACCGTTAAGAAAAGTTGTCTTTACGTCCATTTGATAAACAATGAATCCCTTATGTGCAGCATAAGCAAGGAAAATCCTGACCGCTTCCATACGAGCTACTAGTGCAAATGATTCTTCAAAATCAATACCCACTTTTTGGCCATACCCCTTAGCCACTAGCCTAGCTTTTTTCTTGATGATTGTGTTTTCTTAATCCATCTTGTTTTTCCAAACCCAACGAAGATTTAATGGAATCACATCGTATGGTCTATCAACAAGTTCCCAGACTTTAAGTCTTTCAAATTGAAGAAGTTCATCTTGCATCGATTTAATCCAAGCATGATCAGCCATGGCTTCTTTGATCTTTTTCGGTTCAGCTGTACTCACGGCGAGTGCGAACATACAAACATCGCCATCAGTTTCTAGTTGTCGTCTTGTACGAACAGGCTGTGAATGGTTTCCAATTACTTGAACCAAAGGATGATCTCGGGTCCAATGATGTGTTGAAGGATGTCGTTGACAAAACGTATGCATATTTGACGGATCAACATGGCGAGTAGAAGACTCTCTAGTTTCAGGTACCGATGTACCGATGGATTGTGAAAATCATCATCGTCAGATAATGCGTCGTATGCTTGATATATGTTATCTGGAGCAATGACAGTAGTTGTGGATATTGTAAGATCATTTGTTGAAGTGATATTCTGAGGAGGTAAATGTGCAGCAACGCATGTTGAAGTAGATGAAGTTGTATCCTTTTGTTGACGATGATCGGTATCATCATTCTTATCATGAGTGACAGCGTAAGACTTTGATACAACATGTTTCTCCCCCGTGAAATATTCATCAAACATTGGTCCATATAACATTTCCAACTCTTCAAGTGTCGTGTCCATTGTCATATTTGCTCTTGGAACATGTTCAGGAACTAACTTTGAACTTGATGGTTCATTGTTGTGGTCTTGAGTTCCGAGTTCCGTGCAGTTGTGCACAGAAGTATTTTGTCGTTGTGGATCGAGACTTAAACTGCTTTGTTCAAGTGCCATTTCTTGCAGTTCTTCGAATCTGACATGAATAGTCTCGACTATCAATTTTGTTATCTTGTTGTACACTCTATATCCCTTAGACTAAGTTTCATATCCTACTAGAATGCATGCATCACCTTTCTCTTTCATCTTGTCTAGATTTTCACCATCTCGAATTATGTAACACGTACATCCAAAAACATGAAGGTGTTTGAGTGAAGGTTTGTGATCATGAATTATGTGATATGGTGCCTTTTCGTGTCTTGGGATAATTAAGGAACGGTTTTGTGTGCAACATGCGGTTGACACGGCTTCGGCCCAAAAGAATAGTGGTAGTTTTGAAGCGGATAATAATGTTCGAGCAGCCTCAACCAAAGTACGGTTTCGTCTTTCAACCACGCCATTTTGTTTAGGTGTTCTAGCAATAGATGTTTAGTGTTCAATCCCTTCGGCTTCAAAATAATTCTTTAGAGTTTAATTCAATAATTTCGTGCCTCTGTCAGTACGTACCACTTTTAGTTGACCTTGAAGACCATGTTGTATCAGTTTAAGGAAGTTGATGAGAACTTCGGGTGTTTCATCCTTAGACCTCAAGAAGTGAGTCCACGTGTACCTTGAGTATTCATCGACAATTACCATAACATATTTCTTCCCATTGATGCTTTCAACACGCATGGGCCACACAAATCTATATGAAGAAGATCTAACCGTCCTTTAGAGCTTGGGGTAGTCTTTGTCTTGAAACTACTCCGTTTAGCTTTACAAAGCTCACAAGAAGAACAACGATGATCTTTGATGAATTTTAAGTTTAGAAGGCCTCTCACAATATCTATCTTGGAAAGCAAGTTGATGGTATCAAAGTTGAGATAAGATAATCGTTGACGCCATAACCAAGCTTGAGTCGTTGAAGCTTTAGCCATGAAGCATATTGGAGCTGAAGAAGTGGAGTCTTGAAGTGAAATAGTGTAGAGATCAGTACCCCGTGAACCGGTAAGTAAGTCATTCCCATCATAATCACGAACAAAACATGTCTTCTTTCTAAAAGCAACCTCCAAATCCGCATCACAGAATTGACCAACCGAGAAAAGATTATGAGTAAGCCCTTCGACGTAGTATACCCTTTTGATCGTTATATTCCCCTGAACCAAATCTCCATATCCTTTGAGCGGTGCAAATTGATCATCTCTGAATCGGACCGTACCCAGGAACTTCTCCACGAAGTTAATTAGAAGCTTGAGATTCCCTGTCATGTGCTTCGTGCATCCGGAGTCCAGTATGAAGAGAATTCTTTTGATCACCTGCAGAAGAATTAGAACAGGATGGAGCATTTGCTAAATTGGATTCCATGTTAGTTGTGATATCTGAATCATTATTTTCCATAGTTTCATCACTTAAAAGCATACTAACGCTCGTTGTCACATTTTATGTCCTAACCTTAGGCATCCATTTATATCCTGGAGGACATTGATTAGCAAGCCACCATTTCCAAGACTTGCTAGTAGACTCATATAATTCCCTGATTTAGCTTCTAGGGTTCTTAGTTGTGAAGTCTGATGCAATATTTTTCTTAGGGGGGGGGGGGTTACACCAGAATGGTTCACTTTGCGTTTGGGTTTTCTAGCACTAATAGGCATCGCAATTTGCTTCTTAGTTCTAGTATCTACGCCTTTGACATTATTCGAAACACACATAGCATGATTAGCATTAGCACATTTCACACAAACAAACTTAACATTCAAAGTCGAATCATTCAAATCGTCATTACAAGCGATTATAGACGTTTTATTCTTAGAAACATTCAAGTTCCTAGGGTGGTTTTCTACTGTCTTCATCTTCCCTTGACTTTTGTTTTGCCAAACCTTTTCATTCATTCGAGTGCTCTTAAGCTGAGGCCGGCTAACACTAGCAGTGGGGACTACTCTTGTGGTAAAAGACACATGTTTATTAGTGTTTCTAGAAGTATGAGGTGATTGACTTTCTTTGTTGTGTGTTGGTTTAGTGTCCAATCTATACATTCCTGGTTTAATCGCATTTGTGTTCTTAATGCTTTGTGATCAAATATGTGTTTTGGGAGTAATCTGTGGTAACCTATCCTTCCCAACCGTCTTGGGGGCAAACCCAGGTTTTGCAAATGCAGAATTGGAGAAAACAGATGGTTTTCCCAAGACAGAGGGTTTAGTCACTTTGTATGCATTAGGTTATCTTACAACAGGTTTCTTAACACTAGGTTCCACAGTTTTCCCACCCATCTTAGCAACGAGTTTCGTCAACTCTGCTATCGCTATGTCCCTGTCTTGTAACGAGCTTTCAAATCTTTGATTTCCAAACTCTTTTTATTCATTTCTCGAAACATTTTGGAAAGTTTTTCTTGCAAGTTATTATCATGTGGAAAACTACCAACGTCTTTTTGCAAAGCAAGTTCAAGAGAATGACAATGTTTTTAAAGGAAATTAGTTTTGTGTTGAAGTAACTCAAAAGCCTTTTTATCAACATTTTCTTTACGTTTTGAAAGCTCAGTTTCAAGTTGTTCACACTCTTTGATCTTATCAAGATATTTGCATGCAACATCAGAATATTCATTGATATCAGCACAAGATTGAAGAGTAACGCACAAAATATCTTTGGAGAGAATTCTACTAAGAGTAGATCATATTCGTTTGAAAACTCTGATTTGTCATATTGAAGTTCATCAATTTCTTTTTCAAGAGACTCAACATATTTTAAATCATCAAACATTTCAGACCGAATTAATTTTTCAAACTCAATAACATTTTCTTTCATTATCTTCGTATTTGGTATTAAAAGTTCTTTCACAAGCACATTTATATCGTGAGGAATCTCTTTTTTCACTTATCATTTTCACGTTTTTGCCAATCTCTTTCAACAATTGATTGAACATTATCAATGTGATGTTTAAGAATACAGTTTTTCTACTTTTTCTTTTAGAAACATCAAGAGGCAAATAGTTAATGTATTTAGAAACATTTTATTTCTTAGTGGCAAAAATTTTCTTCCACTGAATTCTTCGTTGTTTGCTTTCAAGAAACAATTCCTCACGAGACTTTTGTATTTGTGGAGTGAAAAGACCATAAAGACTGTTTTCATAAGCATAATTATATGGTTTCACAAAATCTTTATTAACCGGTGATCTACTCTCCTCATCCCAAAGGGACATCTTGATGTTGTGTGTTTTACACCATTTAGGAAAAAGGCGTAAATGTGGAAAGTACTAAGTGAACGTTTAGGAAAACGTAAACACTTATGACCCCAAATAGTGAGTTCGTTATCAAGGAGGCTATTGTGTTGTGTTAAGAGATGATTAAATGTTTGTGATTATGATTATGAAAAAAGAAAAGAGAAAAGGATGATGGTTACGATTAAAATTACACTAGGACGAAAGTCGTAAACGTAAAACCGTAAAATATGACAAAATTTAAAAATTATCCTAAATATTCCTAGAAAATTGCAATAAATCCAAAAAATGCAATTAGAGTTTACAAAAAATCAAAAATCACTCAAACCTTTTATTTAATTAAATAATAATTTTTTAATGCTAATTAAAGCCCAAAAATCAATTTAATTAACAAAAAGCCCAAAATGTGATTTTTCAATTTGTAAACCTCTAAAATAACTTAATTAAATTAAAAACTATTTTTGAAAAATTTAAAATTAATTAAAACAATTTAAAAATGATTAAAAACTATTAAAATATTAAAATAATCCTAAAAATTAATTAAATGACAAGGAAATTAATCTAAAAATTTTAAAAATCCTAAGTTAATGTTTTTAACCTATGAAAAATTAAAAAGTTGCAAAAATCCTGAAAATAATTTTTAATAATAATTTAATAATAAAATATTAATAAAAATCCAAAAATTATAAAAAAAATTCTAAAAACATGCAAACTAGTTTATTTTAACCTAAATAAACAGAAAATGAAAGTGAAATGTCCAAAATGCCCCTAATGGGCCTCCAAATGGGCTAAAACTCAAAACAGTCCAAGCTTAATGGGCTTTTTGGCCCAATAAGCAAAAAGTTAACCAAATAAGCTGAAAAGTTCCAGTCTAGCTTAAAATTCAATTGTAAACATAAAACTCTAAAGGCCCAAAAGCTGAAATTGAGCTTATCACAGCTTAATAAGCAAACAGCTTATTCTTAATGGGCTTTTTGGCCCATTAAGCCATAAGCTGAAATTTGACACACATCCTTCTCTTGAACTTATAAAGTTTTTTGTAAAAATAATTTTTGAATAAGCCCAAGAAATAAGCCTGAAATAAGCAAAAGCTCTCTACACAAAACGACAAAATAGTCGTTTTCGAGTTTTAGACCACTTCAAAGGCTGATTCTTTTTGCAAAATGTTTTAAATCACTTAACTAAGCTTAATAATCAAAAAGATTTCAAATAAGCACACTGAATAAGCTGGAATAAGCAATAAGCTGTTTTGAAAAAGAAAAGTCAATTCATTTTCTAGTCAAACTTAAAAGTCAAAGGCTCAAATGCTCCAAAATAGTCAAATGGGTCAAATAAGGAAGATTGATTACAAAAGCAAAGTTGTTGCAAGTCTAAATAAGCTATTATAGCTTATTGATAAGCTGAATGTAAATTAACACTAGCAGTGGGAAAGGATTCCCACTGTTTGACTTTCTTGACCTTTGA
The DNA here is from genome assembly GCA_025667525.1 of Glebionis coronaria. Taxonomy (NCBI): domain Eukaryota; kingdom Viridiplantae; phylum Streptophyta; class Magnoliopsida; order Asterales; family Asteraceae; genus Glebionis; species Glebionis coronaria. Next base: position 219,540,977 of record CM046877.1, read on the forward strand.
TTTTAGTGAGATTTACTTGGATTCAGTAAACAACAAGGGAACCCTTATAACCAGTGGGTTATAAGGAGTCAATAACAAGCAAGAAATCACAAAATCAACCAACCAATTTGTACAGTTAATTCAATTTATGCCCAGATATCACATAGACATGAACATTAAGCAGATTTGATGAAATAAGCAGTTTAAGCAAGATTAAGCCAACCAAATTGAACCAAAAGCATACACAAGCTATAATAATCTTAAATAAGCTTAAATAAACTTGTTTCATGCACTGAATCAAATATTAGACCTAGATTCAAGCCTAAGTTACTTACTGATGAACAAATGATGAACACAAAATGACTTTGCTCATATACTTGACCACAAACCCAATTTCAAACCCTCAAATCTCAAAAACAGGTTACACAAACTTTGTTTAAGCACTTGTTAACGCTAAATAAGCATACACACTAAGTGTTCCCAAATTTTCAAGTCAAAATATACAAAAACAAGCAAAATATAGCACAGATTCAGATTTGATGTTTAAAAGCTCAAGTATGGCAAATATCAGCACTCAACCAACTCAATATCAGATACAAACTCAGATAAACACTTAGCACCTACTCAAACTAACATTCATCACATAAAACAGTGGACCCAAACACCCTTTTAACTTTTTAAATCAAGATTTAAACAAGCAAATGTGTTTAACAGGTTTACCCAAGCCTAATCAAGCATCAATACAACTTCACAATGAACTTAGAACCAAATCTAAGCCATAAGAACATGCATACAACAGCAATCCACAAAATCACTTAAAACAAGTATTTTGACAGGTTTTTGGTAAGAAGGGCTCAAACCTCATGAATGTAAATACACACTCACGAATTGTTGAGCTTATGTGTCTAGCTAATCAAGGCACAAGCTTCCAATAGCTGTTAAGAACAACAAGGTGAGTAGCAAACAAATTATATAAAAAAATGGAAAATGAACAAGATTTGATTCAAGCTTGTTCCCCACTCCTTGAATCCTCCCAAACCACAAGCTCACTACACCTTGATAATCTCCTTATCAGGGTGTTATGATCACTTATAATCCAAAAGTTCAAGTGTTTGAACTAAGACTTAAAAAACAGATTTTGGAAAAAATTTGAAACACTTGCACAATCCTTAAAACCAAACTTTTAAACTTAGAAATCACAAACTTAGATCAATATCAATAAAGAAAAGTAATTGGGAACTTGGAATTCGTCACAAGATTCAAACTTTTTTCATTCACTTAGAAAATAAGCTTTACAGAACTTTGACCTAGGAATCCAAGAACAACTACACTGTTGTGACTTAGAGGATTTATATAGAGCCTTTACAATGATTCTAGAAAGCTGAAATAACTAAAACCCTAGTGTATGAACTTCCAGTTTTGCCCTTAGAAGTTTGAAAATTCTAGAACATGTGAAGACGTTTGGCTGTTTGTGGAGCTGTAAAGTGGGTGGCAATTTGATCAAGGGCTCCCAATAAGCTTAGGATTGAAGCAGGTTTTGGGTTCGTTAATTCCCTGGCAGGTTTTGGCATCTTCTCAAAAGCATGTAGTAGGGGAGTGTACATGTGACCCATGGGATGATGTGGCAAGGTGTTTGTGAGTTGGGTTATGATTAGTGTAAGGTTAATCATAAATCTGGAAGGTATTAACACTTAATTCTTAGTAAAATAAAAACGCAAATCCTGTTCTTCGTATGAATAGTGAGGTTTGATCGAGTTTATGTTTTGAAATTGTGTTAACTGCGTAATCAATATAACTAATTAATTAGTTATATAACTGGTTGTGAGTGGGTTTATGAGGTGGCATATTGGTGAAGTATGATTGGCTGTGGAGAGATAGTGGGACACGTGGTGGAGTATGAGTGGTCTAGGTAAGGTTTTGTGTCTGCCATGTTTGGTCCCTCTTCTTTCTTTCTTCTTTCATTTCTTGTTTTAATAGCACAAAACAGATTTCCTTTGTTTTCAAAGTTTTGTTTTTCACACTTTGGCCACAAAAGCTTTTGCAAAGGGATTTCAAGGACTTGTTTTGCCATTGGATGATATTTGAAGGACCAAAATTGTAATGTATTCAATCTTCAAGGTCTTGACTTGTATGATTGACTTTGTGGAGGACTAAAAGTGACAATTCTTCAATTTTGAGGGACCATTCTTGCCAATTCTTCAAAGTTGAGGGTCCTTTTGTAATTTTGACAAACTTTAAGGACCAAACTTGTAATTATGAATATACCATGGATTAAATGTGTCATTTATTCAATAATGAAGGACCCTTTTTGCAAAATCTTTAATTCTTCAAGGACTTTTCTTGGAAAATAAACTCTAGGGCCCGGTTCATTGTGCGGCTTCGTTTCCCGTGTTCGTTTTTACTTGTTTCTTGTGATCTTTTGCCATTTTCTCAATATCCATACCTAAAATACACATTGAACAAACACAAGCATATATTTGGAACATTTTATGATATTTTTACCATTTTAAGCCCGTTTTGGACGATAAGACTATGTATAAAAGCAGTCTCATCACTCCCCCATACTAAACCATTGTCGTGTCCTCACGCAATGCTAGAATAAAGTATCGTAGCACCTCCAAAATTCATTTTTATGCACTTTTATTGAATGATAAACTTGCTACACTACTACTATTACTACTACTTATTTTTTAGACACAATGTATGATTTTCATCGCAAAATGGGACGTTTAGGTTCATAGAACAAGAACACGTGAATGCTTTGTTAGAAATAATTTCGTCGTCCTCGATTTTCACCCAATTCCATGCCAAGCATGCAACGAGATCATTGTCATTATAAGTTAGTAATGCTAACACGAGATCATTGTTATATGCCCTAATCACGTACTTAGACTCCCATTTTCCTAAGTGGTATCTCTTATATTTTATTTTGTCTTGAATGATCACGAGGATACATTTTTTGACTTATGTGATGATAGAGATTTAGGTCCAAAAATAGAGTCATAACGGTATAACCAAGACCATCAAATTAATAACCCCTCCTAATAGACAACGATGTCAAAAAATTAAGTCAACAAGAAGGATCGATAAACACGGTTTTATAACCGTTTTGAACATGAGACTTATTACCAAGACTTTTATACGCCCCCTAACTGATGGGCCTTATTATCATAGGTTTACCTCCATCTTTTATTCAACTTCGCCATGAAACTTTTATTATGACTTCGGTCTTGCCTTGCCTTTTATTTAACCTCGCCATGAGGTGTTTATTATGGCCAAAGACGTATATCTGTTGATCCCAAACTTAGATCGATTTAGCTTTATGTATACGAGATTAGATCAAGTAATACACTTAGAGAAACCTTTGTATATGAATATGACAATCTAAGTGTTATGCGGAATTAACTGTTGGGTCAATTCAGTGCCTGATTTGTCCCTTGCACAGGATTTGGATGTAAAGTATCCTAAGTAGTGTTAGTCACTGAACTTACGTATGTTATAAGTTCAGTGTGTCATTCTTTAGAGTTCTTTAGAGTCTACGAGATAGACTCGTCATTAGCTGAGGCGGATCTCAGTAAGTGTGCAAAGAATCAAGGATGATGGAGTTAGTAAGTGATGACATAATAGCTTACTAACTCCTCAAGACTATTACTGATTACAAGACCTGAAGATGTTAAGAAGACCTGAAGAAGGGTCTTATGTATTAGTGGGCACATGTCTTATTAGCAATGAAGACAAAGGTTCAAGAGGAAGGCTTACTTTGTCAAAGGTGCAAAAGATGAAGACAACAAAGTACAAGGTGGTTACTTGTACTTTAGTAAAGCTTCTCAAGGAAGCTTCACACTCCCACTATATATATGTGGTACTTGTAATAGAATAGTCAATGATCCCACCCACAGAAACAAACATGTAATACTTTAGTGGTTTAGGGTTTCATCCTCCCATTGTTGCATAAGCTTAGCTAGCTATGAACATGGGAGTTTAGTTTGTCATTCATCGCCCGGTTGTTGTTCCGCAAACAACCGGGCAAGTCATGTATATTTGTTGATTCATTATTAATAATATATACATACGATGAAAAGTACAAGCTCGTGTTATTAGTTAGTTAATTGGTTATTTGTGCAAATGTTCTTCATTGTTCTTCATTGTTCTTCACAGATTTGATGTTTGCACAAGATTCGTGGACCAACAATTGGTATCAGAGCGGGTTGGATTAATTCTTATCCAGATCCGTTCAAATGTATATGGCTGCTAATAACATTAGGTAATGTCAAAACTAGTGTATGTTAAATCTTCAAAAATATCTGCTACTGCTAGTGGTTGAAGATAGGAAAACATCTTATTTTGACTTACTGTTTTATATAAAAAAAAACCATATCCACTACTCCCACCAAACACCACCTCCATCTCTTTCTATTCTTCACTTCTCCCAACCCAATCTATTCTTCACTTCTCCCAATCCATTCATCACAAAATAATCCACCGCCACTCTCATCGTCTCCACCAAATCACCAATAACAGCTTACCCCACCAAAACCCCCACCTTCTCTTCTTCCTAAACAAATCTTATCTTCATCACCTCTCATTCACGAAACTGAACCCACTCACACCAAATTAAACACAACCAATCATCAATGGAGTTCAAGAACAACATAACCTACACAAACTCTCACCAAATCCTCCCACCGTTTAATAAACTATCAGCTTCACTAGTTCAAGTCTTAAAAGAAAACAGATTTAAGATCTGTTATGACAAAAAAAATCATCATTAACACAACCCACATCCCACGATTCAAATCATCATAATAAAAACACAGATCCAGAACTTAAATCGAAAAGAAGATGAATTCATGTCCAATTGGCCATAGGACGGAATTTAATTTAATTGAACATCGATTTTTTTTATGTGTGATGTTGGAGTAAATTCAAGATGATGAGAGTCGATGGGTTTTGCGGTTATAAGTGTTAATGGATTCAGGGTTGATGTTGATGTGTTTTGCGGTTATAAGATGATGAGGCATGAAGTTTGTTTCTTTGTTGGTCATGATATGAAGCGCTTCAACTGGGATTAATTGTTTGAGTCATTTGTTATTGGATTTGTTATCTTAATGGCGATGAATTGGATATGGAGATGAACAAATGGGATTTCGAGTGTGCAATGTCAAGGCTATTATGTCTGATGAAAGTATGGGTATGTGTCACGCTGAGGTAACGTGACTGAGATGAAAAACATCGCCACTAAGGCCCAGGCTGACCCAAAGTCGCTGACGACCAAGCGGCTGTGAACCAAGAGCCACGTTGGTCTATTGAATGGTTGTTACGACTGCAGTTATTCAGAACTTGATGAAATGAGTTCTTCCTATAAAGGAAAACGATGGGTGTGTGTTAAGCTGAAAAAATCAGTTGAAGGAATATGAAAAGATTAGTGGTGATGATGTTATAAAATGAAGTTGATAAAATTATCAGCAGTGGTTTCGATACTGAATATACATAAGCTGTAAAATTGAAACCACTGATGTTAAAAGGCTGTGATGTTCAATGAGCCTCGAACAGAGGCACCTGTTGTATGTGTTAAGCTGATTATGAAAATCAGTACAAAAGGTCGTTGAGACAAGAGCTGAAGCTCAGTCTAAGGTCTCAAAGAGGGAGTGCTAGTATATAGAGGTGATAAATCATCAGAGGTTGAAACCTTCAGAGCTTTTACGAACCACAAGACCTTGACTCCCTGACCAGCGACCCTACATAGGTAAGTGAACTTATCAAGTTAACTATGGTCTGAGCGTGACAGAGGGTGTTGTACAACAGTTGGACCGTCAGTGACCCTCCTCGCTGATTTTGATTCCCTGTCACTGGACGTTCGCTGAACTCATTCCCAGATGAACCAGTCAAAGTAATTGCTGAACCATGTCGCTGTGTGAACCCCCAGGGCAGCTGAACCCCCAGGGCAGCTGAACCCCCAGGGCAGCTGAACCCCCAGGGTAGCTGAACATGGACCCCTGTGAACCGGTCTCTGAACTCCCAACCAGCTGAAATATGAACCTGTTATCAGAGATTTGAATCCCTGTCGATGGACCTTCTCTGAACCCTCCAACAGCGAACCTTATCACACAGGCATCCAACTCTCTTTGACCCCTGTACCTTTTTCAGTGAACCCCACCTGCTGTGATGAACACCCGCTGAACCCCCACGGTCACTTAACTCCCAGCCAGCTGACAACTCTTCGCTGATATAAAACCCTGTCAACAGCAAACCCCTGTCAACAGCGAACCCCTGTCAAAAGATGCTGCTAAAGCTGCATATTTTGAGGGGGAGAGAACCACGGACATACACACCGCTGTGATATATATGCCGCTGTGATCCACATGCAACTGTGATATACCCACCAAACCTATACCCACCCAAACCATTCACAAAACACAAAAAAAAAAAAAAAAAAAAAAAAAAAAAAAAAAAATTCAGTTTAACAGGTATTCGTTGGCAAGGTGACCAGCTGATCAACATGCTATCTTCAGACTTCAGAGCCTTCAGCTGTTGAAGGACTTGGTCACTCAGGATTTTTTTCTCACACCAAGACAAAGAAAGAAGATAGGTTCACAGCCCCCCCTCCCCACCCCAGTAGTTGTCACCCTCCCCTACCCCGCTGTAACCACAGCCACAGAGTTTTTGAGAGACCAGGTTGTGTTACAGGTGTTTGATGCAACATTTATTATACAGGGGTTTGATAACATCAGGTGGTTGATAGGAGATGAAATTCAGGGGGAGTTGTATTTCAGGCGAGATGAAGACCATCACGCTATGCTTGTGTACTAGTATGTAGCCGGTCAAAACTTGCTTGGTTCCCTAGCAAATTTTGAGGGGGAGAGAAGCAAGGACAGAGGTAAACTTGTGTTTATGTGAAGAAACACCAAGTTTACTCAAACTACATACATACTATCATACACAACACATAACCTTCAGGGACTTAGAATGTTTACATTTGGCTGATGGAGCAAAGTCACTGAAGATGGGTTGCTGAACAAGTTGCATTGTCTGATCTTTTATGGTTGCTGCGTCAACCATTGACCACACTTCTCTGATTGAAGGTAAATGAACTCGTGATCTACATTGATATAATATGCTACTTTAATATATGCTAGGGTGAAGCATATGGTCTTTATGGCAAAGCATATAATATACTTCACTGATGACCTAAAGTGAAGTTACCTTTATGAGTTCTATATAAGCATCAGGGAACTGGTTCAAGTGTTTCTCAAAATACAAGATCAGACATTGCAGTTCAGTAACAACTACAACAGGTACAAGACGATGCAAGTTAGCGGATAACTTGAACTAGTAAAGCTAGTTATTCTTGGTATTCATTGTTGTAATATAGCAGGTAAGAAGAAGCCTTTATGCTCACTTACTGCTATTTAACTTAGGCTACTTTTCTATCCAAATAGGGGGAGATTGTTGGGTCAATTCAGTGCCTGATTTGTCCCTTGCACAGGATTTGGATGTAAAGTATCCTAAGTAGTGTTAGTCACTGAACTTACGTATGTTATAAGTTCAGTGTGTCATTCTTTAGAGTTCTTTAGAGTCTACGAGATAGACTCGTCATTAGCTGAGGCGGATCTCAGTAAGTGTGCAAAGAATCAAGGATGATGGAGTTAGTAAGTGATGACATAATAGCTTACTAACTCCTCAAGACTATTACTGATTACAAGACCTGAAGATGTTAAGAAGACCTGAAGAAGGGTCTTATGTATTAGTGGGCACATGTCTTATTAGCAATGAAGACAAAGGTTCAAGAGGAAGGCTTACTTTGTCAAAGGTGCAAAAGATGAAGACAACAAAGTACAAGGTGGTTACTTGTACTTTAGTAAAGCTTCTCAAGGAAGCTTCACACTCCCACTATATATATGTGGTACTTGTAATAGAATAGTCAATGATCCCACCCACAGAAACAAACATGTAATACTTTAGTGGTTTAGGGTTTCATCCTCCCATTGTTGCATAAGCTTAGCTAGCTATGAACATGGGAGTTTAGTTTGTCATTCATCGCCCGGTTGTTGTTCCGCAAACAACCGGGCAAGTCATGTATATTTGTTGATTCATTATTAATAATATATACATACGATGAAAAGTACAAGCTCGTGTTATTAGTTAGTTAATTGGTTATTTGTGCAAATGTTCTTCATTGTTCTTCATTGTTCTTCACAGATTCGATGTTTGCACAAGATTCGTGGACCAACATTAACACTTAAACAAGAATACACAAGATGTAAACAAACTTTCACTTTGATTAATGATATCAAACTTGCTTACAATGAAAGTGTTTAATGTATAAAAACTTATATTGAACATTAACCTAAAGGTCTTCTTTTATAGACATAAGAAGCCTTGTAGAATATCTACGTATCAACTATTCTAGGTAAAGATAAATATAAAAAATACATTGTTGTTCCTATCTTTACTAGAAGTAATCTAAAACATAATAAACGCGTAGATCATATCCTTCCATCAGTGCTTGTCTTCAATGTATCAACGCTTGACTTTGTCTTTGTCAACGCTTGACCTGTCAGCGTTTGTTTTCTTCTTATCAACGCTTGTTTTACTCTTGTCAGTGCTCAAGTAGACTGGCTATATTTTATTCCCAACAATCCTCCCCTAAACTTGATATCTACTCTAGTGATCAAGTTTCCGAATAAAAATTAAGGGCTAGGAGGAATCTTACAAACCTTCTCATATTGGTAATAAATAAATCTGATCAAGTCTTTGGCCACGTCACTTGAATAATCAATTTCCAGCTGTGTATTCTTCATCTTCTCTAAGACTTCCTTGGACATGAAATACTGACCATCTACAAGTAGATACTCAGCAAACTTTGTAGAGCTCAAATAATAAGCACCAGCAGCTGAATACAATCTCCATTGAAGACCACTGAGGTCATCTTCAAGATCCTTCCATATAGCAGGATCTTCATCTCTTGGTCTACACATTCTCTTGAATGTGGACCACAGTTTTATTCCATTGACTGAAGTTGGTGCTTCAGTCTCATACTTGGCCTCTAACAACCTCCATAGGTCTACCAAGTCTTCTCTATCAAAACTTGCAAACAAAGATATAAGGGTGGTAAAAGTGTGAACCTCTTTTCCATACCTGCCAATCTTCCAAAACCCACATTCATCTTCTTCATAGCTTATAAGAGGGTTTCTGGAATCAAGCGGTAACACTTGTACCATATCTGAAGCTTCTAATGGTGAGAGCTTGAGGCTCTTTCTTATAACAGCTTCACTTGGATTTAATGGATCCATATCTTTGGGAAACTCAAGAGGGACTCCCTTTTTCACTGGTCTGGGAACAAACATTGCCTTCTTAAGCTCCATTTCCTCTGCAAGTTCTTCTTTTCTTTCATCAGAGAGAAGTCTGAGAGTGTTTTCTTCCTTCACTCTAACCCAAATGGGATAAGCTCTGCACTCCAACTCTTCAAATTTCAATGCAATCAACTTCTTATAAGTCCACCCTATTCCATGACATCTGAGCAACATGCAGTACAACTCCTTTCTATCCCTTTTTCAAGTTTGAGAGAACATTGCTTGCTTTGTGTTTCAGAATGACCTTGCAATCCTTTTGTACTCTGAGAAGAATCTCCAAACCCCATATCTGATCTGAAATGGTCAAATGTGGATTCTCCATACACCTATCTTCCCAAGCATGGTACATCTGAACAACCTCTAGCATATCAAAATCAACCTGCAATTTCAGCTCATTCAACTTCTCTTTTGCCAATTCATCACCATACTCAAGCCTTTCTGGTTGTTCTATGATCATAACACTCGAGTCTGAACTGGCTTCATCACTTCCTTCTTGCTCTTTTGAAGTGACAACAAAAGGTGATTCATCCACCTCCTTTCTTTCTTGCTCCACAATTTGTGCAGCCAACTTTCTATCAAACTCAATTTGTGCTGCATTCTTTGGAACAACTTCTTCTACCATAATACCCTTACCCTTATCTAATGGATCAACTGTTGGTAAGGTAGATGGTAATACCTGTGAAGAAACCTCTTTGATGATGGATGATGACTGGAATACATCAACCTCATTTGCAGGTCTGTCAACGCTCACTTTTGTTGTGTCAGCGCCCAAGATACTCATGTCAGCGTTCAAATTCTGCTTGTCAACGCTCAAATTACCTGTCTCAGCGCCTCTTGCAATTTCCTCCAACATGGCTGTAAATGACAAGTTTAAGTTTGTAGGAGTAACTAGAGACGTATCAAAACCTGTCTGTTTCTTCAACTTAGTAAGGGCTTAAGCAACACCCAAAGATTCTTCATCATATGAACCTTTTCCACTCTCAATAAATGGTTCTGTAGCAGCTTCATGTGAGCCTTTATCACTCAAATTAACAGGCTCTGTAGCAGCTTCCTCCCCTTTGTAAGAATCCTCCTCAGATAAAAGGACCCTTGTCTGCCTTCTCCTTGACTCAGCTGTTTCCAAAATAACAATCCTCTCCCTCAATTGCTTGAGTTCAAGGCCTTGTGTACTGACTGTTTGTACCAAGTCTGCATTTTGCTTTTGCAAGCTAATGCAGACAGCCGTCAATTCCATTAATGTCATTGGTTCCATTCTGCCCTCCTCTAAAATGGGTATTTGACCTCCCAAGTCAGATTCATGAGGCATGGATGAGGTCTTAAAGATGTTAGGACTGTCTTGGCCAGCATCTAAGCCAGAACCAATAGTCCCAGCCTCATCCATAGCACCAACCACACTTGTGGTGGTGGTTCTCTCTGCTACATGGCTAGGACCACTAGAGGAGAACACTCCAGTAGTCCTTTGGCGTTTTTGTAACCTATATTGTGTTGGGGGAGAAGAAGATGTGGATTGGGTAGATGTGGGTTGGTTAAGGGGTGTTTGGGTCTGTGAAGGATTTGTGTCAACGTTTAAAATAGGCACATCAACGTCAACATTTAATGTGTCAGCGTCGAAGAGTTCTTGGTCAATTTGCATATGTTGTGGTGAAGGTAAAGGTTCAGGTATTCGGTCAATTTGAGGTTGGGGGTCTGGTTGGGGTTGTGCTGCTTCAATGACAGCAATCATAGCAGGGGTTAGGGGTAGGTCACGATGTGGGGGTGAGTTCATCTTCATAAAAATTGCTTTCTTTTGCACAGGGATCTCATAAAAATCATCATGATCCCTTGTGCAGTAACCTTGGACATCAAAAACCATTTGTAAAAATCTAGGATAAGCTAAAGTCATTTTGTTCCCTTTATTTTTACACATGCCCTCAAAAATCATTTTGGGATAATTAAACTTTTGCCCAGTAGCAATGCACACAATAGCACTTGCAATAGATCTATTGATCTCATTGTGTGCAGTACACTTGGGACTCAAACATTGTAAGAGGACATGTATTAGGTACTTCCAGGTTGGGGGAAACTCCTGTTTATGATATTTATTTAAAGTTCCTTCAGCAGGAAAAGGATAACCCAAAGCCCTTAGTCCTTGTTCTATTTCACTAATGGGGAGGGTGGTTATACCATCTGCATCATCAAGATGCAAAGCTTGGTGAACCAAAGCTTCAGTAACCACCCATGTGCGCCCATGAACAATAGAAGATAATGTAGTCACTCTATTAACTGTTGAGGAACTGACATTGTTCCAAAACTATTTAATATGTGTGACATGAATGAGTGGAGCATGAGAAAGAGCATACCTAAAAGGGGATGCGTTCAAATACGCCACCATTTGTGTGTATTGGGGAAACAGAGTATCATCAGCTTCAAGATATGCAACCATGTTGTGTTGACTTCTGAACCCCAATTCCAAATCACTTGGTTTAAACTTTGGTGCCATTGTTGAAAGCTGTTATGAATGATTGATAAAGATGAAGTTATAGGAGAAAATTGTGTTAGACAAGAATAATAGGTACCCTGTTCAAAATAGGAGCCAAATATATAAGAGAAGAAAATGCATGTGATTGGCCCAAAAAGAGGCAAGTATTTTCAAAATGCAATCATGAAAATATTGAAAAAGAATAAGTTTATCTCATGTATTAAATGAGATTTATCTGCTCCCAAAATTACGGCCTAAAAATATGTCAAAAAGTAACAACTGGGTAGGTCCCATTGAGTGTCAACGGTCAAAAATAACCCATCAACGCCCAACGGCTATATTCTTGTCAACGTTTGCCAAAGCCATGTCAGCGTCTAAATTGGTCACAACAACGCTTGGAAAAATACTTGTCAGCGTCCAAAAATAAAAATGTATAAAAATGAAACATGACCTTAACAAAGTAATTTATCCTAGAGAAGATAACCAAAAAGTTGATAATTATTATAGGGCGGGAAGCACTGTCCAGTTATGCACACTTGCTTATGCAAGATAGACATAACAGTCCTCTAGTGTCCCTTGCTAACCAAAATTCTTAACAACTAAGTTACCTTATAAAAATCCTTGTTACTCCCAGGTAAAACCCATGACAAAATCATTCCCAAGTCTCCCAACAGACCACAACCAATTCTAGGCCAAAAATGTCTTGGTAGCATGCATAGTATATCAACTTTGCATGCTACAATGCCTCATGATTTAGTAAAACTAACTCATACTCACCTGTGGACACAATCTAGAATTGTGATAAGAGTATCATATGGATACCCAAAAATTCCTAAAGGTTCCTAAAACCTCCCCTTAAACTGTGATACATATGTTGCTAAAAATATGCATGAACATAAAAAATTTATGTCAAGATAGGAATTAAAGATTCCAACCATCATCCATAAATAAAAACATGTCCAAATGCTTCTCCAATGATCCATAAGCAACTCTGTATCCAATGGTATAATGCTAACACCACCTGCACATTTAGATTAAAAACCACAAAACTAACATTGTTGCTGACAACGCCCCGATAACACTTGACAGCGTTAAGGAAAGCTTTATCAGCGTTAGACAAATATATTGCTGACAACGTCACAAAAGCACTTATCAGCGTTCAAGCAACCTTTGTCAGTGTTAGAAAAATATAGTGGGAAATCTAAATCCTCAAAAAGACTAATAACAATGCATTATCCTGTACATACTTTTACAAAAAGACTTCAAAACACATATTATGTGAGATTGGTCATTCCAATACTTGTTACCAAGTATTGAAACCTTCCAGTATCAAAAGGTTTAGTTAGTAGATCTGACACATTTTATTATGTGTCAACCCTATCTGGTTGTATTAAACCCTTTTCAAAACAATCTCTTATAAAATGATGTCTAATTTCTACGTGTTTAGTTTTAGAATGATGTACAGGATTCTTAATAATGCATAATGTGCTGTTATTGTCAACAAATATCTTGGTATGCATGAAATTGTACCCATAGTCCAACAGCTGGTTCTGAATCCACAACACTTGTCCACAACAAGCAGCTGCAGCCACATACTCTGCTTCAGTTGTAGAATTAGCCACCACTGTTTGTTTCTTGCATTGCCAAGATATCAACCTGCTCCCAAGAAACTGACATCCACCAGTTGTGGATTTTCTATCAAACTTATCACCTCCATAGTCACTGTCTGAATATGCAATTAGCTCCAATGGTGAATCCTTTGGGTACCACAAGCCAAGACTAGGATAACATCTTAGGTACCTAAAGATTCTCTTGACAGCATAAAGGTGACATTCTTTGGGAGTCACTTGATGGCGTGCACAAGCACACACAGCAAACATGATGTCAGGTCTGGAGGCCGTGAGATACATCAATGAACCAATCATTGATCTATAGTGCCTGACATCAACATCCTTTCCATCTCCAATCTTTCCCCAAGGGTGTTCTCTATCCATAGGAGTAGTAGCCCTCTTTTCATGTGGAGAAAAGCCAAAGTTCTTCAAGATCTTTGCCATATATTTATCCTGGAGATGAAGATACCATCTTCTTTCTGCTGAACTTGTAAACCAAGAAAGAAGTTCATCTCCCCCATAGCACTCATCTTGAATTTTTTTGTCATAAGCTTGGAGAAATCCTCACTCATCTTTGGATCAGTAGACCCAAAAATGATATCATCAACATAGACCTGAACAAGTAGAACATCCTTACCCTTCTTCTTTGTAAACAGTGTCTGATCTATGGTGCCCCTTTTAAATCCATTGTCCACCAAATAAGTAGACAAAGTACCATACCATGCTCTTAGGGCTTGATGAAGTCCATACATAGCCTTCTTGACTCTATACACCTTGTCTGGATTCTCTGGATCCTCAAAACCAGGAGGCTGCATCACATATACCTCCTCAACAATTGTTCCATAGAGGAAGGCACTCTTGACATCCATTTGATAGACAGTGAAGCCCATGCAGGATGCATAGGCTAGAAAGATCCTTATAGCTTCAATCCTTGCAACTGGTGCAAATACCTCCTCATAGTCTATCCCCTCCTCTTGTGTATATCCCTGAGCCACTAATCTTTCCTTGTTTCTGACCACAATACCTCTTTCATCTCTCTTGTTTCTTAGAACACATCTTGTCCCTATAGGTCTGACATATCCGGGACAATCAACCAGTTCCCAAACATCCTGAATTGCAAATTGATGAAGCTCATCCTGCATTGCTTCCACCCAAATTGGTTCTTTAAGAGCATAAAATATTTTCTTGGGTTCCTGTTGTGACAGAAAACAGGCAAACAAACATGCTTGCACAAGAGGGGTATCAACCTTCTTGTGAATATTGGAAATAAATCCACCAAGACCTTGATGAGATCTTCTAGTCTGAACAGGAGTCATAATATCACCAATGCTTTGAGAAGTAGGGTGATTCTTCATAGTAGAAGTGAGAACTCCTCCTTCAAAAATTATGTTGTCCTTTATCTCATTCTCCAAGTTGCCAATATATTCTTCTTCAGACTCTCTTTCATCAACATGAGGATGAACCTCTTCATATAAATTGGAAGGTTCACCCTGTTCAAAAGTAGAAGAGAAAAGATGCGCAAAAACTGTTGTCAACGCCTGAACCTTGGTTGTCAGCGTTTGGGCTAACAACGCTTGAACTGTTGTTGTCAACGTTTGAGCCATCAACGTTTGAATTTGTCCTGTCAGCGCTAGATTTGCCTTTGTCAGCGCCTGAAGGACCATGCATGTTATTATCTGGTGGTACTTGGGGACCACCATTATCTTTTCCAGCAGCAGCAGCAGCAGCAAAAGCATCTATCCATATGGGAATAGTTACATACTCTAGTATAGGAGATGACTTTTCTGCTTGTGATCCAATCTTTTCATGAACTTGTGTACCTGAAACATCAACAACTTGTTCTTCCACAACATTTGAAGTTACCTTCATAATGTCCGGATTAGTGACAGGCATATAATTTAAAGTCCTAGATAAAGGTTCCAAGTCAAACAACCAATTTGGACCACTTTCTGGATCACTAGGTTTACTCTCTAAAAATCTAACATGTACTCTTTCAAGTATACGTTTTTTCTTTTTAAGATAAACCCTATATCCCTTGCTCTGCACTGAATACCCCATAAAATAGCCTTCATCACCTTTTGCACTAAATTTACCTAAGGCGTCACTAGTATCAAGAACAACTACATGACAACTAAAAGGTCTAAGAAAACCAATATTAGGTTTTCTTCCCCAAAGTAACTCATAAGGTGTTTTGTTCTGTATCTTGTTGACCAATGCTCTATTTTGAACATAGCAAGCTGTATTAACAGCCTCAGCCCAAAAAGCTATAGGGAAATGAGCATCAGCCAACATAGTCCTGGCTGCTTCAATTAGGGTTCTATTTTTCCTCTCAGCAACCCCATTTTGCTGTGGGGTTATGGCAACACTAAATTGCCTAGTAATCCCTTTCCTGGCACAAAAATCATCTAACACTTTATTCCTAAATTCACCACCATTATCACTCCTAAGCATTTTAACTTCATTACCAGTCTTCTTCTCAATCTGAGTGATAAAGTCAATTAAAGTGTCAGTTGTATCACTCTTCATAGCTAAAAAGAAAGTCCAAGTAAACCTAGAAAAGTCATCTGTGATGACAAAACAATATGATTTACCATTCAAACTTTCTATATTGGTTGGACCAAATAGGTCCATATGAAGCAAGTGAAGTGGTCTAGTACTAGAGTGCACCTGTTTAAACTTGAATGAGACCTTGTGCTGCTTGCCTTTAAGACATGCAACACAAGAGTGGTCATTGTGGAAAGCCTCTTCAGGCAAACCATCAACCAAGCCAAGTCTCACAAGCCTGTTTATATTCTTAAAGTTTATGTGCCCTAGTCTCCTGTGCCATAGATTACTTTCATCTACTGAAGCTTTAGCATAAAAACATGACATATTGCTATTCATTCTAATCCCATTCAGATTCACATTATATATGTCTTTATGTCTAGGTGTTCTATAGTCAATATATTTCTCATCAGGGATCTTATAATCCTTGCTTAACACCAAACATTCAGTATCAGTAAACAGAACTTTATTTTTGTTATCACAAACTTGTGATACACTAAAAAGATTGTAATCAAGTTCCTTTACCAAAAATACGTTTTCAAAACGCAAGTTCTTAGTGAGAAGTGTTCCTTTGCCTGTGATAGTACCATATCCGCCTCCAAAGTAAACCTTATCACCATCCCTAATGGGAGTGAAGTTAGTAAGATAATCTTCCTTCCCTGTCATGTGCCTTGAGCATCCACTGTCCCAATATCCATAATCATTGACCTGTTTTTGAATGCCCTGCACATAAAGAAAACAAGTTAGTTTTCTTTGGGAACCCAAGCCTTGGCAGACTTGGATTCATCTGGTTGTTCAACAAGAACAGACTTGGTTCTCATAACAACCCCTTGTTCATCCTTCTTTGGATGAAATACCCAGTTAACCCCAATAGGTTTTGTAATGACCTTTGAAATGTAATTAAATCTGTTGCAGGTCATTGAAATCCCATTATCATTAGGGTTTTGATCTTTCTTTGGTCTCCATGTCAAGCTTGAAGAAGCCTTTGACCCCTTACCCTGTGGTTGCAAATATTTAGGTCTGGTCACGTTTCTGTCAGCGTTGGATTTGGTCTTGTCAACGCTGAAATTACCCTTGTCAACGTTGAACCTAGGGTTTGCTACAAAAACCCATTGCCTATTAGACCAAGTATTTGTCTTTTGAAATGGTCTTTGTCCATGAGTGTTAGACCCTCTAGTGAAGAATGGGGCAGGTCTAACAACTTGTGGACTTTGCTGCACACAAGGTTTGGGTCTGACAACGTTTGACTTTCTAACAACGTTGACTTTGGAAGCGTTGACACACTTATATGCTAAATGTGAAAAGCTACCACAAGTGTAACAGGCTTTTCTAGACACAACCCTAGGTCTAGAAGAGAAGAAGCCTGTTCCATCATTGCTAACCTGGTTCTTAGGTGACCTAGTATTCCTATACATCTCTGCATACTTAATGCTAGGTTTTCTAACAGTGTTTGAGCCAAGGTCAACAGCCTTACCAGTGATTGGGTTTGTTACCTTAATGGGGATTGACTCATTAGGACTTTCACATAACAAGCCACCCTTAACAAATAAGGTAGGGTTGGCTTTCTTCCATTCATTTAAGTCAGTCAACTTCTGTTGATATTCTTCAACTGGGGTAATGACTCTTGGTGGAGGAATGAATTCCTCCTCTTGGAGTTCTGGTAAACCAGTCCAAGATAGGTCCTTTTGTTGGACACCATAGAAGTCACCAGCTGGTGGTGGAACCAGAGAGTAGTCTTTCATCCCAATCCCAGTCATGTCCTTAGGATTCCTTTGTTTATTCACACATTCTCCTAGGGTTTGTGTGGCCTTATCAAATCTCTGAATTTTAAGGCCAACATTATCTTTATTCTTAATGGCCTCATCTAACTTAGCATGTAGCTCACCATTAACCCTTTCCATCATGCTCCTAATATCATTACTAGCATTTAACTCATGTTTTAAGATATTTATTTTATCTTTTAAGTCAAATTCCATTTTCTTGTATTCAGAAACTGTCTTCTCAGTTTGAGTGAGAGCTAGTTGGTAATTAGACAGTTTACATCTTTCAGTACTCACATCATCTAATAATCTTAACACCTCTTTGATAAGTTTCTCAGTATTTAACCTACAACCCTTACTACAAAAAGCATCATCGTATACCTCATTATCTGATGAAGAGGAGGAGTGTGCCATGAGAGCATATTGAACATGCTCTTCTTCTTCAATCTCAGCCACCAAAACTTTATCCTCTTCCACATCTTTAGCCAAATAGCTCCAGTCCCATCCCATTCCATCAATTCCTTGAACTGCAACCATGGCCTTAGGATCCTGAGCCTTAACAATTTGGCTTGAGGGTTTGCCAGCATCAGATCTTCTAGGAGATCTGCATTCCCTCATGAAGTGCCCCATACGATGACAGTTGTAGCACTCAACTTTGGATTTATCAAATCCAGTTGTGTCCTTTGCATTGAAGGTCATCTTCTTCTTAAACCTTCTATTCCACCTGTTTGCTCTTATACTAGCAAGAGCCATGTTCCACTTAATATCCATCTCTTCCAAGTGCTCATCACTTATTTGCTCAAGGTCCTCATATGTAATCACTGAACCATTGGGCAAAGAAGAAATATAAGCACATACCGTATCCAGATCCAAACCAGCAGGTTTAACTCTTGGTGAGTCACTTTTGTATGTGTCAGCGTCTAAGTATGAGGCGTTGACAGGACATGTTCCAGCGTTGACACATGATGATCCAGTAACTGGATGCATGTAAGAATCCTTCTGATTGAATTGACCTTCACTATGAGAAAAGAAGGCCATGTTACTATTGGTAGACTTGCTTCCATGCTCCAAAAGAGTTTCATCTTCCAACAGCCTTAGTTTGTTGTAGATATCATCAAAAGTAGAACTTTTGTGAGTGTTGTTGGCAAGTATAGATCTTGCCTCAATCTTACACGCCTCACCAAGACTTTTAAGCAAAGTGGCATTTATGTCAACATCACCAAGTTGTGTTCCCATGAAGGACAATTTACTTGTAATGCCAAGCAATCTGCTTCTCACACTGCTAAGATTCTCATTAGGTTGAGCATTGAAGACAGCATAATCATGCATGAGTTGCTTCTTCTTCTCTTCCTTAGTATCTTCATTGCCACCATATGAAACTTCAAGAGCTGCCCAAAGGTCCTTAGCAGATTCATAACCTCTGTATTTATGCTGGTTCTCTTGTCCCAAAGAGAGTTTCAGAATATTTAGGGTTTTCATATCAACCCTCTTCTTTGATATGTCTTCAGCAGCCACAACTCTACCATCCTCTGGCTTTTCTCTCTTATCTGCTTCTGAACATCCAGCAACAGTTGCTCTTCCAGCAATAGCATTAGCAATCTTTTGGGCTTTATTGAATGTGTTTCTATATTCAATAATCTCCCAGAGTGTGTAGTCATAGATTCCCAGATATTGCTCAAAGTTGAATTTCCACAATTCAAAGTTGGCAGCATCAAGCATGGGAATCTTGATGTTTGGTAAAGGTGAGGAGGAGGTGTGATAGGTGTGTAAACACCCATCCTTACTACCACTTAATTACAATAATAACCGAGCCAAAACGTGTATTTTATGTCTTTTATGTCTTTTATGTCGGAATTATGCGTGGTTTGTATTTTTGTTGTGGTTTAGGACGAAAAGGTGAAAAGTGGAGAAAACACGGCATTTACGGGCTTTTATTGAAGAAAAAGATGAAAGAAGAAGTCGAGAAGTCGAGAGTGCAAAAAGAACGGAAGTTCAAGACCAATTCTGAAGATTTATCGAAGAAAAAGTCAAAAGACGGAAGTTTACCAAAAGCCGAAGAACTCGAGTCTTATTTATTGAAGAATTAAAAGACGAGTTTAAAGAAATCCCGAGCCAAAAGTCCATAAAGTCCAAGAATTAACAAAAGACTAAGAAGGAAGGACTTAAGGGTGCAATTAACAAGAAAGGAAGGAGAGGAGGAAGCTTCCTCTAACCACTCTCCTAATCTCCTATATATAGCCATTAGGATTATCATTTTACTCTTATTGGCTAACTTGACAAATTAGCTCTTCCACTTTTATTTTATGCACCTTTAATTTCTTGTCATTTTTAATACATGTTTTGCACTTTAATTATCCTTTTAATTCCAAGTAAGTTTTTAATTTGTGTTCTTTAAATTCGTGTCTTTAATCTTTCTTTATCATTTGATCAAGTTTATTTTTACCAATCTCATTCTACTCTTCTTCTTTTGATTCGGTTTGAATTTCGGATTAAGCAAGGTTTTGCTTAATCCATTGCTCATTTGATTAAAAGTCTTGTCTTTTCTTTTTCCTTTTAGCTTCCATACGAAATAGCCATAAGTTTGACAATCTTATGTGCTTATTTTGTATTTAGCTTAATTGATTTCAAGTTTTCTTAAAAGTTTTACTTTTTATGTTTTTAATTTCATTAAGTTTCGTCTTTTAAATTTTGAAAGGTTTTAACTTTTTAGCTTATTGTTTCGTTTCTCTTCATTTCATTTAAGTCCTTATTATTGCTTATTAGTTATAGCTTATTTGGATTTGTGCTTATTACGAATTTGGTACTCCATCAGAAAGTAAGGTAAACACTCATTGCGACGGCTTGCTTCTCCACATTCCGATAGTGACAGTTTTGGCCTAAGGGTTTTGCATTCCGATCCGGGATTGCGATAGGAGTAACATCACCCTCATTCAGATCTGGGATTGCGATCGCACATTGCGATCGCACATTCCGACGGCTCTTAAGGTTTACTTAGTCGAATTGCTACCCAATTTTTCTTAGCATCATTGCGATCTGGAGGATCCCGATCTGAACTGCATTGCGATCTGGACCTCATTCCGATAGGCGTCATTCCGATCAAAGGGGTTGTTTGGACATTCCGATCTGAATAGGTGACAGGGTATTCCGATCTAAGGTTCCGATTGTGAGGTTTGTGTACATTCCGATGGTGAGTCTGATCGAAATGTATTCCGATGGTGGGTTATTTTCTATGTTTTGCCTTGTTTAAATTTTACATTCTCATTTTAATTCTTGTCCAATTTTAATTTCCGTCACGCTTTAATTTTAAGTCATTTAATTAATTTACTTTAAAAAGTTTTAAATATTGCACCCTTTCGTTTAATTAGACTTAGATTTATTATAACGCCTTTTACTTTAATTGTTTTTGCACTTTTAATATACTACAACGACACATTTTTGTTTCCACCAAAGAACAATAGAGTCACATAGAGAAGAACCTAGATCAATTCGATTAGACCAACACAACAACGAACTTAATTTTTAACCTGAGTAAAATCGAGTTATCAAATGGCGCCGCTGCCAGCTCTTTTCGTAAAGATTAACGGTTTTCTGTGAGAGACGCATTGCTTTTTGGGATCCGTTCACTTGTGAGCGTTATTTTTCTTGCATAAAAAATTCAAAAAATCATAAAAATTAAAAATTGATAAAAATCCATAAAAATTAAAAATTTCAAAAATCCAAAAAGATTTTATCTTTATTGTGTATATATATTGTCTTTGCGTTTGGTATTGTTTTCTTTTGCATTTTCAGGTGTATGCGTACTAGATCTTCTAATTATCAAGAGCCCGAGACTCAAGAAGATTTAAGTATGTCAGGTGTCAACAACAATATTCCACCGCACCTAAACAATAACAACAATGTTCTTCCACAGCCCGATCTTCGGACCATGGAAGAACTTTGTCAACCTACCATGTTTGGACGAGGAGGACCGATTGCGCCGATGCAAATCAACGCTCCCGAGTTTTCGTTGAAGCACCACATGATTCAACAAGTGCAAACAAATCCTTTCCGTAGATTGCCTGATGATGATGCCAACAAACACCTCGACAAGTTCATTACAATCACCCAAAGCATGAAGTTTCCTGGTGCCACAATGGATGTTCTACGCCTACAACTCTTCCCACATACTTTATCACATCATGCCGAGAAATGGTTTGATCGTCTCCCGAAGAATTCTATTCATACTTGGGATGACATGACTCAACGCTTTTTATCGCGCTACTTTCCACCATCCATGGTCACAAGCCTTCGCAATCAAATCAGCGGTTTCATGCAAGATCCTGATGAATCTCTTTTTGATGCTTGGGAAAGATATAATGTCTTGATTGATCGTTGTCCAAACCACAACATGCTCCCTGTGACCTTAATTGATACTTTCTACAACGGTTTGACTTTTCGAGATCGTGATACGATTAATGCAGCCGCCGGTGGCACATTTATGAAAAGGAGACCCGAGGAGTGTAGAGAGTTAATTGAGAACATGACTACTCACCACAAAAACTGAGATTCCTCTGCTTCTTCAAGGAACAACCCGAGAGTCAATGTTTCCTCAACCTCAGCAAACCCTGATATGACCGAACTCACCCGCATGATGACTGAAATGAGCAAAAGTATCACGCTTCTCGCTTCAAACCAACAACAACAAGTTAAAGCGGTTGCTAATCCTTGTGAAACATGCGGCGGTCCTCACTCATACACCGATTGTCCTTCAACTCAAGGAAATCCGGAAAATGTGTATGCAGCTTATGGTAATTATTCACCGGAAAATTACCAAGCTCGACCACAAGGGGATAGAAATTTGCTGAGTTACAGATCCAACAATTACCTTTCACCCGGTTTTTCTCCTCAAAACCAAAACCCCGCCAACAACTACAATAGAAGCAACCAAATCCCACCAAGAGCTTCTAATCCTTATCAACCACCCGCCCAACAAACCCCACCCATTATTCCGGATGTTGAGGCCATCATGAGAACCCAAGGTGAGCAATTCAAGAATTTGCAGAGCCAAATTATCAATCTTAAAGGAGATATTACCAAGCAAGGAAATGAGATTAGATCCGAGCTTCGAGATAATATTCAATCCTCCTTCAGCAATCAAACGAATGATTTAAAGAATATGCTTGCTAGTTTCTTGCCCGCAGCTCAACCTTCTTCTTCGAGTTCTCTACCTTCAAACACCGTCACCAATCCGCGAGCAAATGTGAGTGCTATTACTACCCGTAGTGGAGTCACCATCGTAGGACCACCAATCCCACCCCCATCATCTACACCTCCTCCACCACCATTTATCCCTACTCCTCCTACACCTAGTATTAGTGCACCATTACCGTCTCCACCTCGTCATGACGATGTTCTTAGGAAGGAACCTTCAACATCTCACCCTTCAACATCTCAACCTTTACCTGCTACACCTTCACCTTCACCACCCAAACCCAATATCCCTTATCCCTCTCGTTTAGGCAAAACCAAAATTCTAACCAAGGATGACTCTGAAGTGACACGCTATGTGAAGATGATCTCTCAGATGAACTTCAACATTAGCTTTCTTGAAGCACTTGTCCACATGCCCAAATTTGTCAAAGCATTTAAGGAATTGCTTAACAAGAAGGAGAAGCTGATTGAACTCGCCAACACACGCTTAAATGAAAACTGCTCTGCAGTTATTCTTAAAGAACTTCCGGAAAAACTTGGAGATCCCGGTCGTTTTGTGTTGCCTTGCGTTTTCAACAAAACTGAAGAATTTACTGCCCTTACTGATCTCGGGGCCAGTATTAATCTTATGCCACTGAGTGTTTGGAAAACACTATCATTGCCCGACCTCACTCCAACAAAGATGACTCTTGAACTTGCAAATCGCACTCTCGCTTACCCCGTTGGGTATAGCCGAAGACGTGTTCATTAAAGTTGGCATATTTACTTTCCCGGTCGACTTTGTCGTTGTTGATTATGAAATGGACCCTCGTATTCCTTTAATACTTGGTCGGCCATTCTTGAGAACCGGACGAGCTTTAGTTGATGTGGCCGAAGGCGAGTTAATCTTAAGAGTCGGGAATGATTCACAAGTTTTTAAAATGGGGAAGCTTACAAGCAAAACCTTTGGACGAGAATCAGTGAATATGATTAATGTGCTCGATGATTTTGTCATCTACAACAATCCTCTATTCGAGTCTTGCAATGATAACCCACTTTTTGAAGATGATGTGGATGATTCTCTATCCAATTTGGAACCTTCTCCCATTTATGATTCTCCACCAGTCTTTGATGCTTATGATGATGATGATTCTAGCTCAGATTCGGATGATTATGATGACCTTACTTCTGAGTATCCCGACCTGCCCACATATGGTGATTTTGATGAGGCCGATACTCTTTCGAGCGATTCTTCACATACTGAAGATCCTCCGCCATCACTCGATCCTACTTTGGACGATTACTCATTTGAGGAAGACTTCTCTACGTTCCTCAACACTTACTTCCCTCATGAGAGTGATGCTCCTCCTTTGGACTTTGAAGATTATCGTCTTGATCCTACTTTGGATTTGAAGCACATTCTTTCAAAGGAGAAGAAACCGGTCGACACCAATATCCGCAGCACGTATGAGTTAACACCTCTTTGTCCCCCTTCTGAGGACGAGGTTGTGCTTCTTCGCGGATCTTCTTCACACTCTGCTGAGCCTGAGTGCTATTTTCCCCTAAAGGAAAAGGTGTTCGACCCCGGTATCGACATTCTGCAGCCATCTCAGTATCCACCTGATGCAATAAAAGGAAATATCTTTGGAACTTATGGAAATCTGCTTGCACCACTTCACCCTTGCTTCCACCGTGCTCCATCTTTGCTTAAGGTAACCTTGCCTACTCTTCTTTGGCTTGCCTTGTTCGCCTTAAGCCTCTGCTATTTGATGGACGAAAACTATGTCTTTGATCCTGGTGGATATGTTTCATGCTTCTTCCGCTGATAATCAAGGTCGAGTCAGGCTCACGACTCGGTAACCAAAAACCAAGCGCTTCTTGGGAGGCAACCCATGCATCTATCTTGTCGCTTTCTTTATCATAAGTGTAGGGGGAGACCCGTTGGTTTGCTTTCCTCTCCTCTCTTCTTAATCAGGAATTCGAGCTTCAATGATCCACCCTTGATGATTCTTGACGACCCGTGATTCCGTGTCCACTTCTTCCCGGTTCTAACCTAAACTCTTATCGATTCACTATTTTATATTTTCTCAATATTAAAATAGGAATCTCTTTAGTTGTCTTTTCCTTAGCAAGATTTAAACAAAGTGCACAATGTCCTAAGTGTAGGGGAGTTTACTCCCACATGCTTAAACATTGAGGACAATGTTTATCTTAAGTGTAGGGGGACTTCTATCGAATTTAAGTGGCCTTTTCCTTGTATTTGTCCTCATTTTAACCGGAAAACCAGTTTTTCGACATTTTTTTGATCTATTTTGGCCTATTAGTTTTTCCCTTTGTATAGTTATTTTCTTTCCTCATTAGAATAAATCTTTAATAAAGTGGTTTAAGTTTTCAAACGTTGTGAATCTTTTGACTCAACCCGAGTTTACTTATCTAAGTTACTCTAGCTAGTATCCTTAACGTGTTTAAGTCAAGTTTTGCTAGGCTTTTATATAGGGAGCTATAAAACGCGAAAGTCTTAACTCTCACGGGTTAAGAACAAGAACATTTCGCAAGTTCCTATAATTGATCCTAGAGAGTCGTTTATCAAGGGAACTTTAAAATGCGATTTCTAAACTTGAAAAAGTCTAAGAGTTTGCAAGATCCTATAGGCGACTCGAAAACCCAAAACTTTGATTTAATAGGCTAAGCATCCACGAGTCTCATTACTTGAGATTTTAAACTGTGGAGAACGAGAGATGATAGAGCCAATTATAAGTTCGGTATTCTTTCGTGAATTTATGTGAGTTAATTATAAGCCTATTCTCCCATCACCTGCTAATAAATTTATCTGCAATAAATAAGGTTGTACGATTTGAAAAGTTACTTAGCTTCTAGCCCAAGATCGTTTAAAAGTTGCTCGGTATGGATTAGAGTTCATAGCCAAGGCATAACTTATTGAAGCGGGATGCGAAGATTGGCGAGTCCGAAAAGGCCCTAACAAGGCATGAGGGCTATATTTTGTTGCTAAAGATCCCAAAGTGATGTGAAGAATCATTTATCGAAAATACATATGAAGGATCGAGACACACGACGAAAAGAAAAAACTCCCCAAAAGTCATGGAGAAGCGTATCCGAAAAGACCCTAGCAAGGTATGAGGATAAATAGATCCAAGTCATAAAAGGAGGCGGATCGTTGTATATCAAAGTCCAAAATAAAGATTGGAGAAAAATGAAGAAGTCGTGGTCCAAGTATGAATCTCTCAAAACTTCAAGTGAAGAAATTCCTATTATGAAGAGAAGGCCATAATTTCATGAACGTCTCTCAAGGTTTGAAGTATGAAGTCGCTGCCAAATATCGGTCCGAGAAAGGTCTCAAATCGCGAAGCGAGTTATGCCAAGATATGAACTTTATGAGGTCCCGAGAAGCAGTTTTAAAAGATTTTGTCCTTTAGCTAACTATTGATTAAATCATTCACCTTATTTTCGGACTAAATAACTATCAAAATAAGTCAAAAATGCATCCTCGTGATCATTCAAGACAACAATAAAATATAAGAGATACCCCTAGGAATAAGGGAGTCTAAGTGAGTAATTAGCCCACATGAGTTCGTGTTAGTTTGCTAACTTATAATAACAATGATCTCGTTTTTAAGCTTGGTTTGGAGAAAGTGAAACTTGAGGATGATGATTATTCATAACATTTCCAAAACCCAAGGTATGCTTTTTGATTTCTTACTTTGAATATTTGTAGTTTTCTATCTCTTTAATAAAGGCCACTATGGATTGATTATGATGAAAAGTGTAAACATGTTTTGTGACTAATGCATTGCATGAGGACATTGCAATGGTCAAGTGTAGGGGATTTGATAGGTGTGTAAACACCCATCCTTTCTACCACTTAATTACAATAATAACCGAGCCAAACGTGTATTTTATGTCTTTTATGTCGAAATTATGCGTGGTTTGTGTTTTTGTTGTGGTTTAGGACGAAAAGGTGAAAAGTGGAGAAAACACGGCATTTACGGGCTTTTATTGAAGAAAAAGATGAAAGAAGAAGTCGAGAAGTCGAGAGTGCAAAAAGAACGGAAGTCCAAGACCAATTCTGAAGATTTATCGAAGAAAAAGTCAAAAGACGGAAGTTTACCAAAAGCCGAAGAACTCGAGTCTTATTTATTGAAGAATTAAAAGACGAGTTTAAAGAAATCCCGAGCCAAAAGTCCTTAAAGTCCAAGAATTAACAAAAGACTAAGTAGGAAGGACTTAAGGGTGCAATTAACAAGAAAGGAAGGAGAGGAGGAAGCTTCCTCTAACCACTCTCCTAATCTCCTATATATAGCCATTAGGATTATCATTTTACTCTTGTTGGCTAACTTAACAAAATAGCTCTTCCACTTTTATTTTATGCACCTTTAATTTCTTGTCATTTTTAATACATGTTTTGCACTTTAATTATCCTTTTAATTCCAAGTAAGTTTTTAATTTGTGTTCTTTAATTTCGTGTCTTTAATCTTTCTTTATCATTTGATCAAGTTTATTTTTACCAATCTCATTCTACTCTTCTTCTTTTGATTCGGTTTAAATTTCGGATTAAGCAAGGTTTTGCTTAATCCATTGCTCATTTGATTAAAAGTCTTGTCTTTTCTTTTTCCTTTTAGCTTCCATACGAAATAGCCATAAGTTTGACAATCTTATGTGCTTATTTGGTATTTAGCTTAACTGATTTCAAGTTTTCTTAAAAGTTTTACTTTTTACGTTTTTAATTTCATTAAGTTTCGTCTTTTAAATTTTGAAAGGTTTTAACTTTTTAGCTTATTGTTTCGTTTCTCTTCATTTCATTTAAGTCCTTATTATTGCTTATTAGTTATAGCTTATTTGGATTTGTGCTTATTACGAATTTGGTACTCCATCGGAAAGTAAGGTAAACACTCATTGCGACGGCTTGCTTCTCCACATTCTGATAGTGACAGTTTTGGCCTAAGGGTTTTGCATTCCGATCCGGGATTGCGATAGGAGTAACATCACCCTCATTCTGATCTGGGATTGCGATCGCACATTGCGATCGCACATTCCGACGGCTCTTTAGGTTTACTTAGTCGAATTGCTGCCCAATTTTTCTTAGCATCATTGCGATCTGGAGGATCCCGATCTGAACTGCATTGCGATCTGGACCTCATTCCGATAGGCGTCATTCCGATCAAAGGGGTTGTTTGGACATTCCGATCTGAATAGGTGACAGGGTATTCCGATCTAAGGTTCCGATCAACATTCCGATTGTGAGGTTTGTGTACATTCCGATGGTGAGTCTGATCGTAATGTATTCCGATGGTGGGTTATTTTCTATGTTTTGCCTTTTTTAAATTTTACATTCTCATTTTAATTCTTGTCCAATTTTAATTTCCGTCACGCTTTAATTTTAAGTCATTTAATTAATTTACTTTAAAAAGTTTTAAATATTGCACCCTTTCGTTTAATTAGACTTAGATTTATTATAACGCCTTTTACTTTAATTGTTTTTGCACTTTTAATATACTACAACGACACATTTTTGTTTCCACCAAAGAACAATAGAGTCACATAGAGAAGAACCTAGATCAATTCGATTAGACCAACACAACAACGAACTTAATTTTTAACCTGAGTAAAATCGAGTTATCAAGGTGGTTACTTCTGGATTTGACATGATTTTTTTAGGGTTTTTGTGAAAATTAGGGTTTTGGTGATTTTAGGGTTCTTGTGTTCTTTAAGATCAAAAGTTCCTCAACAAGCTCTGATACCACTTGTTGATCCCTAACTTAGATCGATTTAGCTTTATGTATACGAGATTAGATCAAGTAATACACTTAGAGAAACCTTTGTATATGAATATGACAATCTAAGTGTTATGCGTAATTAACACTTAAACAAGAATACACAAGATGTAAACAAACTTTCACTTTGATTAATCATATCAAACTTGCTTACAATGAAAGTGTTTAATGTATAAAAACTTATATTGAACATTAACCAAAAGGTCTTCTTTTATAGACATAAGAAGCCTTGTACAATAATCTACGTATCAACTATTCTAGGTAAAGATAAATATAGAAAATACATTGTTGTTCCTATCTTTACTAGAAGTAATCTAGAACATAATAAACGCGTAGATCATATCCTTCCATCAGTGCTTGTCTTCAATGTATCAACGCTTGCCTTTGTCTTTGTCAACGCTTGACCTGTCAGCGTTTGTTTTCTTCTTGTCAACGCTTGTTTTACTCTTGTCGGCGCTCAAGTAGACTGGCTATATTTTATTCCCAACAATATCCTCACGCTAAAGTGAATTTTGGATCTTTAAAGCTTCAAATATTAAGGCTTGATTCACTTTCAATTTCGCATAGATTTTCCGGCCTTGTGAGCTTCAAATTGTTTGCTTGATTTAGGTGAGCACTTGAAATCTTATTATTGGGTGAAGCTTTCGATTATTCGGGTTATCAATACTTCAAAACCGTGACGCTGGCGATACCTTAATGTCTTTCCGATTTAATTACATGGAAGCTACTAGAAAAGACTAGAAACCAACAATCAAGACTAAACCGCTAAGCCAATACTTATTAGCAAAATATATATACAAGCGAAGGGAGAATAAGCAAACAAAGAGAACACATGAGTTTTTGAAAGAATACGAGTACTCTACGTTTAGCATAGTAACTTATAATTAACTCTATCATTTCTCGTCCTCATTTAAGAGACTTAGCCTAATATAAAGTTAAGGAATCGAAGCTAAGTGCTCAACACGCACGGTCGAGTCAAAAATTACTCTTATTCTCGCCATCAGAAAATCTACATTCGTATTATGAAACATGAGAAAAAAATTTAAAATTTGGCCATTTTTAGCCTTATTTGCAACAAAAAGATAAACTTTGGAAAGCGTGAAGGTTTGGCAAGGCAAGTATCTATTCACCCCCCCCCCCCCCATACTAAAGTTAAACATTATCCTCAATGTTTCGAGTCTAAGGGTAAGATACCCCCATACTAGAGAAGTAGTCGAATGCCTAATCTAGCATGGAAAGGGTGGAACCATTAAATTAATAGCCGTTTATGAAGTGTGCTAAAAACCTAAGGTTAGAACAAATAAGGATATATCATGTGGATATAGAGAAATTCTTCAAGGCAAGCGATCGAGTGCTCATGTAAAACGAACACGAGAGGCTCCAATCGTGAAGATAATGATCATCTAAAAACCACAATGCACAAACAACCACGAAACAAAGGTTGGAAGGGCACAAATCCCCTCACGTTAACTACCTTAGAAAGCGATAATATGTACATGGATAAGCATGGGACTCCCCCACGAGGCACCTCGTTTTTTATTACCTAGTCATGAGCTCGACTCGATCCCCTCAATACTAATTATCATTGGGGAAGGTGACTTGGTCGAGGTAGTTCAAAGAAGGAACTTCCCCACCAAAGTAGTGATTCAACATATGGCCATTCACCTTGAAATTAGGACCATCATTTTGAGCTAGCTCGATGGTCCCATAAGGAAACACTTGGGTAACGGTGAATGGACCGGACCAACGGGATTTCAACTTGCCGGAAATATTCTTGAGTTAAAAAGCAACACTTGATCTCCAATGTTAAAAACCCGGTTTTTAATTTTAGAATCGTGAAACTTTTTGGTTTTCACTTTGTAAATCAATGAATTTTCATAAGCAATATTCCTCAATTCATCCAATTCATTTAATTGCATTTTCCGGTGTTTTCTCGCGGTTTCAATGTCATCATTACAATGCTTTAGGGCCCAATAAGCTTTGTGTTCGAGTTCAATTGGCAAGTGATAATTCTTCCCATACACAAGCTTGTAAGGAGTGCACCCAATGGGCATCTTATGAGCGGTACGAAAGGCCCATAAAGCATCGTCTAACTTAATCGACCATGAGTGTCGGTTCTCTGCTATCGATCTTCTCCAAGATCCTCTTCAACGCTCGGTTGGAAACCTCGACTTGCCCACTCGTTTGTGGGTGATAAGCCGTAGAAAGCCGATGTGTAACCCCATATTTCTTTAAAACTCTTTCAAATTGGTCATTGCAAAAATGGGTTCCACGATTGCTTATAATAGAACGAGGGGTTCCCAACCGAGAAAACAATTGCTTCAAAAACTTGACTACCACACGAGCATCGTTCGTGGGCAAAGCCTTAGCTTTCACCCACTTAGATAGGTAGTCAACGGAGACAAGGATGTACTTATTACCACGAGATGATGGGAACGGCCCCATAAAATCAATTCCCCAAACGTCAAATATCTCACACACTTGGATGATATTTTGTGGCATTTCATCGTTTTGTGAGGCTTTGCCTTGACGTTGGCATGAGTCACATGACTTGACAAGTGCATGTGCATCTCAGTAAATAGTAGGCCAAAAGAAAGCGGCATCAAAGACCTTCTTCGCCGTGAAATTAGCACCATGGTGACCACGCATGGATCCCTCGTGACAAGCTCTAAGGATATTAGAAGCTTCGGTGCCAAAAACAAAACGTCGAATAATTTGATCCGCACAAGTCCGAAATAGGTAAGGGTCGTTCCAAAAGTAGAACTTGACATCACGAAAGAATTTTCGTTTTTGTTGAGTCGTCATACCCTTAATGATGAAGTTGCCCGCATGGTAATTTTCGATGTCCGCAAACCATGGGGTGGATGAGTCAATCTTAGAATTCACTACACCAAGTGTCTCGAGAGGAAATGTTTCGGTGATTTCCTTGTTCTCGTACACACTTGGTGAGGATCTTCCAAGCGAGAAAGATGATCGGCCGCTAGATTCTCGGCTCCTTTTTCGTCAAGGATTGTGACATCAAATTCTTGTAGGAGGAGCATCCAACGAAGCAATCTCGGCTTTGCATCTTGTTTAGCCATGATATACTTGATTGCCGAATGATCCGTATACACTATACATTTAGTCAAGACGAGATAAGGTCGGAATTTCTAAAATGCATACACCACGGCAAGGAATTCCTTTTCCGTTGTGGTGTATTTAAGTTGAGCCTCGGTCATCGTCTTGCTAGCATAGTGGATAGGTAAGAATTGATTTTCATGACGTTGCCCCAAAACGGCCCCAATAGCGTAATCACTTGCATCACACATAAGCTCAAAGGGGAGGTTCCAATTGGGAGCAACAAGGATGGGAGCTTCGGTAAGTTTCCTCTTAAGGATTTCAAAGGCTTGTACACAATCTTCGTTAAAGACAAAAGGAGCATCTTTTTCGAGGAGATGTGTATAGGTCGAGAAATCTTTGAAAAATCCTAGATGAATCGACGATAAAAGCCCACGTGGCCTAGGAAACTCCTAACTCCCTTAATGGTTTTGGGATGAGGTAATTTGGCGATGACGTCTACCTTAGCTTTGTCTACCTCAATCCCCGCTTTCGAGACCTTGTGCCCCAAGACGATTCCTTCCTTAACCATAAAATGACATTTTTCCTAATTGAGCACAAGGTTGGTTTCCTCACAACGTTTCAACATATGTTTCAAATTTCCTAGACACGAAGTGAACGAACTACCAAACACGGAAAAATCATCCATAAAGACTTCCATCGTCTTCTTGATCATGTCATGAAAAATAGCCATCATGCACCGTTGAAAAGTTCCCGGTGCATTACAAAGTCCGAGTGGCATTCTATGATAGGCAAACGTTCTATATGGACACGTAAACGTAGTTTTTTCTTGATCACGAGGATCGATGGGGATTTGGAAGTAACCGGAAAAACCATCTAAAAAGCAATAGAAATCGTTTCCCGCAGGACACTCCAACATTTTATCCATGAAGGGCAAGGGAAAATGGTCTTTACGAGTGGCGTCATTCAACTTACGTTGGTCGATACACACCCTCCAACCGGTCACGAGTCGATTTGGAATTAACTCGTTGTCATCGTTTGGCACAACGGTCATTCCTCCCTTTTTAGGGACACAATGAATGGGACTCACCCAAGGGCTATCGGATATAGGGTAAATCATTGTCGCGTCAAGGAGTTTAAGGACCTCCTTTTTGATGACGTCGTAAATTTTGGGGTTCACCCTCCTTTGACATTGGATTTCGGGCTTGTACTCTTCCTCCATTAAGATTTTGTGGCTACTAAATTTAGGATCGATCCCCTTAATGTCGGATAATTACCACGCAATTGCCCTTTTGTGGTCCTTTAAGACATTGATAAGTGCGGTTTTTTCATCATCTGAAAGATCCTTCGCAATAATAATCGGCAACTTATCGTCTCCTTCCAAGAATACGTATTCAAGATGAGGAGGAAGATCTTTCAACTCGAGGATTGGTGGTTCCTCGATTGAAGATTTGGGTTCGATACTCATAACCTCCACCGGCGGAGGAAATGTGAAATCTTTAAGAAAATCCTTGATAATCGAGAAGTCCTCATCATTGTCGAGGTCTTCTTTACAAGTACGAGGAACATCAAATTCTTCCAACGTAAAACCACCTCCTTCAAATGGAGTGAAGGATGGTGTCGATATATCAAGAATAGGATCGAGCATAGTGGGATTGCCACTATTTTCATCATCACCAAAACCTAAATATTCTTGTGAAAATTCCTCACAAACTACATGGATCATATCAACATGGTTTATAGTCGCGGCGGAATAAACATGAGAAAGTTGAGAGTTTTTTGTAGCATTTATAACAAGTTCCTCATCGTTGAAACGTAGATGATCTTTCTAGCATGCACATCAATCAATGCCATTGACGTATCCAAAAACGAACGACCTAAAATAAAAGGAACTTGAGGATCTGTGGGAATATCGACTGTGATAAAGTCTATCGGATAATAGAACTTTCCCACTTTCACAAAAACGTCTTCGGCCAATCCACATGCGGGAATAGTGGAATGATCGGCCAATTCGATAGACATTAGTGAAGGAGTAAGATTAGGAAGATTGAGCGACTTGAAGATTGTAAGAGGCATCAAGTTAATACTAGCACCAAGATGGGCCAAGGCATAGCATTCTTCCATATCTTGAATAGCACATGGAATCAAAAATTTACCGGGATCACCGACTTTTTGAGGTATGCGGTTAAGATAAACCGATGAACAACTAGACAATTGTTGCAATTTCTCCTTGCTGTTTAACATACTCTTAAAGTTAGCGGCAAATCGAGGCATCATGACCAAAGCGTCGGCAAAACTTATGTTAAAATGCAAATCACGAAACATTTTCATAAAAAGCTCAAATTGGTAATTTTCACGCTCTTGCAATTTCTCCTTACGAAGTCTCGATGGGTAAGGCAAGGGTGGTGTGGGTTGGGGCATAGGAATAGCCTTTGTAATCTCGGGTTCCAATGATGGTAATGGGTCAACCGTAGGTGTGGTTTGAGTGGTACTTCGTGGAATTAGGATATTCTCCTCTTCGACCACCACCTCAGGTTCTTCCTCAATTTCCTCCACCGTTGGAGTAATCGGTTGAGGAGTCGGTTCCTTAAAGGTCTTACCACTACGTATGGTAATTACTTTCATCTCTCCCTTAGGATTAGACACATTTTTACTAGGAAGACCACTCAAAGAAGACGGTTTACACATTATAGCCTCAAACATACTTGAAGTTTTATCCTCAAACATAGATTGTCTCTTATCGGCCTTAAGCATCTCTTGTTTAATCTCATGTTGGCCTTGTTTCATCTTTTGTTGGTTTTGTTGTAACTTTGCACATTACTCTCCACTTTGTTTGCATGAGTCTTAAGTTCATTTACTAACTCGTTTTTCAACTCATTTTTCAAATCATTCTTAAACTCGGATCTTAGGCTAATTATCTCCCTTTGTATATTATCGAACCTAGCATCATTTCCATTTGCATATTCAACAAATTCATTTGGAAGATCTTTCAAGTTTTGCAAACCTTTGTTGTTGTTTTGAAAATCACGGTTTTGATTTTTGTTTTGCACTTGATTATTAGCCCCTTGATTCCCATAGTTGTTACCCTTATAATTGTTCCTTTGATTTCCTTGGTAACCAACTTGATTGTTTCGATAATTGTTAGAATTTTGATTTGGTGCAAAACCCGGTGGAGTCAATTGATTAGTGCGGGTAACTTGACCGTTTTGGTTATAAGTTCCCGTGGCCGCGTAGGCACTCGAAGTGTTACCACGGTTGGTAATGCACTCGGAGAATTCATGACCTCCACCACAATACATACAAGAAACCTCAACCGCTTTAGCCGTAGTGGGAGTGGGTTGTTCACCAACTTTAAACTCAATTAACAATCCCTTAAGCTTATCAAAAATCTTATTTTCCAAATTTGCCTCGATTTGGCAAGCATCGATGGTATGTGACAATGAAGGCGAAGAGGAATCCTGAACACTCGATGTGCTACGAGGACTATAGACCTTAGACCTATTCTCAATAATCAACAACGCTTCCTCGACCGTTTTACACAAAAAATTACCACCCGCGACGGCATTAAGATAATCACGCTGATGATCGTTCAATCCATTGTAAAACGTGTCAATTTGATGCTAGTCGGAAAAACCATGATGAGGACACTCATGTAACATTTCCTTAAACCGATTCCAAGCCGTTGAAAAACTCTCATTAAACTCTTGTGAAAATTTTGAAATCTCGTTTTTCAAATGCGTTTTACAAGAGATTTTCTCGTATGAAAGAAAAGTTCGTTGAACCAGTCTTTTCGAATTGATTACCAGTTGAAAGTGTGACTCCGTCGTTCTTGGTGGAAAATAAAGAAATGTGATTGTCTATTTTAAACTAAAAGTAAAAATGAAAATGTCGTTGAAAAAATAAAAGCTTAAAAGTTAAACTAAAAATTTAGACTTAAAATGAACGACGATAAATTAAAACGTAAAGAAATTAAAACTATAAAATATAACACGTTTAAAATTAAACTAAGAAATGACAAGTTAAAATAAAGTTTACGTAAAATAAAACAAATAAGTAAAACGAAACTTAAAGAAATTGGCGAGAAAAAATTAAATTTGAAAATACTTAGGAGCTAAAACTAATTAATTCCGCAATATAAATATTTTTGAATTAATTTCGCAATTAAAATAATTAATTTCGCAATTAAAAAGATTTTTTTTGAATTAATTTCGCAATAAGAGAAATAATTACGCAATATAAAGTACTCAATTTCGCAATATTGCGAAATTGAATAATTTCGCAACTTTAAACCAAGATTTCACAATATGAGGAAATAATCAATGTCGCAATTCATAAAAAAAAAGTTCAGTGTCGCAATTCATAAAAAAATTCAATGTCGCAATTCATAAAAAGTTCAATGTCGCAATTCATAAAAAAGTTCAATGTCGCAATTCATAAAAAAGTTCAATGTCGCAATTCACAAAAAAGTTCAATGTCGCAATTCACAAAAAAAATTCAATGTCGCAATTCATAAAAAAGTTCAATGTCGCAATTTATAAAAAAGTTCAATGTCGCAATTCACAAAAATTGCTAAATTGAATCAGATTTTCCTTAAAAAAGGGAACTCGTAAAAGGACGAATTAAGCACTATTTTAGCAACGTTTTAAGGATAATAAGCCCACGAAAACACCAATAAGCTACCACAACTCTAGGCAAATGATAAAACTTGTAAATCCTTAACACGCGAATCAAAATTCTTAAAAAGTAAAGAACTTTATGTGGCGTTTAGAATAATAAAGTGAAAAAGATGATGAACACGAAATCGTAGCTAACAAGAAAGATTAAAAATATGAAGATTAAAACAAGATTAAACTTTAAAAAGTAAATATTAGATTAAAATAAGGAAGAAAGAAAATAAAAGATGAAGTTTTTCTAGTGAGAGAAAGTTAAACACTTTCTCTCTCTAAAAATTAAAACTACAAAAGAAAAAAATGAAGACTCATTAACTAACACCCTCCTAATGAAGGATTAGGAGGGTATATATAGGAGAAGGGGAGGGTCTTGTGTCTTCTCTCTTTCTTCTTGTCTTCTCGACTTATAATTAACTCGTCTTTCTCGACTTTGTCTCGGGATTAGTCGAATGATAACTTGAACTCGTCTTCTAATTTTCTTCTTTTAGTAGACTTGGTTCTTCGACTTTGTTAAACTCCCGTCTTTAGACTTTTTCTTCGATAAATCTTCAGAATAGGCCTTTGACTTCCGTTCTTCTTGTACTTTTGATCTTTTGACTTCGTCTTTTGTCTTTTTCTTCGATAAAAGCCCGTGAAAGCCCATGTTTTCTTCCCTTTTCACATTTTGGTCCTAAAACACAATAAAAACACAAACCACGCATAATTCCGACTTTTACGACATAAAATACACGTTTTGGTCTTGTTATTATTGGAAATAAGTGGTAAAAGGATAAGTGTTTTCACACTTATTAAATCCCCTACACTTGACCATTGCAATGCCCTCGTGCAATCCATAAATTTCAAAGCACGTTTTATATTTTTCATCATAAATAACCCACCTTGGCCTTTATTAAATACTAAACACTAAGGAAACTAAAAAGATAGAAATATATACAAAACAAGTAAAGCAATCAAAGACTTACATTGGGGTTTTGGTTGCCATGAATGTTTATCACCCTCAAGTTTCACGTCCCCCAAACCAAGCTTATAAACGAGATCATTGTTATTATAAGTTAGTAAACTACCACGAACTCATGTGGCCCAATTATTCACTTAGACTCCCTTATTCCGAGGTGTATCTCTTATATTTTATGATTGTCTTGAATGATCACGAGGATGCATTATTTGACTTATTTCGATAGTTAATTTAGTCTGAAAATAAAGTGGGACGATTTAATCAATAGTTAGCTAAAGGACAAAATCTTTTAAAACTGCTTCTCGGGACCTCTTAAAGTTCATATCTTGGCATAACTCGCTTCACGATTTGAGACCTTTCTCGGACCGATATTTGGCAGCGACTTCATACTTCGAATCTTGAGAGACGTTCTTGAAATTATGGTCTTCTCTTCATAATAGGAATTTATTCACTTGAAGTTTTTGAGAGATTCTTCATACTTGGACTATGACTTCTTCATTTTTCTCCAATCTTTATTTTGGATTTTGATATACAACGATCCACATCCTTTTAGGACTTGGATCTATTTATCCTCATACCTTGTTAGGTTCTTTTTGTATAGACTTCTCCATGATCTTTAGGGGAGTATTTTCTTTTCGTCGTGTGTCTCGATCCTTCATATTGATTTTTGATAAATGATTCTTCACATCACTTGGGATCTTTAGCAACAAAATGTAGCCCTCATGCCTTGTTAGGGCCTTTTCGGACTCGCCAATCTTCGCATCTCGCTTCTATAAGTTATGCCTTGGCTATGAACTCTAATTAATACCGAGCAACTTTTAAACGATCTTGGGCTAGAAGCTAAGTAACTTTTCAAATTGTACGACCTTATTTATTGCAATTAAATTTATTAACAAGCGATGGGAGAAAAAACTTATAATCAACTCACATAAATTCATGAAAGAATACCAAACTTATAATTGACTCTATCATCTCTCGTTCTCCACAATTTAAAATCTCAAGGAATGAGACTCGTGGATGCTTAGCCAATTAAATCAAAGGTTTGGGTTTTCAAGTCATCTATAGGATCTTGCAATTTCTTAGACTTTTTCAAGTTTTAGAATTCGTATTTTAAAGTTCCCTTGATAAACGAATTTCTAGGATCAATTATAGGAACTTGCGAAAAGTTCTTGTTCTTAACCCGTAAGAGTTAAGACTTACGTATTTTAAAGTTCCCTATATAAAAGCCTAGCAAAACTTGACTTAAACACGTTAAGGATACTAGCTAGAGTAAACTTGGATAAGTAAACTCGAGT
Organism: Glebionis coronaria; assembly: GCA_025667525.1. Taxonomy (NCBI): domain Eukaryota; kingdom Viridiplantae; phylum Streptophyta; class Magnoliopsida; order Asterales; family Asteraceae; genus Glebionis; species Glebionis coronaria. Next base: position 219,579,616 of record CM046877.1, read on the forward strand.
TGAGTCAAAAAATTCATGACGTTTGAAAATTTAAAACCACTTTATTAAAAAATTTATTCTAGCAAAGAAAGTAAATAACGATAACAAAGGAAAATACTACTATACTACTAGGCCAAAATAGATTAAAAATTTTGAAAAATGTCGAAAAATCAAATTTTTCGGTTAAAATGAGGACAAATTAATGGAAAAGCCCACTTACTTCGATAGAAGTCCCCCCTACACTTGATATAAACATTGTCCTCAATGTTTAAGCATGTGGGAGTAAACTCCCCTACACTTATGACATTGTGCACTTTGTTTAAATCTTGCTAAGGAAAGGACAACTATAGTGATTTCAATGTCAACATATAAGATATGAAATATTGAATCACGAGAGTTCAGGATAGAACCGGGAAGACGGGTACACGGAATCACGGGTCGTCAAATGTCATCAAAAGTGCTCTTTGAAGCTTTAATCCCTGCACATCATAAGAAACAAGACAACAAACACATACGAGGGTCTCCCCCTACACTTATTATGAAAGCGGGTAAAAAGGATAGATCAACGGGTTGCCTCCCGAGAAGCGCTTGTTTTTGTTAACCAAGTCACGAGCCTGACTCGACCCAGAACTAATTCAAGGGAAACGTGGTGAGGGATGGAATCATCTCATGAGAGATGTCCTCACCAAAGTACAACTTCACACGCTGGCCATTCACTTTAAAATTAGGCCCATTTGTTTGAGAAATCTCAATGGTGCCTGATAGGTGTGTAAACACCCATCCTTTTTACCACTTAATTACAATAATAACCGAGCCAAAACGTGTATTTTATGTCATTTATGTCGGAATTATGCGTGGTTTGTGTTTTTGTTGTAATTTAGGACGAAACTGTGAAAAGGGGAGAAAACACGGGCATTTACGGGCTTTTATCGAAGAAAACGACGAAAGACGAAGTTAAGAAATCAAGAGTGGAAAAAGAACGGAAGTCCAAGACCAATTCTGAAGATTTATCGAAGAAAAAGTCAAAAGACGGAAGTTTACTAAAAAGCCGAAGAACTCAAGTCTAATTTATTGAAGATTACAAGACGAGTTTGAAGAAATCCCGAGACAAAGTCATTAAAGTCAAAAGATTAAAGAAGATTAAGGACTAATGATGCAATTAGAGAAAGAAGAAAGAGGGAGGAAGCTTCCACTAAGAACCTCCCTAAATCCACTATATATAGTTTTCATTTCCTTCATTTGTGGTTGTAGGGTGGCTTGACAACCCACTTCTTCCACCATTTTCATTCTAGCACTTTAAATTCTTGCACTTTAATTTCTTGTATTGCACCTTTTAATTCCAAGTAAGTTACTTTTAATTTTATTGAATCTTTACTTTTCTTGTTAATCTCCTATCTACCTTTCTTGTTTATGTTTAATCTTTGTGGTTGTGTTCTTGATGTTTTTATGGTTTTCAATTAAGTGGGTTTTGATTGATTTGGCTTAATTTGTTAGTTTTGTTGATTTGTTTTGATTGATTATTGTTGGTTGATGTTTATTAGTTGTTTTGGTTTAATCTTTTGGTTTGATTTGGCTAGTTTTGTTTAGATTCGTCCTTATTTTCATCTCCCTGTTCTTCGTTTTGTTCATGCTGCCCAGATTCCGGATCAAAGCCTTTCATTCCGAATCAATCGTTCTTTCGTTTATTCCGGATCAGGTCTTTCATGCGGGATATTTAATATTCCGGATCAACCACTTCATTCGGAATATCTGTTATTCCGGATCAAGTTCTTCATGCGGAATATTTGATTATTCCGGATCAAGTCTTTCATCCGGAATATTGGTTATTCCGGATCAAGCCTTTCATCCGGAATAATATTCCGGATCAAATTCCTTATTCCGGATCAACTTCTTTTCCTTTTTTATTCCGGATCAAACTTTTTATTCCGGATAAACCTCTTTTCCCTTTTTTATTCCAGATCAACTTCTTTTCTCTTTTATTCTGGATCAAACCTTTATTCCGAATGAGTGTTTTCCAGTTTTTTGTTTTAAGCTTTACTTTTCCCGCCTTTTTCTTTATTTGCACTTTTACTTGCCTTCCCTTTTAGTTTAAGTTTTAGTTTGAGTTATTTACCTTTATTGCTTTTAAATTCTCGTCGTTTACTTTTCGCCAAGTTTTAATCTTTCATTGTTTCTTTTTACCGTCTTTACTTTATTTTTATTTGTTTCAAGTCTTTACCTTTCATTAGTTTTAGACAACGACACCCCTTTATTTGATTCACCAAGAACAACTAATTTCTTGCACTTAACCAGTTATCAATTCGAGAAGATACCAAGAAAACGAACTTTTTCAACCTAGCAAAATCTCTTACATTAAAATGGCGCCGCTGCCGGCTCTTTTCGTGAGGATTAACGGGTTTTTTGTGAGAGACGCGTTGGCTTTTGGGATCGTTCACTCGTGAACGTTATTTTTCGTGTCAAAAAGTTTCAAAAATCCCAAAAACATTTGAAAAATCATAAAAAGCATTTCTTTTTCAATGTTTTGCAACAAAAATATTCTTCTTGCTTATCTATTTTTCTTTATGGATTCTTATGTCCATTGCGTCGGGTGTGGGAGACGATTATACGGGAACGACTCATGTCGATGGTGTACATGTGAGCGGTGCGGAAACGATATCGACAACACACAATTCGGATTTTGTCCCTTGTGCAACTCGACTAATTCGTCCTTTTTGAATCCACCTCCTGTTCCCCCGTGCATCTATTGTGGAAGCGATTCTCATTGGTATGTTTCGTGCCCGGTTCGATACCCGTATGGTCACGAGCAAGAACCGGGTTACAATTATGACAATGGTAATAGCTATCTACAAGAAGCACCGGATTTTTCTCCATACCCTTGTTGCCAAAATTGTGGGGGCCCTCACGATACTTCGTATTGTCAGCCAATGAATTATTATGAGCAAAATCCGTGTCCTCAGTTTTCTTCACCAATGGATTATTATGAACCAAACCTGTGTTCTAATTCTTCTCAACCGATGAACTACTATGAGCCACATCCGTGCTATAATTCTGGTTTTCCTAACTGTGAGCCCCCACACCCCAACCTCAATCATCAATCCTCTCATAGAATTCAACAACTCACTACTCTGAATGAAGAAAGGCACGCCATTATTTTGAAACATCAAGAAGCCGTTGTTCAGTTTAAAGAAGCATGGTAGGAGGAAAAGCGACAGAAACAAGAGCAAGTATCTAATCTTAGTGATTATACCCCTCCTCCTGTGCGTCAATACTATTATGATGATGATGATGACGATGAGCCTACTATTTCTTAGAATGATCTTGTTGCTCAATGTCCTAGTGCAATTGTCATCCCTTCTCTCGATATCTCAAACGTGTCTAAGGATTGTGATACATTGAGTGAGCTGAGTGATTTTGGTCTCGATAATTTCTTTGATGAGGAGGTTTGTGACATACCGACTGCTATGGAGTCTGAGGACGACGTTGCTCTTACGGAAGAGGTCGATCCTAATGATGACGATTTTTCTCCACGCTATGAGAATTTCACTTTTGAAATTTCTCAATCTCCACCGGGAGATGCGGGAGATGATGATTTATTCTCTCCGGCTTACGAGAAGTTCACCGATGAACTTGCTCTTGAAGATGAGGTGGAAGACGTGATTCTCCGTGACAGATTACGGAAAGTGCATCTTCTTATTGCTCAAATCGAAGAGTTGACTTCTCCTCCTCTCTCCGAGTCTTTGCCTCCATCTATTCCTCCCGTTAAAGATAATGACCCATTGCTGGAAGAAATCGACATTCACTCCATACCTCCAGGTATTGATGACGATGACATGGAGGGGGATATTATTCTTGATAATTTGCTGCAGGAAGGTATTGACCCAAGTCCCCCTCCCGAGCACCTTTCATCCTCCCCTTTAGCCACTATTACGGAGGATGAGTGCTTTGACCCGGGAGGTGACATTGATTATGCTATCATTGATAACATTACGGCTTTGTCGCGTGCTCAGCATCCATTGTCTTTGGGGGATGACAATGTGCTTACTTTACCCACCCCACCTCCCGTGGATCTTGATTTCATATACTTTTCGTATGTTGAAAGAACCTTTCTCCCATTCAAGACTTATCCCTCCGCCTCTCCTTTGTTGATGTCAACCGGGAACGAGGACAAGGTCTTTGATCCCGGTATTACATTCGAGGCTTCCCCATGGACCATTTAATTTGGGGACGAGTCAGGCTCGCGACTCGGTTAATATAAACAAGCTGTTGGAAATACGTTTTTACGTATTTAGAAAGGATCGGTCACTCCAAATATAGATACAAGTATTGGGCTCGTGATCTAATGTATTAAGGTATAGCCCATATAGCCCACATGTAGGGTGGGCTATATAAACCCCCCTCCTAGCATGTTAGGAGGGGTTGTTGATCACTTCCATTTTCATAAATTCCATCTTTCTCATCTTCCTCTCCTTTCTCTCTCTTCTTTCTCTCTCTAAGTTCTACCATTTTCCATCCATCTCAATAGGTAAATCATACAATTTCTAATCCTTAGAAAAACACGATCCTTCAATTGGTATCAAGAGCATGGTTGATTCTTCGGATTGACGCGGTTTAATCTATTGTCTTGGTAAAGTTTAATTTTTTTTTCTTTCTTTTAAAGTTTATCTTATTATTTTTTGGTCACGATCACATTTTTTTTTATTTTATTCAGATACCATTCTTTAAATATATTCGTTTCTATTGTCACAAAAAGTATCAGTTTTTTTTTATATAATTTTTTATCAATTTTTTGTCACAAAAATTAAAAAGTATCAGTTTTTTATTTATTTATCTTATTTTATCAGCTTTTTATTTATTGGTTTTATTTTATCTTATTTTATTAAAAGTATCAGTTCTGTGTTTATCAAAACTTTTGTTTCATTCTGTCTTTGTTTTTGGTGCCATCGGAAAAGGGTTTAAACATTCTGACCAGTATTCCGACATCACTTTCCGATCGGATTCCGACAAGGGTCATTCCGATTGACATTCCTATAAGGCATTCCGATTGGGACGTTGACATTCCAATCAGATCACTCCGATAAGATCATTCCGATTGGGACATATGCATTGCGATTAGGTCATTCAGTTTGGCACATTGACATTCCGATGGTGTTTTTCTTTGTTAACATTCCGATGGGATCGTAAGTTAGACTCGGACTCGGACCAACATCGACTCAGACACTCGAACGAACACAAACCCATCGTATCATTTATTTTAAACCCTCACTCGACTGAACAACTCAAAGACTCAACATCCAAAACCTCTCGTCTCACCCTCACCCTCTTGACTGCCAAAACTCAACCTCACCAGACCAAAACCACTTTCACTCACACCCTCGACTCCTAGACTCTTCAAACACCCAGACTCACAAACCCCCACCCTCAACACATTCGACTATCCCAACCTCTACTCTCGACTCCAACACCCAAACATCACAACTCTCACGACTCGATTTTCAAATCAAAACCCTCACGCCTCACGCACACCCTCCAGACTACATCACCTCTCGAACCACAAACCAACATCACCCTCGAACCCACACCCTCGACCAACATCACCAAACAAACCACCTCACCCACACCCTCGTTAACAACCCCCTCACCATTCGAACCCAAAAAGACTCTCGACCACACGACTCACCCACACCCTCACCCTAGATTCTCATCAAACACACAACTCCATCTCACATCACTCGACTCCAAACATCAAATAAACACAAACAAAGATACTCAAAACATATAAATTGATCTCAGATTGTGTTTCGGTTTCATCTTTTAAAGATGTGTCAAGATCTTAATTGATCTATTCCAACCAAAACAGTGTCCTCATAGATCTAATTATGTTTGGTTTAACCAATTTGTTTAATATACGAAAATCATGAAGGATTTATAACTATTTAGTTATAATCAACTCACTTTTTTGATTAAAATACTCAATCTAGACATAGACAGAAAGACTCGACAGATGATAGAACGTTTTTGACAAATCTCAATATTAAAACCGAAATGCACTCACATATCAACTAAACTTACCCAAGACCCCATTTACGGATCTTGAAGACCTCTTCATTCATTGGTTGAGCGATGATCTGAGTTTTGAGATTGATTTTAGAGATTTAGGTGATTTAGGGAAGATTGATTTTAGTGATTTAGGGAAGCTTTGATAAGATGATAGACGGAGGAGTGTTTGAGTGAGGAGAGAGAGGATATTGATAAGAAAAAGAGACGGCAGAATTGATAAAGTCAAAAAGAGGTAAGTTTAATAATGAAAGAGACGGGCGGAGATAACAAAGTTGTTTAGTATATAAATCGGATGAAGATTTCTATGTTTGGTGTAGCCACGTGTCTGGTGGGTTGGTGATGTGTGTTAATTTCAATCAACAGCCACGTCTCAACTTTCTTTCTTTATAATCTTCAGTTATACGCGTTTCTTTTTTATTATTTTTAGATTATTGTCACTATTTTTAGAAAGTTTTTTTAATCAAAGTTTATTTTTTTAGAAAGTTTTTTAATCAAAGTTTATTTAGTGACAAAAGTTTTTAATCAAAATTTTATTGATTATATTATTTTAGTTAGAAAGTTTGTGCGGCCGTAATTTGAAAACAAAAGTGACGAGTCAAAGTGACGGGCTTTATTTTTCGTGGCTACGGATTTTTAATCGGATATTCTTATTTGTACGTGAAGAAGGTTTTTATCATCCATCGAGGATTTTTCAGATTTATTTTTGGATCGTTTCGTTGGTTTTGTCATATTCTGTAACTTTCAGTTTCTATGTTTCTTCACGAATTGTAAAATCCCGACAACAACAATATCCACATCATTTTTTTTCCTCGATTTTCAATGGATTCGTTAGATTCGACATGTCAAAAGGGAGAATCGCATTTAATGCAAAACAAAGTTAGGAAAAGTGGCATCACTTCATTTCAAATGCTTCAGTCTCATCTTGTCACTCTTTCGACGATTCAATGAGGGAGCGAATTTGTGACCATCTTTGGACAAGATCGTCATATATTCATCGACTCAATATTCACCACTTTGACCCAACTCGCCGAGCAACTCAACCATGACAACTTTAATCACTCTGCATCGGCACTTGCATATAAGGATCTTGTGACACAACTCACGCCTTTCCTCGAATTCAATATCATCAAGCCTGAAAGTTCAGTGATTTGCCAATCATTTCTTCGAGATACACATACCGAGCTTCGAGTTTTTCGTGATACAATTTTGAAACTCATGTCATCGGTCTCGTCTTCGATTTATGAAAGATCTCGACTTCAGCAAGGGTATGATAATGGAGTGCAAGACTCTTCGATGCAAGAGGAAACTGGTCATACGGTTGAAAACTTGGAGCCTATCGATGCCAAGAGCACGGAATCAGGAGGACAACATGATACCAGTGGCACGTCAGGGAATGTTCACGAGATCTCTTTTGATGACACCTTACCCGTTTATGACGAAGAGCCTGCAAACATGGTACAATGTAATGTTGTTTATGATGTATATGCTGATAATATGCCGCATATTGAGAATTCTGAACCTAATTATGACAAACATGGGATGGAAACGAGTGATAGCAATACCACTTCTGATTCATCCGATGTAAGTCATAATGGGGGAGAGATTGTTCAGAATGCTATAGTACATCATGATAATTGTATTAAAATTGCTTCATTGATTGCTTCTGAATCCAAAATTAGAGAGCTCAAAACGATTGTAGCTCAACAATCAAAAGATCTTGAGGATGCCAAACTTGATTTTTCTAAGAAAACGGACAAATTTGAAACATACTTTGAAAAACTTGAAAAGTCAAACGTTGTTCTTGAAAGAAAATTGGATCAAAAAGTTTTATATTCTAAAGCTGAAAAGGATAATCTTTTGAAACAAATTCAGTTACTAGAGTCTAAATTGGCATCCCAAGATAGATTGCTCAAAGAGAATGAAACGTTAAAAGCCCAAGTTCAAGAAAAGGTCTTTGTTATAGCTGCGTTGAAAAACGAGTTAAGGAAAAATAGAGGACCTAGTGTGGACACTAAGCTTGAAAAACCATCAATCTTGGGGAAACCGCCTACAAATCAGTTCGTCAGACAACTGATTGTCAAACAACCTACTGCATTTAGATCCGAGCGACCACAATCCTCGAGACCGCGGTTTTCCTCCCAAGTTGATTTGGGTCATATTTCTAGAACAGTCACTCCACCAACTAGGCCTAATGTGACTAAATCAGTTTTAGCAAGACCTCATCCCATGATTGTCTCTAGTTTCTCTAAGAATAGTTTAAAGAACACGTCTAGAACTAGTTCAACTGATGTGCGACATGATTTTGGTCAAAGGGAAGCTATTCAAAAGACACATGTAAGAGATAGCAATGTCCAACCTAGTCAGATGCCTTCTAGATTACCCAACACTGCTAACTGTAGCATGACGTCTCCTAGGAGCATCAATCAATCGTCTAGGAATTACTCGGACATTAAATATGCTACTTGTAAAACATGTAGAAAATGTGTCTTTACGGCAAATCATGACTCTTGTGTCAAGAAATTACTTGATGAGGTGAACTCCCGTGCTAGAATTAAGTCCCAGTGGTTAGCTAAAATCAAACCCTTTGGTAAAGTTTGGCGCCCCACTGGTAGAACTTTCACTCTTGTAGGAAACGAGTGCCCTTTAACTAGGATAGTCTCCGATTCTACTAAGACTACTAGGGAGGAAATTGATAAAGATGATACTTCACTTAAGCCTAAACTTAAGATTTTCTATAAAAGGAAACGTTTTCCAGCTAAGATAAGTGAATCATCTACTCAGGTCTCCTCTGACACAAGTAAAGCCAACTGTGAACCCCCACGTGCTTCTATAATTGATATCGCTAACCCATGTCAAAGCATGCAAATTCCTAATGAGAATGCAGGTCCCAAAGTTGATGTTCCAAAAGAACGAAGCGGTCCAATCGTTGTATACCGTTCAACTAAGGACACTCTTAGAGTTTGGTTGCTGAAGAAGCAGATATCGGAGAAACAAATGTCTCAGGGGATTCATGGTTAAGCTACAATAAGGCTTATAGATAAATGACAGTCTATAACCCGCTCTTCAAAGACAGGAAAGTTTATCGCCGATGATAAACTTATCCTAAAAACGATAAATTAATTTTTCTCGGCCATGGGCTTATATCAAAAACATTCCAAGTTTTTAAGCTCATGCACGGTGGCTCATAGGCAAATCACAGTCTGTGACCCGTTCTTCAAAGAAAGGAAAGTTTATCGCCGATGATAAACTTATCCTAAAAACGAGAAATTCATTTTTCTCGGGCATGAGGTTATATAAAAAACATTCCAAGTTTTTAAGCTCATGCATAATGGCTCCTTGTTAAATGATAGACGATGACCCGGACTTCAGAGACAGGGAAGTTTATCTACGCAACGATAACTTACCCTTTTAACGAGAAGTTAAGTTTTCTTGGACACGAGCTTATCCTAAAACCATTCAAAGGTTTTAAGCTCGTGTATAAGGCTCTTCATTAAATGTCAGATGATGACCCGATCTTCAAATTAAGGAAAGTTTATCGCCGATGATAAACTTATCCTCACAACGAGAAATTAATTTTTCTCGGGCATGAGCTTATATTAAAAAATTCGAAGTTTTTAAGCTCATGCACAATGACTTACAGTTAAATATCAGACTGTAACTCGGACTTCAATTTTAGGAAAGCTTATCTTTAAAGATAGCTTATCCTCGTAACGGGAAATTAAATTTTCTCGGTCATGAGCTTGTATTAAAACATTCCAGGTTATAAGCTTAGAAAGGAAAGTGAATCTTTTAAATAAGAGAACTTTTCCTCATAACGAGAAATTCACCTTTCTCGGTCATGAGCTTTACGTTAAAACATTCAAAGTTTTTCAAGCTCATGAAAACGACTTCTAAGTAAATGTCAGCTTAGAACTCGATCTTCAGATAAAAGGAAAGAATCGCCGATGGTAACTTATCCTTAACAACGGGAAGTTTACAACTTCTCAGACTTGAGCTCGTTTTGTAAGATATTCAACATCTTAAAGCTCAAGCAATTGGTTTTCAAAACTTCGAACACAATTTTTCGAGAATTTCTCAAAAGGTTTTTCTAAATCTTTCAAAATTGTGTGTTCAAAAATGTTTTGATACAAAGAGCATGTCTTCTGGAATCGATAATATTTACGACACTAGAAATGTCATTCAATAATGACACGGGGTTGTAAATAAAGTTCGAGCAAAAGTTCAAATGTTTTAAAACATGCTCAAAATGGTTTGCTATTATTTCAGATAGTAACCCGCTTTTCATATTCAAGTCAAGCATTTCACCGGAAAGCTCTGACTCAACAACGGGAATTAATTTTCTCGGGTATGGTTTACTTTATAACCATGTAAGGGATTGTGTTTACGTAATAACACAATCTAACACAAATATATGTACGTGTCAGTGCATTTATTTGTTAAAACAAGAGAAATCTTGTTTTTATGAAGTTATCATCTCCACCAACCGTAGCAACTTACAATTGATATCTACATACTCGACGATGCGACTACTCAAACGGTGACTACAGGTCTTTCAATAGAACACGGGTCAACAATTGAGGGGGAGCAATTGTCCAGCATTCAGAATCCTTGACGCCGAAAGTGCCAAGTTCACATGTTGGTGTCAAGACAACGATATCAATCAAATGGAGTCAACAGATAACTTCAGACGTGATGAGGCAACCAACATTCGTGAACAAGAACCATGTGCTTCTTTCATATGATGTTCTCCATCATTTAGGTCCAACCTCGTAAATTGCTAATCTTGTGAATTCATTATCATATATGATATTTGCACGTGATAAATACCTTACACTTGTGTTTAAAAGGTATTTAATTTACGTCTCAAGTAGTCCCTTGTTAATTTGAGGGGGAGCTTGTGTAATTCATGAAGATATATGGCTTTGCATTTTTCTTCCCAAATTTTCTTAAAATGCTATTAAATCAATTGATATTAAAAACATCGATTGGGTTAATATTTTTAATATGGGGGAGAAAATGTGATTTAATATGGGAAATGATTAATCACAAATGGTTTGACTTAACGTGCTAGCTCATCCCTACATGTGCGAAATGTTTTCGGATATCGTGGCATATGTTAAGGGGGAGCAAAATGGATTTGCACTTCAAAATGGATTTCATGGTGACATACACTTACCCAAAACATCTCTATTCACGACGGTGAAGATTGTGGTGACATAAGGATGGTAGGATAGGTTAAAGTCCAATGATTCCTCTAGAACCGGAGAAATCTTCCCAAGGACATTCCATAGCTAGAAATAGTAGTCCTTAGGAAAGATGGAGAAAGATTGTGAACGTAGCTGAATGTCGACCAAGTACTTAAGTTAGCACTGGAACAATCACAACAAGGTGCTAGTGATGACGTATTGGTAAGCATTGAAGGGGTTGAAGAATGAAAAAGAATTGTAAAGATAAAGGGTGTAAAGAAAGAAGCCCTCCTTACAACTTAGGCAGAAACCGGGTCAATACATATGCTATTGAGATCATTTTTAATGATTCTTGATATTGAAGATAGACATCATGGACCCAGTGATGCAATGCACAACCCATCCCAGCTAACTCAGATATCTCTCAAAAGATATTTGTTTTAATCACACGGAGACAATGCATTATCTATTGATTTATTCACTCCGAATAAATTGGTATTGAAATGGTGGCACTCCTCTCCAGCCTCCGATCACTAAAATCCAAAATGCACGATCGAGTCTAGAGCCATTTGAGATCATCAAATATCTCATTAGGACACACTTTCATATTTCCTTGCTTCTTCACACACTGTGAAAAAGTAAGAAATATCTTAAGAGTCCTACGCAAAATCTTCATGATCTTGCCTGAACATCCGAGTAATACGAAAGTATTTACAATGAAGATGGAAATCCTTCTTGAGCGAATATCAAAAAGCTCATGGTAGGTGACTTGTGCGATTCTTTATGAATCAAACTTGTGATAACTGGAAAGCAACAGTGGTTTAATTCTTAAATGAATTTAAACACGTTCCAGGCCTCTATGCAATATCTTAGTGATCTTGCCAGAACACTCAGAGTGATACCTTAGTGTTCACAGTGATGAGTGGAAATCCTTCTAGTGTTAACCTCAAACAGCACTTGGTAGGTAACTTGCAAGATTCTATACGAATCAAGCTCGTGACAACTGGAAAGCAACGATGGTGCGGTTCTTAATTTAACTTCACTTGTTCCAGGAACATGAATTGACGGCTTCAAATCATGCGGATATTATTATCCATTTGATTCACTCTTTATGTTCGCAGTCAGCTTTGGATGGTCGAATAAAGAGAACGGGTTTACCCGCGAAATCTTGTCAAGGAGGTTCTTAATTGAAACTACCTACCACAAGTACGATAGTTAATATCGTCCAACGGTCTTCACCGACCGGAGGTAAAATGCTACCGATTTAGAATGAAATGTTCAAAGCCATTTCATCCGTGTATATGTTTTGTTGCTAACTGTCTTATGCAGCGTAACAAGAAGGTGGCATTGCGGTGTACAATCCAGAAGAAGTCGTCACCACATGCTAATACTATATGCACTTAATACTTCATCAAATTCTAGAAAGTCTAAAAGTCAAGTCTTCCGCTGTATCAAACTCTGAAGCTTTCAAGAATTACGAAGGTATAAGTATGTGGAACATGAAGTCACAAGGAGGCAAATATCACAAGTGATGAATGCACAAGGTCAAGGCAAGAGAACATGCTCAAGACTAAAGTCAAAGATCTCATCAGCATATTCACAAGAACAAGATCGAAGACTCAAGCATAGTATGCTAGGTTTAAGATTTTGTAAAATGGTGTGACCTCCCTTTGGGGGAGATTGTTGGAAATACGTGTTTCCAAGGAAAGTCTCGGTCACATCATTATTAGCATAGATCACGAGCTATAGACTATTTAGGACATTGTAACTTGGAGTGACCTCCCTTTGGGGGAGATTGTTGGAAATACGTTTTTACGTATTTAGAAAGGATCGGTCACTCCAAATATAGATACAAGTATTAGGCTCGTGATCTAATGTATTAAGGTATAGCCCATATAGCCCACATGTAGGGTGGGCTATATAAACCCCCCTCCTAGCATGTTAGGAGGGGTTGTTGATCACTTCCATTTTCATAAATTCCATCTTTCTCATCTTCCTCTCCTTTCTCTCTCTTCTTTCTCTCTCTAAGTTCTATCATTTTCCATCCATCTCAATAGGTAAATCATACAATATCTAATCCTTAGAAAAACACGATCCTTCACAAGCGCTTTTTGGGAGGCAACCCAATTATCTATCTATCTTTACCTGTTTTCACCATAAGTGTAGGGGGAGCCCCGTTGGTGTTTCTTGCTTTCTTTCTTATCATGTGCAGGGATTAGAGCTTCAAAGACACACTCTTGATGACTTTTGACGAACCGTGATTCCGTGTTCCCGTCTTCCTGATTCTATCCTAAACTCTTTTCGATTCACTATTTTATATTTCTCAAATATTAAAATAGGAATCTCTTTAGTTGTCTCTTCCTTAGCGAGATTTAAACAAAGTACACAATGTCCTAAGTGTAGGGGAGTTTACTCCCACATGCTTAAACATTGAGGACAATGTTTATATTAAGTGTAGGGGGACTTCTATCGAAGTTAAGTGGCCTTTTCCTTGTATTTGTCCTCATTTTAACCGGAAAATCAATTTTTCGACATTTTTCAAAAATTTTGATCTATTTTGGCCTATTAGTTTTTCCCTTTGTATAGTTATTTTCTTTCCTTATTAGAATAAATTTTAATAAAGTGGTTTTAATTTATAAACGTTGTGAATCTTTTGACTCAACCCGGGTTTACTTATATAAGTTTACTCTAGCTAGTATCCTTAACGTGTTTAAGTCAATTTTTGCTAGGCTTTTATACAGGGAGCTACAAAACGCGAAAGTCTTAACTCTCACGGGTTAAGAACAAGAACTTTTCGCAAGTTCCTATAATTGATCCTAGAGAGTCGTTTATCAAGGGAACTTTAAAATGCGATTTCTAAAGTTGAAAAAGTCTAAGAGTTTGCAAGATCCTATAGATGACTCGAAAACCCAAAACTTTGATTCAATAGGCTAAGCATCCACGAGTCTCATTCCTTGAGATTTTAAACTGTGGAGAACGAGAGACGATAGAGTCAATTATAAGTTTGGTATTCTGTAGTGAATTTATGTGAGTTAATTATAAGCCTATTCTCCCATCGCTTGCTAATAAATTTATCTGCAATATATAAGGTTGTACGATTTTAAAAGTTACTTAGCTTCTAGCCCAAGATCGTTTAAAAGTTGCTCGGTATAGATTAGAGTTCATAGCCAAGGCATAACTTATTGAAGCGGGATGCGAAGATTGGCGAGTCCAAAAAGGTCCTAACAAGACATGAGGGTTATATTTTGTTGCTAAAGATCCAAAGTGATGTGAAGAATCATTTATCAAAGATCAATATGAAGGATCGAGACACACGACGAAAAGCAAATACTCCCCAAAAGTCATGGAGAAGTCTATCCGAAAAGGCCCTAACAAGGTATGAGGATAAATAGATCCAAGTCCTAAAAGGAGGCGGATCGTTGTATATCAAAGTCCCAAATAAAGATTGGAGAAAAATGAAGAAGTCGTGGTCCAAATATGAAGAATCTCTCAAAACTTCAAGTGAAGAAATTCCTATTATGAAGAGAAGACCATAATTTCATGAACGTCTCTCAAGGTTTGAAGTATGAAGTCGCTGCCAAATATCGGTCCGAGAAAGGTCTCAAATCACGAAGCGAGTTATGCCAAGATATGAACTTTATGAGGTCCCAAGAAGCAGTTTTAAAAGATTTTGTCCTTTAGCTAACTATTGATTAAATCATCCCACTTTATTTTCAGCCTAAATAATTATCGAAATAAGTCGACAATTTCCTCGTGATCATTCAAGACAATAATAAAATATAAGAGATACACCTAGGAATAAGGGAGTCTAAGTGAATAATTGGCCCACATGAGTTCGTGTTAGTTTGCTAACTTATAATAACAATGATCTCGTTTTTAAGCTTGGTTTGGAGAAAGTGAAAACTGGAGGATGATGATCATTCATGACATTTTCAAAACCCTAAGGTATGTTTTTGATTTCTTTCTTCCTTTGAATGTTTATAATTTTCTATCTTTTTAATAAAGGCCAATATGGATTGATTGTGATGAAAAGGGTTGCCTCCCGAGAAGCGCTTGTTTTTGTTAACCAAGTCACGAGCCTGACTCGACCCAGAACTAATTCAAGGGAAACGTGGTGAGGGATGGAATCATCTCATGAGAGATGTCCTCACCAAAGTACAACTTCACACGCTGGCCATTCACTTTAAAATTAGGCCCATTTGTTTGAGAAATCTCAATGGTGCCTGATAGGTGTGTAAACACCCATCCTTTTTACCACTTAATTACAATAATAACCAAGCCAAAACGTGTATTTTATGTCATTTATGTCGGAATTATGCATGGTTTGTGTTTTTGTTGTAATTTAGGACGAAATTGTGAAAAGGGGAGAAAACACGGGCATTTACGGGCTTTTATCGAAGAAAAAGACGAAAGACGAAGTCAAGAAATCAAGAGTGGAAAAAGAACAGAAGTCCAAGACCAATTCTGAAGATTTATCGAAGAAAAAGTCAAAAGACGGAAGTTTACTAAAAATCCGAAGAACTCAAGTCTAATTTATTGAAGATTACAAGACGAGTTTGAAGAAATCCCGAGACAAAGTCATTAAAGTCAAAAGATTAAAGAAGATTAAGGACTAATGATGCAATTAGAGAAAGAAGAAAGAGGGAGGAAGCTTCCACTAAGCACCTCCCTAAATCCACTATATATAGTTTTCATTTCCTTCATTTGTGGTTGTTGGGTGGCTTGACAACCCACTTCTTCCACCATTTTCATTCTAGCACTTTAAATTCTTGCACTTTAATTTCTTGTATTGCACCTTTTAATTCCAAGTAAGTTACTTTTAATTTTATTGAATCTTTACTTTTCTTGTTAATCTCCTATCTACCTTTCTTGTTTATGTTTAATCTTTGTGGTTGTGTTCTTGATGTTTTTATGGTTTTCAATCAAGTGGGTTTTGATTGATTTGGCTTAATTTGTTAGTTTTGTTGATTTGTTTTGATTGATTATTGTTGGTTGATGTTTATTAGTTGTTTTGGTTTAATCTTTTGGTTTGATTTGGCTAGTTTTGTTTAGATTCGTCCTTATTTTCATCTCCATGTTCTTCGTTCTGTTCATGCTGCCCAGATTCCGGATCAAAGCCTTTCATTCCGAATCAATCGTTCTTTCGTTTATTCTGGATCAGGTCTTTCATGCGGAATATTTAATATTCCGGATCAACCACTTCATTCGGAATATCTGTTATTCCGGATCAAGTTCTTCATGCGGAATATTTGATTATTCTGGATCAAGTCTTTCATCCGGAATATTGGTTATTCCGGATCAAGCCTTTCATCCGGAATAATATTCCGGATCAAATTCCTTATTCCGGATCAACTTCTTTTCCTTTTTTATTCCGGATCAAACTTTTTATTCCGGATAAACCTCTTTTCCCTTTTTTATTCTGGATCAACTTATTTTCTCTTTTTATTCCGGATCAAACCTTTATTCCGAATGAGTGTTTTCCAGTTTTTAGTTTTAAGCTTTACTTTTCCCGCCTTTTTCTTTATTTGCACTTTTACTTGCCTTCCCTTTTAGTTTTAGTTTGAGTTATTTACCTTTATTGCTTTTAAATTCTCGTCGTTTACTTTTCGCCAAGTTTTAATCTTTCATTGTTTCTTTTTACCGTCTTTACTTTATTTTTATTTGTTTCAAGTCTTTACCTTTCATTAGTTTTAGACAACGACACCCCTTTATTTGATTCACCAAGAACAACTAATCTCTTGCACTTAACTAGTTATCAATTCGAGAAGATACCAAGAAAACGAACTTTTTCAAGCTAGCAAAATCTCTTACATTAGTGCCATAAGGGAAGACTTTGGCGACGGTGAATGGACCAGACCAACGGCTCTTAAGCTTGCCCGAATAGACTTTCAACCGAGAGTTAAAGAGTAAAACTTGATCACCAACGTGAAACTCTCGGTTCTTAATCCTAGAATCATGAATGGGCTTGGTTTTCTCCTTGTAGATCAATGAATTCTCATAAGCTTCATTCCTCAGTTCATTTAGCTCGTTGAGTTGAATCTTCCGAAGATCACCGACTTTGTTGATATGAAAATTGGCCCACTTCAAGGCCCAATACGCCTTATGTTCCAGCTCAATAGGGAGGTGGCATGCCTTCCCGTACACAAGACGATATGGAGTGCAACCAATAGGTGTCTTATATGCGGTACGGAAAGCCCACAAAGCATCATCTAACTTATCGGCCCACGAGGCACGATGCTCTCCCACAGTTCGCTCTAAAATTTTCTTTAGTCCACGGTTAGAAATCTCGGCTTGACCATTTGTTTGGGGATGATAAGCGGTGGAAAGACGGTGATTGACACCATAATTAGCCATGACTCGAGCAAATTGATCATTGCAAAAATGAGTCCCACAGTCACTGATGATAGCACGAGGAACACCGAATCGAGCAAATAGTGGTTTCAGAAAGTTCACAACCACCCTCGCATCGTTCGTAGGTAACGCCTTTGCTTCAACCCATTTAGAGACGTAGTCAACGGCTACGAGGATGTACTTGTTCCCTTTAGATGATGGAAATGGCCCCATAAAGTCGATGCCCCATACGTCAAAGATTTCATACTCTTTGATGAAATTTTGAGGCATCTCATCTTTATGTGTGATCTTGCCTTGCCGCTGGAAAGCATCACAATGCTTAACCATTTCATTTGCATCACGATAAATGGTGGGCCAATAGAATCCGGAGTCGAAAACTTTCTTCGCGGTGTAATTAGGACCAAAGTGACCACCGGTGGGTCCTTTATGGCAAGCTTCAAGGATTAATAAAGCGGTTGGCCCATCAACACACTGACGAATGACAAGATCCGCACATTGTTTGAAAAGGTAAGGGTCGTCCCAATAATAGTGTTTAATGTCCTTGAAGAACTTTTTCTTTTGTTGGGACGTTAACCCTTCCATAAGAATTCCACCCGCCAAATAGTTTGCAATGTCCGCAAACCATGAGGTTTCATCAAGATTGGAGTTAATAAACATCAAGGCCTCAAGGGGAAAAGAGTCATTAATCTCTTGATTTGGGAGTTCCCCTTGATAAGGATCCTCGAGTCTACTAAGATGATCCGCGGCTAGGTTTTCCGCTCCCTTCTTGTCACGAATTTTAATTTTGAATTATTGAAGGAGTAAAACCCAACGAAGAAATCTTGGCTTGGAGTCTTGTTTGGTTAACAAGTACTTCAACGCGGAATGGTCGGTATAGACAATGGTGGTGGAAAGAACAAGATAGGGGTGGGACTTCTCAAAAGCATACACTACAGCTAAAAGCTCTTTTTTGGTAGTGGTATAATGCAATTGAGCCCCCGTCATTGTCTTGCTAGCATAATGGATTGGTTGGAAGTGTTTGTTCACTCTTTGTCCCGAAACCGCTCCAATAGCAAAATCGCTAGCATCACACATCAATTCAAAAGGTAACTCCCAATTAGGGGTAACCAAGACCGGTGCCTTAGTTAATTTATCCTTAAGAAGATTGAAAGAGTCAATACACTCTTCATAAAAGATAAAAGGAGTATCTTTTTCTAAGAGGTGGGTCATCGGGCGAGCGATTTTAGAAAAATCTTGAATGAATAGACAATAGAAGCCCGCATGACAAATAAAACTTCTCACACCCTTCAAGGTTGAAGGTGGAGGTAATTTAGCAATCACAACGACTTTAGCACGGTCGACTTCGAGACCGGCTTTGGAGATTTTATGACCAAGAACAATACCTTCTTTTACCATGAAATGGCATTTTTCCCAATTAAGAACGAGACGAGTGTCTTCACACCGTTTAAGCATACGTTCTAAATTGGCAAGGCAAGTAGAGAAAGAATCACCATAGACCGAGAAATCATCCATAAAGACTTCCATAGTTTCTTCAACCATGTCATGGAATATAGCCATCATACACCTTTGGAAAGTCCTAGGAGCATTGCATAAGCCGAAAGGCATTCTTTTGTAAGCAAATGTTCCATAAGGACAAGTGAATGTGGTTTTCTCTTGGTCTTTAGGATCGATGGGAATTTGAAAATACCCAGAGAAATCGTCTAAAAAGCAATAGTAGTCATTACCCGCTAAACGCTCGAGCATTTGATCCATGAAAGGAAGAGGAAAATGATCCTTACGAGTGGCATCATTGAGCTTGCGATAGTTTATGCAAACTCGCCAACCCGTGACAAGTCGAGTAGGAATCAACTCGTTGTTTTCATAGGGAACAACGGTTATTCCGCCTTTCTTAGGCACACAATGGACGGGACTAACCCATGGCGAATCCGAAATAGGGTAAATCATTCCGGCATCTAGAAGTCTGATAACTTCTTTCTTGATGACGTCATGAATTTTTGGATTAACCCTTCTTTGGCTTTGGATTGCGGGTTTAAAGTCGTCTTCCATGAGAATTTTATGAGTACAAAAGTTAGGATCAATTTCGCGAATGTCGGAAATTTTCCAAGCAATTGCTTTCTTATGATTTTTCAGCACGTCGATAAGTCGAGACTTTTCATCTTCTTTCAAGTCCTTTGCAATGATGAAGGGTAACTTCTTTTTGTCTTCAAGGAAAACGTATTCGAGATAAGACGGTAAATCCTTAAGCTCTAAATCCGGAGGATTGTCGATTGAAGGCGTAGTCAAGTTCGGATCATTGTTTGTAATTTCCATAGGAGAAGGTGGAGAAATATGGTCCTCATTGAGGTGTTTCTCAATGGTACGAATGTCTTCATCCCAATCAGAGGGAGAATTGTCATATTTTAAGTCCACATCCCCTAGAGTTGCTTCAAATTCTTTCAATAGAAAATCACTTTCTCCAAATGGAGTCAATGAGGGAGCAATAGAGGCAACGGTCTCAACAATGGGTAGAGAAGAAAAACTACTTTTACAAGCGTCTTTGAAATGTTATTCACAAGCCTCATCAAGTACGTCAATGAAATTAACGCTCTCGTGTTCATAAGGTTGCTTAGAAAGTTTACCCATGTTGAAGACGATTTTGTCGTCGCCAACTCTCATGATTAATTCGCTTGCGGCCACATCAATGAGAGTGCGACCGGTCCTCAAGAATGGACGTCCAACGATTAATGGAACACGGGGGTCCATCTCGTAGTCAACGACAACAAAATCCGTCGGAAAGGTGAATTTGTCAACACCGGCGAAGACATCTTCGGCTATCCCCACCGGATAAGCAACCGTACGGTTAGCTAATTCCAATGTCATTCGTGTAGGGACTAGCTCGGGTAGAGATAATTGTTTCCAAACACTTAATGGCATTAAGTTGATACTAGCACCTAGATCGGCTAGGGCCATAGAATTCTCTACCCCAGGAAAGTTGCAAGGAATGAGAAAGCGACCCGGATCACCAAGTTTGGTTGGTAATTTCCTTAAGAGCACTATAGAGAAATTCTCATCAAGTTGGGTCTGAGCGATATCAAGGAGTTTCTCCTTTTCACTAAGAAGATCTTTAAACATTTTAGCATATTTCGGCATGTGAGCGAGAGTCTCGGCAAAGGAGATGTTGAAATTAAGTTGTTTAAACATTTTAAGAAAGTTAGAAACTTGAATATCATCCTTGTTATTCAACTTCTCTTTCCTCAACCTTGAGGGATAAGGTATGTCGGGTTGAGATGAAGGCTTTGGAATGAAATTCTCACTCACATCCTTGGGTGGTGGAGGGGTTGAAATAGAAGGTGGATGAATTGGAGAAGGGGACTCATTTTCCTTTGTCATAATCACCGGTGTAGGTGTAGGAATCTTAGGTTCCTTTAAACCTTTGCCACTTTGGGTGGTGATTGCTTTCATATCCCCTCTTGGATTAGCAATAGTGTTACTCGGAAGAGAACCCGAACCAGAGGCTTGATTACTTTGGAAGAAACTAGCCATCATATCCCTTAAGTCATTCGTTTTACTGCTCAAAGAGTTTCGCATATCGGCTCGAAGATCATTCCCTTGTTTCGCCATATCTCCTTTCAAGTTGATGATTTGACTCTGAAGATTCTTCACCAGCGCGTCATTAGTCCTCATGTAAGTTTTAACCTCGTGATTAAATGCGGTGGGTTGGTTGGAAGGAGGAGCATGGTAAGCAGGTGGTTGATAAGCGGGTTGTTGGTAAACTTGATTATTTCCTTGAGGTGGATATGGGTTTCTTTGGGTTTGATATTGATTTGGAGCTCGAGTTTTGTTTTGATTGTTTCGATTCAGGTTGTTTTGGTTTTGAGGAGGAAAACCGGATGGTGAAAGGAAGTTGTTTGAACGATAACTGAGCTAATTGCGGTCACCTTGAGGACGTGTGATAGGTGTAGAAATACGTGTTTAGGAAAACAACGTATAAATGCGGTAAGTATTAATCGACACGATTTAGGAAAACCGCGAAGACGAATAAATTCCAAGTTCGTTCTCGAAGGAGGTGTGTATTATGTGTGCCAATTATGTAAAATAACAATTTTTGGATTAGTGACGTTTTTGGTTGAGAAGAGAAAAATTAAAGACGAGCTACGACTACGATTAAACTACGACGAATTAACGTAAAACGCGAACGTAAATACGTAAAACGCGACGAAATTAAAAATTAAACCTAAAAATTAATTAAAAGTTTAAAATAAGTCTTAAATAATATAAATAAGAATAAAAATCCAACAAATATATTTTAAAACCTTTTATTAATTAAATATTCAATTTTTAATGCTAATTAAAGCCCAAAAATTAAATATAATTAACAGAATGCCCAAAATATTAATTTATTGAACTAATAACTAACTTATATTATTTAATGACTAAAAAGTATTTTTTCTAAATTTTAAAAACTATTTTTCTATTTTTTAAACACTAAAAACTATTTTTAAATTAAAATAATCCTAGAAAATAATAAAATAATGCCAAAATTAATTTAAATATTTTAAAAATCTTAAATTATCCTAATGAACAGTAGAAAATTGAAAAAGTTTGAAAAAAGTAAAAATTTTCACTAAAAGACAATACAGTTTATTAAATAAACCCTAATTAAACTAATTTAATTATAAAAAATAATTAAAAAGTGAACAGTAACTAATTTTTAAACTAAAAACCTTAAATTAATATTCTAAATCTAGGAAAAATTTTAAAAGTGAAAAATATAAGTTTAATGCACTAAAAGACAAAATCAGAAATAAATAAAAGTAATTAAAAAGGCAATAAAACCTAAAAATTATCAGATGAACAGTAGAATAAAAATTAATTAAACTGAAAAATTAAGAATTAAAAAAGAAAAATATTGAAAAAAGAATGGAGTCCTAAAACCTAATTAAGTCCACAAAAGACAAAATTTTAAGATACTGATGTTGACACTTGGACTGATCTTGTCTTTTTGTGTAGCAGTGGCTACAAACAAACTAGCAGGGGAAAGTGTGTTCCCACTGCTAGTGTAAAATAAGCAGACAAAAATTTTAAAAGCTTAGGAAAGCTTTTCTTGAGCTTTTTAATGGATAACAAGGCACCCCTACACTCAGTGGAGTGTAGGGAGTCTATGCAAACAAGAAAAACAACAAGGACAAGCACAAAATCACATGCAAATGAGCAAATTTCAGTCACTGTTATGAATAGGGGGCTGTGGAGGCTTAATGCTGATGCAAATGGTCTCTAGGGTGAGTTTCAAAAGCTGGAATCTAGCATAAAACTTATCCAAATGATACACAATCAAACCCTAACCCTATATAGCCCTATACTCTAACAGCTTACACGAATGATGGGCAAATTTTAGCTAAAAATAAGCAGAAAAAATGCATTAACAGATTTTAGCTAGTTACCAATTGCAAGCATGCTATTTTTTTACTTGAAAGCTATCTAATCTCAACCTAATAGCTAAAATCAAGTTATACTAACAACCTACTATGTCTAGACCAGTTTTAATTGCACAAATCCTCAAAACTTCCTAGCTTAATCTGCAAATCCAAACACCACCTTAAATTCAGAATATGAAGATAACAAACAACAAGCTTTGAAAACTTAATCAAATTAATCTAAATCACTTTTATCATGCATAAAAGGCTTAAAGCAACATAATCAAACAGGAAAATCAACAATTGAACAGTAAACACTAAAAATCACATAAAATCTTTAAAAAAGTGTAAAAATGCAAAAGGGGGTTCAAGCCTCTTGTACCTTGGCTGATGCCTTCCCAAATGATTTTTGGACTTTTTTGAAAGCTTATGGAACAGTAGAGAAATGCTGATGGTGGTGGTTTAACTCAAACTCACACACCATCCAATATGTCTTCAATAGTTTGCAAGAAAAGATGGAAATCTTGTATACCTGCTAAGAAAACAAGAGAGACAAAAAAATAGTGACCTGTGGAGAAAACAAATAAGCTATAAGCAAGCTTATTAATTAAGCTGCTATAGCTTATAAGCTTATGCTAAGAATATATAAAAAAAACTGATTTTTCTTCTTTTCTTGAAATTTTTGAAACCAAATAACTTTAAACTTCACAAAACTTTAACAAAAGCTGATGAAATCACTCAACAAGGACCTCCACTTTCACTTCAATCCCTTTTGAATGATTTCAAATTAAAAAATTTTCCAAGAACTAAAAAAAACGATTTTCTGATAACTTGTCTATAAACTACAAACTTGAAATCTTTCAAACTAATTATCACTTAAACTAGAAACATATAAAAGGGAACTCAGAATTTATGCTAAAATATTGAAGCTTTCATTTTCATTAATAACTCAATATTTTTTTACATTTAAAAACTAGAACAAAGAAATGAAATACAATCTGCCTATGCTATATATACAAGAGTGAGATGACTACTTCTAAACCCTAATTCGAACATGGTCTTCCAATAATACCCTTTGAAGATGCTGAGAATATGCTGATGAAGATGCTGGGTTTAAATTTGGTTTGTAGTGAACCATGTGAGATGACAGTGTACCAAATTGATCTTAGCCATCTATGTAGTTGTGGGGAGCACGCAAACCAGTCTTAGTCGTTGATTTGGTCTTCTCTTCTGAAAAAGAGTGGAACCCGTGATATGGTTTTGGCAGGTAGCAAGTGTGGGGTGAGCTGGATCTCAGTTATCACATGGGATGTCAAGCTTTAAGGTTAAATTAAACTTCTGGGTGATTAATTTTGATAAACCCTTTGAATTGAAGATTAAAAATCTGGGCTTATTTGGTTAAGAACAAAAGGGGATTAAGGGGTTTAATCTTGAACAGTACTCGTTTCCCACCAAATTATAATATATAAAACGAGTTTAAATCGTTTTATTAATTAATATTTGGGGTTAGTGGATGCTGATGTGGGAGGGTGACAAGGCAGCAGACGTGAGGTGGCAGCAGACAATTGGTGGGGAAAGGTTTTGTGTCTGGGCAACAATAGTCCCCAGTCTTCCAAGTTTTCTTCATTTTGTAATAAATAGCTTCAAACTCTTTCCCCTTTGTTAAATGTTTAGGCAGTTGGCAAAATTAGTCCTTCCAAGTAGTGAATTTTGAGATCTTCAAGGGCCAATCTTGTATATAATCAACATTTTAGGGACCCAAATGCAATTATGAGTTTTGCAAGGGTGTAAAATGTCAAGTCTTCAAAAGTAGAGGGACCATACTTGCCAATTCTTCAATCTTTCAAGGACTTGATAGGAAAATCATGATTCGGGTCCGGTTCTTTGTGCGGCTTCGTTCCCCGTGTTCGTTTTTGCTTGATTCCTTTGATCTTTTGGTGAATTCACGATATCCATACCTAAAATACACAATGAACAAACATAGGCACATATATAGGTATTTTGACGATATTTTAAGCGTTTTAAGCCCATTTTGGACGATGAGACTATGTATAAATACAGTCTCATCACTCCCCCATACTAAACCATTGCCGTGTCCCCACGCAATGCTAGAATTAAGTATCTTAGCACTTCCAAAATTCATTTTATGATGACATTTATTCAAGACGTAAATAAACTACTACACGCGTTTTAGACATAATGTATTGTTTTCATCACGAGAATGTGACTTTTGGGATCATAGAACAAGAACACGTGAATGCTTCGTTAGAAATAATTTCGTCGTCCTCGATTTTCACCCAATTCCATGCTAAGCGTGTAACGAGATCATTGTTATTATAAGTTAGCAACACGAGCACATCTCATGAGTGTTAATTATGAACCTAAACTCCCTTATTCCTAATTGGTATCTCTTATATTTTATTTTGTCTTAATGATCACGAGGATACATCATTGACTTATGCGTGAATAGAGATTAAGTCTAAAAATAGAAACTTAACGGTGTAACCAAAATCATCAAATCAATAATTCATCCCAATAGACAACGATGTCAAAAAATTAAGTCAACAAGAAGGATCGATAAACACGATTTTATAACGGTTTTGAACATGAGACTTATTACCAAGACTTTTATACGCCCCCTAACGGAAGGGCCTTATTATCTTTGGTTTACCTCCATCTTTTATTCAACTTCGCCATGAAGCTTTTATTATGACTTCGGTCTTGCCTTGCCTTTTATTATCCGCCTCATCGGTGGTTTTATTAGCCAAAGACGTATATCCTCACGCTAAAGCGAATTTTGGATCTTTAAAGCTTCGAAGATTAAGGCTTGATTCACTTTCAATTTGGGCATAGATTTTTCGGCCTTGTGAGCTTCAAATTTTTGCTTAATTTAGGTGAGCACATGAAATCTTATTATTAGGTGAAGCTTTCGATTATTCGGGTGCCAATACTTCAAAACCGTGACGCTGGCGATACCTTAATGTTTTCCCAATTTAATTACATGGAAGCTACCAAAACAAATTAGAAACCCAACAATAGTGACTAAACCGCCAAATCAATATTTATTAACAATTTATTATGCAAAAGCGTTGGGAGAATAAGCTAATAATTACTACACATAAGATCGTGACGATTACGAGACTTATAAATAACTCTATCATTTCTCGTCCTCATTTAAGAGACTTAGCCTAAAAAGTTAAGGAATCGAAGCTAAGTGCTCAACACACACGGTCGAGTCAAAAATTACTCTCGTTCTCACCATCGGAAAACCTACATTCGTGTCTTAAACACTTATGAAAAACTAGAAAATTTTAAAATTTGGCCATTTTTAGCCTTATTTGCAACAAAACGATAACAAAAAGATGAATATTGGATTGCGTGTTGACGTAAGCAAGGTGAAGTATCTACTTACCCCCCCATACTAAAACTAAACATTGTCCTCAATGTTTCGAGTCTAGGGGTGTAAACACCCCCATACTAGAGACGAAGTCGAATGCTTAATCTTGAGCATGGAAAGGGTAAAACGAATAACCTAAAAGCCGTTTATGAATTATGCTAATAAGATAATCGTTAGAACATAAAAGGATATCATCGGATATCGGAATCTCCAAAGGCAACGATCGAAGCTCGAGTGCTACGTAAAACGAACACGAGAGGCTTCAATGATGACGATGAACCTAATGAATCACAATCACAAACAACCACGAAACAAAGGTAGGAAGAGCACAAGTCCCCTCGTTACGTTAA
This sequence comes from Glebionis coronaria, assembly GCA_025667525.1. Taxonomy (NCBI): domain Eukaryota; kingdom Viridiplantae; phylum Streptophyta; class Magnoliopsida; order Asterales; family Asteraceae; genus Glebionis; species Glebionis coronaria. Next base: position 219,606,329 of record CM046877.1, read on the forward strand.
ACTAAGAAAGCAATAATATGTACAAGGATAAGCATGAGAATCCCCCACGAGGCACCTTGTTTTTGATAACCGAGTCAAAAGCTCGACTCGAATCCCCATAAATGTGATCATTTAGGGATAATCTTGGTATGGTCATTTTTGGTGGGGCTTACATGATAAACAAGGCCCAAAAGTACATGGAGTACTTTAAAAACCCGATAAACGTATACCGGGGTCAAAGATAGCGTCTTCGTTTTCGGATGAAAGACGAAACAACGCTACTTCAACACGAACCCCAATGGGGTAGAAGAAAAGAGATAAGAAGTAGAAAGGTGGGGCAATGGGTAAGGCAAACTTATGAGCTACTCGAGGTAGACTCACACCAAGCAAACGAAAAGATTTTCCATTTATTGCATCGGTGGAAGACCGAGATTTCCCTTTACAAGCAATTCCGGGATCGTAAATCTCGTCCTCGGTGTAGAAATGGGAGGGAACATTTGGGGCTTCCCCCACACTAGATCCACACCAACCGTCGTCAAAAGGAGTAGACGAGGTGGTAGCACTCATAACACGATGTGATGACGGAGTTAAACATGTAGAAAAATCATTTAAAACATTTTTAAAATCTTTTCCTTTTTCATCGTTTAAAAACTCTTTATGAAAACCCGATTGAATAATGTCGAAAATATTTGTCGTGTCAAATTGAAAATTAGTCGCGCTAAAAATCCTCACATTTAAGTCATTGGTGGGAGGGGGTGGCGGATTATATAAGTTCTCAAAACGTTTGTCAATAAAGAACACCGCCCCCTCGGGGTCAACATACTCGTCATCCTCATGAACGTCGATCTCATCGATTTCTTCATCAAAGATAGGCTTGTCAAACCAAGGTTTGTCATTCCCCTCCTTGAGTATCTTAGAAACTCTCTCGAAAAGATCACGATCAAGCACGAAACCATCATTCTTTTGTGGGGATCGTTGATAAGTTAGATCCTCACGAATGTGGTAAACGTCATTCTCAAATGAGGAGTGTTGATTAGGTAACTCCTCGAGAATTGGATTCTTAGTGGTCACATGAGTTGGTTCGTCATCGAAAATAAGACGTTCCAACTCATTTAGTTCATCCTCGATTTTGGAAAGATCGACCTCACTCGTAGGTGGAAGTGAAGGCATAAGAGCTAGCTCTCGTTCAATGATTTCCTCAATCTCGGGATCAAACTCATAATCATCGTACTTCACATGTTTCTTTTTAGGAGAATCAAAAATATCATGTGGATGTCGAAGTACATGATCAAGCTCGGCAAAATCGCCATCGTCGTCGTCAAAGAAAGAGTCGATGTGAGCACTCACAACCATGGACTTACAAGCACTAGGGCTATGCTTAGGTGACTTTTCTAAGACGAGAGGATCGATGTCGATAAACCCTTTAGCCTCAACGGGTGTTGGGCTAGGCAAAGGAGGCACTTCGATGGAGTTAGAAGTTGAAGCCTCAAAGACGTGGTCCTTCGAAGGTGGTGAAGACGAATCCATTTTGGTCATTGTCGTGATGGCATTAACGTCACCCTTCGGAATTGGTGTTTCACTTGTTTCGCTAAAAACATCCCAAAGTGAGTTTTCATCCATAAATTTACACATACCCTTTTGAATTAGGTACACGTATTCTTTATCATTAAAATCATCATCTTTAAAACCGTTTTTCTTAATTCTTTCAAAACATGCATCAAGCTTCATTCTTTCCGCTAAAGTAAACATTTTGAAATCATTAGAATTTGAATCATTAGGTTTTGAAACCTCGGTTTTTTCATTCTCATAAAATCCTTGGGATTTTCTAGCGAAAAAGTCTATTTTCTCATCCCCATATCTCATAGTAAGTCTCCCCTCGTGAACGTCGATTACGGTTCTAGCCGTCGATAAGAATGGTCGGCCTAAAATAATGGGACATTTAGGGTCACACTCGTAATCGAATATAACGAAATCCGCGGGAAAAACAAACTTTCCAATCCTAACATAGACATCCTCGGCTATTCCAATTGGTATAAGTGGTGTACAATTTGCAAGCTCGATTGTCATGTTCGTGGGGGTAAGTGAAGGCAATCTCATCAATTTCCAAAGAGAATGAGGCATGAGATTGATGCTAGCACCTAAATCGGCAAGGGCTAAACATCCCTCAATCTCGGAAAAATCACAAGGTAGTAGAAATTGGCCCGGATCCTTTTCCTTTCTCGGCATACGCCTTTTGGGCTTTTTAAGAAGGATCGATGCACAAGTTTCTTCAAGGGTTACTTTGGTAAGGTCGACAAAGCTCTCTTTTTGAACCGTGGATGGAATTTGAGGTACACGAGGGTGTGCACTCTTTTCCTTGGTCGCCACGTTCATCCCCTCGACTTTAGAACAAGAAGACGTCTTAGAAGTCGAGGGTTGAGAGGGATAAACAACACGGAATCCTTCAAGGTTAGGGGTAATCACACGACCTTTCTCACGAGACGAGGCGGCTTTACATTGTTCTTTCGGATTAGCAACGGTGTCACTAGGTAACGAACTTGATGACGAACCCGAGGCTTTGTTCATTATAGCCGAAAACATCTTTTTTATATCAATTTTCCCTTGCTCAATCTTCGTGTTTTGCAATTTCAATGTATTAGAAAAGTCATTTTTCAAAGTACCAATTTCTCCCTCTAATCGTCTCATATTAGCCTCATTCGTTTTCATGTAATTTTGAAAATCGTTTGACGAACTATTTTGATTTGAGTTAAAGTTCCCTTGGTTTTGATTATTTCTTTGAAAAGTGTTTTGATTACCACTTGAAAAATTATTTCCTTGATTGTTATCTCGATTTTGCCAAGTTATATTACGACCTTGATTATAACCTCCTTGATTTTGATTCGAAAAATTTCCTTGTTGATTATTTCCTTGAAAATTGTTTCGATTTTGAAAATTGTTGCCTTGGTTATAATTTCCTTGTTGTGATGGACCGGCGTTATTTTGATTTGAAAAATTGTTGTTTAACGCACTCACATTTGACGTTTGGCCATCCGTAGCCGCACACTCGTAATAATTATGAGGTCCACCACAAAACGTACACGAAACCTCAACCGCTTTCACCGTAGCGGGAGCGTCTTTCTTTTGCATCTCAATGAGATAAGACGTGAACACATTCGTAAGCTTGTCGACTTTTGCATCAACTCTCTCAATGTCGCGATTAGAACTACTAACATTGGCGACATTGGCAACACTCGGTGCATTTCGGAGTTGATAAACCTTGGATCGGTTCTCGATAATTATCAAAGCTTCTCTCGGAGTCTTACACAAAAAGTTGCCACCGGCGGCGGAATTCAACGAGTCTTGTTCGTGAAAATTAAGACCGTTGTAAAACGTATCGATTTGGTGCAACTCGGAAAAACCATGGTGAGGACATTGCCTAAGCAATTCCTTAAAACGATCCCACGCGTCTCTAAAAGATTCATTCGATTTTTGCTCAAATTTCGTAATCTCATTCTTGAAAAACGTTGTCTTAGACGGTGGGAAAAAATAATTAACGAACTTGGAAACGAGATCCTTCCACGTAGTTATCGAATTAGGTGGCTCTTTCTCGTACCAATCCTTGGCGGCACCATCGAGCGAGTACGGAAAAAGCATAAGCTTGACGACATCGGTGTCGACGTTCTTAAACTTGCTCGTGGCCAAAAGACGATCAAAATTCCGAATATGGTCGTGAGGATTATCGGCTTCACGACCTCGAAACTTCGTAGCTTGGATCAACGAAAGCATTCCGATCTTGATCTCAAAATTCTCCGCCTCGATAGCGGGAATTACGATCGCGTCTCCATAACCCTCGGTGGGTGCTTGGAGCAATTCCATCATAGAACGATTGTCGGCCATCTCGTCAAAGGTCTCTTCAACAACGATATTAGGAACGTTGGTTTCTAATTCTCGTCTACGTCGTCGATTCCTTCGATTACGATTGCGTCGATTCGAAGCTTCACTAGAATTGGAATAGTCCTTCGATCGAGTGCGCATGCACTAAGCGTAGAATGGGTGGTAGCAAAGAAGATTCTTTTTGCGGCTTTTCGATTTTTTCAATTTTTTTGGTTTTTGATTGGTTTTTTAATTTATTTTTATTTTTTTTTTTGAATGTATTACGTAGACACAAATCTACAAATCTCTCCTCGAATCGACTTTCTCGATTAAAGGAGCCTCAAAGAATGAAAACGATCACGTGGAGTGAACGTTCTCGATGACTTTAGAACGTTGGTGGAACACCAAAACGTTCAAGAGGGTTTAATCTTGAAAACACAAGCAAATATAATATACGTAGATAATACTTGGGCGGCAAACCCTCGATTAGCCCTCTTTCTCAAAACACGCACAAGCAAGCGGAGGAAACGAGGCGGCGCGAAGCACTTAAGAGCCTTTTTCCTTTAGGTCGTGAAATACAACCGCCTTATACCCACCTTATAGTTTGTGTTAATTGAAATCAAGCCTCACGAAAGTATTTATCTATTTTGCCTTTAAACTTTTGCTTTGGATTCGAATACAATGATCGAGTGATGAAATCCCGAATCAAGGTTGTGATTTCTCACGTATTTGGAGTACTTGTATATTTATTTGTTCTTACGTAGTACAATATAGTAATAATATATTCACAAAGAAAAAAACGAAAACCAATATATCTACAATATAGTAAAAGGATGATTTGTGTTTAACTTAGGAAAATTAAACACGATTTATTTGGATATTATACTATAATAGAGAAAAATAACAAAAATGAGTATGTACGATATTCACGCTTTCCAAAAAATGAAAAGCAAAAACGCACTACTCACACAAACACGATACTAATAATGGCAAACACCTCCCCGGCAGCGGCGCCAAAATGATAGGTGTAGAAATACGTGTTTAGGAAAACAACGTATAAATGCGGTAAGTATTAATCGACACGATTTAGGAAAACCGCGAAGACGAATAAATTCCAAGTTCGTTCTCGAAGGAGGTGTGTATTATGTGTGCCAATTATGTAAAATAACAATGTTTGGATTAGTAACGTTTTTGGTTGAGAAGAGAAAAATTAAAGACGAGCTACGACTACGATTAAACTACGACGAATTAACGTAAAACGCGAACGTAAATACGTAAAACGCGACGAAATTAAAAATTAAACCTAAAAATTAATTAAAAGTTTAAACTAAGTCTTAAATAATATAAATAAGAATAAAAATCCAACAAATATATTTTAAAACCTTTTATTAATTAAATATTCAATTTTTAATGCTAATTAAAGCCCAAAAATTAAATATAATTAACAAAATGCCCAAAATATTAATTTATTGAACTAATAACTAACTTATATTATTTAATGACTAAAAAGTATTTTTTCTAAATTTTAAAAACTATTTTTCTATTTTTTAAACACTAAAAACTATTTTTAAATTAAAATAATCCTAGAAAATAATAAAATAATGCCAAAATTAATTTAACAATTTTAAAAATCTTAAATTATCCTAATGAACAGTATAAAATTGAAAAAGTTTGAAAAAAGTAAAATTTTTCACTAAAAGACAAAACAGTTTATTAAATAAACCCTAATTAAACTAATTTAATTATAAAAAATAATTAAAAAGTGAACAGTAACTAATTTTTAAACTAGAAACCTTAAATTAATATTCTAAATCTAGGAAAAATTTTAAAAGTGAAAAATATAAGTTTAATGCACTAAAAGACAAAATCAGAAATAAATAAAAGTAATTAAAAAGGCAATAAACCCTAAAAATTATCAGATGAACAGTAGAATAAAAATTAATTAAACTGAAAATTTAAGAATTAAAAAAGAAAAATATTGAAAAAAGAATGGAGTCCTAAAACCTAATTAAGTCCACAAAAGACAAAATTTTAAGATACTGATGTTGACACTTGGACTGATCTTGTCTTTTTGTGTAGCAGTGGCTACAAACAAACTAGCAGGGGAAAGTGTGTTCCCACTGCTAGTGTAAAATAAGCAGACAAAAATTTTAAAAGCTTAGGAAAGCTTTTCTTGAGCTTTTTAATGGATAACAAGGCACCCCTACACTCAGTGGAGTGTAGGGAGTCTATGCAAACAAGAAAAACAACAAGGACAAGCACAAAATCACATGCAAATGAGCAAATTTCAGTCACTGTTATGAATAGGGGGCTGTGGAGGCTTAATGCTGATGCAAATGGTCTCTAGGGTGAGTTTCAAAAGCTGGAATCTAGCATACAACTTATCCAAATGATACACAATCAAACCCTAACCCTATATAGCCCTATACTCTAACAGCTTACACGAATGATGGGCAAATTTTAGCTAAAAATAAGCAGAAAAAATGCATTAACAGATTTTAGCTAGTTACCAATTGCAAGCATGCTATTTTTTTACTTGAAAGCTATCTAATCTCAACCTAATAGCTAAAATCAAGTTATACTAACAACCTACTATGTCTAGACCAGTTTTAATTGCACAAATCCTCAAAACTTCCTAGCTTAATCTGCAAATCCAAACACCACCTTAAATTCAGAATATGAAGATAACAAACAACAAGCTTTGAAAACTTAATCAAATTAATCTAAATCACTTTTATCATGCATAAAAGGCTTAAAGCAACATAATCAAACAGGAAAATCAACAATTGAACAGTAAACACTAAAAATCACATAAAATCTTTAAAAAAAGTGTAAAAATGCAAAAGGGGGTTCAAGCCTCTTGTACCTTGGCTGATGCCTTCCCAAATGATTTTTGGACTTTTTTGAAAGCTTATGGAACAGTAGAGAAATGCTGATGGTGGTGGTTTAACTCAAACTCACACACCATCCAATATGTCTTCAATAGTTTGCAAGAAAAGATGGAAATCTTGTATACCTGCTAAGAAAACAAGAGAGACAAAAAAATAGTGACCTGTGGAGAAAACAAATAAGCTATAAGCAAGCTTATTAATTAAGCTGCTATAGCTTATAAGCTTATGCTAAGAATATATAAAAAAAAAACTGATTTTTCTTCTTTTCTTGAAATTTTTGAAACCAAATAACTTTAAACTTCACAAAACTTTAACAAAAGCTGATGAAATCACTCAACAAGGACCTCCACTTTCACTTCAATCCCTTTTGAATGATTTCAAATTAAAAAATTTTCCAAGATCTAAAAAAAAACGATTTTCTGATAACTTGTCTATAAACTACAAACTTGAAATCTTTCAAACTAATTATCACTTAAACTAGAAACATATAAAAGGGAACTCAGAATTTATGCTAAAATATTGAAGCTTTCATTTTCATTAATAACTCAATATTTTTTTACATTTAAAAACTGGAACAAAGAAATGAAATACAATCTGCCTATGCTATATATACAAGAGTGAGATGACTACTTCTAAACCCTAATTCGAACATGGTCTTCCAATAATACCCTTTGAAGATGCTGAGAATATGCTGATGAAGATGCTGGGTTTAAATTTGGTTTGTAGTGAACCATGTGAGATGACAGTGTACCAAATTGATCTTAGCCATCTATGTAGTTGTGGGGAGCACGCAAACCAGTCTTAGTCGTTGATTTGGTCTTCTCTTCTGAAAAAGAGTGGAACCCGTGATATGGTTTTGGCAGGTAGCAAGTGTGGGGTGAGCTGGATCTCAGTTATCACATGGGATGTCAAGCTTTAAGGTTAAATTAAACTTCTGGGTGATTAATTTTGATAAACCCTTTGAATTGAAGATTAAAAATCTGGGCTTATTTGGTTAAGAACAAAAGGGGATTAAGGGGTTTAATCTTGAACAGTACTCGTTTCCCACCAAATTATAATATATAAAACGAGTTTAAATCGTTTTATTAATTAATATTTGGGGTTAGTGGATGCTGATGTGGGAGGGTGACAAGGCAGCAGACGTGAGGTGGCAGCAGACAATTGGTGGGGAAAGGTTTTGTGTCTGGGCAACAATAGTCCCCAGTCTTCCAAGTTTTCTTCATTTTGTAATAAATAGCTTCAAACTCTTTCCCCTTTGTTAAATGTTTAGGCAGTTGGCAAAATTAGTCCTTCCAAGTATTAATCATGAAAACAAGGACTTAACTTGTGAATTTTGAGATCTTCAAGGGCCAATCTTGTATATAATCAACATTTTAGGGACCCAAATGCAATTATGAGTTTTGCAAGGGTGTAAAATGTCAAGTCTTCAAAAGTAGAGGGACCATACTTGCCAATTCTTCAATCTTTCAAGGACTTGATAGGAAAATCATGATTCGGGTCCGGTTCTTTGTGCGGCTTCGTTCCCCGTGTTCGTTTTTGCTTGATTCCTTTGATCTTTTGGTGAATTCACGATATCCATACCTAAAATACACAATGAACAAACATAGGCACATATATGGGTATTTTGACGATATTTTAAGCGTTTTAAGCCCATTTTGGACGATGAGACTATGTATAAATACAGTCTCATCACTCCCCCATACTAAACCATTGCCGTGTCCCCACGCAATGCTAGAATTAAGTATCTTAGCACTTCCAAAATTCATTTTATGATGACATTTATTCAAGACGTAAATAAACTACTACACGCGTTTTAGACATAATGTATTGTTTTCATCACGAGAATGTGACTTTTGGGATCATAGAACAAGAACACGTGAATGCTTCGTTAGAAATAATTTTGTCGTCCTCGATTTTCACCCAATTCCATGCTAAGCGTGTAACGAGATCATTGTTATTATAAGTTAGCAACACGAGCACATCTCATGAGTTCAATGTCGCAATTCACAAAAAAAATCAATGTCGGAATTCATAAAAAAGTTCAATGTCGCAATTCATAAAAAAGTTCAATGTAGCAATTCACAAAAATTGCTAAATTGAATTAGACTTTCCTAAAAAAAGGAACTCATAAAAGGACGAATTTAAGCATTGTTTTAGCAACTTTTTAAGGATAATAAGCCCACGAAAACACCAATAAGCTACCACAACTCTAGGCAAATGATAAAACTTGTAAATCCTTAACACGTGAATCAAGAAACTCAAAAAGTAAAGAACTTTATGTGGCGTTTAGAATAATAAAGTGAAAAAGATGATGAACACGAAATCGTAGCTAACAAGAAAGATTAAAAAGATGAAGATTAAAACAAGATTAAACTTTAAAAAGTAAAGATTAGATTAAAACAAGGAAGAAAGAAAATAAAAGATGAAGTTTTTCTAGTGAGAGAAAGTTAAACACTTTCTCTCTCTAAAAATTAAAACTACAAAAGAAAAAAATGAAGACTCATTAACTAACACCCTCCTAATGAAGGATTAGGAGGGTATATATAGGAGAAGGGGAGGGTCTTGTGTCTTCTCTCTTTCTTCTTGTCTTCTCGACTTTTAATTAACTCGTCTTTCTCGACTTTGTCTCGGGATTAGTCGAATGATAACTTGAACTCGTCTTCTAATTTTCTTCTTTTAGTAGACTTGGTTCTTCGACTTTGTTAAACTTCCGTCTTTAGACTTTTTCTTCGATAAATCTTCAGAATAGGCCTTTGACTTCCGTTCTTCTTGTACTTTTGATCTTTTGACTTCGTCTTTTGTCTTTTTCTTCGATAAAAGCCCGTGAAAGCCCATGTTTTCTTCCCTTTTTCGCATTTTGGTCCTAAAACACAATAAAAACACAAACCACGCATAATTCTGACTTTTACGACATAAAATACACGTTTTGGTCTTGTTATTATTGGAAATAAGTGGTAAAAGGATAAGTGTTTTCACACTTATTAATGCGTAGTCTTAGAGGGTGGGAAAATTGGTTTACGAACTTTGAAACGAGATCCTTCCACGTCAATATAGAATTGGGTGGCTCTTTCTCTAACCAAATTTTAGCGAGCCCCGCTAAGGAATACGAAAAAAGCATCATCTTAATCGAGTCGTTCGAGACGTCCTTAAACTTGCAAGTGGCGGTAAGTCGATTGAATTGGCGGATATGGTTGTGAGGGTAATCCTTTTCATCACCACGGAATTTGTTGTTTTGGATCATTGACAACAAACCCGTCTTAACTTCAAAATTCTCCGCAAGGATGGCGGGAATCACAATAGCCTCTCCATAACCCTCAGAGGGTGCTTGAAGTAACTCCATCATAGTACGATTAGCCATGGTTGCTTCTTGTTCTACGATGGGTTCGTCAATAGGAGAATCTTCACTAGAAGGCGTTCCTTCCTTTCGGTTTCTACGTTTACGTGCACGTCTTGCTTGGTTACGAGTTTGCATAAACGTCAAGCAAAGAAGATTCTTTTGGGTGTTTTTAACTTTTTCAAAAAAAATTTGAGGTTTTGATTGTTTTTTACTTTTTTGGATTTTTGTGATGTATTACGTAGACAAAAATCTACAAATATCTCCTCAAATCAAATCTCTCGATTAAAGGAACCTCAAGGAATGAAAACGATCACGTGAAGTGAACGCCTTCGATGACTTTAGAACGTTGGTGGAACAGCAAAACGTTCAAGAGGGTTTAATCTTTTGAAACCAAGAAAATATATAGATACGTAGATAATACTTTGGTTGGCAAATTCTCGATTAGCCCTTTTTTCTCTTAACACGCACAAGCAAACGGGGGAAACGAGGCGGCGCTAAGCACTTAAGAGCCTTTTTCCCTTAGGTCGTGAAATACAACCGCCTTATACCCACCTTATAGTTTGTGTTAATTAAAATTAAGCTTCTCGAAAGTAATTATCTATTTTGCCTTTTTTCTTCGTTTGAGATTCGAATACAATGATTTAGTGATGAAATCCCAAATCAAGGTTGTGTTTTCACACTTTTGGAGTACTTGTGAATTTATTCTGATACGTATACAATATAGTAATAATATTCACACAAAAACGAAAAACCGATAATACGTATGATTAGAGTGCTAATCACATAATTACTAGTTATGGTTAATATAAAAACAAAATTTGTTCAAATCAAAACACCACACGCCTCCCCGGCAGCGGCGCCAAAATGATGTTGAGTGTTTTACACCCTTTAGGAGAAAGGGTAAATGTGGAAAGTACTAAGTGAACGTTTAGGAAAACGTAAACACTTATGACCCCAAATAGTGAGTTCGTTCTCAAGGAGGCTATTGTGTTGTGTTAAGAGATGATTAAATATTTGTGATTATGATTATGAAGAAAGAAAAGAGAAAAGGATGATGGTTACGATTAAAATTACACTAGGACGAAAGTCGTAAACCTAAAACCGTAAAACGTGACAAAATTTAAAAATTACCCTAAAAATTCTTAGAAAATTGCAATAAATCCAAAAAATGCAATTAGAGTTTACAAAAAAACAAAAATCACTCAAACCTTTTATTTAATTAAATAATAATTTTTAATGCTAATTAAAGCCCAAAAAAGCAATTTAACTAACAAAAAGCTCAAAATGAGATTTTTCTATTTGTAAACCTCTAAAAAAACTTAATTAAATTAAAAAGTATTTTTGAAAACTTTAAAATTACTTAAAACTATTTAAAAATGATTAAAAACTATTAAAATATTAAAATAATCCTAAAAATTAATTAAATGACAAGAAAATTAATCTAAAAATTTAAAAAATTCTAACTTAATGTTTTTAACCTATGAAAAATGAAAAAGTTGCAAAAATCCTAAAAATAATTTTTAATAATAAAATATTAATAAAAATCCAAAAATTATAAAAAATTCAAAAAACATGCAAACTAGTTTATTTTAACCTAAGTAAACAGAAAATGAAAGTGAAATTTCCAAATTACCCCTAATGGGCCTCCAAATGGGCTAAAACTCAAAACAGTCCAAGCTTAATGGGCTTTTTGGCCCAATAAGAAAAAAGTTAACCAAATAAGCTAAAAAGTTCCAGTATAGCTTAAAATTCAATTTTAAACACAAAACTCTAAAGGCCCAAAAGCTGAAAGTGAGCTTATCACAGCTTAATAAGCAAACAGCTTATTGTTAATGGGCTTTTTGGCCCATTAAGCCATAAGCTAATGCCATAAGCTGAAATTTGACACACATCCTTCTCTTGACCTGATAAAGTTGTTTGTAAAAATAATTTTTGAATAAGCCCAAGAAATAAGCCTGAAATAAGCAAAAACTCTCTACACAAAATGACAAAATAGTCGTTTTCGAGTTCTAGACCACTTCAAAGGCTGATTTTTTTTGTAAAATGTTTTAAATCACTTAACTAAGCTGAAAAATCAAAAAGATTTCAAATAAGCACACTGAATAAGCTGGAATAAGCAATAAGCTATTTTGAAAAAGAAAAGTCAATTCGTTTTAAGTCAAACTTAAAAGTCAAAGGCTCAAATGCTCCAGAATAGTCGAATGGGTCAAATAAGAAAGATTGATTACAAAAACAAAGTTGTTGCAAGTCTAAATAAGCTATTATAGCTTATTGATAAGCTGAATGTAAATTAACACTAGCAGTGGCTAGTAGCAGTGGGAAAGGATTCCCATTGTTTGACTTTCTTTACCTTTGATTTTAGTGAGATTTACTTGGATTCAGTGAACAACAAGGGCACCCTTATAACCAGTGGGTTATAAGGAGTCAATAACAAGCAAGAAAACACAAAATAAACCAGCCAATTTGTATAGTTAATTCAATTTATGCCGAGATATCACACAGACATGAACATTAAGCAGATTTGATTAAATAAGCAGTTTAAGCAAGATTAAGCCAACCAAATTGAACCAAAAGCATACAAAGCTATAATAATCTTAAATAAGCTTAAATAAACTTGTTTCATGCACTGAATCAAAGATTAGACCTAGATTCAAGCCTAAGTTACTTACTGATGAACAAATGATGAACACAAAATGACTTTGCTTATATACTTGACCACAAACCCAATTTCAAACCCTCAAATCTCTATAACAGGTTACATAAACTTTGTTTAAGCACTTGTTAACCCTAATAAGAATACACACTAAGTGTTCCCAAATTTTCAAGTCAAAATATGCAAAAACAAGCAAGATATAGCACATATTCAGATTTGATGTTTAAAAGCTCAAGTATGGCAAATATCAGCACTCAACCAACTCAATATCAGATACAAACTCAGATAAACACTTAGCACCTACTCAAACTAACATTCAACACATAAAACAGTAGACCCAAACACCCTTTTAACTTTTTAAATCAAGATTTAAACAAGCAAATGTGTTTAACATGTTTACCCAAGCCTAATCAAGCATCAATACAACTTCACAATAAACTTAGAACCAAATCCAAGCCACAAGAACACACATACAACAGCAATCCACAAAATCACTTAAAACAAGTATTTTGACAGATTTTTGGTAAGAAGGGCTCAAACCTCATGAATGTACATCCACACTCACGAATTGTTGAGCTTATGTGCCTAGCTAAACAAAGCACAAGCTTCCAATAGCTGCTAAGAAAAACAAGGTGAGTAGCAAACAGATTATATAAAAAAATGGAAAATGAAAAAGATTTGATTCAAGCTTGTTCCCCACTCCTTGAATCCTCCCAAACCACAAGCTCACTATACCTTGATAATCTCCTTGTCAGGGTGTTATGATCACTTATAATCCAAAAGTTCAAGTGTTTGAACTAAGACTTAAAAAACAGATTTTGGAATATTTTTGAAACACTTGCACAATCCTTAAAACCAAACTTTCAAACTTAGAAATCACAAACTTAGATCAATATCAATAACAGAAAAGTAAATGGGAACTTGGAATTCGTCACAAGATTCAAACTTTTGCCATTCACTTAGAAAATAAGCTTTATAGAACTTTGACCTAGGAATCCAAGAAAAACTACAATGTTGTGACTTAGAGGCTTTATATAGAGCCTTTACAATGATTCTAGAAAGCTGAAATAACTAAAACCCTAGTGTATGAACTTCTAGCTTTGCCCTTGGAAGTTTGAAAATTCTTGAACATGTGAAGACGTTTGGCTGTTTGTGGAGCTGTAAAGTGGGTGGCAATTTGATCAAGGGCTCCCAATAAGCTTAGGATTGAAGCAGGTTTTGGGTTCGCTGATTCCCTGGCAGGTTTTGGCATCTTCTCAAAAGAATGTAGCAGGAGAGTGTACATGTGACCCATGGGATGATGTGGCAAGGTGTTTGTGAGTTGGGTTATGATTAGTGAAAGGTTAATCATAATTCTGGAAGGTATTAACACTTAATTCTTAGTAATTAATAAAAACCCAAATCATGTTCTTCATATGAATAGTGAGGTTTGATCGAGTTTATGTTTTGAAATTATGTTAACCGCGTAATCAATATAACTAATTAATTAGTTATATAACCGGTTGTGAGTGGGTTTATGAGGTGGCATATTGGTGAAGTATGATTGGTTGTGGAGAGATAGTGGGACACGTGGTGGAGTATGAGTGGTCTAGGTAAGGTTTTGTGTCTGCCATGTTTGGTCCCCCTTCTTTCTTTCTTCTTTCATTTCTTGTTTTAATAGCACAAAACATATTTCCTTTGTTATCAAAGTTGTGTTTTTCACACTTTGGCCACAAAAACTTTTGCAAAGGGATTTCAAGGACTTGTTTTGCCATTAGATGATATCTGAAGGACCAAAATTGTAATGTCTTTAATCTTCAAGGTCTTGACTTGTATGATTGACTTTGTAGAGGACTAAAAGTGACAAGTCTTTAATTTTGAGGGACCATTCTTGCCAATTCTTCAAAGTTGAGGGTCCTTTTTGTAATATTGACTAACTTTAAGGACCAAACTTGTAACTATGAATATACAAGGGTTTAAAGTGTCAATTCTTCAATAATGAAGGACCATTCTTGCACAATCTTCAATTCTTCAAGGACTTTTCTTAGAAAATCAACTCTAGGGCCCGGTTCATTGTGCGGCTTCGTTTCCCGTGCTCGTTTTTGCTTGTTTCTTGTGATCTTTTGCCATTTTCTCAATATCCGTACCTAAAATACACATTGAACAAACACAAGCATATATTTGGCACATTTTATGATATTTTTACCATTTTAAGCCCGTTTTGGACGATGAGGCTATGTATAAAAGCAGTCTCATCACGTCTCTTCACTATCGAGCCTAACTACTGGCCAATCATGATCGATCCATTCGGACTCATCAAGATATAAGTGAGGGTTCGCAGCTTGAGATTTTTCGAGGTACTTGAGACTTTCGAAACTAGCTTGAACCTTAAAAAACGACCGAGGTGCTATCATTCTAACGGTTTGAATAGAGTCATGCGTTTTATAAACAACTTTTTTTAAAAAATAGACTTGTTCTTCGAGTTCCATTACTTTTTCATTATTTTTGCCTTGTCTATTTTTGAAATCTTGTTTTAATTTTTCAACCTCTTGTTTCTTTTCGTCAAGAATTTTAGAAAAATCGGTGGTTTTCATAGAAAGCCTTTGTTCAAGTTCGTTAACTTTTGTTGTTCCAATGTACGTTTTTTGACGTTCATCACTTAATAAAACATTAAATTGACGTTTTTCTTTAGTTATCAAAGCAAGAGCTTCATTTTATTTATTTTCAAAATCGTCCTTTTTAACGTTAATAACACGACTTTTGTACCCCTCAAGCTCTTTGTCTCTTTGAAGAAGCTGAGCCCTATAGCTATCAATGGTCTCATTAGATTTTATAAGAGCGGCTTTGCTTTCTTCAAAATTTTGAGTGAGGGCTGCATTTGCCTTCTTTAATTGCTTTTGACTCTTTCTAGTTTCATTGACATCTTTTTGTAAACTAGAAATTAAATTAGCAAGCGCGACACGCTCCACGTCATCATACTCATTTTCATGTTGATCATCCTCAAACTCATTATTGCACATGTCTGATGAATCGGGTGTGGTATTGCTATCAATCGTTTCCATCATACATGTGTCATTAATTGTTGTTGGTAGATCACTATGCTCATGTGTATCACCAAACACATTATATTCATCATCATGTTGTACCTTATCAATTGGCTCGGTATCAAAGATAGGACCATTGTCATCTTCAGTGACGTTAAGGACCTCATGAATCTTTGCCATGTATGAATGATGTGCCTCGAGTTCTTGGTCAGAGAGTTCATCATTTGTGTCGTCAAGCATTTCTCCTTCCTCGGCTGATAACTTGATCCCAGCTTCCATCTTCTTGCATAGCAGCATCTTTTCCTTATGATAACCATAATCTTTAACCCTCTTTTGCTGCCGGCATTCCCTAGCCAAATGCCCAAAACCTCTGCAGTTAAAACACTAAATCCCACTTTGTTGCACAACTTGAGTACCAACAGTTTCCCTATTTCCAACAACAGTAGCAACCCTCTGATTATCATACTTAGCGGGTTGTCGATCATACTTTGGAGGACTCTCAACGCACCTTCGTGTGTCATTCCTTGGAGGAATCTGTGCATAGTTGTTCCTCGGGTTTAATGATGTTCTGAGGTTGTTGTTGGTGGGTTTGTAGATTTTCTTATATTGCTTCATAATGAAAGCCATTTGTTGCTTGAATTCCCTATCCTTGTGAGCTTGTTCTTCGTCACTGTCTTATTCGAATGATTGCTCAGATATGGGTGATGGTGCTCTTGCAACTTCTTTGCCTCGGGATCTTGTTGGAGCATGTGACTTAGAGACAGTGGATGATCATGGTGATGAGGATTGAGTAGAGTAGGTCTTTGGAGCATGAGAACGATAATCTGGGTAATGTTGAGTGGTAGACACCAAAGCAAGTGGATTTGCAACCTTTGCGACCCGTTCAGCTTGAATTTCGTTTGCCTCATTCTGAAATTGTTTCAAAATGTCAAAGAGCGTGTGATATGAAACTTCGTCTAACTTTTGTTGTTTTTTCACCAAGGTGACAAACCGTGTCCACTCTGGTTGAAGTTGCTGTAGAAATTAGACATTGACTTGCATGGTGGAAACTTGCAAGTTATTTCGGGTCATGTCATTCATCATTTTGTAGAATCCGGAGTAATAAGAATCAAATTATTCCCATCCTTTGAAGTAAACTTGCCAAAGTTCCAAAACATCTTAGTTTTCACATCTTGTTTGTTAAGTGATTCACCTTGTTGCAATCTTTCAATAGTCATCCACATTTCTTTAGCAGTAGGGCATGCATCAACAGTGGAATAAATGTCATCTCCAAGCCACTGAGAATTAAGTAAATTGCTTCCGTCTCTGCATCAAACCAAGCACGGTTCTTTGGTGTGAGGTCGTTTCTCTTTTCATCACGTTCATATGCGGGTTGTTCGTCAGTTGTGTTACTGCAGGAACTTGTACTCTGGAGAATTTATAGGGTCCATAAAAAATGCATTGCCTTAAAGCACTGTTAGGTTTTGTGTCAAGATAATGTAGAAAACGGGATTGCCATTGATCATATCGACCGGACACAAGCATTAGTGGTCTCTCTTTGTTACCCGCCACCATGATGTTGTTGTTCGTCACATGATATTCTACAGTAGAATCCATCTCAATATTCTCTGAAATGATGAATTGGATACGGATCTTAAGTAGATGTTATAGTGATTGTTGTTGAAGAGAAAAGTTATTGAAATCCCTTAAAAATGCTCTCGAAAAACCAAAAAAAAATTATTCAAGACCAAAAAACACACGAGTTTTGTTCGAATTTTTTAAGTGTATTTTCGGAATGTTCAAAAAAATCCTCCAATCTTCGCAATGTTCTCAAAGCTTCGCAATGTTCTCTCCGTCGCAATGTTAAAAACTGTCGCAATACCAAGACCAACACCTGTCGCAATACCAACACATGTCGCAATACCAACACTTGTCGCAATACTAACACTTGTCGCAATACTAACACCTGTCGCAATACCAACACCTGTCGCAATACCAACGGAATATATGTCGCAATACCAAAGTTAAACCCTATCGCAATATGTGTCGCAATACAGAAACCCTAGCACATCTATCGCAATACCAATCGCGATATGTGTCGCAATGTAGAAACCCTAGTACATTGCGATGGATTTTCAAGCACAAGTGTCGTAATATGGTTACTGTTTCATGAAAAATGAGTAAAAAATGAGATTTTTGCTTAGAAATCCGTGATTTTAACCAATCCAAAGCACCCAAATCCCTACCACAACTATGTAGGAGATTGATATCAAGATTTAGAGCATGGAAAACACAAAAAAAAAATTGAATCCGTGATGATTTATGGATTAAATCATACGAATCAAATGAAATAACAACAACCAATTACAAATCTACCCCATGGCGATTGATACCAATTGTTGTCTTAATATTTTAGTGATGATTAAATAAGAAAAGTAGATAGAAGATAGATGAATTCTAGAGAGAGAAAGTAGAGAGAGAAAAGAGAGAGAATGGTTGGAAACTTAGGAATATTAGATTGAGAGAGAATGAAAAATGAACCAACCTCCTCCTAACATGCTAGGAGGAGGTTATATATAGTCCACCCACATGCGGGCTTGTATGGGCTATATATTAATGGGCAGGGCTTTCCTTTTAGGCTTTAGTTACTTATGAATGAACTTTAGCTTAAAGTTAAGCCCGTAAAACACGACTAATATACTACCTATTGCAACGTTCTAAAATACGATACATAATAAACATATGACCGAGCATTCTTGTTTGACTCAATATTTTGAGGCTAACACCATGATATCCTAAACATCAACTCACCTCATGTATGTGACCATTGTCGCTATACACAAACCCTTGTTACGGGCTTCCATGACGAGACGAGGTTCATTCTGAACAACATTATTTAAGGGATTAATGCTCTTTTACACCCACCATCTCAGTAACACCCTCGTCATGGGATATCAGGCTGCATTTCCTTCTCACTCATGTCTGTCATAGTAGTTGTCGAACCCCGTCAGACCCCTCCCAACAAGGGTTCGACTCCCAAAAGGGTCCGTGAGCCCCTGTTTTTCATTTTTACTTTAATTTTCATGTTTTAGGCATTGTAATTCCATCCTTGTACCAATGTTTCACATGCTACATGTTGTAATTTTACTTGGGGAAGATGAATGAATCCATTTTCTTTCTAAATTAATACTTGTACATGTATGCTAATGTCTTTTCATATCAGCACCATTATATGATATGATCATACTATGTTTCTCCATCTTTCTTCTCTATGTCTAACCTTCTTTTGCAGGTGTTAAGCACATTTTCTCTTGATCATCCTGACATGAATCAAGGGGGAGCAATCTATGACATGCATCATTTGTCCATTTGTCCATTTGTCCATTTGTCCAGAATTTATGCATTCTTTTCTCTAGATGTAAATGTGTAATTCATAGACCATGTGTTGGGTCTGACATATACATTACTCTCTCCACTATCTACGTTATATCTCTCTTTTTGCAGGATTTTCATAATCCATGTATCCCGGTTCTCACATTTAGGGGGAGTATGAACCGAGGGGGAGGCGATGGAAATATATTTTGCTATCTACATTTCTCTCTTACTATCCCAAATCTATCTCTCAAAATATTTTTCCATCTATTCTTCCCTTTTTATTTCGACAAAAAAGGGGAGAAGAGAAATATAAAATTATATTTCTAAAAACTTATATGTTGATTCTAAATACCAACTAAAAATAAGTTTACGTTTTGTCTTCAACAAAAAGAAAGAGATTGTGAATACAAATATCATCTTAAAACGATGTTTATATTTTAATCACTCTTATGGTTTTATTAATGACAAAATATCAAACATATTTATATCTTTGTGTTATAATCAACATTAAAGCCTTTTGATCCATGATCTTATATTTCTAAACTTTTATAAAAAGTTTTGTATACTTTTAAACCTTTAGTGTAAACTTAAAATGGATAAAACATCTCTCTCTCTCTCTCTCTCTCTCTCTCTCTCTCTCTCTCTCTCTCTCTCTCTCTCTCTCTCTCTCTCTCTCTCTCTCTCTCTCTCTCTCTCTCTCTCTCTCTCTCTCTCTCTCTCTCTCTCTCTCTCTCTCTCTCTCTCTCTCTCTCTCTCTCTCTACCTTCCTCCCTTTCTCTCTCTTCATTTATCTTATGCAAAAAGTCAAAGTTGGCTTGATACAATGTTCAAGTGTAATCTTTGACAAGTATTTATGAGGTAACAAAAGTCAGCTCTCACGGACCCCTCGATAAAGGGGCGGACCCTTTGGGTACAATGGTCTGACGGGGTGTGCGAGTCACTGATGGTTTACCTATAAATACCAAGCTAACTCCAAGCTTCACACTCGCCCCTCTTATAATATCTCTCTAATTCTCTGATTATATCTAACCTCCTAACTTCTATTCTTCTCTTACTTCTTGTCTCTTGTGATTTAGATCTTTGTTAACTTAAAGAACACTCAAGAATTTTATCTCCAAGCTTTGATCCTTCAAAGTTTATATTGTGTGATTGTTTTAAGTTTTATCTACACAATCACCATTGTTGTACCCATTCATCTACTACTTGTGTAATAGTGTGGTTGGTGTTGTAGACCATAAAGTATATAGTGTGAAGGGAGTTATTGTACCCGTGTAAAAGAACACGACATCATAGCTTAGGTGTCAGTAAAGATTGTAAGCTAAAGTGTAAAGGTTTCTCCACCGGTGTAGAGGAGATTCTTAACTAGTGAAGTAGAACACTTAAGTGGATACTCGAGGAGTGGAAGTAGGGGCAAGATAAGTGAGATCTTGGTCGGTGGAACTACTATAAATCCTTTTGCATTGTGGTTTGCTTTATTATTTCTCTATCTCTATTACTTAGTCAGTCACACTTGATCTATATCCATACAAATCACATAAAAAGTTTTAAACAAATCGATACTAATCGGTAAAAACTATTCAACCCCCCCCCCCCCCCCCTCCTAGTTTTCTACACCGACTACCACCACCAAATTCGCCTACGAGTAGATGACCCCAAATCCAATTTGATTTTACCCAAACATCCTAACAGTGTTAATGGACACATGAGGAAGAAATAACGTTGTGTAGCGCTTGGGAGTCTGTTTCCAAGAACAACGAGAAGGGTAACGATAAGAATACATAGGGTTTTTGGACTGATATTTTACAATAGATGGATGGAGAAACAAGGGAGCATGGTAAACGTACGTACGATAGCATAAACGAGAAATGTAAGTTGATACACCCTCAAGTGTGTCCGTTTGTTGGAGTGTACAATAACATGACGCGTATAGCAATGGAGAGTGGAGCCAACAACACAAATTTCATGAACATATAACTTCTTGACTATCAAGCTAAAGTCAGGATGAATTTTTTTTGGGGTAAGGGGTTACCCCGGTAAAATTGTATTAATCACTATAAAAATGAAGTACATTGGAATGTGGCTAAGCTAATACATTAACCTCAAGCGCGTGCTTGAACAACTAGAAAACTTCGTGACATGCCATGTAACAAAAACTAAAACAAATCCAAAGCCTCGACTAATCTACGCAAACAATATAATCCAAAGTATAAAATCCTAAGTCCCATAGATTTTGAACGAGTTTGACATATTCCATCTAGAAAGCATTTCTTTCAGTCTGCCAGTATCCTAAACCAAAACTTAAGAAGTTTAAGCCTCCTCGTTATCATGTTCTGATCTCTAATCTCTTCTGGATTTTTCTTAGAGTTCTTGAATACCCAATGTTGCGCTCCATCCACATGAAATAAGACGCCGCTACTACAAGTAACCTTCCAATAACACTTACGGACGTACGATTTATAGTCGTATGAATAAGATGAATGATAATAAGATTCATCATAGGGGGTATATGATCCATCACAGCCAACCCGTGGACAAAGTTATAGACTTGTGTTGAAAATTTGCACTCAAAAAATAGATGACAATGAGTCTCCGGAGTAGTACTACACAACAGGCACATAAGTAGTTTCAAGTTGGAGGGTCCGGCTTCCCATTGCTTAATCTTATCTTGAGTTTTTTAAACATTCTTTAAATGTAATCCAAAGATGAAAAACATGTCGCGGGATACAGTGTGGATAGGACACGACAAGAGCCCAACGAACTTCAAACCCTAGAGGTCTTAGCTCCTCCCAATCCCTTTTAACCGATAAGGTTAAGAGAACACCATGTCTATCACGTCAATGAACCAAATGAGGTTTGTGAACATCAAGCATAGGGAGAGGAATGTTACCAAGACCAGATCTGTCATAAGCCAAGCTTGAGGCTATCGTCATTCATCATTGCAAACAAAATCTGACACACTACACGCCATAACACACTACACGTCATAGAAAAACTCGTATTAAAAGCCTCCCTTGGAGTAAGAAGCATCTCAATTAGACTTTGAGAAAACCAAGTATAAAAATGAAAAGAAGTAGAGACTCCATTTCCATGCGACGTCCAAAAGAAGGGTCTAACATGGACACACAACTATAACATGTTACGCTAGCCCCAACTAGCCTCCGCCTTTATAGGAACCTCCCAAAAAGAACGCCCCCTAAGCTTATGCATGTAAATCCAACAAACCTATAAAGACTCACGCTTAGACACCAAGCTCCAAATATGTGTAGCCACAAGAGCGACATTAAACACCTCAAGACTACGAATACCAAGACCACCTTCAGATTTATGGAGATAAATGACATCTCACGCAACTTTATCTTTACCACGCATTACTCCCTGTTACACCACAACAAACCACAAATAAGCTGTTGAATATCGTATATAATACCTTTAGGAATAAAAAGAACCGCCACCCAATATACTTGCATGGTTGAAATAACATATTTACACAGTTGTAAATGAAGCGGAAAAGATAAAGACTTATTCTTCCAATCTCCAATATGATTCTTCGCTTTCTCCACAAAAGCTTTGCAATCCTTAATTAAAAATCTCGAAGAAATAAGAGGAACACCAAGGTACTTAACTGGCAAATCTCCTCCAGAAAAGGCATTATACGTAAAATGGCTACTTTCACGTGATTCCACACATTGCAAAAAAACGCGGTACTTTTTGGTATGCTAGGCACAAGATCGGACACCTGCTTAAACTCTTCAAGATTATCCGTAATCACACGGGCATAATTAACATCACCGTTGGCAAGCAAAAATAAGTCATATGCATAACATACATTAATAATCGCCAGCTCATCACAGTGCTTATTGTGGTACTTAAACGAATCCGAGAGCGAAATACGACGTCTAAGGATCAAAGTAAGAACCTCCATCACAAGAGTAAAATGATAAGAAGAAAGAGGATCTCCATGTATTAAGAGACACTTACCCTAAAGAAACTATGCACATCTCCATTAAGACTAATAGAAAAAAATCCGATGACACTGATGCCATAACTCACTTGATCGTAGTCGGATGGAAACCAAATTGGTATACAAATCTATCAAAAAACAACCAATCTAGCGTATCATAGGCCTTCTGAATATCAAATTTAAAAGCAAACCTAGGAGGACCCCGATCACGGTGGTAATTGTGAATAAGCTCTTGTGTGAAAAAAGAATATTATCCGGAATCCTCTTTCCCAGAACAAAAGCAGACTGGTTCATACTAACCACATCCTCAATACACCAATAATCCTACTACTAAGAATTTTGTTAATGCATTTGTAAATAAAATTGCAACACGAAATTGCTCGATAATCATTAACCTTTTTAGTAGGAATGAGAGCAAGAAACGTGTACTTGATTTTCTTTAACAACTTGTCATTAGTGAAAAAACTAGTAATCACATCACACATCCTCTTCCACGACATCCAAACCCTTTTAAAAAATGCCGATGTGAAACCATCCGAACTTGGAGCACGATCGTCCCCAATGCCAAACAAAACCCTCTTAATTTCATCATCCGTAATTAGCATCACCATGTGAGGGGCTGTTTGATTGCTTCTTAATTGAGCGATTCATAGCCAACTACTTAGGCGGTTAGAGATTTGTTTGTTTGATAAAAACGTTAATGCCGCTAAGTTATTATATTCAGTGTTGTACGGTTTTGATCATATGGGTCCCTAAACCATTCAACAACCACTAGTTTACTCATGCACCCTTTTGTTTTATTCTTCATAGCCACGTACTAGAAATTAATTTTTTAATATACATATAAAATGTAAAATACGGTTTCCAGTCTCATTGATCAAAGGAGGATTTGCCATCGTCATATGAATTTACGATATCTCTTATACTAGTTATAAAACCCGTGCACGCACGGGTTCATAAATATATTCTCTTACATGTATTTTTTTGTTAAATGACTTTGTAGTTAATATAAATTCAAGACGAATTAATGGATAAAAATTATCTTAAATATAGCCATATAATCTGTCAATTCTATTTACAAAATTTGGTTACATAGCTTAAGTTCACAAACATAGCTTAAGTTGTTGATAGCCCAATATGGTTAATCTTGTTAAAGTTGTAAAACGATGTATGTGACTGGTCACTGATACTGAGTTTTGCTATGGGGTTCAGATTGAGTTCTCGGAATCCTCTCGAATTGATCACGGTTGAAAGTGGAATGATTGTTCTTGGTTACAAATAGGGGGTTTGGTTTTAGTTATCGAAATTTTAAACTAAATGCAAGTAATTAAAATTGTCGTTGAGAAAATTAGAAGTCTTAAAATCAAACTACAAATAAGAGCGTGCAACTTTGGAAATTAAAACTTGACAATTCAAAAACTTAAAAACAAGTTGGGAATAAACTAAGTAAAAGAGCGGGAAAAACTAGATTTGAAAAATTAAGCAAAAACAAAACATAAACCTGAGTCCGATCGTAACCCGATCGTACTCAAACAATAATCCAGATCGCAATCCGATCGTATCCAAGATGTAGTCCAGATCGCAATGCGATCGTGCCCACTAATCGCACTCAATGCGATGATACCCAAAGAATGGATCGTACTCACTAGTACGATGGAAGAAGGACGATCTTACTAACAGATCGCAACCACGATCGCAGCTAGTGATCGTGGTTTTGATCGTGGTTCCAGATCGTAACAATGGATCGCACTCTAGGCGATCATAGCAGGGACAAGCGACTTGATCGCACCCCAGATCAAAGTAAGTGATCGTGGGCGTGGATCGTACCATGGAAGGGACAACTGATCGCACTCTAGACGATCGTAGCAGTAAAACCTAATGGGATGGCAAAGACGTCCAAGAAAGAAAATAAGTTTAATCCAATAAGCAGTAATCAAATAAGCATTTTCAAACTTCTCAAAGATTTAATAAGCACAAATTCGTTAACTTTTGAAATTTAACATCCGAGACTTAATGAACAAAACATCAAATAAGAAAACTTTTTAAAACAAAGCTTGAAAATGAATAAGCCGAGAATACAAAGAAGCTAATAAGCATCAAAAGCTTATAGCTTATTCGTAGGAGAGCTTATGTAGGAATATGAAGATCAACCTCTTAATCACGAAACATCAAAATCAACACGATTTGAGAACCAATCGAATCAACCATTAACTTTTCGGATTAAGATCAAAATAAAATAAAGAAAGGTAGAAATAGATTAAGGAACAAAAAGCTTAACTTGAATTAGATTAGTGAAATCCAAAATACAAAAAGCTTAAAACTTGAAAAAGGTAAAAATGAAGGAAGGAAAAATCCTAGTGAGAGAAAGTTGAGAACTTTCTCTCTCTAAAACTAGAGAGAATGAAAAAAAATGAAAAACTAAGACTAACTAGCTCCCAATTTTGTGAAGTAAAGTCCTATTTATAGGCGTGTGATGGTGGGCTTGTGAATGGCTTTGGTTTGGGCTTCTTTTCTTCTTTCTTCTTTAGTCTTCACGTTTCTTTTAAATAAACGTTTCCGACTTTGGATTTTGAGAAGTGTCGGTGAATAATTCCAACTCGTCTTATAATCTTTTGTTTAATAGACTCGAGTTCTTCGACATATATGAATCTTCCATCTTTGGCTCTATTCTTCGATAAATCTTCAAATAGGCATAATGACTTCAAATCTTTTGCATCTCTTGGACAATAGACTTCGTCTTGAGTCTTTTTCCTCGATAAAACCCGTGCAATCCCATGTTTTCTTCAATATTCTCCCGGTTGACTCTGAAAACACAATAAACACAAAAACCACGCATAATTCCAAACAAATGATATTAAATACGTGTTTTGGTCTTGTTTTAGCCAGAAATAAGTGGTAAAAGGATGGGTGTTTTCACACCTATCAGTCACTAAAATCCAACTATAAGTATAAATGCAAGATTAGTATGGTCTTTGCTTGAATTTAAGCCTTTTTGAGTTTAAATATATCACTATCCAAATATAAAAATCAAACAAAATTGATACTCATAATCGACTTTAAATCTTTCTTTTGTTGCATTTGTTAAATTATTGTTAGTAAATGGAGTTAAAACAACAATAAATGTTGTTTATTGAGCATAAATATGGTTGTATATGGATTTCAGATTCTTTCTTTTACCATGAAAGCTGATAAAAATCATTTACAATACATGTAGATTCAGTCACATCCTCCAAAGAATTAAGAAAACTCCCTAGAAGACGTTGAGCAAGAACTCGACAATGACTCCAGCTGACACAAATGACCACATATGTTCACACAACAACCGCATTGTGGACATCGGATTTTTTTCAAAGACATTGGACAGAAAATCGATAATGACCCGGTTTCGCGCAAACAACCATCAGGAGTCTTTCCTAAAAACATTGAGACTGCTTTCTAAGAAGCCAAAAAACAGCGCGTGGTTAAAATCCCTATAATAGCAACATTTCGTATTTAAAATATGGAAAAGAAAACCAAAAAATAGTTGACATGACCGCTAACCCAATACTTAGGGGGACAGATACTTGTACTTAGGGAGACAAATACTTGTAACAGAACAATTTGTATGCAGAACCCACCTTTGTAATCTTTAAAACTACTAAACACAATTTCAAAGTGCCAGAACTTGTAACTGCCTCAAATTTAAAGAATCACATATTATAACAAAATTATCGTTTCAAGATCGCGCAACAGTGGTAGTCGTCTAGTTGATATTATAGAAAACATAGAAGTCTTTGGAAGGTCGGTTGCTGAAGACGATGTTTATTGAAAGAAGAATAATTTTTTTAAAGCAATGAAACGGGGTAACTTCGGGCTGCTGGTATGTTGCGAGTCCCAAGCGGTTAAATGGGCCCAGTCAAAAACGATACAAATAGAAGCACAAAACAATCAACCTACCTTATTGGCAATGATCCCGGGGCAACACCAATGCAGTGTAGCTGCAATTTCTCTCTCAGGCTGCAATGAATTTTAAAACTGAACTTCTGAATTTATCATGCTAATGAAGATAACTAAAACATAAATGTGAAACATGACATCTTATTAACTTTTCATGTTTGTGAGGATAAGCTAATTATTTTTAAATTTAGCATCCAATACATTGTTTTCTTCGTTATTAATAGCTTGTAAATGTTTTTTAAACCTTTTTGTTCCGGTGGGTAGGAGAAAAAGTTGGGTAGACATGGTTGTCATATGAGCTAGCATTTCCTTTACCGTGAATATTCTAGAGTCAGAAGTTGTGCATCCTCATTTGTCTTTAACAGAGGTAAAAAAAGTGGGATATAAGCTTTTACAAAAACACAATGATCATAATGATTCTGAGTTTTATTAATTGAAAAATCAAATTGAACTATCGGACTCACCAGAATGGCTTCTTTCACGCTATATTGTATTTGCAACATGTGACTTATCTGAAATTCTTGGAGGAATTGTTATGAGATGTATAGCACCTCACGCTGTGGTAAAGTGCATGCTTCTCCATCAACCAAGCATCTCATATGGGGCAAGGAGAAGGAGATCTTACGCATTGGCCAATATCACCAATGACTCAAGGGTGTCATGATTTCTCATTAGCTCCACTATCAACTTCACAATGTCTGATTAGTTCTCCATATTGGAAGACCAAGCTCGTCATCTCTCACGATCCAAGGCTGCAACTCCTTCTCGGCCTGACACGCAAATACATAAAACCATGAAAGTGACTAAGCACTTGCAAAAGGCTGCATACTAATTTAGCAAAGCTGCATTTACATGAGGAACATATCCATGCAAAGAACATTTAAAGAAGCTTATCAGAACGGCCCCTTCATCAAATAACATAGAAAGTATTTATATAAAGTTACAGCCTTTCTTTAATATCTTTTTACACATGCCATGTGAATATTGAGCTCTTAAATCCTTATGGTACAATTGGACGGAGTTTGGAAGACTGAGACAAAATAGATGATTTCCCAAAATCAATCTTTGGAACAGCTTGAAGTGCAGAATTTAATTCACCACCAGGATCAATAGTACTTCTTCACACATGTGCTCACAACATAACAGGGGCCGATCCAACCATTGAGCAGTGGGAGAGATCAGGAAGTTGATGAGATCAAAAGCGTCGTTACCATGTTTTGACTACGCATACTAGGTACATTAGAAATTCTAAGCTTTTTTTAGCCATGTTCATAACTTTATGTATCTGAACATTGTTTAAAAAAACTTGTCTTTTTTACTTGGTGTTCCATGGTTTTTCTAGTGGCAGCCTTGATGCAGATGCACAAGTTGGTCACATGTTCGTAGCTGATTTTGGTGAATGCTTTGTAGCTCAAAGTTATGCTAAGAACATGGGACTTTATGATGAACGTGTTGGAGCCCTTAACATCGTAAGCAATGTGAGAATTGGTCTGCAACCTGCTCTTCTGCTCTTATAATATATCACCAAATTTCAAGATTTACCAATGATCAACTCAAACAGTATCACCCCAACTGACCAATCCACCTACGAAGTTACAAAGTTATAACAAAAATTGACTTCATTCAGATCATAATAATGTTAAATGAAACTCAAAAGTAATGGAAACTATTCACTTTGAGATTAAATACAAATTATCATACCAATTGAAGCCTAAAAAATACCATCCAATACCACCCCAAATGTATTCATTTGATTACCCCTAGAATAAACCAAGTTGACAAGACGGAAATCTCAAACCAAAAGTGAAAATGCATATGTATATTTATATACCTGAATATCTTATTGAATGAAAAGCAACCATCGGGGGCCAATCCAAGTAAGTAACCATTGGGGGCCAATTTAGTTGTTTGTTGGTGTATGGTAACTATGCTTTGGATAAAGAACATACTTCCATTCTGGATGAAAGTAGCATCTTTTTTTGGGGGTTGTCAAACACATAGATAAACACACAGATTTCTAAAACATAGAGCGGGAGAAACATTATCTATATATGGTGACTCCTCTAAAATTTGCATGTATCTCCAAATTTAATAAGCCTTCCCAAATACTACCTAACAAACAGTCCCTACATATTTGCCACATGTTTATGTTTGAAAATATTTATACCTAGCCTATATGATCTAAATAACTACCAAAGAACAACCAAATGCTTGTATGTAGACACAAAATTTCTTTATGCATTTGTGCAATTTAATTTCTTTAGATCTGTTTTGACTCATCTTCACTTGAATAACAAAAAGAGCAACCGAAGCTTACTTACATGAATATGACATATGTACCCTTCCAAAAACCGGAGCTTGAAAAATTTTCAACTTGTTTTGGTACCTTTTTATCACTTTGAAAGCTTCATATACCACTAATCTCTTCATTGCACAATTTTTTCATCCTGAAAGTTTTGACACCATTGGCTGAAACAATCCATCAAACCGCATTTAATAAGGAAAAACGTTTTTAGCGCTTTAAACATTTTCCAGTTTTCTTAAGCTTAAAAAAAATTTCATAGATTTAGCCTTTAGAGCGATTTTCTTGAGCTTGATCATGACTAAAAATATAGAACATATGGTTTGAAAATAGGAAAATCACTCAAAAATGTAATAAACTTACCACTTTTTATGGTTGTGTGTAGTAAACTATTTTTTTTCTCATTGTGTATATTAAACTTTCAAATTCATATCATTGTGTGTATTTTTTGACCATTTTACCCCTACTTTTTTCAAATTTTGAAGGGTAAAATGGTCATTTTACAAGACAAAATAGTCTCAAAATACACACAATGATCGAAATTAAAAAGTCTAATACACACAATGAGAAAAAATTAGTTTAGTACACACAACCATAAAAAGTAGTTAGTTTACTATATTTTTAAGTGATTTTCCCTTTGAAAATCAATAATTTGTTCAAATACACAACTCCACCACTATTTGGCTAAACATCTATTAAGATTTCAAAATTGAATAAAACTTACTAAAGAGTATGCAGTAAAAAAAGCACGAAGTATCGTATAGCTGAAGCATAAACAATAAGCACACCTCAGGGGGTCTAAGAAAAATCCATTTGATCATCATACTTTTTAATCTTCAATCTTCATCATCATCTTTATTCAAATTCTCTCAAAATAAAGTCTCGGTAAAGATTAAAATATCAAAATTACTGATCAGGTTTGTATGAGTCTCATACCTGATTTGAGAATTAGTTAGAGGCTAAGAATCTATTTCTTTCCCATCTAAGATTACCTTAACTTGAGGATTTAAGCTTTTCTCTTGTTTTAGGGATTCACTACAACAACAATTAGTATTGAAACATATTTAGTAAATAAAATGTACATCAAACACACAATTAATTAAAAGTTTAATACTCCAAAACAAAATTAATTACTCCATTAAATTAAAAAATTCAATATAATCACATGTATGAGATCGTATGGTGGTGTGGTGTTCTGACGGACGGGGTGTTTCATGTTGTGGTGGTGTTCTGATGATAGTAGATGATGTGAATGTGGTGGGTTATTAGATTTTTTTTTTTTGATAAAATAATAAAAAAATGTGATTTATAACCTAAAGTTTTATAACTGATACTCTTAACCTTAAACTTTCAAACATTTTGACCCGCTTCTTTGTAAGATTTTTTCTTTACGTTTTTTACACCTATACTTTTAACTTAAAATTTAAAAAATCAATTAACTTGGTACGAAAATCAGACTAGAGTTACTAAATTAAGGAAGGTAAACACTTTTTAAAGGAATAAATAAAATGATTACTCCCTATTAAAGAAAGAATCTCTTGAGAAAGTCTCTACTTTAGGTTTTGTTTTATAAAGAAAAAGATTATCGTCTTTAACTAATGAATGGTCCACGGATGCTTTCTTTTTCAAATTGAAATGAGTGATATCTATTTAACTTTTAGTAGAAGTTTTGTAACTCATCTTGAATAAAACTCATGCCTCATGTGAGAAAGATATTATTTTATATATTTGTGTTTTATTTAATTTAATATCTAGTTATTACTATTATAATTCTATTAATTTGAGGTAGTTACAAAATAATATTATTAGTAATAATATTTCACTTTCCATAATGTGTGTTTTAAAGACAAAACAAAAAAGATACATTATATACGACTCAAGGTTAAATATTTAATTTTGTATCCTTCGAATCAGTATTAACAATAATTACCAAATGTATCATTTTCATTCAGAACCAGATTCATACGGAGCCTATGAATTATTTAGAGTTCAGAATCATTCAGCGCTAAATCATATGATTTTATCAAACAGCCCCTGAATCTAGTTATCGACAGAAACTTGCTGAATAGGTCCTCACTATTTAAAGTATCACAATCCGAGTTACCAAGAAAATCCTCATAGTGATTAACAAAAGACACTGGAACAGTAGCTCACGATCATGAGAATCAAAAATAACATCAATACGGCGGCGAGATTCTTACTCTTAATCGTCTTATGAAAATAGGTTGAATTCGAGTCACCTACTTCTAACCAATCAACCTTAGATTTCTATTTAAAAAACATTCCTCATCAAGTTTCGCTTCATTAAAAGCAGTAAGATAAACGGCTTTCTCCTCCAGAAGAATTAGATCAACCGAATTAGCATAAAGGGCTCTCCGAATAATGTCGAGCTCGATATGAAGCTGTTGAACCCGAGCATGAAGGTTACTTTGCTCCTTCAACACATTGTGAAGATGAGCTTTAAGGGCATCCATTTTAGTCACAATCTTGAACATGTTATGCCCCCTACGTTAGAGCCACACGTTTGCTGAAGAACCTCCAAAAACTTACTCTTATGAGTAAGAAAGTTATAGAACTTAAAGGGGCTAGGTTTCGGCATCACAATAGACGGAAACTTTAAACAGAAGGAGCAAAGGTCAGAGTTACGATTAGGTTGAAATATCGATACACACCCGGGAAAGAATCCAGAAACTCGATATTTCCCACGATGAAACTTAAGTATCGTCATTGTTGGGAGATTTTAGAAGATAGTCCGAAATTTAAGGGTAGTGAGGGTTTTTCGCAGACTATGAAGGCATGAGCAGCAAGAGGTCCAAGACACGAAGTCTCGAGTGGCAAGTATAAATCCAAATGTTGATGATGCTGAGGTACCAGAAGTTCGCCGACTAGTCAGCGGGGATAAAGCGAAAGTTGCAAAGAAGAAAGGAAACCAAGGATCGGGGTCATCATTAGTTAGGTTGATGGTATTCGGGATGGTAAATGTACACCGAGACGAACAACTATCATTTTAAGATATCAAAAGGAGAGAGTTGGAATGTCGTGAATGGCAGAGTTGACAAATCAGGCTCGACAGTTACAAATGGAGGAACAACGCTAGTTAAATAGAGGAAAACAACCTGAAACGTAAAGACATAAAGTTATATAATAATGGAGAGGTGTAACTTGAATTTTAGTTTGCTAGTACATTATCGTTTTTAATTTCGTGTGTTTAATGTTTTTTACATATTTGTGTATTATTTTTTTATTTTATGAATAAAAGTTTTTAATTTACGTTTATATTAATTTCGACCGTTTACGTTTACATTTTTATTTACGCTTTTTAGTTAAAGAATAATTAATCAAATAAAATGAAGATGATCTAGACGTCAATTGAAGTGAGTTTTTTTTTTTGTCTTTATAATACTGAAAATATAAGTTTTTAATGAGTTATGAAAAAACTGATGTTTTGCTGAATTGAGGAAAAATTTTCACTCTTATTTTCTCCGAACTAGTGAAGACACACCATAGTAACATATTGGTGACCATGATGAAAGAAGCAGGACCATATTGTCGAGCACATCGTGACAACATATTTGTACTTGTAGAGATCGTCTAAAGTCCTAACCTTTGATAATATTAATTACTTTATCTTTATTACATATAAATCATTTAAAACTCATTATAAAATATTTTAAAATTTAATAAAAATTTGTTAATTAAAACATATAAAGTAGTATTCAGTACAAAATTAATACGCGGTTAAAAATAAAAATTATTAATATTGTTTAATACTCGTTTGAGAATAAAAATTATTAAAATATTTAATACTCGCATATAGGAGTAATTAATATACATTATTGGCTAGGAAACAAAAGCATTCCAAAAATCAACATAGGAAAAAGTAAAAACAATTGAACCAAAACTTATAGAGATTGATTTAAACTAGAAGTTTATTGCTCATCGAGGATGAGAGCATCAAAACTTCTTGATGCAGCTATATATGATTTCCATATTCTACTAATTCATTGTTTAATTGGATACATATATTCGATCGTTCAGATGGCTTTTATGTAAATATTAATGGGCGATTTTGCACAAATCGACAACTTTAATAACATAATTTGCAATTTACCTTTTTATTTATTTAATGGATGTTTGTTTTAGCTTTTTTTTTGGGATTTTGAGTTCATCTGGTTTTGGCTTATTTTAACTAATAAGTTCCAAAATCAGCCGATAAAATGAGGTTTATGAAACATAGGCCAAAACTACATTGTAAAAGAAAATTAGATGATAATTCTTTTTAGTTGTTGCATGTTTAACAAGAATCTTATGAAAAAATAGCATTGTATAATTTTTTTTGCAGATGCTATTTGTCAATTGTATCCTTTAATATCTAAACATATATTACCAGCCATGAGGATTTATCATTTTAAGGGGTGTTTGGGTTAGCTTATTTTATAGGCTTATCCGCTTTCTCAAATCTGGAAAACTGTTAAGCTCACTTTTTGAGCTTATGCGCTTGTTACCTTGAGATTAGGATTTAAGTCATAACTACTAAGCCCAATAGAGTTTATTAACTTTTCCAACATTCAAAAAGCCGATAAGCCATATGCTAATACTGATAAGCCCATAAAATATGCTAATCCAAACACCCTCTTAGCTATGAAACTGAATAACATACATGGATTAGGCATCATATGATATATATTGGGTTGTTATGTGTAGCTGTCCTCTTTAATGTTTAACATTAATAGATGTTTTAGTTGTGGTACGTTTAGCTAGAATCATATAAAAAGTATAACATTGTTAAAAAGAAATTAAAGTAAGGAAGGCTGCAGTAATGCAGCATGATGCTATATACAACTGATACAAATATTTGGGGCTTGTTTCCTATGATTAACATGAAGTTTTCCCCGGTTAGGTTTATTGGGGAGGGCCAGTCTTTGACATAGACGTAAGCAGTCTAACAGAGGTATCTTCGTGATCGCTTCCGACCCTATCTTTAGCCACCCCCAAATGTATATCTCGAGAGGTTTGAACAATAGACCTATTGTGAGGAGGTTAAGTGGCTTACCATTAGGTCATTTGGTAGTGATTGAATTGTTCCCTTTGATATCTAGACATATATCTACACGCCTTAAGGATTTTTCATTTTTTAGGGTGTTTGGAATAGCTTATTTTATGGGCTTATCCGCTTACTCATATCTGGAAAAGCCAATAAGCTCACTTTTTGAGCTTATGAGCTTGAGATTATGGACTTAAATAAACCATAACCATAAGTTGATAAGCTAATAAGCCCAATAGAGATTATTAGCTTTTCCAAGTTTTAATAAGCCAATAAGCCCATAAAATATGCTAATCCAAACACCCCCATAGCTATGACACTGAACAACATACGTGGATTAGTCATCATTGCATTCATAATGCGCTAACTGTTCAACTCATTCATCAAACGACCCAAAAACAAATAATCAAAGTGTTGCTAAAATACCAATTTTCTTGCAAATATGCAATTTTGTCTTTACCGTTTTGTGATTGTTTATAACATCTTGCAACCTATGAAGTCAAAAGTATAAACTCAGCATGTGCTGCTTGATTGTCTCAAGTGTCGCAAAAATATCAGAAAAAATTTAGACTTATACTGATATACAAAAAAACAATAACACAAAACTCACAAAATGGTCATATTGCGAAAATATAGGTATATTCGTGAAACCGTGATATTTTGTTCATAGTCCCGATTTACCCTAAATGTTTAACTTTTACCCTATATATATGTTTCATCCGTTTTAACCGTGTTGTTATCCAAAGTTCTATACTAAGAAGTATTTAGCCCGTTTTACCAATTTTGTTGTTTCATTTTATAGCAAGAGATCTTTACCTACCTTCCGCAGAACCTTTCACAGAACCTTTCACAGATCCATTACTCGTTAGATACCATCATCCCCTTTTGTTACAAGATCCTATATATCTAACCCCACGATCCAAAATGTCGGACAACATACCTATCGACATCCAAGAAGAAATCATGAAAAGAATTCCTATCAAACCGTTGCTTCAGTTCAGATCGGTTTCCAAAGAATGGAAATCTCTCATAGATAGCGCTAAGTTTATCGCTGATTACCAAAAGACTGATCTGCAAAAACATATACTTGTAAGAGATGATTTTGAGCACAATTATGTTTGTGTTGCGGATGATGATACTTTCCCTCATCAGAAAGTTACTCTAACTGTTCCCACATCCGTTACACAACTTTACAAACCAGAAATACTCGGTAGCTCTCAAGGTTTGTTCTGCCTTTATGACTGTTCAGAAAAACAAGGTGACTTCGGAACAAAAACAGCTGTAATCTGGAATCCAACAATTAAGAAGTCGATTCCTATTGATGTTCCTATTGTGTTAGATAGCAAGTTTGATACTTTTGTTGGTTTCGGGGTTTGTCCAAGTCTTGACCCTATGCTTGTTAGCATTTCAATTTGTTTGCAGGGAGGTAACTCTACAACTGACACTACTTGGCGCGTTAAGGTTTTTAGGTTAAGCTCGGGGACATGGAAAAGCCTGTCTATCAATCTGCCTCGTAGAACAATCGAATTAATCAGTAATCAGAATCAGGTAGCTATAGACAGGTTCATTTATTGGGATGCTTTGGATAGGATTAGCATGACTAATCTGATTATATCATTTGATATGAATAGTGAAGAATTTAGAGAAATACGCCTTCCTGATAATTTAACTTTCAACCTTCTTAGCCGTCAAATATGGTTATATATATGCAAGTTTAAAGAGTCTCTCGCTGTGATTCATTTCAATTTTGAAGTGGATTTAAGAGTTTGGGATATATGGATGATGGAGAATGGTGATCCGGAATCATTTAGAAAGATTTGCACCATTAAGAGTGACATACGAGATGCTGATTCAATAGTTTGGTTATTTGGATCTAGAAAGACTGGTGAACCTTTAGTTGAAGTGACAAATTTTTCTAAAACAGAAGAAGGTTATAAACTTTTTGTTCATAATCCCAACTCAGAACAAATTGATTACATTGGGATATCTGCCAAACGACCTTCATTTGTTGTGAGTGCCTACACAGAAACACTACTTTTGCTTGATCGCTAAGAATTGCATATCTACTCCGATATATATTGAGGACAAAGGCGATGTCAACCATCAGAAACTGTGGAGCTAATAAAGTCGTGCAGTATGGCGATTGAAGTGTGTGAAAGGTTAAATAATACTGTATCAATGTATTAAGGTGCAGGTTAGCTATAGTTTTGGAAATGCAAATTATTGCATCTTTATTCGAAATTCAAGAAACATATGTTTAGTTACTGTTTGTTTTCTTTGTGTTAGTTAAACTTATCGAAAAGCAGGAAAACGATTGACATGGATCGGTAATGCTATTGAAAATTTTCTTCATTTCAAACTTTCTTGGTTTTTCTTTATTTACTTAATTTTTTTAATTTAAATAATAGAGAATGTGTGTTAATCACACTCTATCTATGTTTGTTAAACCAGTATGCATTTCATCCTCTTCTTTTTTTCTTTTTTCTTTAGTTGAAAGAAAAAAGAAGCTGTAAACCTGAGAAATTAATGTAAAAAAAAGCTGGTGATTATAGGTTTATTTGTGTCTCATTATTCGGTTAATCCGTTCTCTTTTCCATGGGTATAGATTATTAGGGAGTTTGTTTAAAATCCATATATTACCGCAATATTTGAGGTATTTCTCTCACCCTACTGGTTTCATAAGGTTCACAGTGCATCAACTGAGTCTGAAGAGTCTATGATTTCTATAGTTCCGAGTCTGCATGTTTACATGCTTATATGAGCAAGTATAGCATCTGGTCATATCAGTTAATATTATCATTTGAGGATCTGAGAACTTATTTGGCACACTGATACTTAAATGATAGTTTTCGAACTAAAAATTTCCTGGTCAACAGAACCCCACCCATACCATAAAGGTTTGCGTCTTGACCCTTAACCAAACCTGCCTGATGTGAGTCACATGACCATTTTGCCACCTGTAGCATTTTTACTTTCTCGTCTTCTTTATGGAGAAGACTGAGAATCTGTTTTCTTTTCACAATAGAGCTAATAAGGTTCTTTAAATGCACGTAGTAATAGGGAAGACAACTGAGTTTTGTTCATAATTTTCTAGAATCTTATACGGATTATATGCATATAAGATGCATTGAGAGCCTTTTTTTACCTGTTCAGCAGACTTACTTTCTTCCCCCTGGTCATAAGTAATTTTTTTTATGTTTTCCAAAGTGGAGGTCAAGGGTTCGAATCCAATGGAGAAAAAATTAATTCCCTTGTGGCCAGGGAGGTTCACCTGCACCGACTCCGGGATTTCCAAAAGGGTAGTCGCCCTGGGATTAGTCGGCTCGCATTGTCAAGTCGGAAAACCCAGGTTACCAGGAAAAAAAATTTGAAGAAAAAATGTCCAGGGTTTTTATAAAAAATGCAGCTACCATTTATAGCAGACTTCCTTAACACATCATCTCGATTAACAGATAAAAACTTCTTTTAAAATACAGTTTTTCTGTTTACGAATCGATCACATATTATGTGTTCGAACCATTGACTTCCATTGGCTGCTAAATTTGTTTATTCTAATATTCAAAATGAAAAACTTCCCACACTAAGATTTGTGAAACATCGAGACATACAAATTGCGAATTATGCAAAATTACTAATGAAATGACTCCACTTCAAAAGATCAAACATGAACAAATCAAAGATACAACTATGCTTAGATTCATTAACTCCAATTGAGGACAATGTGATTGTTCGTACATAGACCAAGTACGTACGGTATAGTGGTATATGCTTTGTTTTGCTTATTCTTTTCTAAACTTTTCTATGATTATTGGCTTATTGTGTCATTGTTTTCCATCGAAGAACTTGTTCCGAGAATTCAAAGTAGCTTGCAAGCGTCAACCCGAAGATTCACTCAAACCTTCTTGGAAATTTGCTTCAAAAGCTGCTATTTTTGTACTCTGAGTATATATTTGGTTGTGGCCTTGTGGGCAGTTTTGATGCACTCCAAACACATACAACTTTTTTACTCTAGCAGTAGACTAGTCACAGATAATGCTCGTTTAAACCTCAAAAAAACTCTATAAGAGGAAATATAATGTTGTTGTTTGGTCGCACTAATCATCAGTGCAAGTGTGCAACAAAAACCACAAGAATTTGAATGACGTGGTGATTGTGACTTGTGAGCATTCAAAAAAATCTAAGTTTCAAACATGCAGAACATTTAAAAAAATGGAGGATTGCATAAATACCGGATGAAACTTAAATAATTGCATTGATCTTCGATAAACGGTTGATAGGGCCATGGGGGTGAGCGAGAAAATAGTTGTTGGTGGATTGTGTTGGTCAAAGTGTCAAACTGTGTGCAATGAGTTTGGTGAATGTGCATTGTTATGTCTGGATGTATGTTAACAATTGGTTTATTTCTGCATTAATTGGAATCCAAACAAATTAGATGGTTCCTCCTGGATATTTCTTCACTACAACAGATTTGATAGTTCCTCACAATTGCAGGTGTGTAAAAATTATTCATATATGTTCACACTTGTTAATGTGACACATATTTGATCTATTTATGTGAAAATGGGTTGATTTTGGTTAAAAGTTTTCTGACCAACAAGCCTTGCTGATATCTACCTGACCTTTCTGCACATACACAAAATACAATATCTTGCTTGCAGGTAGAAGAGATGAGGCCAAATTCAGCCGGGAATTCACATATGAAACTGTTGGTTAGTCTTCCATTTGGTTTTAAATTTTATTGTCTGTACAAACATTAGGTCCTGGATGTTCCTTTTAGAGTAAGTATGACATGGAGTTGGCGTAAAATTTTCAAATTCGTCCCATGGTTCAGAATTTTTTTTCTGATACAAAATCAGTAATGAAACTTCTGTTTCGGCTTGGTTTGATAATTTCTCTTCACATACTCACATAGCCCATTAATAACGAATCTTTCTCCTAGACTGGTTAATGTCGTTGGGTTTCAAATGACTTCCAAAGTGGTAAATATTGTTTCGAAATGATGAGTAGAATTGGCCATCTGACATGGGGTACCAAATTTCCAAACGATATTGTTCCTATTATTGCTTCTCATAAAGATGACTAGTTATGGTGGAGGGGATGCATGGAGTGTCTAATCAGCTTTCGGTGGGAATTGCATGGAATGACCTGCGTCCTAGAGAAGCTGATGTTGTGTGTTCTAGCGTGGTGTGGTTTGCTCATTGTATTTCTAGACACAGTTTCATTCTGTGGCCAATTTTTAAGCGAAGAATTAAGATGCGAGATGTCCTTCGTCAATGGGATGTTAATTTCAAATACTTTGCTTCATGTCCGTTGTGTGAGTTGCAACCCGATTCTCGTGAGCGCCTATTTTTTGAGTGTTTTGTTTTCTTCTCAAGTATGGTCGAGTGTGAAAGGGAAGGATGGTCTCCAACAGGTCTCGGGTTCATGGAACTCGATTGTAAATGGTATTCTTCCTTTCTCTAAGAAGCGTTCTGTGCATTGTATTATTGCAAAACTGGTATTGGCTGCTTAGGCTTAAGATATTTGGCAAGAGTGGACCTATGTGGAGACCAAAGAGGGTGGTGGCCCTCCCACAACTTGAGAAAGTAATGTGTTGAGAAACTAGGCAGAGATGTGTAAGTATGCGGTGTTGAGAAAGTATGCAGAGATTTATACCTTTTTTGTATAGTACAGTGTAATTTTGTATAGAAGAGTTTACTAAAGTATGCAAAGTTTACTAGTTTGGCCCTCCCAAAATAATTCACGTAGGTCTGCCACTGAAGAGCGGAACTCTAGACTTTCAAGCAAAAGAAACTAACCCGATAGCAAGTGATTGAAACTATACTAAATATGGTCGTCTCAAGCTTTTATCATTTCTTTTCAAGAAGTCTTCTCAGGTGGAAAAGCTTATGGCTGATTGGGACTTACCTCGTTCTCTTATGTATAATAATGTAGAACGATAGGCTTTGTTTGAGCTAGGCGTTAGTTGGTCTATTTTCTTGTTATTCTGTCACGTCTAGTTTGTAGTTTCATTAGAGTGGTATGTCGCTCTTTTGATTATGGTCGAAAGAACAAATAGTGCGTGTGTCTGTATACCAAGAGGGTAAGTGTGTTGCTGCAACCTCACTTAGAGTAATGTGTGTGTTAAGTAATGGGAAACATAGGTTATGTATATGATGTCAAAACTGATCGATCCAATATTCCTACTGTGTTCTTAATCTTTTAGTTTAGTTGTTGAATAATTACCATATGGTGTTAATCTTCTAACTGTGTTCTTAATCAAACTAGCAGAGCTTTTGACAGATAGCATTCTCCGGTCACAATTGTAGGTGGTTTTAACTATTTTAGTATTGAGATTTACTAAAGACCAATGAGATTTCATATTTGGCTCGAATACGAGTTAAGGGAACTGTGAAGTGCACAATCATTGAGTTAATATGTTTTCGTCCACAAAAAAAATTATAGGGGTCAAGGGGTTTGCGCTCCCTTGCGGGGGTCAAAGGGGTTGCGCCTCTTTGCTGGTATTAAAGAATTTATCTCATTTTTTGGCCAAAACCTAACCAACATGCCATTTAATGAACAGCTGTAACCCTTTGGAATTAATTGTATTCCAGCTATTTTTAACTGCTAATTAGTGTCGATAGTTTCTGCTTTTTTATACAAATACATTGGTTTTGGCAGAACATAGTGAAACTAACAATTCTTCCTTTTTTTCTGGTACAAAAGTGTTTCTTTTTAATTATCTCATAAGGATTCTATGCGAACCCGTGCATCAATATGGTCGAAATACTTTATACGAAAAGTAAACTCAACACGATTCAAGTAAGATATCCAAGATCATCACACATACTAACCTTATTTTCTAACAAACGTATAAAGTATTACTATGTGATAATCATGGCGTGAAAGAGATGATTACAAACTTTAGGAAACTGGATAAGTTTGAAGGGCATAATTTAGACGATGGCAGATAAGATGCACAACCTGTTAACAACTTTAAAGGTTGTATATGTTCTTTCTACCCGATGCCAGAGTAGTTGGAGGGTGAGCCTAGAATATCACCGATGCTGATAAATAAATAAACAAGTATGTCTTTTAACTTTTAATATCATTTGTGATATTTCATATAAACAAGTATGTTTTGTGCTTCAGGTACTATTCCGTTTACTTATCTTGGATTGCCGATTGGTTCCAATATGAATCTGATATCAAATTGGCAGATTTTGATTGATCGCTTTCGTAGTAAACTGTCAACTTGGAAAGCAAATTTGTTATCAGTTGGTGGTCATTTAACATTGATCAAAGCTGTGTTAGGGAGCCTATGTATACACTATATGTCAATTTTCAAATGCCCGAAACCGTTCTAAAAAATTTAGAATCTATAACGGGGATAAAAAGAAGATGGCGTGGATCAAATGGGATAATATTTTAGCCTTTTTTGATAAAGGTGGTCTGAATATTGGAAGTTTAAAAGCATTTAATCTCTCTCTCCTTTAAAAATGGAGATGGCGGTTTGTTAATAATCCCGATTCTCTTTAGGCTCGAGTGATAGCAGCTATTCATGGAACGGGTGCAGGAATGGATTTGAAAGGGTGCATAAGTAAAGGTACGTGGGCGAACATAGTAGCCTCATATTCTATGTTACATACTAAAGAGATCATCCTGCTTCAAACATTGCAACATAAGGTGGGTAATGGTTTGTCCATTTGTTTTTGGAAAGATAATTGGGTAGGAAATGGGTCTTTGAATTTGAGATACAACAGATTGTTTCATTTGGACACTAATGCAAATTGCTTATTAGCGTTTTTCTAATAATAAATGATCTTGGAATTGGAATATTTGAAGGCCATGATTTCTGAAATAGGCCCAAGTTAGTGTTAATAGTCATCCAGACTCTTGGCGATGGAGCATTTCTCACGATGTAGTTTTTTTGGTGCATGATACGAGACTTCATATTGATAATTGTACCCTCCCGTCTCTGTCTCCAAGTACTAGGTGGTCGAAGTTGTTACCCCGAAAGTTAAATATTTTCATTTGGCGCGTTGTTTTAGACAGATTAGCGAATCGTCTAAATCTATCTTCGCAAGGTCTAGAGATTTTGTCTATCACATGTCCTTCTTGCAATATGGATTTGGAATCAAATGATCATATCTTTTTAGTTGTGATACGGATGTCAATTTATGGAGGCTGGTTCGCATTTGGATTGGTCTTAATATGTCTTCATTCTCTTCGTGCCACGATTGGTTACAATGGATCGACAATTGGAAAGCTACAAAAGATTCTAAACATCGTGTGTATGCCATTACTGCGACTACATTGTGGCTTTTGTAGCGATACCGAAATAGTCACTTTCGGTTCTCACTCTATGAAGAAAAGTGACTTATTTGATGGTATTTGTATTTTCTCTTTTTTTATCTTAAAAGTAGAGGTCGTAAAATCCATTGTTGGAACTCTTGCTTACAATCCTTTGTATTCTCTCTTCTAGCTTCTTGCTAGAGAGTTTTTTCTAATACTATTCATCATTCAAAAAAAAATATCATTTGTAATATTTCATTGATATTTATATTTTTATATGTTATTACGGGTGATAAAGCGTAAGAAAACGTGTGAAACCGCACGAAAAGTTGTGAAAATGTAAAAATGTGGACGATAACATGAGAAAACGGACGAAAACTACGAAAGCGGACAAAAACCTGCGAAAACAAATGAAAACGGACGAAAACGTGTGAATATGCAAAAATCGACAAAAAATGTGTGAAACAGACAAAAATGTGTGAAAACAGATGAACATGTGTGAAAACATAAGACAATATACGGAAACGGACAAAAACATGTGAAAACGGACGTAAAGTTGCAAATATGGACGAAAACGTAAAAAAAACGTGCGAAAACGGACGCAAAAGTAAAAAATGTAAGAAAACAAACGGAAACATAAAAAACATGTGCAAACGGACAAAAACGTGTGAAAACGTAAATAAAGTGCGAAAACGTGAAAAAAAAACATAAGAAAACGTGCGGAAACTGAATAAAAGGAGCGTAAACGTGCGAACACGGACGAAAACGGTTTTAGTAATTTACAATTATGGTCCTTCATGTTTTTTTTATCCTAAATATGGTCTTTTTAATCAAATGAAATCAATGATCAAGATTAATCTTTCCATCCTCACCAAAAACAAGTCTAAGAAATAACTCATCTCGGGAGGAGTAATATTGTTTTTTAGATGCTGTAACAGTGAGGATGACTGATTATAATCGAGTTATCTTCATATTATTCAAGAATCTTAAACGGATTATACGTATAAAATGAGTTTGCAGCCTTTTTTTTCCCACTGTGAATACACTTTTCGGCAACTTTCTAGCCTTTTTGACCTGTTCAGCAGACTTGCTTCTTTTACCTTAGTCATATGTAGTTGCTTTCGTGTTTTCGCCGCATCTTAAAATTTGAAAAAAAAATATTCGCTTGCTTTGGGTTAAGCTAAAGCATTGACTTTCATTCCTAAAGTAAGTTTTGTGAACATCGATACATACAAATTAGGAGAAATTAATAATGAAATGGCTCACTCCAAAAGATCAAAACAAGTCATTATACAAAAAGATACAACTACGATTCCAAATTAAGGACAAAACGCAATTATCCCTGAAGGGAAAGAGCCTTTAGGGCCCACATAAATAGCAAAAACACGAAGTTTTGTGATATGCTAATCATCCATATCACCATCGTCGTCATCGTCGTCATCGTCGTCATCTTCATCGTCATCATCATCATCATGAGCGACCTTTTGCTTTTTCCATTTGTATGCTTGCTCCAAGATCTTCAAATTGGATGCTTGTGACTCTTCTGGGAAGAGGTAATCTATATACTCCTCGTATCTGCAATATATGAAATTCGTAAGCGCTTGGACCTTTGCAAAAATTTCAAACAGGATGCAAGTAAACGTGCAGACGCAGAGATTTCAGAAACAATTTCAAATGATATAAATTAAAATACATCTCTTGTCACCATTAGTCCATTACTACTCAAAAGCTTTCAAGAAATTACATTATCAAACCATATAAGAAAAATATCAGGCGGCACTTTTTAACTCGATTACGAATGAGTAGCTAAAAAGGAAAC
Organism: Glebionis coronaria; assembly: GCA_025667525.1. NCBI lineage: Eukaryota > Viridiplantae > Streptophyta > Magnoliopsida > Asterales > Asteraceae > Glebionis > Glebionis coronaria. The sequence continues at coordinate 219,650,754 of CM046877.1, forward strand.
AAGTTGAGAGTACCACAAAGTGTATTTCTTATGCGTAAATGTCATACGTGAAAACATGAAAATAAGAAAAACAAGAGATCAGATTAGTGTTGGATACTTGAAATATGAAAATATGGTAACCATATCTGAGTCAAAACTTAATGTCAAAAAACATTATACTTTGAAGAAAATTTTCTGTCATCTGGTCATATCCCGACCTAATAATATTTCTGACCTGTTAACCGACCTGACCACGTGGCTAACTCTAATGTACAGTCTAGAATTTTAGAATATAAATATTTGCTGAGCAAGGCAATGGGCCAAGAACAGATAAGCGCACAATCATGACAAAAAGATGTATAATAAGTTTCGTAACATACCCAGCAGGACCGTCATCTGTTTCTATATGCCTTCTCTTCTTCAGTTTCTTAGGCAGCTTCGCACGGACCAATTCTATGTCACCCAATTCTCCAAAACCAGTCTCCAAGTTCAACCATTCTTCTAGTAACATGGCCCTTTCCTCTTTCAATTCAGGAGCTGATGTTCTGTAGTAGCTTACTGCATTTTCAAATACCCCTGATAACAAAGTAAAATAACATAATATGAGAATCAGGATCATTAAAGGGAAACAATAGAGCAACTGCGAGTAACAAGATTAGATGGTTACTTCTGGCATTTTTTATGCACTGTTGCCTCTGTTCTTTTAACACGTCTTCAGGAAGCTCTTCTTCTTGTTCTACCTCTTCAATGGCCGATGCTTCAAACTTGGCATAACTGATCCACACCTTCAAATGCTTTGTGCGATCCAAAAGCCTTGCATACAACTGTCGAGTCCTTTCAAAATCCCTTTCTGCAATCTCAAAGTCAATGTACGCCTGCAAAAAAAGATTGTCATGTTACCTCCATAACCATAAGATGATATCTGTGTATCAAAAATTTTATATTAGCAAGTAGCAAGTCTACCCAACTGTTCTAGCACAATAGATAGAAAAGCTATAAACTTTGATATCCACATATATTCCTAACAATTAACAGCATGCTCATCATTTACACAAGCTGACAATAGAAACAGAGAGGCAAAATCTGAAACTCTGACTACAACATTCAGACATGAAAACTGACCATACAGATGACATTTTAAACACAACTGAGGTTATAAAAAGAAGTATTTACCTTCCATAACAACTCAGGCATGTCTAATGCCGGTTGCGCAATTGCAAGCTCAAAGATGGCTCGGGCGCGCTCAGTCTCCAATAACGATCTTTCCAATTCGGCATACTTGCTCCACGCGTAGCAATTCTCAGGAGACCACTCCAAATACTTTTCGTATAGCTTACGACAACGGTCCATGTTACCGAGTTGCAGCTCGATCTCAATATATTTCTTAAAAATCTGTAATTATTAGTATTCAAAAAAGAATGTGTCAGTCAAACCAAGAACATACTGAAAAAGTCATAAAAATGCTTAATAGCTTGAAGTTTCAGCCTATACCTTATCTTTAGGAGCGATTCCAATTGCATTGCCGAGAACAGCACGTGCACCCGAGAGATTCAACTGACGTATTTCAAACTGCGCAGCCAACAACCATACTTTTGCAAAAGAGAACTTCTTGTGAGGAATTAGCTTTAAACACTCACTATGCACATCCCTAGTTCGTGGAAGATCTTGTGCGTCAAGCTCTTCATACAAAGCATAATTAATCCATAAGTAAATGTACCGTTGCCAATATCTTTTCTCATCCGCCGGAGGTACATTAGCAATTGCTCGCTCATAAACCTCGCGGATCCTCTGCTTGCTCCCCACACTCTCCTCCAATCGTATGTAATCAAACCATGAATCATAATTCAGCGGATTCTTTCTAACTTCCTCCTCGTACTGAAATCTTCTTTTCCCAACAATTGCATCTTCAATACCCTCTCGATCACCGTACTGCTTCTCGAAAGCAACAAACTTCCTGTATAGATCCTCAGCCCGCCCCTTTGGTATACGGTCTAGGGCAAATTTATAGATGCATCTTGCTCTCTCGGTTTCTTTGCATTTCTCTTCAAATTCAGCAAACGCGACAAATAAAGTCTCTGCCTCTTCATCGTCTGCCAGCTTATCGACTGCCCTTTCATAACAGTTCCTGGCTCGGGCAATCTCCCCGTTTTTCATCTCAAATTTGGCAAAGCGAATCCATGCACCGACTTTCGGCAAGCATTGCATGAACCTCTCGTATATAGCTCTTGCTCGTTCAATCTCGTTGTATCTAAGCTCAAACTTGATATACGAAAGCCATGCTTGCTGGTCGGGCTCCCAGCTCATCCACCTTTCAAAGATTTGCCTGGCACCTATAAAAAGTTAACAATATGTGTAAATATGGATTATGCATGAAAACAAAGTAGTTGGGTGTAGGCATCAGTTATAACAAGTTTATCCTCCATGTCCCATCTCAGCTATAGTGCTTCTGGGGTTGTAACCAGTCAATATTAGTTGAAGTGTATTTGTTTAGTTATTCTTATAGAATGAAACTCTTGGATCTTCTAGACCTTTTACTCTGTTATTTGGGTAGCATGGAGTTCAGATTTAAAAATACCTATTAAACTTTACTAGAATGAGACTAAATTTGTCTAACCAAATTCAAGACAAGCAGAACCAAGAGAATAGACATTCACTGTTACGTGATGACTGAGAACAGCAAGAATACCACGACAAAGTAAAAGCATACTTGACCTAAAATTGAACATGTTCCTGTTATATGTGTAGCGTTGCATGCAGCATACTTATCGCTGGTAAACACAATGATTTTAAATACATGCAATGCCTAGACTCCAGGAAAAAAATTTACTCTTAGTGGTTTGCTTGAGTTGCTGTATACTAACTAATACATACATTATTCTGTCAAAGGATAAGCGCGAGAGATAACAAATAAAGTATAAAAGGCATTTTATTTGGCTACACTACATCCAGAAAGACTGTTACTTGTGTAGCAATGTGCTGCTTATGCAGAGCTCTTTCCCTCTGTGCGGGTATATGTGTCTGGATTGTATAGTTATGTTCCTTTTCCCCTCTACGTCTATTTTCATTTTTCTTTAGTAAACATGTTCTTTTTGTAGAGGTGGCAATTACATATTTACATCTCAGTTAAGTTAGGAGTCGATTTCAGTTGCGACTAATCTCAAAGCAGTCAGATAAAAAAAGGTTTGGTTAAAAGACAAGTCAATGAAAACCGCACGAAGGTTCTTTATCCAAATGCTATTTTCCATATTCTAAGGTATCTTAACAGAGCTCTATGAATAGGTACTTAAACTCAACTATTTAAAATATACTTGATCTTATCACAAGGACTAGAAGTATTTAGGTGAACGGCTGAAACGGGACAAGATGTATTTAGGTGAACGGGCTGAAACTGACACCTATACTTTGTTGTTACAACAATGACGACTAATCGAACCACTTAACCATCAAAAGACAAGTAGCACAACTAAAGAAATGACCAAAAACGGATTTCACAAACGAAACTCAGTATCATTCTTAGCCTCTAGAAACTTGACAGAATAATGTTTTCAATAGCAGTGTACATAAACTAGTACATAAAAGTTAGGCAATTCTGCAATATAAATTTTAAATCCAGCAAACCTCCTAAGCATTTATTCTTTGTAAATAAACTAATTCATTCACAGAGCGTTATAGATACAATGTGCTAAAAACAAGTATGTCACCGAAACTTGATATTTTGCAGTAAAAGAGCTTTCAAGGGTTTTCTCAAAATACATAACCCAAAAGGGTATATCACTTGATACTTCAATAATTTACTTCGTCGCCGAATTAGCTCAAACACTAATACACTATACACAGCATAATGAACATCAAACTAACTAAGGGGTGTTTTTTGAGCTTATACGCTTATATGATTTTGACTTATACTACATAAGCCAATATTTTCTGGCTTATGAGCTTGTTATGATTTGAAGAAAACAAGGGTATATACACTGGAATATAATCCAAAGAACAATGAACTTATGAAATATAAGCTTATATATAAGCTACCAGTTCCTGAGACGCAAAGAAACGTAAGTACTCTTGTTGGCAGTAAGCATAAACTAGTACAACTACAGACATTTACCTCCGCTAGGCTACTTATATACTCGGTAATTCCCCTATATAATATAAAGATATATTCTCCGTGAACTAATTAACTTCTGACAACTCCTAAACATACAATATACTTATAATAAGTATGTCACCAAACTTGACAATATGGAGAAGAAAACCCGTCTAACATTCCTTTGGCAATACAAAATCCTAACAATATATCAGTCTAAACTTTACTTAAGATAGTTAGGCAAAATTAGTAGTAGATGTTTGTCTTATAAAGTGTTTGGTAGTAGATGTTTGTCTTATAAAGTGTTTGGTAATGTAGCTGAATATGCAACTACAAATTGTAAAATGACTAGAAAAAGCTAAATTCTAACACTAAATGCTTGTAGCTAAACCCTCAAGCTAAGCGCTAAATCTAAACAACCTTTTATAGTTTTAATTCAAAACGCTAACCGCTCTATATGCCCCAACGTAAACCTGGTTTTGCCCTCTGCGACTCGCAAGTTTTTTAAGAAATGGGTTAATAAAAGATTGGGGAAGATGATGCATAGGGGAGTGTGTTAGGAGAGAAGAAAAAAAAATTACTACTAATAAACAAAATAAATGTACGTAGGAATGAAAGGATTGCTTATTTATTACATTTGTTATTTCATTTTATTCCTAGTTGTTCCATATTTGTTACGGTAAAAAACAAGGTATGTCAAATATGTATGTCACTATCATGTTATACATTTTTATTAATTATATGTTGCCAGTTACAAAAAGCTTGTTTATTGATATACGATATTAGAAAGAAAAAAAATCTTTATCAACATTCTTTAATATTGTTTGTTCTTATGTCTTGCTCAAGCTAAATGTCTTAACATTTCTTGTTATATATATAAGTTGTTTCTTTTTAGTCCGATGTTTACTAAGATAAATACTTAGTGTTTCGCTTGAATCGGTTTTTTGCAATATGATTTATTTTTTCTTTTATAACGACATACGTGAAGGTATAAAAAATTTGCACCCCATATTGTGATCTCCTGGCTCCGCCGCTGAATACACCTAAAAGCTCGTTGCCAAACATAGGCTTCGTCTTACTTCAAAAGGCTTTGTTATTTGTTTTCACTAAGTAACTAGATAAACTAGTACAAACAACTTATCACTGCTAATCAAACTATATGTTCGGTAATCCCACTATACAAATATTCTTCGTGAACTAAGTGGGTGTTTGGATGTGCTTATTGAAAATAAATTATTCATTTTGAAAACTCCATTTTGAAAAATCATCATTTTGAAAACTCCATTTTAAAAAATAGTGTTTGGATTTGATATTCCAGTTTGAAATCGCAATAATCAAATAATCACTTTTTTGAGTGTTTGGCAAATTTGATTATTTGATAATAAACTCCATTTTGAAAGCTTAATTTTCCAAAACTCCATTTTGAAAATGAAATAAGTAGCTCCCCACTAACTTTTTCAAAACTCCATTTTGGAGCTTCTAAACACAAATAAGCACTTATCTCCATTTATTACCCAAACACTTTTTTTTAACTAATCTCCATTTTGTAACTGAGATTTGGAGATAATCTCCTCCTAACCGCACATCCAAACACCCCCTAAATAATATTTTCATGAACTAACTAACGTTTTTGTGAACTAACTAAATTTTTTATTTCACAACTCCTAAAACATAAAATATACTAACAATAAGTATCTTACTAAATCTTAAACACTCTGTTACACCACTCGTCCAACATTCTTTTGGCAATACAAAATCCTTAAACTATAAGGCAAGAACCCCCTAATGAGCACACAATAAACATCAAAACAAGCACGAGACAATAATACCTGCAACATTGCCAAGCATCTCCTCCATATGAATATACTTATACCACAGCTGATCCACCCTCGGCAGTAACGTAACAGCCCTATCCCACACATTCCGAGCATGATTAATAAACTTATTCTTCATCTCCACGTCGGCATACTTCAACCACATTGTATGATCTCTATAATCCACATCCAAGGCGCGTTCCCAAACGGACCTCGCACGGGCAAAATCCTGCTGGCTCTCCTCCCATTTGGCATACTTCACCCAAACAGACTTATTCCACCTCACTCGGCGTATCAAGTCTTCAAATTCCTTGCGTTTTCGGAGACGGTAGTCCGCGAGCTCAGTTGGGTCGGTGATTTTTTGTTTGGGAGGGCGGATTTCAGCTTCTTGACGCTCCCGGGCTTCTCGAAGGATCTGTTCGGCTGTGATTTGGACAGGGGCTGGGGTTTTGTTTTTTACTCGCGTAGGACGGGGGAGTTTGACCTCGGTTTCTTTCCGGGTTAGGTAGCCCAGATTTGGGTCTCCTTCTCGGTTGGCCATTGTTGATGTCGAATGATTGTTAAGATGATTGAATTGAATTGAATTGAATTGAATTTTTTAGGGTTTTGAGGGGGTGTTGAACCCTAATCGGTGTGTGTGTTTGTGTGTGTTTTTTTTTTTTAAGAATCGGGGATATTATAGTAGGATAAAAAGGTCGGCCTATGTTAAAATTAGACTTTTTTTTTTTTTGAAACATCTTAAAATTAGACTTATGTGATGCTTTTAATTTTAAAACAAAAAAAATATGCTTTAAACATAAATCGAATCTTTTATATAATAAAAGAATTAGATTTTCTAAGAACTTTAGTTAAAAGTGTAGGTTGTAGAAAAAACAATTAAACCAATCAAAATGCTTGAATTTGACACATAAACAAAATCGAGTGATATGATTGGTGGAAAAAAAGTCAAAATTAGATTCAATTTAGTCAATATTAAAAATTTTAGTAGAGAAATTTGATGAAAACACGTAAAGATACATGTGTCAAATTTATGAAAATAAATACTTAAATAAAGAGGAATGGATAAATAAAACTTTAATGGTTAAATTTTAAATAAAGTAGATAGAATTAATTGTAAACTTATAATTTTTCTTATTTTTAGTAACTTGATAAAATATACAAAATACCCCTTAAATTTTATATCATCTATATTTTATATTTTACAAATACAACACGTGATATTAAAAAATCAACAAAGCACATGATTATAAATATTCAAATAAAAACACAAATTATTGTCTATTTTTATTTTGATACGTAACAAAGTCAGTCAATGCAATCTCTTAAAATTATTATTAACATGAATATTAATATCAAAATGAAAGCAGAATCTCAGACATTGATGTGAGATGAAAATAAATATACGGGATTTTACATATCATAACAACATATATTTTTTCAAGGTCGTTATGTGTTACTAAACACACAATGTCATGAAAATGATAGCTAATATTTTAATTAAATAAAGTAAAATTCTTTGTGCAACAAATATTTATACAAAATATCAATTAATATTATCACATAATGAAAAATCATTTAAAAATTTGTGAGTCCACGAGTATCGTTAATATTTAAGTAATTAAAAATTTAATAATGTTTTATAGAATAATATTAAACACTACAAAATCATGAATTTATAAATCATGTAAGGGCAAGGTTGTGTAAGGTTGATACAAAAGGTTTGTTGATTAATAAATTAAGATAAAAGTATTAGAATAAAAATATCAAAAGTAAAAAGAGTATGAAATTCGATTAATAAAAATCGAGATGAATTTATATTAATTTACGCAATGCACAATAAAACAACAATATAATCAAACATATAAATATTAAATATTTTTAAAAACATATAAAATCGCAATAACGAAACTATTACTTAATTTATCCTTTATGTTCAAGTCACGTGCGTGCACGGGTATTAAAACTAGTTTATTATAAAAAAAATTAGCTTAAATATATTTTATAAGTCTCCTGCACACATATAATTTACACATAAATCGAATTTATCACCCATAAATCAAAACTGAGTTAAGGCAATATGGCAACCGAAAACCAAACTGAGTTTAAGATCATGTAATCGAAACCGAACCGTTTAATATCGGTTCGATTCAGTTGAGTTATAGGTTTATTTAAGGTAAAGATTACAACCTAACCTCCAAACAATAAACTTTTTTTGAATCAAAAACTCTTTTGTCCCCTTTCTTTTGTGTTGGTCGGCCGAATACTCCCCAAAGGGGTATTGGTTTGACCTTTTTACTTTCTATATACTTAACAATGTAATTACATTAATTACCTTAAATTTTAAAGTCTTATTAATTGATCTTTATTAAACATTTTAACTTATTAATTAACTAGTTGCAAAGCCCGTTAGATGGAAGGGCGCGATTTATAATTTTTATTTGAATAAATTATTTATCTATTAATGAAAGAACAAACAAATATTTAAGTATATTTAATGAATTAAGATTACAAAACACAATAATAATAATACCTTAAGAGAAAATAAGCAAATATTAATAACACGATTACTAATCCGATAAAAGGAATTACATCGTAAGTCATAATAAAATCAATTTATTTGTATGTATAGTTTTAGATCAAGTTAAATGTAAAGCTTCTATGTAAACAGCGTTTTACGTAAAATTGGTATAATTAAAACCTATATCACAACATAAAACCTTAAAACCCCGCTTCGTATTCACCATTTATACAACGACATATTTTTCTCAATTTGGGAAAATCGTTTTACAAATATTTTACGTCCTATTACTAAATGCTTGTATAAACTAAGTTGTGTAATATGTTATACTAACATCAAAATATTTTTATTAGTGTTACAATACAAATTAAATTGTTGAATTTAGTGTATATTAAACTTCATATTATAAACTGATCACTTATAAAGGTTAACTTTCATGTCCAAAAAATAAATTGTGTTAAATGTAATATACGAAAACAAAATTAAAAGAAACAAAAACATTTATGTAGAAAAAAAATTCCATTGATTAAACATTACATAAAATAACTTAAACATAATAGATATCTGATAAAATTTGAAATTATTCATGGCCATTTAGGTGATTTATCACCATTAAAAGTTAAATGTAAATTATCATAATCTAAATCTTCTATATCTTCCACTTCATATTCTTCTTCCTCCTCATAGTCATACTGGTCTTCTTCATCTAAGAGACAACCAAATTCATCAATTTCTCTTTCCCTTAACTCAGCTTGACGACGTTCTCTTTGCTCATCTTCACGATGTTTTCTTGTTGCTTCAACCCTTGCATCTTCTTCTTCCTCCTCATTTTTCCACCTTTTGTGATCTTCATCTTCAAGGTGGTAATACCACTCATCACGAAGATCCTCCCATACCCATTTTCCATCATCTTTTATATTATTCGCACTGTTAATATGTTGATTAACAACATCAACATCTTTCTTCGTGTCATCATCATGTTGGTCTTCTTTTCTTTCTTTCCTGAAATCCAATCAATTATTAATAAAATCTTACTCTATATAAAACGATAGATTAGAAAATATTGTTTAATTAAAAAAAGTAATTACAAACTTACTTCTGTTCCAACTTGGTTGATGATTCAATCCCGGCTTCAGTTGCAGATCTTTTGGATGTAGAGTTCATGTTTTTTTGGCAAAAGACTTGTAACACTATATTGATAAATTAATTTTCAGAGAATGTGATTGCTAAATGGTTGAAGTCGTTCAATCTTATACACACTCAAATGGCATATCAAAAGACACACGTTTTACAGATTCAATGCAGTAGCTATAAATGTAATAAAGTATGCATGCTTTCATACTTTAACCAAGGTTAATGTAGTTTCCAATGTAATAAAAAGGTAATTAACATCATAGCATAATCTATAAAAATGAGTACATACCAACATGTCCGTTATTATGTTTGTTTATATGGATAATAGATTTGGCTTCACTGTCTGTAGAACCTTTGATAGATACATTGTAGTCTGTTATTGGAGCCACTTCAAGAAAGTTAGACATTGATAATATGTATATATAGCAGCAGTAATAAACTGATTCGATGATTTTGATAAGTTCATACCTTGGTTATATAGTTGTGACAAACTAATAAGAGCAACAATATATTTGATTATGAAATTAATGCATGAAATCAGTTACAAAAGATATAGGCAATTATAAAAATCAACTATACATTGTTATTTGAAGCAATGCGTGTTTTATTGTTGGTAGTGTTTTAATTAGATTAAAACTTTCTGATTATACTAATATTTTAATTTATATAAATAGCTTTAAGTTTCCAAAAATAAATACTCTATTTAAAATTTTAGCATTTTATTTTTACAATTATTTTTAAATGTTGCATGTACATAATATATCTAATTAAATAGTTTACAAATATAACAAAATATTAAACAAAAGTGATAACCTAAGCAATGGATAAAGATTGTTTAAAAATAAAATAAAAACTGTCAAATAAAAATAAAAATTGTGTTTTGAAATCGCCTTTCCCAAAAATCGCGTTCTTCAAACGCGTTTTAAAGATGTATTTTATTAACCATAAAAAACAATTTATTATAAATCTGATTCCTCAATCTAAACATCATCACTATCTTCTGAATCAGTAGAACCATCACCAGTAACATAGTCATCAGTAGTATATTCTCTATCTTCTGAATCAGCATATGTGTCATCATTCATCAATGAAACCGTCCAACGAATTTGCTTCGTCATCTGTGTCGTCATGACATAAACTTTCAGAATTTTCTATATCTATTCCATCTTATTCTTCATCATGATCATTTCTAGCATTAGTATTATCTTTGGTAGGCTTCATCATGATCAGTTAATTATCAAGAATACTGCTTTTAGATATTGTTATATCTTCATCTGAAGATATAATTCAACATTGTGGTTAACAATTACATTGTTGTTAACCAATCAACCATTTTTGTCAATCTTCCACGCTTTGTTATAGAGGGATCGACCTCATAATCATAATCTGATATAAGTGGTATATCTTTGATTTGTCATTTTTTTCTTTCGCTTAAAAGTCAACGGACCAACTTCATCATCTGATATACATGCAAATGGTATATCATTTATTGTGTCAACACAATAGTTGAGATGTCCATCATTATTTTGTTGTTCTTTGTTAACCCGCGTAGTTAAAAGACAATGTTTGATATAAATTCTTTCAAGTAACATAAAATGATATAAGAAGTGTCAAAGACATTGTTATGATTTTGTAACAAATATACCTGATTTGGTGAGTTTGTTTTTACCATTATGAAGGCATCAGAAATGTGTCATTGTGTTTGTTTGTTATATAGCAATGCATTTCTACACTTTCAGGAAATGATTATATATTCAATTAATGGATTGTCAAAAAAATCTTTTAACAAAATGTATGATTTTCCTATTTTGAGCCTATGTGTGTTGTAAATTTTTGTTATTACAACCAAAACAATTTAAACAAACAATGTTACAGAATTTTTGTGTTTTGATTAGTGTCAAGTGTATTTAGTTGGTGTTATAAAATAAATTAACAAAAAAAAAACTTGGTAGAAAAAATTAAAAAAACCTTTAAATAAATGAGTATTAATACAATAAAAGAAAAAACATAGCATTTCAAACTACACGAAATATAAAAATATAAACACTTTTAGATCAAATTCTATGCAAAGCTTCTTTGTAAACAACGTTAGTGGTTGAACTGGAACAATTACCATCCGTATCACAGCATAAAACCTTCAAACCTTTCTTGCTCTTGACTCTTGATACAGCAACGTATAGTTGTCCATGAGATAAAACAGGTTTCGGAAGAAATAAACCAACTTTAGATAACATTTGACCCTGGCTTTTGTTAATTGTCATTCCAAAACAAATATTTACACAAAACTGTCGTCGATTTAGTTTAAATAGAAGCTTAGTGTCAGAGGGGCTAATAACCATACGCGGTATTGTACAAATAGTGTCCACACTACCACCAGATATTATCTTGGCTTCGATTATATTTATTCCCATCCTTAGTACTTGAAGCCTGGTGCCATTACAGAGTCCCAACCTTTGGTCAATGTTTCGCATGCACATAACTGGAGTAGCTATCTTTAGTTTTAAAGAATGTTGAGGAAGTCCAGACATGTTGAGGCTGTTAAGGAATTCTTGTGTGTACATTTCTTCATTAAAGTTTGTGTCCATACCAACAACCGCCACCGTGTCTACAGAATGGTACGTTTTCTCCTCACCTTCTAACAACGACAACATTCTGTCATTAACCAAATCAACCAAGTCGTGCATAGGTGCAAGAATGACTCTATGTTGAAAATATTATGGATCATATAGGTTACTCAGTAGATGTGGGTAAGTTTCATCAATAATGGAATCGATATGGTCATCAAAATTAGGAACCAACATATCTTCAGGAAATTCCACGTCTGCCTCTCCATCGTTCTTTCCTCCGATTGTACAGTTACCAATACTTAAAATCCAATCTGCAAAATCTTGGATTTCTTTCCTTTCAGAAGCATATGAGCTTGAACCTAACCTCATGTTAACAATTAAATTTAAGACGGTGCATTCCTTTCATAAGACTGAAGAATTTATTGAAGCGTGTACCACATCTTGTCTGGTACCATTTGGAACGACGGGAAGGATTTGTCTGAAGTCTCCACCGAAAACAACAACTTTTCCACCAAAAATATTTTCAAAAGGTTTCTTTGGATCAGTTCGACAAATATCTTTCATTGTTCTATCAAAAGCCTCATAACAATGTGGATTGACCATGGGCGTCTCATCTCATATTATTAGTTTAGTCATCCTAAGTAACTCAGCAAGCTCACTATCTGTTGAAATATGACACATGGAATATTCTTTGACATTAAAAGGTATAGCAAACCTAGAACGAGGTGTCCTACCTCCTTCCAATAAAAGTGCCGCAATACCACTTGATGAAAATTCAACACGATTCCACCTTTTGAACCACATGGACCATGCATCATGTGATCGGTTACTATCTGATACAATTTTGGATCTTCATCCTTATCAGGTATCTCGACCGATATATATTTATTAATCTGCTCTACGGTCTTTAGCTTATCTGCAGGATGTAGAAATAGTAATATGCGCATGTGGAAGTCCTCGTTTTTGGAACTCGACCGTGTAAACAACTGAGAGGTAAATATTACAAAGTTAAATTTTGAATACTAACACAAAAACTGTTTATTTTGTTGGAATAGCTTTTATTAAATCAAAACAAACATGGTTAGAAAGTATTTACCTCCTTTTAGTCTGCCAAACCAACATTTGTCTTTAAAATCCTTCATAATGGTGTCTAAGTTCTGTTTAAGCACCCTTGTTATAGCGTTCGGACGATCTTCAGATTTCAATCCCTTTTCAGCAACAAAACATGAAATCTCGGGCCACTTTGGGTTACATGTGATTGTTATGAAAAGGTCTGGGTATCCAAAGTTTTTGCACAACGTCATGGCGTCTAGATAATTCTGCATCATATACCTTGGGCTTCCTGTATATGATCCGGGCAAGACAAGTTTTTTACCTCTAAAAGTAACACCCGAATCTGGATTAGCCGCCAACTTTTCCAACTTTGAATACGTCTCACTCCTTAAATCTTTCTGCTCCCTACGTATATATGACATCCTTTCATAGTGTCACACCTTACCATGGCGGAATATGGGGCGCGCCGTATGGATATCATCACAACAATAGCGTGTCTATAAAGATAACTAAATGAAATGGAAATATCATAAATGGTGACACAATGTCATGAAGATATCTCAAACAATGCAGGCATCTAGGTAAGTAGGTAACATGCCTACCTCTTACCAAAGACATACAAATAACACACATCAAACATATAGGTACCACAAAGTTCACTTAATCAAAACACAAAATAAAATCTAAGAGGAAAGGGATTCCTCCTAATGCAATCCTAGCAGCCTCTATACTCTAGCCACTTCTAACATCATCCTTCTCTACTAATCACCTGAAAATGACACTAAAATCTGTCAACATAAAGTTGGTGAGAACATAGGTTTAAGTTATCTAGAACATCATAAGAAACCTTAACATCCGTTGTAAATTAGTTGAAGAAAAACAATTTATAGTAATGGACCATAATGTGATAATCATGTTACATGCATCCACAACAAAACTTAAACCAAGTACCGATCACATCTACAATTCACAAAGCATACTATAACAATCAAGAAGTATCCCGTCACACACACAAGAACACACCCCACACTGTCCGGATCTTTCCCACACCACCTGTGGAAGATAAACTATATCCCCGTCGAGATATCTTGCCTCCAAAGAGACGATGCACAAGTACCCAGGACGGATCGTGCCCCACGAACCAAGAACTCAGAACCAAGAACTCAGGACGGATCGTGCCCCACGCTCCACACACATCACAACTGGTCCCATAGACGCCCATACATCTATCTACCAAAGCCAATCACAACACAAACAAGATTCACATAAAAGCACATATGAGAACACATATCAAAGCACATATGAGAACACATAAGCACGCATGTCACACAACAACACATCTATGTCCAAACATATATAAAAATATAGTACCAAAACATTTTAAGAACACCACAAATGTCATCTCCATCCCATACTAGAAGAAAACATTTAAAAACTCGGTGAAAATGGGACTATGAACTCACCTGATAACACTACAAGCTAGCACTCCTGCAAACCTATAAAATCATACACGACACCCTTAGCTCAGGTCTTAACACCTAAGTTAAGTAACAATCAAGGAGATGAATCTAATCCCCCAATCCCCACTATCTAGTTCTCTCACTTCAAGCTACTCTATACGTAAAAATCTAGTTTTTCCCCGGTACGGTTTACTAGTCACTAAACGATCACATGAAGTTAACTTAACACCACACTTGGTTCCTACCCTACTGGATTTATGTTGTTATATGATCTAAAAACTCCAAAAACCAATTTTACTTCCTACTTACACATTTAACCCTTCCGTTTAGTCTCTACGCCAAAAGCCGTTTACACCAAAACTGATTTTTTGTACATGCTAAATGTTTGTCACCAAAAGCCCGACCTAAACACCATAACTTTTATTGAAAACCTCCATTACTTTTACAAACATTATAAAGAGTTTCAAAATCAAAAATCTTTGGCTATCTCATCCGTTTGGTTAGGTTTTGACTCAAATTCCCGAAATCCAAATTTATTCCTGAACAGCGCATTGTTTTTGTAAAAATTGTTTGACGACCTTCCCAACTCTATTTTCGACCAACCTTACATTTTTGAAAAGTAGACTCTCTGAACTTAATTTTAAAAAAAAGAAACTCGACTAAAGGTGCTACCTACTGCCCAGAACAGTCGACACAAGACAGCC
The DNA here is from genome assembly GCA_025667525.1 of Glebionis coronaria. Taxonomy (NCBI): domain Eukaryota; kingdom Viridiplantae; phylum Streptophyta; class Magnoliopsida; order Asterales; family Asteraceae; genus Glebionis; species Glebionis coronaria. The sequence goes on from CM046877.1 coordinate 219,666,067, forward strand.
CTAAAAATCAGACTGTTTTACGCCTTTATGCACTAACCTTCTAAACATCATTAATTACCCCTAAATTTTTAAACAAAAACCCTAAAATCATTAATAGATCTTAATTACTATATTTTTCCAGAAAATTAATAAAACCCTAATCATCTCAATGATGGTTAATTAACATTACAATCATGATTAATTAATATAAACATGAATTATATTAAAGTTAAATTGATCACTTACCTTAAATCAAGAAAAAATTTATGAAACCCTAAAAACCTTGTAGAAACCTTCGACCCAAAAAAAACTGGAGAAAATAATGTGTTTTAATTTGTATTTATACTAAAACAATGAGAATCCTAGACTATATATATATATATATATATATATATATATATATATAGTGTAGTGCTATATGCAGAACCATTTTTTTGGTACAGAACTTACAGAACCAACTTTTTACTCATATAATTGCATGATGTACATCACATTAATGCAAGATGGTAGTTATAAAATATTTATTAATTATTTAGAAAAAGAAAATAAATCAAGGGTAAATCTGGTATTTGGGTCCTCCATAAAAATAGCATTAATTTAAGTTATTATATTATCGTGACTTATGTCTTTCCAGATCTATTTTTTCATCAAAAACATCACTTCTTTTCTCTCAACACTCACAAAGCCAATCACCACATACAACAATCACCGCCGGTAACCATCCTGCCACCGGCAATCCAGAAAGCCTCCATCTCCCAACATTTTTTTATGATTTCGATTCCACATAAACCACCTACCATATTATTGTTGATTCCACCCGATCTGACTGGAGCAACAAACGATATTATCATGAATCAGATGTCTAATCGAAGTACCATTTATCCGATGGTGGTGGTTATGTTTCTTTGAAGATTTGTGACGGTATGTAAATAAAAACACAACTAAATGTATTGATTATTTTTCTTTGGTCAATTGTTGAATATTTAATTAAAGATTTTGCCTTTTAAGATTTTTATTAAACAACTAACAAATAGCTACGAGTTAATTATGTTGATGAGTATATGCTGCTTTTTTAATATTATTTCTATTATTTTAAAAATGATGAATCAGTTGTAATTACTTTTGTACAAAAGGTGAGATTCGAGATATGCCTTTAATAAAAAAAAGATTAGTTGTTGGTGAACACTAATTAAAAATTACAAAAAAATATCACGAGACAATGTTGTTTGGATGTAGGATGTAGTTTTTTAGGTAGGGTAAAATTAGCTAATAAGGAGTCCAACGCATGGAAACAAGTCAAACAACTATATGTTATTGTTGTGTGTTCTTTAATATTGTTTTTTTCTTTTATTTGTGTTATTGCTAAAGGTCTAGATCTGTTATATTCATGCAGAAACAGGATTTGAATAAGGCCTGGATCAGCGTGCATGTATGTTTTTTAAACGGGTGCACGTATGTTATATTGAATTTGATGAGAAGTGCAGCGTACATATATGTTTTTCGGAAGGCCACTGATATGTTTAGCAAATTTAATTCGAACGTGGAGCGTGCATAAATGTTTCTGAAAGAGTACAAGTATGTTTTCGAAGCCGTACATATATGTTTTCGAAGCCGAACATATATGTTTTTGAAGTCGAACATAAATGTTCTCGAAGCCGTATATATATATCTTCTCGAAGCCGGGCAAATATGTTATCGAAACCGTGCACAATATATGTAGCAATGTACATTTGTTATTTGCATTTGGATGTACTTCAATTGATATCATTTTTTGTGTTATACATTTATCTTTTTGCTTTTATTATAAATTTAGAGATATGAAACATACATGTTTATGTACTGTGAATTTTATTTTTGAACATGATATACCTTAAAAATACGCGATTGTCAATTTAAGAAAAGAAAAAAAACACAACTTCGGCAAAAGAATCGTATGTATGTATGTAAATCTAGAGTAATATTTTAAGTAACACATTTGCACTTTTTATAAAAAAAATTGTAACATGCACCAAATGAAGACAGGAAAATAAAAAATATTAAAAATTAATATTTTTAAAAATATATTGTTAAAAAATCAAAATAGAACAAAATACCTAATTTGCCCCTAATTTAATTTCTTTTTCCAATATGACTAGTAGATATTTTCAAAATTGCCAACTTGCATTAATGTCATGTACATCATGCATTATCAAGAGTAAAAAAGTGGTTCTGTAAGTTCTGTACCAAAAAAGAGGTTCTGCATATAGCGTGCCCCTATATATATATATATATATATATATATATATATATATATATATATATATATATATATATATATATATATATATATATATATATATATATATATATATATAGAATTTAGTTAAAATAGTGTACATGTTTAAAATTGTTAAAATGAGAAACATTTTTGACCATTGGATTTTCTAAATAGCTTAAGATGATATCAAGTACTTAATTACATGTTTTAATTTGAATTTTAATTAATAATTAAATCAAAAGGGTAATAAAGGTATTTTCCAACTCATACCCCTTAATAATCCCCTCACCTCCCTCCGATCGTATTAACTTCTACCCCACCAATTTTATTTTCAAATTAATGCTTTTCAAGTCACTTATAAATGATGTTTTCAAGAAACACTAATCGGCAGATGAAGCTTAAGTAACAATTTATATGCGACAAAGCGTATTATAGTCTTTTTTGTAGTACTTTGTTAAAATACTTTAAACTTTTTTTTTAGAAAAATATCTCAGATTCCTTATAAATATTGATTAATTTGTTTTTCTATTTCAGAAACACGAATCGAATATGTCGTCCTTCATATCATAACACTATCAATCACTCGGGTCCGCCGTCAAGGTAAATTCCGGAGTCGGTCTTCACATCAAGATGCCGACTTAAAGCCGGAGTCGGTCTTCACAGTTCACGATGATACATACCAGGATCTTGGTTCAAATTGATCAGTAATTCAGTATCATGTTAGGCATATTTTTGACTCGGAGCCGAAGTCGGACTTTTACGGTGATACATGCTAGGATCTAGGTTCCAATTTATAAGTAAAAGATGATACATCATGTTACGAAGATGTCTGACTCGAATCCGAAATCGGACTTTACTGTGATACATACTAGGATATGGGTTCGATTTGATCAGGATAGATGATACATTATGTTTTTTTAACTAGATGATACATATGTAAAAAATTATTGGGATATAGTTTTATAATTAAATGGTACATGAATTTCATTATATGGTAATACATGTCCAAAGGTGGTAATACATCGATCTTGAGTGATAAGCCAATCATGTTTGAGGTTTCTCATTTGTAAAAATAGTATTTTAATATTTGTTATTTGTAGTACTTAACGTTCTTTTTAGTTTCATCGATCTTGGGCGATAAGCCTTTTAGTTCATCACATGTATTGTTGTTTTTTGTGTATTGTACGAGTTGTGATCATGCGCGATACACGTTCAGTAGTGTATTAAAAACATGTGTTTTTATTTTATACCTATTGATAAGTTAATAGAACTCATGTATCAACATATATTATATTGTATTTTATTTATAAATTTGTAATGCATCATGTATGAGTGAAACGAAAACTATTTGTGTTAGTTAAACAAATGTAGATAGTACAAAATTTCATTTATAGCTCAAAAGAAACGAATTAATTATCCACGAAATAACGTTCTCAAAGTAAAGTATCATTTTAAAAGTCAGTTTATATTATAAATGCATTTTGAATATAGCCATCAAGTTCAAGTTATTCACTCAAATGTCATTATCCAATTTTAATCAAGTGACATCACTATTAATAGATCCAATGGTTTTATTTACTTCTTATTTTAATAATTTTAACCTAATACATCATATTAACTTAACTCTCTCTCTCTCTCTCTCTCTCTATATATATATATATATATATATATATATATATATATATATATATATATATATATATATATAGAGAGAGAGAGAGAGAGAGAGAGGCTAATGTAAAAATAAATTTAAAGTTATAGAAATAAGAACTAATCACAACCGTTAAATCTATTATTGTATCTTTGATGAAATTGATCATTAATTAACGTCATTAAAGTGAGTATAAAGAGTATTTTAGGGAAACAGATTCGCAGCCGGTCAATAGTTATTATGTTTTCTCGTATAATTTTTGACTTTTTACAAAATTCCATGTAAAGTCATTCGTTATTGATACATAAAAATAAATACATGTACTTTATTTCTTTTAACCAAACCCCACTTATATACAATTATTTATGATTCGGTACATCATTTCTAAGAAATTAACTCATGCATTGGGGTATGCCAACTCGAAAATATGTGATACATCTGGTACGTCATCTAAAAAATAACTGATAAATGGTGATACATCCTCTCTGGAAAAAATAACTGATACATTGTGATACGCTAACTCGGAAATATATGATACATCTGGTACGTCATCTCGGAAATAATTGATAATTGGTGATACATCATCTCTGAAAATAATTGATGCATGGTGATACATCATTTCGAAAATAACCGATACAACGTGATACGTCATCTCTTCCACGTGTCCACAACTGGCACATCCTGGGATAACAAAAATATAAAATTAAGTAACGAAAAATGCTAGATCCACTTACAATCTCCACAAAAAAATTCATACCCATAAGTGTCAAACAAATATAGGTAGTGCATAAAGGAAAAAGAAACTACAATGAAATTTGATTGGTATAACTCACATGCCACATATGTATATGAAAGTTTTTATGTGAGATGGGTGTGGATATAGCATTGCTCTTAAATAAACACATATCACATTCTAAATCGCATACAATTAAATATCATATTCCAACATACCAACAAAATGCCAAAACAAAGTTAAGAAAAGTTAAACAAAGAAACATTAATCTACCATTCACACTTTCAAGCTTCAAATTTTTGTATTCAACTCTCGAAGCTTCCTCATCTTATCTTCTCGTAAGTCATTGCCAAACTAAATAAAGATTTGAAATTTTTGAATTATAAGAGAATCGTTTAAAAGACCACCAACACTAATACAAACTATCAAGAGTTAGAAACCAAAAAATAAATTATTTTGAAAATCATTTATAACAGCCGCTTCAATTTTTTTAAATTTTTTGAGAATCGTATTAATCATTTAGAAAATAATAAGACTAACAACAATGATTTGCGGCGACGGTAGGCGTTGCAACATGGGTTTTGATATACATCGGAGTCATGTAAAAACATTGTTGACGATGCCGGTGTCGATGACGGGTAACGGAGTAGATCTGAAATCTAAAAGGATGTATAGAACAAGTCAAAAGGAAACAATTCAATATTTAATATGTGTTCATCTAGAGGGTTTATTGTTTGTGCGTGTTTAGTTTATTGTATTTCTAATTTAATATTTAATATATTTTAGTTAAGTTTACACATAAGTAATGTTAGATTTTTTTATAGTTTACGTTTAAGTAACGTTTATTTGTGGTCAATAGGTGGAGTCAGTTTGTCAAATTGTTTGTATTTAAAAAAATTGTACATGAAAGAACATAAAAGGAAGCAATTTACAAAATTAAATTTTGAAGACTGTTGTTGTATAATTGGATGATAAGGTGATTCACCTAACATGTCACATTCATAAAAACTAAAATGTATATATTTGTCGATTTTTTTTACATTTTATAATTATATAGCTTATATTTCATAACTATCCAAATATATGGGTCACAACTTATGATTGGCGTTTACATTTATTTATTTATTCAGTCTTGTTCATAGATTATACGGTATTTTTTTGACAAAATAAGAAATGTTTTTTGAATTGTTTATATTATTTTATGTTCTTTGTACTAAGTATATAAAAATTGTATTAATTTTATTTTAAATTGGACAAAACATTAGTATATTTTAGTTAAAAATATGATAAAATTCGCTGTAAATTTAAGAAAAAGAAACTGAAAACCTTTTATAACGACAATATTTATTTAATCATCATGACTACAAATATATTATAAGAGGATTAAGTTATAGTGCATCTAATGGTCGGTTTCTGCCACAAAATCAACTTGTCGGTTTTATATCAAAGTTGGCATGTCTACTTGTCAATATGATTAAAATTTAAAAATTGAATCAAAGTTAGCATGTCAACTGGTCGAGCATGCATAAGCTTTTCTTTAAATAAATTATGTTCAAGTCTTTAGTCCAATGACAATTTTTGTTTAAAACTTCAACCCATTTTTTAATTCTTTATTGACAAAACTTCAATTTGAATTTTTTAATTCTTCATTGACTAATGCAGGGGTTGTTCTTAGTTACGATATTACCAATTAATCATTACACTAATAGTAAGTCACTAAATACTCCCTCTAAAACAAAAAGAAATATAAATGAGCTTAGTTACATAACCTTGAAGATATCTTAACTGTGACAACCCTAGGTTTTGGGTTTGTCACTTGGTCTTACTTTTAGGTTATTTTATGTGTGCTTACTTGAATTGTGTGTTTACGTGTTTATTTTGTGTGAACGAGGTTGGTGTGGTTATCGTTTATGAGTATAGAGTACTCATAAGTAAATCGAGGAACGGTTATTTCATGTTCATGAGCTCACAAGTGGTGACTATGAAATGAAAATGGTGATATTGTGGTGTTTACGTATACGTATAAGTATTATAGTAATAGTATTTTTTTTTGGATTTACGGTTTAGCGTTTAGAGGTCTCGGGTGAGGTAATTATCCAAAAGAATATTTTTCGGGATGGTTTTAAGTCATTTAGGACTTAGTTATAAAGTTTATTTAAGAATTTGAGATTTTTTTTAAAAGTGTATATTTTACGACTTTTACGGTAAAACGCGTAAAAACTGACTAGTTTTACGGTTTTGAGGTTTTGGAGGCTTTAGGAGCTGAAATAAATTAAGGAAAATATTAATAATAAAATAAAGAAAAAAAACGAATTTTATGGTGTTTAGGTCGGTTTAGAAGAGAAAAAAAAGGAAAAAAAGAAAAGATTTATGGTAAGTGGGCTTTGGGTTGAACTAGGATTCACCCATACCCTATATAATGTATATACTAAACCAAATTCATTAATTTTCTCCTGGAGATGAAGGAAATTCGTGAGTCTTATAAAAAATTAGGGTTCTTCATAAAATTTTGGGGTTTTCATAAATCAAAGGTAAATCTTCATAACCCTTTTCAATTTAATTGTTTTTATGTTTAAATTAATCATTCTTATGATGGATTAGGGTTAGGGTTTAATATAAAAACAGTAAATTAATGTTGTATTAATCATAATATGATGATTACATAAGTTAGGGCTTGTAATTAGAGGGATTAGGGTTAATTAATGAGGTTGATTTTGTTAAACCCGTTTTTAAAAACTGGGCAGAATTTTGGGTCATTGTTTTGATCATATTGGGAGTTATACAAACTCTTATCTTACGATCCACATACCCCTGAAAAGGTATTTGAAGTGGATTTCCAATGCAAGAAACTAGAACTAAATTGGAGGTTGGGAAGGGGGTCAAAAATAGGTTACAACAGTCGGAGGTCAAAACAGTTTTAAATTCAGCCTGTTTTCTTTTTAAGTTTTGGGTTGTTTGGGGTATTTAGGGTTGCATTGGGATCTTCTCACGAACATGAGAGATGGTTTATATATTGTAATAAGGATCTGCACTTGGGCTAAGATTGTGGTTTAGGGTAAGACCCTCTAATGGTAATGAACTTTTTATACGTTTAAAATCAGGAAAACTGGAATGACAAAAGTATATATATATATATCAGGGCCTTAAGAGTAGCTTTAAGGTTAGGGCAAGTGGGAGGTGTTAGCCAACATATGTAAGGGTATGAATATTCCTTTTACAGAAACCATAGGTATGTTTAAGTAGACGTTTGACTTAAAGTTTTGAGACCTAAAACTGGGACTGTTTTGTGTAAAATTGTGAACGGGATAGCTATTAAACTTAACCAAGTTAAGGACTTGTTAAGGAAGGGTAATGGGGTATTAATATGAGAGGAGGTTAGATGTCCATCATAGGTTGATGAACCATTTTAGAGGTTGGTTCATGTATTGATTTATGTGTTTTTGGATTATTTTCTTGGGGCTAGAGAAAAGACTTTGGAGAAGCAATCAGGTGAGTTCATAGTCCCATTTTACTATGTTTTTAAATGTTTTTTTTCCAGTATGGGATGGAGATGACACTTGTAATGTTCTTTAACATGATTTAGTACTATGTTATAAAATGTGTGGACATAAATGTGTTATTGTGTGACTTGCGTGCTTATGTGTTCTCATATGTGCTTTGGTACGTGTTCTGCTATGTGAATCTTGTTTGGATTGTGATTGGCTTTGGTACATAGATGTATGGGCGTCTATGGGACCAGTTGTGATGTGTGTGGAGCGTGGGGCACGATCCGTCCTGAGTACTTGTGCATCGTCTCTTCGGAGGCAAGATATCTCGACGGGGATATAGTTCATCTTCCACAGGTGGTGTGGGAAAGATCCGGATAGTGTGGTGTGTGTTCTTGTGCGTGTGACGGGATACTTCTTGATTGTTATAATGTGCTTTGTGAATTGTAGATGTGATTGGTACTTGGCTTGAGTTTTGTTGTGGATGCATGTAGCATGATTATCACATTATGGTCCATTACTATAAATTGTTTTTCTTCAACTTATTTACAGCGGATGTCAAGGTTTCTTATGATGTTCTAGATAACTTAAACCTATGTTCTCACCAACTTTATGTTGACAGATTTTAGTGTCATTTTCAGGTGAGGTAGTTGTGCAAGATGATGTTAGAAGTGGCTAGAGTATAGAGGCTGCTAGGATTGCATTCGGAGGAATCCCCTTTCCTCTTAGATTTTATTTTGTGTTTTGATTAAGTGAACTTTGTGGTACCTATATGTTTGATATTTGTTTATTTGTATGTCTTTGGTAAGAGGTAGGCCTGTTACCTACTTACCTAGACGCCTGCATTGTTGAGATATTGTCACGACATTTGTGTCGCCATCTATGATATTTCAATTTCATTTAGTTCTCTCTATAGACATGCTGTTGTTGTGATGATATCCATACGTCGCGCCCCATATTCCGCCATGGTGGGGTGTGACAGAATGGTATCAGAGCCAATGGTTATAGAGAATTAGGTTGCCTAGTCGTTTAGCCTAGTATATAGCTTAAGGGTCCCTGCATATAGGCGTCATAGGAGTATGTGTGCATTTTATAGTAATTGATGTGTTAGAATATTATTTTTGTAGTATTTGTTAGGTTATGAACTACTATGGTTCATACTTAACTACATGTTATTTTCTTTACGAGTTTTGATTAGTGCGGGTGGAACCATGGTCGTATACGCTAGTCATTGTTGGATTTCGCTTAATTATGTTTTCATGTTCTTTATACATTTTGAATTTTGTCTACGCTGGTTCAGCTGGACTACGAGTTTATGTGTTTCGTGCATTGGCTATGTTATTTTAATACATGGGGTTTTGGATCTTATCTTGTGTGGTTATGTGCTTGTGAGTTGTTGGATTATGTGTTATGTGTAGTATTAATTTCTTATAAGTGTCATCATAGGAGGGAGTACAGTGGTGAAAGGGAACAGGTACAATTATGGAGGCCTACATAATTATACATGTGCCACAACACCACTGGACTTTCAAGTATGATTGCATGAAAGAGAGTTAATACATGCTTGTATAGTATATGTTGGATGGATTTGAGTGTATGTACGCTTATGCCTATGTATGTAAAATTATTTTCTACTTACCGGTTGTATTCTTGGGATGGTTGCTAGCCTCGTTTCTTTTTGAGATGTTCAACTTCTGTAGTAGCGCATTACTCGGGTCCTCATTTCACGTGTTTGTTTGTACGGTACTTTTGGCGTGAAGGATTTTGAGATGGTGGAGATTTCTTTTTGGGGTAACGATGCCTTTTGTTTCGAGTTATACATGGTAAAAAAATAGAATTTGCAAATTGAAAAAAAAGTTGTTGGTAGTCGATGAAATAAGGAAGTGTCGGAAACATGTTTCAAATAAGGTGGAATATAAATTCTTTAACATATAAGCATGACTCGGTTATTTTAAAATATTTTGGTTTGGATCACCTAGAGTTATTGTTCTTAAGTTAAAAATTTTTGTTCTTATTTAGTGAAATATGTTAAAATCATGTAATTAATAGAGTTTTAATTTTCTGGAATTAAAATAAATTAGGTTCTAGTTTTGGTAATTAATGGGGGGTTTTAGGGTTTAAAAATCGTTTTTTTTTAATTTGGTATAAATCGGAGTAGGCAGAAACTGTCGCTAAACTGTCAAAATATGTCGCTAACTGTCAGAAACTGTCGCTAATGCCTAGGCAGATTTTGAGAAAAATCGTTTTGGTCATAACTTATTCGTTTTTAAAGGTTTTTGGGTGATTCAAAAGCCTAAAATTATGTACTCGGAACATACTTTTCAAATATTCAGAAATTTTCGTAATTGGAAGTCAGTAGCTTGGTCGAATTAATTGTACAAGTGTTGAGTTTAAGGTTAATTTTCGGACAATATGGTTTAAACTCGTGTTTTGGGTATTTTGTGGTAATGAACACTTGGAGGGTTAACATAGAGATGAGTTGGGAAGGATTTTGAGAGTTCGTTAGACCTTATTATACGTGTTTATATTTTGATGAGTTTTGATTTATGGTACTTATAAGTAAGACTGAAATCGGGGTGACAGTGTTAAACCCGTTGAGTTATGTGACGGCTCCTAACTTGGTTTCAAGACAGTTCTTGTCTGATGAGTTGCGAGATTTAGTTAGGTTGGTTACATAACTTTATGGTTTTGATAAGTTTCCTCGCGGACGGTTAAGGCTCATGTGTTGTTGGTTGAGATTATTTTCGTGTAAACTGAGTTCACGTTTGAACGTGAAGGTTTTATTAGGGATATGCATCCTCGTTTGTTTGCTGAGAATAAGTTTGAGTTTGGGAGTAAATCTCGGGACGAGATTTCTATTAGGAGGGAGTGATGTGACAACCCTAGGTTTTGGGTTTGTCACTTGGTCTTACTTTTAGGTTATTTTATGTGTGCTTACTTGAATTGTGTGTTTACGTGTTTATTTTGTGTGAACGAGGTTGGTGTGGTTATCGTTTATGAGTATAGAGTACTCATAAGTAAATCGAGGAACGGTTATTTCATGTTCATGAGCTCACAAGTGGTGACTATGAAATGAAAATGGTGATATTGTGGTGTTTACGTATACGTATAAGTATTATAGTAATAGTATTTTTTTGGATTTACGGTTTAGCGTTTAGAGGTCTCGGGTGAGGTAATTATCCAAAAGAATATTTTTCGGGATGGTTTTAAGTCATTTAGGACTTAGTTATAAAGTTTATTTAAGAATTTGAGATTTTTTTTAAAAGTGTATATTTTACGACTTTTACGGTAAAACGCGTAAAAACTGACTAGTTTTACGGTTTTGAGGTTTTGGAGGCTTTAGGAGCTGAAATAAATTAAGGAAAATTAAGGTAATATTAATAAGATATTTATTAATAATAAAATAAAGAAAAAAAACGAATTTTATGGTGTTTAGGTCGGTTTAGAAGAGAAAAAAAAGGAAAAAAAGAAAAGATTTATGGTAAGTGGGCTTTGGGTTGGACTAGGATTCACCCATACCCTATATAATGTATATACTAAACCAAATTCATTAATTTTCTCCTGGAGATGAAGGAAATTCGTGAGTCTTATAAAAAATTAGGGTTCTTCATAAAATTTTGGGGTTTTCATAAATCAAAGGTAAATCTTCATAACCCTTTTCAATTTAATTGTTTTTATGTTTAAATTAATCATTCTTATGATGGATTAGGGTTAGGGTTTAATATAAAAACATTAAATTAATGTTGTATTAATCATAATATGATGATTACATAAGTTAGGGCTTGTAATTAGAGGGATTAGGGTTAATTAATGAGGTTGATTTTGTTAAACCCGTTTTTAAAACCTGGGCAGAATTTTGGGTCATTGTTTTGATCATATTGGGAGTTATACAAACTCTTATCTTACGATACACATACCCCTGAAAAGGTATTTGAAGTGGCTTTCCAATGCAAGAAACTAGAACTAAATCGGAGGTTGGGAAGGGGGTCAAAAATAGGTTACAACAATCGGAGGTCAAAACAGTTTTAAATTCAGCCTGTTTTCTTTTTAAGTTTTGGGTTGTTTGGGGTACTTAGGGTTGCATTGGGATCTTCTCACGAACATGAGAGATGGTTTATATATTGTAATAAGGATCTGCACTTGGGCTAAGATTGTGGTTTAGGGTAAGACCCTCTAATGGTAATGAACTTTTCATACGTTTAAAATCAGGAAAACTGGAATGACAAAAGTATATATATATATATCAGGGACTTAACAGTAGATTTAAGGTTAGGGCAAGTGGGAGGTGTTAGCCAACATAGGTAAGGGTATGAATATTCCTTTTACAGAAACCATGGGTATGTTTAAGTAGACGTTTGACTTAAAGTTTTGAGACCTAAAACTGGGACTGTTTTGTGTAAAATTGTGAACGGGATAGCTATTAAACTTAACCAAGTTAAGGACTTGTTAAGGAAGGGTAATGGGGTATTAATATGAGAGGAGGTTATATTTCCATCATAGGTTGATGAACCATTTTAGAGGTTGGTTCATGTATTGATTTATGTGTTTTTGGATTATTAGCTTGGGGCTAGAGCAAGGACTTTGGACAAGCAATCAGGTGAGTTCATAGTCCCATTTTACTATGTTTTTAAATGTTTTTTTTTTCCAGTATGGGATGGAGATGACACTTGTAATGTTCTTTAACATGATTTAGTACTATGTTATAAAATGTGTGGACATAAATGTGTTATTGTGTGACGTGCGTGCTTATGTGTTCTCATATGTGCTTTGGTACGTGTTCTGCTATGTGAATCTTGTTTGGATTGTGATTGGCTTTGGTACATAGATGTATGAGCGTCTATGGGACCAGTTGTGATGTGTGTGGAGCGTGGGGCACGATCCGTCCTGAGTACTTGTGCATCGTCTCTTCGGAGGCAAGATATCTCGACGGGGATATAGTTCATCTTCCACAGGTGGTGTGGGAAAGATCCGGATAGTGTGGTGTGTGTTCTTGTGCGTGTGACGGGATACTTCTTGATTGTTATAATGTGCTTTGTGAATTGTAGATGTGATTGGTACTTGGCTTGAGTTTTGTTGTGGATGCATGTAGCATGATTATCACATTATGGTCCATTACTATAAATTGTTTTTCTTCAACTTATTTACAGCGGATGTCAAGGTTTCTTATGATGTTCTAGATAACTTAAACCTATGTTCTCACCAACTTTATGTTGACAGATTTTAGTGTCATTTTCAGGTGAGGTAGTTGTGCAAGATGATGTTAGAAGTGGCTAGAGTATAGAGGCTGCTAGGATTGCATTCGGAGGAATCCCCTTTCCTCTTAGATTTTATTTTGTGTTTTGATTAAGTGAACTTTGTGGTACCTATATGTTTGATGTTTGTTTATTTGTATGTCTTTGGTAAGAGGTAGGCCTGTTACCTACTTACCTAGACGCCTGCATTGTTGAGATATTGTCACGACATTTGTGTCGCCATCTATGATATTTCAATTTCATTTAGTTCTCTCTATAGACACGCTGTTGTTGTGATGATATCCATACGTCGCGCCCCATATTCCGCCATGGTGGGGTGTGACATTAACCAATTATAGTATACGAAAAAGGTATAAGACTGTGAGACGTATATGCATCGTACAATAACTTTAAATACATAACACATTTCTTTCAAAGAAAACTAACCATCAGATACATGTTTGAGTACATGATACAAAAGAGTACACAATAATAATTTGTCTTGTTACAGTTTTATGACAAATCTATATCTATATCTATATTATTATATAAAGCATTGGGATCTTTTTAAAATAGTAAGGCTGAAAATTCAGATTTTTTTACCTACTAAATAAAGCAAGTTGTTGATATCTTCATCAACATTATATACTATAACATTTTCTAACAACCTTTTGTAACAAACTTTTGTAACAACATTTTTTTCTTTTAAATTGAACAATCTTTTTATTTATTTATTACTTTTTATAATCTAATTTTACTATATTTTTTAAAATTTGGTGCTTTTTAATTCGATATCCATTTTGATATATTTTTATTAACTTTTAGTCTTTTTCAATTTTAGTGGGTTTTTTAATTTGATTTTTAGAACTTTAAAATGAGTAAGAGACTAATATTTGTTAGTCTCAAAATTCGTTATTAGGTACTCGCCGCTGCATTGCGCGGGTACCGTTCTAGTACTATGCAAAAGGTTCGGATATGGTCTAGTCATCATTTTCTTTAAAGTGTGTAGATTCTAAAATTTTCTGCTCCACTTTTTGCTCTTTTATTTTTGTACTCCTGCTACACTGAAATGAAATAAAAAATATATATTCTTCATCTCCACCCTTCAATATCTTATGCAATTAGGATTTATTTTTTTTACCATATCTATATCAGCACCTATGGCTGTCGTTGATGGAGCAGGTAATCCTACAACTCCAAATAGGTAATGGTAAGCGAGTAATACGCGATGCAACAAAACTCTACAAAAATGTGGGTTCAAAAGAATAGAAACTGAAATGTATCTGATAATGTAGCGTTAATAATTGTGAAAACACTAATTCTTTTACCACTTATTTCCAATAATAACAAGACCAAAACGTGTATTTTATGTCGTAAAAGTCGGAATTATGTGTGGTTTGTGTTTTTATTGTGTTTCAGGATAAAAATATGAAAAAGAGAGAAAACACGGGCTTTCACGGGCTTTTATCAAAGAAAAAGACAAAACACAAAGTCAAAAGATCAAAAGTGCAAGAAGAACGGAAGTCCAAGGCCTATTCTGAAGATTTGTCGAAGAAAAAGTCTAAAGACAGAAGTTTAACAAAGTCGAAGAACCAAGTCTACTAAAAGAAGAAAATTAGAAGACAAGTTCAAGTTATTATTCGACTAATCCCGAGACAAAGTCGAGAAAGTAAATTATTTAAAAGACGAGAAAGACAAGAAGAAAAGAGGAAGAAACAAGCACCTACTCCTTCCCTTATATATAGTTTAGAAAATAGTCATTAAGGAGTTAGTTTATTTTTAGTCTTTTATTTAGTAGGTAATTATGTGTGTTTTATTTTTCTTCTCTCTAGTTTATAAAACCTTCATCTTAATCTTGTAATCTTGGATCTTAATCTTTAATATAATTAAGCTTTTTAATAAATTCTCATTCTACCTTTCTTAATCATAATCTATTGTTTTTGCTTGATTAATCATGTAGATGGTTTAATATTGTTGATGATGTGATTGATTTGCTTATTGGATTGTGCTTATTGAGTTGGTATGTTTGAAATTTTTAGATTATTGTGCTTATTTCTTAATCTTCATGTTTAGTAGTTTTTAAATAAGTTGATTTTGGTAGTTTAATATTTTTATAAAAAGTTGATTTTAAATTTTTACTTATTAGTGATTTTAAAAGTTTTTAAATTGTGTCTTATTAGCTTTTTCTAAAAATTGATTTGGTAAAAGTTTTGGTAAGTGCTTATTGTGATTTTGCTTATTTGTGTTAATTCGGATTGATTAAACCCTAATATTCCGAACTGTATGCCAAATCCTTGTTTCCTGAATTAGAAGCAAACTCCATTTCCCTCCAAAAACATTACTTCACTTCCCGAATTAGGTGTAACATTTCTTTTCCCGGATTGTGTACTTGCCCCATATCCCGAATTACATGCAAAGTTTCATCATTCCGAATTACGTGCAAGATTGCATATTCAAAATTAGTTCCTGGATTAATATTCCGAACTAGATTCAGCACCCACATTCCGAATTACATCAAGCTTAAGCATTCCGAATTAGCTTAAGTATGCGGATTCCGAATTGAGTCCCCATCTCAGATTCCGAACTAGGTGGTGTTCATGTATTCCGAATTAAGTGAAGGACTGCATATTCCGAATTAGGTCCTACATAAGTGAATTCCAAATTGAGTTAGAGATCATTGATTCCGAATTAAGTAAGGGATTTGTATTCTGGATGTATGTGTAACTTGCATTCCGAACTACTTGAAAACATCCTTTCCGAATTAGATCCAGATTTTCATATTCCGATTTAAGTTCAGTTCTTATTTCCCGACTTATTTTTAAACCTTAATTTTTCCGCTATTTTTACCTAGTTTAATTTTCAAGCATTTTCACTTAGTTTAATTTTCAAGATTACATTTTTATAAAGTTTATATTTTTATAAAGTTTTAAGTTTTAAATTCACTTTTAAAGTTTTAATTTTTCATCATTTAATTTTAAGTCTAAATTTTTAGCTCAAGTTAGATAATTATCCTTAGTCATTTTCACCAAGTTCTACTGTGCAGCATTCGTTCTGGACAAGCAATCGAGGTTAGAAATTCTTCTTTGTTCTTAATAGCTTTTATGTTATGATATTTGTAGACTTAGAAAATCAAGCTCCCCCTTTTATTGACCAACACCAATAATTCCACCATTAACCGTGATCAATTCGATTAGATACCGAGAACAATTGAGTATACATATGCTAAAGCCTTTATCACCATATTAAATGGCGCCGCTGGCGGCTCTTTTCGTAAAGATTAACGTTTTTTAGTGAGAAAAAGTGGATTTTGGGATCCGTTCTTTTGGGAACGTTATTTTCAAGCACAAAAATTTCAAAAACCCAAAAAAATATAAAATTTTCAAAAAATCCAAAAAAATAAAAAAGATAAAAAAGATAAAAAAAACCAAAAATATTGTATTTCATTTTAGTGTATGAGTACTCGATCTACGTCTTATTTTGAGCCCGAGACTCTTAGAGATTTAGATATGGCCGGTGTGCATAATAATAATAACAATCCACCTCACCTAAATTTGAATAATAATAACAACAACAACCATGTCCCTCCACCCGACCTTCGAACGATGAAGGAGCTATGTCAACCAACCATGAACAGACGAGGAGGACCGATTGCGCCGATGCAAATCACGGCTCCTGAATTTTCGTTGAAGCATCACATGATCCAGCAAGTTCAAAACACTTGTCCATTTCGCGGATTACCAGATGATGATGCCAACAAACATCTCGATAAATTCATAACCGTCACTCAAAGCATGAAATTGCCCGGTGTTTCCATGGATTTTCTTCGCCTTCATCTTTTTCCACACACTTTATCCCACCGTGCCGAAAAATGGTTTGATCGTCTTCCCAAGAACTCAATTCATACATGGAACGACATGACTCAAATTTTTTTGTCACGCTACTTTCCACCATCCATGGTCACTAGTCTTCGCAACCAAATCAGTGGTTTCACTCAAGAACCTGATGAGTCGCTTTTCGATGCTTGGGAACGTTATAATGTCTTGATCGACCGTTGTCCGAACCATAATATGCTCCCCGTCACTTTGATTGATACTTTCTACAATGGTTTAACTTTTCGTGATCGTGATACGACTAATGCTGCCGCTGGTTGTACATTCATGAAGAGAAGACCTGAGGAGTGTAGAGAGCTTATAGAGAACATGACCACTCACCACAAAAATTGGGATTCATCCGCATCTTCAAGGAATAACCCGAGGGCCAATGTTTCTTCTACTTCATCAAACCCAGAGATAACCGAACTTACCCTCCAAATAGCCGAGATGAACAAAAACTTCTTAACCATGGCTACAAACCAATTTCAACAAGCTAAAGCTGTAGCAACTTCTTGTGAGATTTGCGGTGGTTCTCATTCATACACCGATTTTCCTTCTACTCATGACAATCCGGAAAACGTGTATGCTGCTAACCGTAACTTTTCTACGGGAGGCTATCAAGCACGTCCTCAAGGTGACCGCAATTTGCTCAGTTATTGTTCAAACAACTTCCTTTTACCACCCGGTTTTCCTCCTCAAAACCAAAACAACTTTAATCGCAACAATCAAAACCAAACTCGAGCTCCTAATCAATATCAAACCTAAAGAAACCCATATCCACCTCAAGGAAATAATCAAGTTTACCAACAACCCGCTTATCAACCACCTGCTTACCATGCTCCTCCTTCTAACCAACCCACAACATTTAATCACGAGGTTGAAACTTACATGAGGACTAATGACGTGCTAGTGAAGAATCTTCAGAGTCAAATCATCAACTTGAAATGGGATATGGTGAATAATAACTGATTTTTGGTTAGTTAATAAAAAGGTTTGGTGCAAGATCTTTTTTTGCGTTGCTCGTACCCAATTATATATGTCGTTGTTTCGTTCTCGGTATCTTCTCAAATCGATCACGGTTCAAAGTGGAAATGTTGTACTTGGTAACTAAAAGGGGGAGCTTTTGATCTATATCTATTTAAGAGATAAATGCAAGAAGTAATAAAATTAAACTAAAAGCAATACTGAAAATAAAACTTGAATTTAAAATTAAACAGTAAAATACCTTAACTTAGAAAAATCACTGATTCGGAATGTAACCTTTATTCGGAATATATTAGACAAAAATCTTCATCCGGAATCGTCTTGCTTCATTCGGAATATTACTCTTCATGCGGAATATTGGTTCATGTGGAACAATGGCTTCATCCGGAATAACCTTTGATCCGGAATAATGTGCTCATGCGGAATAAATAAAAACAAAGCTTGATTCGGAATAACCTTTATTCGGGATATCTAAAACAGAAGGGTTCATTCGGAACATTCCTTTATTCGGAATATTTTACAAAAATGCTGATTCGGAACATTTTGCAAAAAGCTTCATTCGGAAAGATGACTTGGTTCGGAATAAAAATGACTCATTCGGAATATTGGCTTATTCGGAACAAATCACTGATCCGGAATAATTAACTGACCCGGAATAATGAAAACTAAGTACTCATTCGGAACATCTGTTTATTCGAAATGTCACTGACTCGGAATATTTTAAACAAACAATGCTCGTTCGGAATATTTATTCATTCGGAATAAAATAAACAATAACCCTTCATCCGGAATGATTAGTTCATCCAGAATATTTTCACTACAATCCTTAGGTTCGGAATAATATGTTCAAATCCTTGATTCGGAATGATTAGTTCATTCGGAATCTGGGGATTTGAAACAGTAAGGAGAACGAAGAACAGGGGAACAACTTGATCACGAATTTAACCAAAATCCACTAAGTTTTTAGCCAAAACTTAAACCAATTTAACCACTAATCATTTACTAATGATAAGCATCAATCCAAAACAACAAAAACTCAACCCACTTACTTTTGAAGATCAAAACCAATAAAATAAAAACCTTAGAACTTTGAATCAATAAGAAAAGGAAGAACAAGATGAAATAGAAGCTTGTATTAAGGATTAAGATTCAAACAAACAAATGGAAAGATTAAACTTACAAGATTGTGGAGGAATCAAAGAAAATAAAAACCACCAATCTCCTTAATGGAGTTGGTGTCCTACGAACTAGGAATGAAAATAACAGAAAGGAAAAACTAGTCTTGAGAATGTGAATGGGAAGGGTATTTATAGGGCTTGGCTTGATTTGGTGAGTGGGCTTTCTCCTTTTCTTTTTGTCTTCTCGTCTTTTCAGAAAAGTTGACGTCTTCGATTTCGATTCGGGATTTGTCGACGAATAAATTCAACTCGTCTTTTAATTTCTTCATTTAATAGACTTGAGTTCTTCGACATATGTAAATCTTCCATCTTTGGTCATTTTCTTCGATAAATCTTCAAATAGGCCCATTGACTTCAAATCTTTTGCATCTCTTGGATTATAGACTTCGTCTTTTCGTCTTTTTCTTCGATAAAACCCGTGCAATCCTATATTTTCTTCAATATTTATCCGGTTGGTTCTGAAAACACAACAAACACACAAACCACGCATAATTCTAAACAAATGACATTAAATACGCGTTTTGGTCTCGTTTTAGCAAGAAATAAGTGGTAAAAGGATGGGTGTTTTCACACCTATCAAATCCCCTACACTTAACCATTGCCATGCCCTCATGCAATGCTATAATTTTAAAGCACGGTTTACATTTTCTCATCATAAAAAACCCACCTTGGCCTTTATTAAATTCTAAACACTAAGGAAACCAAAAGAACAAAATAAGTAAAGTATTTAAAGACTTACATTGGGGTTTTAGATTGTCATGAATGTTCATCATCTCAAGTTTCACGTTCCCATACCAAGCTTAAAAACGAGATCATTGTTATTATAAGTTAGCAAACTAACACGAACTCATGTGGCCCAATTATTCACTTAGACTCCCTTATTCCTAGGTGTATCTCTTATATTTTATTTTTGTCTTGAATGATCACGAGGATGCATTGTTTGACCTATTTCGATAGTTATTTAGGCTGAAAACAAAGTGGGAAAATTTGATCAATAGTTAGCTAAAGGACAAAATCTTTTAAAACTGCTTCTCGGGACCTCATAAAGTTCATATCTTGGCATAACTCGCTTCACGATTTGAGACCTTTCTCGGACCGATATTTGGCACCGACTTCATACTTCGAATCTTTGAGAGACGTTCTTGAAATTATGGTCTTCGCTTCATAATAGGAATTTCTTCACTTGAAGTTTTGAGAGATTCTTCATCTTTGGACCACGACTTCTTTAATTTTTCTCCAATCTTTATTTTGGACTTTGATATACAACGATCCGCCTCCTTTTAGGACTTGGATCTATTTATCCTCATACCTTGCTAGGGTCTTTTCGGATAGATTTCTCCATGATCTTTTGGGGAGTTCTTGCTTTTCGTCGTGTGTCTCGATCCTTCATATTGATCTTCGATAAATGATTCTTCACATCACTTTTGGATCTTTAGCAACAAAATGTAGCCCTCATGTCTTGTTAGGACCTTTTCGGACTCGCCAATCTTCACATCCCGCTTCAATAAGTTATGCCTTGGCTATGAACTCTAATTAATATCGAGCAACTTTTAAACGATCTTGGGCTAGAAGCTAAGTAACTTTTCAAATCGTACAACCTTATTTATTGCAGATAAATTTATTAGCAAGCGATGGGAGAATAGGCTTATAATCAACTCACATACATTCACGAAAGAATGCCAAACTTATAATTGACTCTATCATCTCTCGTTCTCCACAATTTAAAATCTCAAGGAATGAGACTCGTGGATGCTTAGCCAATTAAATCAAAGTTTTGGGTTTTCGAGTCGCCTATAGGATCTTGCATCTTCTTAGACTCTTTCAAGTTTAGAATTTGCGTTTTAAAGTTCCCTTGATAAACGACTCTCTAGGATCAATTATAGGAACTTGCGAAAAGTTCTTGTTCTTAACCCGTGAGAGTTAAGACTTTCGCATTTTAAAACCCCCTATATAAAAGCCTAGCAAAACTTGACTTAAACACGTTTAGGATACTAGCTAGAGTAAACTTAGATAAGTAAACTCGGGTTGAGTCAAAATATTCAGACTTTGAAAAATTTAAAACCACTTTATTGAAATTTTATTCTAGCAAGGAAAGAAAATAATCATAATAAAGGAAAATACAACTATACAACTAGGCCAAAATAGATTAAAAATTTTGAAAAATGTCGAAAAATTGAATTTTCCGGTTAAATGAAGGCACTTTAATGGAAAAGTCCACTTAAAACTTCGATAGAAGTCTCCCCTACACTTAATATAAACATTGTCCTCAATGTTTAAGCATGTGGGAAAAGTCTCCCCTACACTTATGACATTGTGCACGTTGGTTAAATCAAGTTAAGGAGGAGACAACTAAAGTGATCAATTTCAAATGTGAGTATGAAGAAGATTGAATCACGATAGTTGAGAGATAGAACCGGATTCGCGGATAACATGGGAGCACGGTTCTTCAAAGATTCCAAGAGTGCACTTATCCCTGTAATCACATCACCATACAAACACAAGCAACCTAGATAGCTCCCCTACACTTAGGATGAAAAACGGAAAAAGGGGGAATAGATACTCGGGTTGCCTCCCGAGGAGCGCTTGTTTTTGTTAACCGAGTCACGAGCCTGACTCGGTCCCGAACTAATTCATGGGAAACGTAGTGAGGGATGGAATCATCTCATGAGAGATGTCCTCACCAAAGTACAACTTCAAACACTGGCCATTCACCTTAAAATTGGGCCCATTTGGCTGAGAAAGCTCAATGGTGCCATAGGGAAAGACATTGGCGATGGTGAATGAACCAGACCAGCGGCTCTTCAACTTGCCCGAGAAGATCTTCAACCGAGAGTTAAAAAGTAAGACTTGATCACCAACGTGGAACTCTCGGTTCTTAATTCTAGCATCGTGGATAATCTTGGTCTTCTCCTTGTAGGTTAATGAGTTCTCGTAAGCTTCATTCCTCAACTCATGTAGCTCGTTAAGTTGAATCTTGCGAAGATCACCGGCTTTGTTGATGTTAAAGTTAGCCCACTTCAAGGCCCAGTATGCCTTATGTTCCAGCTCGATAGGGAGGAGGCATGCTTTCCCGTACACAAGACGATAAGGTGTACAACCAATCGGGGTCTTATATGCGGTACGGAAAGCCCACAGAGCATCATCAAGTTTATCGGCCCACGAGGCACGATGCTCTCCCACAGTACGTTCCAAAATTCGCTTCAATCCACGGTTGGATATCTCGGCTTGACCGTTGGTTTGAGGATGGTAAGCGGTGGAAAGATGGTGATTGACACCATACTTAGCCATGACTCTTGCAAATTGATCATTGCAAAAATGAGTCCCGCGGTCACTGATTATAGCACGAGGAACACCGAATCGAGCAAACAGTTGTTTCAAGAAATTACAAACCACTCTTGCGTCGTTAGTGGGTAAAGCTTTGGCTTCAACCCATTTAGAAACGTAGTCAACGGCGACAAGGATGTATTTGTTTCCTTTAGAAGAAGGGAATGGCCCCATAAAGTCGATGCCCCATACATCAAAGATTTCACATTCTTGTATGAAATTTTGAGGCATCTCATCTTTATGTGTGATCTTGCCTTGTCTTTGGCAATCATCATAGTTTTTAACCATTGCGTGAGCGTCACGATAAATGGTGGGCCAATAGAATCCCGAGTCTAACACTTTTTTGGCGGTGTAGTTAGGACCAAAGTGACCACCGGTGGGTCCTTTGTGGCAAGCCTCGAGAATGTCTAAAGTTGCCCGTCCGTCAACACATCGACGAATAATCAAATCAGCGTATTGTTTGAAGAGAAAAGGGTCATCCCAAAAGTAAGTCTTAACATCATTCAAGAACTTTTTCTTTTGTTGGGATGTTAACCCTTTGATGACAACACCACCCGCTAAGTAGTTTGCAATGTCGGTAAACCACGGGGTGTCATCAAGATTGGCACAAATAGACAGTAAGTTCTCAAGGGGAAAAGAGTCATTGATCTCTTTATTCGGATGATCCCCTTGATATGGATCCTCAAGTCTACTTAGATGATCCGCGGCTAGGTTTTCGGCTCCCTTCTTGTCACGAATTTCAATGTTGAATTCTTGAAGGAGTAAAACCCAGCGAAGAAGTCTTGGCTTAGAGTCGTGCTTAGTCATCAAGTACTTCAACGCGGAATGGTCCGTGTATACGATGGTGGTGGATAAAACAAGATAGGGGCGAAATTTTTCAAAAGCATAGACAACAGCTAAAAGCTCTTTTTCGGTTGTCGTATAATGCAATTGAGCCCCCGTCATTGTCTTGCTAGCATAATGGATTGGTTGGAAGTGTTTATTCACTCTTTGGCCCAAAATCGCTCCAATAGCCAAGTCGCTAGCATCGCACATCAATTCAAAGGGTAGCTCCCAATTAGGGGTAACCAAGACCGGTGCCTTAGTTAGCTTATCCTTAAGAAGATTGAAGGCTTCGATACACTCTTTAGAAAAGATAAAAGGAGTATCTTTTTCCAAGAGGTGGGTCATCGGGCGAGTGATTTTAGAAAAATCTTTGATAAATCGACGGTAGAAGCCCGCATGACCAAGAAAACTTCTCACACCCTTCACGGTTGAAGGTGGAGGTAATTTGGCTATGACATCCACTTTAGCACGGTCCACTTCAAGACCGGATTTTGAAATTTTGTGTCCTAGCACACTGCCTTCTTTTACCATAAAATAGCATTTTTCCCAATTGAGAACAAGGCGAGTGTCTCGCACCGCTTAAGCATACGTTCTAAATTGGCAAAGCAAGAAGAGAAGGAATCCCCAAAGACTGAGAAATCATCCATGAATACTTCCATGGTTTGCTCAACCATGTCATGGAAGATAGCCAACATGCACCTTTGGAAAGTCCCATGGGCATTGCATAAGCCAAAAGGCATTCTTTTGTAAGCAAATGTGCCATAGGGACAAGTGAATGTTGTCTTCTCTTGATCTTGGGGATCGATGGGTATTTGGAAATAACCCGAGAAACCATCTAGAAAGCAGTAATATTCATTACCCGCTAAACGTTCAAGCATTTGGTCCATAAAAGGAAGAGGGAAATGATCTTTTCTCGTGGCGTCATTGAGTTTGCGATAGTCTATACAAACTCTCCACCCAGTAACGAGACGTATAGGAATCAACTCATTGTTTGCATTGGGCACAACGGTGATTCCACCTTTCTTAGGCACACAATGGACTGGACTAACCCATGGTGAATCCGAAATAGGGTAAATCATGCCCGCATCAAGAAGTTTGATAACCTCTTTTTTGATAACGTCATGGATTTTAGGATTCACCCTTTGTTGGCTTTGAATTGTGGGCTTAAAGTCGTCCTCCATGAGAATTTTATGTGTGCAAAAGTGAGGATCAATTCCGCGAATATCGGAGATTTTCCAAGCGATAGCTCTTTTATGTTTCTTGAGAACTTCAATAAGACGAGTTTTCTCATCGGCTTTTAAGTCCTTAACAATGATAACGGGAAGTTGATCAATGCCTTCTAAGAAAACATACTCGCGATGGGTAGGTAAGTCCTTAAGCTCAAGAGTTGGAGGATCCTCAATAGATGGTGTAACTAACGATGGATCATCATTAGTCACCTCTTTAGGATAAGGAGGAGAAAACAAGTCTTCATTGAGAAGTTTCTTAATTTGTACGAATGTCTTCTTCCCAATCGGTGGGAGAATCATCATACTTAAGATCAAGTGGACCCAAGCTAGCTTCAAATTCATCCAAAAGAAAGTCACTTTCTCCAAAAGGAGTCAATGACGGAGCAATTGAGGCAACGGTCTCAACATTGGGTAGAGAAGAGAGATTACTTTTGTAAGCATCATGAAAGTGTTCTTCACAAGCCTCATCGAGAACGTCAATAGCATTAACACTCTCATATGAATAAGGTTGTTTAGAAATCTTACCCATGTTGAAGACAATTTGATCGTCACCAACTCTCATGATTATTTCGCCCGCGGCTACATCAATGAGAGTGCGACCGGTCCTCAAGAAGGGACGTCCAACGATTAATGGAATACGAGGATCCATCTTGTAGTCAACGACAACAAAATCCACCGGGAAGGTGAATTTGTCAACGCCAACGAAGACGTGTTCGGCTATCCCCACTGGATAAGCAACCGTACGGTTAGCTAATTCCAAAGTCATTTTGGTGGGGACTAGCTCGGGGAGAGATAATTGCTTCCAAACACTTAAAGGCATTAAGTTTATACTGGCACCTAGATCGGCTAGGGCCATGCAATTCTCTACTCCCGGGAAGTTGCAAGGAATCAAGAAGCGACCCAGATCACCAAGTTTTGTTGGTAATTTCCTTAAGAGAACCGTGGAGCAATTCTCATTAAGTTGGGTCTGAGTAGTGTCAAGAAGCTTCTCCTTGTCACTTAGAAGATCTTTAAACATCTTCGCGTATTTAGGCATGTGAGCGAGAGCCTCGGCAAAGGAGATTTTAAAATTCAATTGTTTAAACATTTTAAGAAAGTTTGAAACTTGAATATCATCCTTGCTCTTTTGCTTCTCTTTCCTCAACCTTGAAGGATAAGGTATATCGGATGAAGAGGAAGGCTTTAGGGGAGTAGGATCACTCACAACCACGGGTGGTGGGGGAATGGGGGTAGAAGGCAAAGGAGGTGAGGAAAGTTGCTCTTTTTCCTTGTTCACAATCACGGGTGGAGGCGTTAGGAAGCTCGGGTTCCGTATAACCTTTTCCACCACGAGTGGTGATTGCTTTCATATCCCCTCTTGGATTCGCAACGGTGTTACTCGGAAGAGTACCAGAAGAAGAGGATTGATTACCTTGAAAGAGCGAACCGATCATATCACGTATGTTATCCGCTTGAGTGCTAAAAAAGTCTCTCATGTCTGCACGAATATCATTGCTTTGTTTTGCCATGTCATTCCTTAGCTTGGCTCGAATATCGCTCCCTTGTTTCGCCATTTCTCCCTTCAAGTTGATGAATTGACTCTGAAGATTCGTCACCATCTCTCTATTAGTCCTCATGAACGTCTCGACGTCTTGATTCAATGCCATCGGTTGATTGAGAGGTGGAGCTTGGTAAGCTTGATAATTTCCTTGAGGTGGGTATGGGTTTCTTTGGGATTGATATTGATTGTTAGCACGAGGTTGGGATTGGTTATTTCGGTTATAGCTTTGTTGTTGGTTTTGGTTTGGAGGAGTAAAACCGGGTGGTGCAAGATAGTTGTTTGAACGATAACTTAGCAAGCTACGGTCTCCTTGAGGACGAGCTTGATAGCCTCCCGTGGGATAAGTACCGTATGCCGCGTTAACGTTTTCACAAAAATTGCCTTGAGTAGAAGGACAATCATTGTAGGAATGAGGACCACCACATGTGTCACGAGAAATAGCAACGGCTTTAGCTTGGTAAGTATGGTTATTAGCCAAAATTTGCATATTTTTGCTCATTTCGATAATGGCTCGTTCCATGGCGGACATGTCGGTGGTGGAAGAAGTAGATGAAACATTGACTCTCGGATTAGATCTTGAGGATGCGGATGAATCCCAATTCTTGTGGTGAGTAGTCATGTTTTCAATCAACTCTCTACACTCCTCTGGTCTCCTTTTCATAAAAGTACCACCGGCGGCGGCGTTGATCGTGTCACGATCACGAAAAGTGAGACCATTGTAGAAAGTATCAATGAGAGTGACGGGGAGCATGTTGTGATTTGGACAACGGTCGATCAAATCATTGTATCGTTCCCAAGCATCAAAGAGCGATTCATCATTGTCTTGCATGAATCCACTAATTTGGTTACGAAGGCTCGTGACCATGGATGGTGGGAAGTAGCGCGACAAAAAGCGTTGAGTCATGTCGTCCCAAGTATGAATATAATTCTTTGGGAGACGGTCAAACCATTTTTCGGCATGGTGAGAAAGCGAGTGGGGAAATAGTTGAAGGCGAAGTTCATCCATAGAAACACCGGGTGACTTCATGCTTTGGGTGATGGTAATGAATTTGTCAAGGTGTTTGTTGGCATCATCATCCGGAATTCCGCGAAATGGATTAGTTTGCACTTGTTGGATCATGTGATGCTTCAACGAAAACTCCTGAGCCGTAGTTTGCATCGGTGCAATCGGGCCTCCACGTCCGTTCATCGTAGGTTGGCATAGCTCCTCCATGGTTCGTAGGTCGGGTAGGGGTGGATTATTCATGTTGGGGTGAGGTGGATTATTATTGTTGTTGTTATGTACACCAGCCATGTCTAAATCTTCGAGAGTCTCGGGCTCGGAATAAGACGTTGATCGAGTACGCATACACTAAAAAGAAAATGCAAGAGAAAATATTGTTGGTTTTTATAGGTTTTTTAATTTTTTTGTATTTTTGAAAATTTTATATTTTTATGGGTTTTTGAAAATTTTTGTACTTGAAAATAACGTTCCCGAAAGAACGGATCCTAAAATCCAATTTTTCTCACAAGAAACCATTGATCCTTACGAAAAGAGCCGGCAACGGCGCCATTTTAATAACTGATTTTTGGTTAGTTAATAAAAAGGTTTGGTGCAAGATCTTTCTTTGCGTTGCTCGTACCCAATTATATATGTCGTTGTTTCGTTCTCGGTATCTTCTCGAATCGATCACGGTTCAAAGTGGAAATGTTGTACTTGGTAACTAAAAGGGGGAGATTTTGATCTATATCTACTTAAGAGATAAATGCAAGAAGTAATAAAATTAAACTAAAAGCAATACTGAAAATAAAACTTGAATTTAAAATTAAACAGTAAAATACCTTAACTCAGAAAAATCACTGATTCGGAATGTAACCTTTATTCGGAATATATTAGACAAAAACCTTCATCCGGAATCGTCTTGCTTCATTCGGAATATTACTCTTCATGCGGAATATTGGTTCATGTGGAACAATGGCTTCATCCGGAATAACCTTTGATCCGGAATAATGTGCTCATGCGGAATAAATAAAAACAAAGCTTGATTCGGAATAACCTTTATTCGGGATATCTAAAACAGAAGGGTTCATTCGGAACATTCCTTTATTCGGAATATTTTACAAAAATGCTGATTCGGAACATTTTGCAAAAAGCTTCATTCGGAAAGATGACTTGGTTCGGAATAAAAATGACTCATTCGGAATATTGGCTTATTCGGAACAAATCACTGATCCAGAATAATTAACTGACCCGGAATAATTGAAAACTAAGTACTCATTCGGAACATCTGTTTATTCGGAATGTCACTGACTCGGAATATTTTAAACAAACAATGCTCGTTCGGAATATTTATTCATTCGGAATAAAATAAACAATAACCCTTCATCCGGAATGATTAGTTCATCCGGAATATTTTCACTACAATCCTTAGGTTCGGAATAATATGTTCAAATCCTTGATTCGGAATGATTAGTTCATTCGGAATCTGGGGATTTGAAACAGTAAGGAGAACGAAGAACAGGGGAACAACTTGATCACGAATTTAACCAAAATCCACTAAGTTTTTAACCAAAACTTAAACCAATTTAACCACTAATCATTTACTAATGATAAGCATCAATCCAAAACAACAAAAACTCAAAACCCACTTACTTTTGAAGATCAAAACCAATAAAATAAAAAGAGTAAAGTGCAAAAATCATCCCTGTGGTTTGTCAAAAGTTTGAATTACATCCCTCGTTAATACTTCGCGCAACATACATCATTGTGGTTGTAAAATAGTACACCATACATCCCTGAGGACGGATGGTGCAAATATTTTTCCGTTAAGGGTTAAAAGTGTTTGTTATCTTAGGGGTATTTTAGTCCTTTTACAACCTAGGGATGATTTTTGCACCTAACTTTTCAAAAAAAAAAAATTCCAAAAAAAATTTCAAAAAAATTTCAAATTTTTTTTAAAAAAGTTTCGAAAAATGTTTTCTTTTTTCGAAAAATGTTTTTTTTAATGTTTTTTTTTAAGTTTCGAAAATATATTTGAAAAAAGTTTTTTTCAAAAAAAATTCAATTTTTTTTTAAAAAAGTTTTGAAAAATGTTTTTTTTAATGTTTCGAAAAATGTTTTATTTTTTAAATGTTTTATTTTTTAAAATAAGTTTCAAAAAAAATTTGAATTTTTTTTTTTTCGAAAAAATTCAAATTTTTTTTTTAAATTTTCGAAAAAAGTTTTTTTTTTCAAAAGTTTTTTTTTAAATGTTTTTCGAAAGAAAAAACTTTTTAAAAAAAAAGCTTTTCTAAAAAACTTTTTTTTCAAAAAAATTCAAATTTTTTTTTAATCTTCGAAAAAAAAAATTTCAAAAGTTTTTTTTATAAAAGTTATTTTTTAAAATGTTTTTCGAAAAAAAAACTTTTTTAAAAAAAAGCTTTTTTTTTAAAACTTTTTTTAAAAAAAACTTTTGAAAAAAAAACTTTTTTCGAAAATTTAAAAAAAAATAGAAACTTTTTGAAAAAAAAATTTCAAAATTTTTTGAAACTTATTTTAAAAAAGAAAACATTTAAAAAATAAAATATTTTTCGAAACATTAAAAAAAACATTTTTCAAAACTTTTTAAAAAAAAATTTGAATTTTTTTGAAAAAAACTTTTTTCAAATATATTTTCGAAACTTAAAAAAAAACATTAAAAAAAACATTTTTCGAAAAAAGAAAACATTTTTCGAAACTTTTTTAAAAAAAATTTGAAATTTTTTTGAAATTTTTTTTGGAAATTTTTTTTTTTGAAAAGTTAGGTGCAAAAATCATCCCTAGGTTGTAAAAGGACTAAAATACCCCTAAGATAACAAACACTTTTAACCCTTAACGGAAAAATATTTGAACCATCCGTCCTCAGGGATGTATGGTGTACTATTTTACAACCACAATGATGTATGTTGCGCGAAGTATTAACGAGGGATGTAATTCAAGCTTTTGACAAACCACAGGGATGATTTTTGCACTTTACTCAAATAAAAACCTTAGAACTTTGAATCAATAAGAAAAGGAAGAACAAGATGAAATAGAAGCTTGTATTAAGGATTAAGATTCAAACAAACAAATGGAAAGATTAAACTTACAAGATTGTGGAGGAATCAAAGAAAATAAAAACCACCAATCTCCTTAATGGAGTTGGTGTCCTACGAACTAGGAATGAAAATAACAGAAAGGAAAAACTAGTCTTGAGAATGTGAATGGGAAGGGTATTTATAGGGCTTGGCTTGGTTTGGTGAGTGGGCTTTCTCCCTTTCTTTTCGTCTTCTCGGCTTTTCAGAAAAGTTGACTTTTTCGATTTCGATTCGGGATTTGTCGACGAATAAATTCAACTCGTCTTTTAATTTCTTCATTTAATAGACTTGAGTTCTTCGACATATGTAAATCTTCCATCTTTGGTCATTTTCTTCGATAAATCTTCAAATAGGCCCATTGACTTCAAATCTTTTGCATCTCTTGGATTATAGACTTCGTCTTTTCGTCTTTTTCTTCGATAAAACCCGTGCAATCCCATGTTTTCTTTAATATTTATCCGGTTGGCTCTGAAAATACAACAAACACACAAACCACGCATAATTCCAAACAAATGACATCAAATACGCGTTTTGGTCTCGTTTTAGCAAGAAATAAGTGGTAAAAGGATGGGTGTTTTCACACCTATCAGTGAAACAAGGGAATGATCTTCGAGCCGATATGCGAAACTCTTTAAGCAGTCAAACGAATGACTTAAGGGATATGATGGCTAGTTTCTTCCCAAGTAATCAAACCTCTAGTTCGGGTTCTCTTCTGAGTAACACCGTTGCTAATCCAAGAGGGGAGATGAAAGCAATCACCACCCGAAGTGGCAAAGGTTTAAAGGAACCCGAGATTCCTACACCTACACCGTTGATTGTGACAAAGGAAAACGAGTCCCCTTCTCCGATTCCTCCACCTTCTACTTCTACCCCTCCACCACCCAAGGATGTGAGTGAGAATTCTATTCCAAAGCCTTCATCTCAACCTGATATACCTTACCCTTCAAGGTTGAGGAAAGAGAAGTTGAAGAACAAGGATGATATTCAAGTTTCAAACTTTCTTAAAATATTTAAACAATTGAATTTCAACATCTCCTTTGCCGAGGCTCTCGCTCACATGCCAAAATATGCTAAAATGTTTAAAGATCTTCTCAGTGATAAAGAAAAACTCCTTGATATCGCACAGACCCAAATTAATGAGAATTGCTCCGCGGTTCTCTTAAGGAAATTACCAACCAAACTTGGTGATCCGGGTCGCTTTCTCATTCCTTGCAACTTCCCCGGGATGGCCGAAGATGTCTTCGTCGGTGTCGATAAATTCACCTTTCCGGCGGATTTTGTTGTAGTTTACTACGAGATGGATCCCCGTGTTCCATTAATCGTTGGACGTCCATTCTTGAGGACCGGTCGCACTCTCATTGATGTAGTCGCGGGCGAATTAATCATGAGAGTTGGTGACGACAAAATCGTCTTCAACATGGGTAAACTTTCTAAGCAACCTTAGGAACACGAGAGCGTTAATTTCATTGACGTACTTGATGAGGCTTGTGAAGAGCATTTCAAAGACTCTTGTAAAATTGGTTCTTTTTCTCTACCCATTGTTGAGACCGTTGCCTCTATTGCTATTGACTCCACTTGGAGAAAGTGATTTCCTTTTGAAAGAATTTGAAACAACTTTAGGGGATGTAGACTTACAATATGACGATTCTCCCACCGATCGGGAAGAAGACATTCGTACCATTGATAAACTTCTTAATGAGGACCATATTTCTCCACCTTCCCCTAAGGATGTTACAATCGATGATCCGAATTTGACTAAACATTCCATTGACGATCCTCCGGATTTAGAGCTTAAGGATTTACCGTCTCATCTCGAATACGTTTTCCTTGAAGTCAATAAGAAGTTACCCGTCATCATTGCAAAGGACTTGAAAGAGGATGAAAAATCTCGACTTATCGACGTGCTGAAGAATCATAAGAAAGCAATTTCTTGGAAAATTTCCGATATCCGCGGAATTGATCCGAACTTTTGTACTCATAAAATTCTCATGGAAGATGACTTTAAAACCGCAATCCAAAGCCAAAGAAGGGTTAATCCAAAAATTCATGACGTCATCAAGAAAGAAGTTATCAAACTTCTAGATGCCAGAATGATTTACCCTATTTCGGATTCACCATTGGTTAGTCCCGTCCATTGTGTGCCTAAGAAAGGCGGAATAACCTTTGTTCCCAATGAAAACAACGAGTTGATTCCTACTCGACTTGTCACGGGATGGCGAGTTTGCATAGACTATCGCAAGCTCGATGATGCCACTCGCAAGGATCATTTCCCTCTTCCTTTCATGGATCAAATGCTCGAGCGTTTAGCGGGTAATGACTACTATTTCTTCTTAGACGGTTTCTCTGGGTATTTTCAAATTCCCATCGATCCAAAAAACCAAGAGAAAACCACATTCACTTCTCCTTATGGAACATTTGCTTACAAAAGAATGCCTTTCCGCTTATGCAATGCTCCTGGGACTTTCCAAAGGTGTATGATGGTTATATTCCATGACATGGTTGAAGAAACTATGGAAGTCTTTATGGATGATTTCTCGGTCTATGGTGATTCTTTCTCTACTTTCCTTGCCAATTTAGAACGTATGCTCAAACGTTGTGAAGACACTCGTCTCGTTCTTAATTGGGAAAATGCCATTTCATGGTAAAAGAAGGTATTGTTCTTGGTCATAAAATTTCCAAAGCCGGTATTGAAGTTGACCGTGCTAACGTCGATGTGATTGCTAAATTACCTCCTCCTTCAACCGTGAAGGGAGTGAGAAGTTTTCTTGGTCATGCAGGCTTCTATCATCGATTCATTCAAGATTTTTCTAAGATCGCTCGCCCGATGACCCACCTCTTGGAAAAATATACTCCTTTTATCTTTTCTAAAGAGTGTATCGAATCTTTCACTCTTCTTAAGGATAAATTAACTAAGGCACCGGTATTGGTTACCCCTAATTGGGAGTTACCTTTTGAATTGATGTGTGATGCTAGCGATTTTGCTATTAGAGCGGTTT
This sequence comes from Glebionis coronaria, assembly GCA_025667525.1. Lineage (NCBI taxonomy): Eukaryota > Viridiplantae > Streptophyta > Magnoliopsida > Asterales > Asteraceae > Glebionis > Glebionis coronaria. Next base: position 219,699,425 of record CM046877.1, read on the forward strand.
TGGGACAAAGAGTGAACAAACACTTCCAACCAATCCATTATGCTAGCAAGACAATGACGGGGGCTCAATTGCATTATACCACTATCGAAAAAGAGATTTTAGCTGTAGTGTATGCTTTTGAGAAGTTCCGCCCCTATCTTGTTCTTTCCACCACCATTGTGTATACCGATCATTCCGCGTTGAAGTACTTGTTAACAAAACAAGATTCTAAGACAAGACTTCTTTGTTGGGTTTTGCTCCTACAAGAATTTAAAATTGAAATTCGTGATAAAAAGGGAGCGGAAAACCTAGCCGCGGATCATCTTAGTAGACTCAAGGATCCTTATCAAGGGGAGCTCCCAAATCAAGAGATTAATGACTCTTTTCCCTTTGAGGCCTTGATGTCTATTAACTCCAATCTTGATGAAACCCCATGGTTTGCAGATATTGCAAACTATTTGGCGGGTGGAATTCTCATGGAAGGGTTAACGTCCCAACAAAAGAAAAAGTTCTTTAAGGAAATCAAGCACTATTTTTGGTACGAGCCTTACCTTTTCAAACAATGTGCGGATCTTGTCATTCGTCGGTGTGTTAATGGGCCGGCCACTTTATTAATCCTAGAAACTTGCCATAAAGGACCCACCGGTGGTCACTTTGGTCCAAATTACACCGCGAAGAAAGTTTTCGACTCCGGATTTTATTGGCCCACCATTTATCATGACGCTCATGAAATGGTTAAACATTGTGATGCTTGCCAAAGACAAGGCAAGATCACTCATAAAGATGAGATACCTCAAAATTTCATCCAAGAGTGTGAAATCTTTGACGTATGGGGTATCGACTTTATGGGGCCATTTCCATCATCCAAAGGGAACAAGTACATCCTCGTAGTCGTTGACTATGTATCTAAATGGGTTGAAGCAAAGGCTCTACCTACTAACGATGCGAGGGTGTTTGTGAACTTTTTGAAACAACTATTTTCTCGATTCGGTGTTCCTCGTGCTATAATCAGTGACCGCGGGACTCATTTTTCCAATGATCAATTTGCTCGAATCATGGCCAAGTATGGTGTCAATCACCGTCTTTCCACCGCTTATCATCCACAAACAAATGGTCAAGCTGAGATTTCTAACCGTGGACTGAAGAGAATATTAGAGCGAACTGTGGGAGAGCATCGTGCCTCGTGGGCCGACAAGTTAGATGATGCTTTGTGGGCTTTCCGTACAGCATATAAGACACCTATTGGTTGCACCCCATATCGTCTTGTGTACAGAAAGGCATGCCACCTCCCCATTGAGTTGGAGCATAAGGCTTATTGGGCCTTGAAATGGGCTAATTTTGATATCAACAAAGCCGGTGATCTTAGGAAGATCCAACTCAATGAACTTAATGAAATGCGGAATGAGGCTTATGAGAATTCATTGATCTACAAGGAGAAAACCAAGCTCATTCATGATTATAAGATCAAAAACCGTGAGTTCAAAATTGGTGATCAAGTTTTACTCTTTAACTCTCAGTTGAAAATCTTCTCGGGCAAGCTTATGAGCCGTTGGTCTGGTCCATTCACCGTCGCCAAAGTCTTCCCTTATGGCACCATTGAGCTTTCTCAACCAAATGGGCCTAATTTTAAAGTGAATGGCCATCGTGTTAAGTTCTACTTGGGTGAGGACATCTCTCATGAGATGATTCCATCCCTCACCACGTTTCCCTTGAATTAGTTCTGGGTCGAGTCAGGCTCGTGACTCGGTTAACAAAAACAAGCGCTGCCGGGAGGCAACCCGATGATCTATCCTTTTTACCCGTTTTCATAATAAGTGTAGGGGAGCTACCCTAGGGTTTGTTGTCTTGTTTCTTATGATGTGCAGGGATTAAAGCTTCAAAGAGCACTTTTGATGACATTTGACGACCCGTGATCCCGTGTACCCGTCTTCCCGGTTCTATCCTAAACTGTCGTGATTCAATATTTCATATCTTATATGTTTCCATTGAAATCACTATAGTTGTCTCTTCCTTAGCAAGATTTAAACAACGTGCACAATATCCTAAGTGTAGGGGAGTTTACTCCCGCATGCTTAAACCTGTAGGACAATGTTTATATCAAGTGTAGGGGGGCTTCTATCGAAGTAAGTGGGCTTTTCCATGAATTTGTCCTTATTTTAACCGGAAAATCTAATTTTTCGACATTTTTCAAAAATTTTGATCTATTTTGGCCTAGTAGTATTTTTCATTATTTCTCCTTTATGTTCTTTCCTTTTGTTATCGCGTCGTATGTATATATTTCATTTCAAAAATAAAGTTAAATAAAATGATTTTAATGAGTTTAGATGCCGTTGATATATTAGGCCCGTCATGAATCTTTTGACTCAACCCGAGTTTGCTTATCCAAGTTTACTCTAGCTAGTATCCTTAACGTGTTAAGTCAAGTTTTGCTAGGCTTTTATATAGGGAACTTTAAAACGCGAAAGTCTTAGCTCTTACGGGTTAAGAACAAGAACTTTTCGCAAGTTCCTATAATTGATCCTAGAAAGTCGTTTATCAAGGAAACTTTAAAATGCGAATTCTAAACTTGAAAAAGTATAAGAAGTTGCAAGATCCTATAGATAACTTGAAAACCCAAAACGTTGATTTAGTTGGCTAAGCATTCACGAGTCTCATTCCTTAAGATTTTAAATTGTGGAGAACGAGAGATGATGGAGTCAATTATAAGTTTGGTATTATTTCATAAATTTATGTGAGTTAATTATGAGCTTTTTCTCCCATCGCTTGTTGATAAATTTAATTGAAATAAATAAGGTCGTACGATTTGAAAAGTTACTTAGCTTCTAGCCCAAGATCGTTTAAAAGTTGCTCGGTATTAATTAGAGTTCATAGCCAAGGCATAACTTATTGAAGCGGGATGCAAAGATTGGCGAGTCCGAAAAGGCACTAACAAGGCATTAGGGCTACATTTTGTTGCTAAAGATCCAAAGTGATGTGAAGAATCATTTATCAAAAATCAATATGAAGGATCGAGACACACGACGAAAAGCAAATACTCCCCAAAAGATCATGGAGAAGTCTATATGAAAAGACCCTAGCAAGGTATGAGGAATAATAGATCCAAGTCCTAAAGATTGGAGAAAAATGAAGAAGTCGTGGTCCAAGTATGAAGAATCTCTCAAAATCTTCAAGTGAAGAAATTCCTATTATGAAGAGAAGACCATAATTTCAAGAACGTCTCTCAAGATTCGAAGTATGAAGTCGCTGCCAAATATCGGTCCGAGAAATGTCTCAAATCATGAAGCGAGTTATGCCAAGATATGAACTTTAAGAGGTCCCGAGAAGCACTTTTAAAAGATTTTGTCCTTTAGCTAACTATTGATTAAATCGTCCTACTTTATTTTCAACCTAAATAAACTATCGAAATAAGTCAAACAATGCATCCTCGTGATCATTCAAGACAATCATAAAATATAAGAGATACACCTAGGAATAAGGGAGTCTAAGTGAATAACTGGGCCACATGAGTTTGTGTTAGTTTGCTAACTTATAATAACAATGATCTCGTTTTTTAGCTTGGTGTGGGGAACGTGAAACTTGAGGGTGATAAACATTCATGACATACCATAGCCCTAATTAAAGTCTTTGATTTCTTTACTTGTTTTGTATATATCTCTATCTTTCTGGTTTCCTTAGTGTTTAGAATTTAATAAAGGCCAAGATGGGTTAATTATGATGGAAAATGTAAAACGTGCTTTGAAATTAATGCATTGCATGAGGGCATTGCAATGGTCAAGTGTAGGGGATTTAATAAGTGTGAAAACACTTATCCTTTTATCACTTATTTCCAATAATAACAAGACCAAAACGTGTATTTTATGTCGTAAAAGTTGGAATTATGCGTGGTTTGTGTTTTTATTGTGTTTCAGGATAAAAATATGAAAAAGGGAGAAAACACGGGCTTTCACGGGCTTTTATCGAAGAAAAAGACAAAAGACAAAGTCAAAAGATCAAAAGTGCAAGAAGAAAGTCAAAGGCCTATTCTGAAGATTTATCGAAGAAAAAGTCTAAAGACGGAAGTTTAACAAAGTCGAAGAACCAAATCTACTAAAAGAAGAAAATTAGAAGAAAAGTTCAAGTTATTATTCGACTAATCCCGAGACAAAGTCGAGAAAGCAAGTTATTTAAAAGACGAGAAAGACAAGAAGAAAAGAGGAAGAAACAAGCACCTACTCCTTCCCCTATATATAGTTTAGAAAATAGTCATTAAGGAGTTAGTTAATTTTTAGGTTATGTTTGGCAAAAGCTTTTTTAAAGCTTTTTCAGAGCTGTTAGCTTTTTTGTTAAAAAAATAATCTAATAGCTCTGTTTGGTACAACAATTTTTAAGAGCTGTTAGCTTTTTATATTCACCAAGTAGCTCTTAAATAAAAAGCTGTCCAATACAGCTTTCTAAATTGTCAAGAGCTGTTAAAGCTGTAGATTACTGATATACCCTCCAACTATATTATAATTTATTTAAATATGTCCTTTTAAGTCATTTTACGTTATAATTTTTACAGTTAACAGCTAATATACCAAACACTTCTATTAAAAATAGAGCTTTTTAGTAAACAGCTTACATCTAACAACTTACAGTTAACAACTTTCAGTTAACAGCTTACAGCTTACAGCTAATTTTACCAAACACAGCCTTAGTCTTTAATTTTAGTAGGTAATTAAGTGTGTTTTATTTTTCTTCTCTATAGTTTATAAAACCTTCATCTTAATCTTGTAATCTTGGATCTTAATCTTTAATATAATTAAGCTTTTTAATAAATTCTCATTCTACCTTTCTTAATCATAATCTATTGTTTTTGCTTGATTAATCATGTAGTTGGTTTAATATTGTTGATGATGTGATTGATTTACTTATTGGATTGTGCTTATTGAGTTGGTGTGTTTGAAGTTTTTAGATTATTGTGCTTATTTCTTAATCTTCATGTTTAGTAGTTTTTAAATAAGTTGATTTTGGTAGTTTAATATTTTTATAAAAAAGTTGATTTTAAATTTTTGCTTATTTAGTGTTTTTAAAAGTTTTTAAATTGTGTCTTATTAGCTTTTTCTAAAAATTGATTTGGTAAGTGCTTATTGTGATTTTGCTTATTTGTGTTAATTCGGATTGATTAAACCCTAATATTCCGAACTGTATGCCAAATCCTTGTTTCCCGAATTAGAAGCAAACTCCATTTCCCTCCAAAAACATTACTTCACTTCCCGAATTAGGTGTAACATTTCTTTTCCCGGTTATGTACTTGCCCCATATCCCGAATTACATGCAAAGTTCATCATTCCGAATTACGTGCAAGATTGCATATTCAGAATTAGTTCATGGATTAATATTTCGAACTAGATTCAGCACCCACATTCCGAATTACATCAAACTTAAGCATTCCGAATTAGCTTCAGTATGCGGATTCCGAATTGAGTCCCCATCTCAGATTCCGAACTAGGTGGTGTTCATGTATTCCGAATTAAGTGAAGGACTGCATATTCCGAATTAGGTCCTACATCCGTGGATTCCGAATTGAGTTAGAGATCATTGATTCCGAATTAAGTAAGGGATTTGTTTTCTGGATTGTATGTGTAACTTGCATTCCGAACTACTTGAAAACATCCTTTCCGAATTAGATCCAGATTTTCATATTCTGATTTAAGTTCAGTTCTTATTTCCCGACTTATTTTTAAACCTTAATTTTTCCTGCCATTTTTACCTAGTTTAATTTTCAAGCATTTTCACTTAGTTTAATTTTCAAGATTACGTTTTTATAATGTTTACATTTTTATAAAGTTTTAAGTTTTAAATTCACTTTCAAAGTTTTAATTTTTCATCATTTAATTTTAAGTCTAAATTTTTAGCTCAAGTTAGATAATTATCCTTAGTCATTTTCACCAAGTTCTACTGTGCATCATTCGTTCTGGACAAGCAATCGAGGTTAAAAATACTTCTTTGTTCTTAATAGCTTTTATGTTATGATATTTGTAGACTTAGAAAATCAAGCTACCAATAATTCCACCATTAACCGTGATCAATTCGATTAGATACCGAGAACGATTGATCACACATATGCTAGAGCCTTTATCACCATATTAAGCGTCGAGACTCGTTATATGGCAAAACTTTGTAAATGAAAGTTAGCTGTTGTGAACAACTCTATCGTTTGAATGAATGTTAAACATCCAAATGCTAACTTACAAAATATGCAAATAAAAATCCATTTCAACAATTTTAAAGCAATACCCGAATGACAAAATTAAATAAATCGTAATTCAATATTTTTTATTGATTAAGCCATACAAAACATCCTTACGATGATTTATGACACATATTTACCACCAAACTGAGTGTTAGAAGTTAACTCATTTCCATCAGTCTTTCTGCATTCAAAAATTATAAGCCCAAAATATTAAGAATAGGGAGTTGAGTGACCACAATTCAGGATTTATTGACTGGATTCAGGAAGTGATGTTTTTGCTTAGACCCACATAATCATATCAAAACAAATAAGGTACCTTGAGACAGATCTTGAAGAGGTAAATTCAATGGTGGTCAAGCTTGTGGTGGAGTAAAGAGGCTGTGTTGGTGACAGGCCGATCGACACCACAATATGGTTTATCAGAATCCATTAAATTGCAGCACCTCGTATATCCAATAAATAATAGAATATCAGTTGGTATTAAATCAATATTAATTCCACAAATCTATGAATCTGTTCGTTTTCCACTGCTTTAACTAAAGACACGGGAGAGATTTTATACGATGAAATATGTGCTTGCAATTGCAGCATTCACTATTGTTGTATCCAACCAAAGGTGTGCCCCTCGAGCAGCTCTCATAACCAAGCTGAAAACATAGCAAGACAAATGGTTTAGTACATAATAACATAGAAGCCAAACTATAATCTTGAAATCAGAAGATGAGAATGAAGAGGCATGTTTAGAAAATGGTAAACGGAAAACATTTGAAGAACGTGGATGATAATTCCATCACAGATGATTGCAAAAACTAACCCAAACACTAATTAAGGAGGTAATGAACGGGTTAAAAACGTCACATTTTGACCCGTCAAAATGTAACCACTTTAAGGCCTGTAATACCACATTAATTACTCTAAACAGTAACGTCACTAATTATGAGGAGAAAATAATGCGTGTGAAGAGCCAAAATCACCGAGAGAATTACTGGAATCCTGGTTATGCATTTTAAAAATTTCGGAATAGCGTAAGAACATATGCATTGTACAGGCACGAAGCCAATGGGACAAAGTAGAAAAAATTTGAAAGGAGATGACACCTGTCGGACAGAGTTACACCAACTCAAAACACTTGCACGGTCATTTCTGTGTAGTGCAATAGAGTCTTCACAACAAACTAATTTGTTAAAGACTATATTCAACACATATGACTTACTAATGTAGGATTCACCAGAATGATTACACTTGAGTGTAGCACTAACAATAGCAGTACTAAGAACTTCAAGATTAAACAACTCCACTAATTTAAGATTTCCTCCCGATAAAGCAGCTGCTGCAACTATCACTGTTGGTATATTTGTTGTTTTTGCTCTGGTCCAACAATCACTTTTGCCAGTACTAAAACACAACAAAAAAACCTACTTGAGAATCCTACAAACAATTGTTAGACTAAATCGTTCTGCACATATAATCGATACAAGATAAAATGACACTGGCATACATTCATATATATCAAGTACCAATAGCAAATCAAAGTGAACTAAATATCGCGAGGTACCTGCAGCAACAGAAAACAAATATCAACTTAACTACATATAGCATATTAGCAGTTGGACACTAATATTAAAGATGTAAAATGGTATTAGATTTTAAAGAAACTCAGATGTATTATCATTTAAAGTAGAAAATAGTAAAAGAATATTCCCTAACAGGAAAAAGTAAGTTAATTTAATGGCAAGAGCAATGTAAAGAATGTACATTAACAATGATATTCCACAAATCAGTTTGTCAAAAGTTATTGTAGAAAGACACCACTCTTCAACCTTGAAGTAGGAGAAGCCCATGATTTTAACATCACTGACAGGAGACCAGGTATAGCTATTTTGCTTGTACAATGAATGTTGTGTGATGCCATAAATATTTTATTAGTATGATGACAATGAACCTACTCCATATTGCTGTTTATGAAAAAAGAAATATATGTTAGTTACTCATATCAGCTAACTTGATTGATTTCTTTTGGATTTTATGTTTCTTTAACAATCTTAAGATCTGATGAAGATTCTCCGATAAAAAAATGCATATTACCTATTGTTCTTGCATTTTGGGACCTCGAGTGAAGTGCTAGATCATTTCAGTGGCACCAGTTTAAGAATTATGGGCAAAAGGCACATGTGTTCCATTCTTGCAACAACAATGTCTGATATTCCAGAATCTGCCAATCACCCCTTAAGATACATATACATCCATAAAACCACAGATAAATATCAAATCAGCTCTAAAAGAATCATAATATTCAATGAATATAACAAATTATGGTAAATCATACCTTAATGCCAACCGTGACAAATAAGTCAGGCCAAAAAGCAATCCCAACCGCTTCCTTATAAGAGTTACATGGCATTAGGATATCTTGTGCACGGTTGCGAAAATGCCCAGCCATAAATGGCTCAAAGTGCTGGAGGCATCATGTAGCAATATATATGTATATATAGTTAGAGAAAAGCATATAAATTAAGCAACTATAGGAACACAAAATTAAAAGTTTTTAGTTACCTTGGGTTGTTTGGTCATGGTACAAACCATTGTTTTCAATGATTTTGACAAGGATAATTTCGTTGTATAGTAAGAAGGTGATCCTCCAGCAACCGGTAAGTTTTCGCATTCTGATTTTACTTTTCCTGAATTTGATGATGGGTGGGAAGGGTTGACTTTTTTGTTCTTTTAATGTTCTGCTATTAAGTAGATAAACAGAACAAAAACATTCTTAGAAGGGCAAATCAAAAACGTTATCATGCACTATATTAGACTATGTAATTTGAGTTGCTACCATGAAATAAATTTGTCCACGATCCGCTCAACAACAGTTAGTACAACAACAAAGATCATGAAAAGAACTCGTTATAAAGTCTCAAGCACAAAGTCAGCGATGATACATCTCGACACAAGTAACATATTTTGGTTATACCTGTATTGACACCAAAACTGAAGTTGCTCTATATCAGGTTTATTCTTCTCCACAGATTTGAAGCATTCATAGGCTGGATATGCACAACCAAATACCATCCTAAAGAAGTTCATACGGAGTAATAATATTTGGATATAACAAAGAGTGAAAAAATAATATTAGTGGGAGACAACGAAGTCCATCACATTTTCAACTTTAATGTATTTCTTATCAATAAGAATAAAACTTTCAGTCTCATAGACTCAAGTCATATTTTTTCCCAATCTGAACACATCTTGACCTGTAATCCAGCAAGATATATCGCCATATTCCAAAATATAAGTTAACATACTCCAGGAAGAAGCTGGTTCAAGAAAGTATTTTATCTTTATAAAGTCATTCAAATCGATACTTACCTATATTAATTCTGGTATTGCCAATGTGGTCAAGTGACCATGTTAAAATAAAACAAAAAAGAAATAAGCATTAGGCTCAGCTCATTGAACATGCTTTAGTTCGGCTACAAGTGACCCTTACTGATGACTTCGCAACTAATACCTTAAGCAAACCTAAACTGACCTGCAACCATCCTTCTTAAATCAGTGAGAGAAAGTGATGTTGTTAACAGCGTTGTCGCCTCTGTAAACACGACCTATGCATAACAAAAGTTAATTAATGGATCTGGAATATAAAGTTCGCTATTGTAAAGCGATAAACTAAAGAGTAAAAAAAACTGATAATCCATTTGGAAGATAACTCGTTGACCTGCATTCTAATTATGATATACAGTTTTCTGAACACCTACAACAATCATCGGGTACCTCACGTAAATGAACAAAAATTACTAATTTACAGTTGAGACACATTGAACAATCGATGTAGAACATGAAATTTCCATTTGGCTCTTTATTGAACACCATATCTAATCCGACCCTTTGTGGGGCTGCAGTGAATAGAAGTTATCCTACTGTGATGTCCAAGCCGATTATACTCACCCGAACTGCACTGGAACTGACCCTGACTCGATCTCTCAACCTCTTGGGTGTAAAAAGGGTCTGATTAGAAGAAAGGCATACATGATGTTTGGTTAAACACTTTTAAACTAAATTCGGACAAAAAAGTGATTTATGGGGCTGTTTGCGAAATTGAAATTCTTCACAAACTTGTTTAGAAAAGAATGCACAAAACACACTTAACCAACATATAAGCACACAGAAACTTCGATACAATGTGGTTTGAACAATAATTTAGTATTTATTCTTACAGAAAATTTACTATGAAACAGTTTGATACATAAAATGGTAGACAAAAGGGGTAGACAATGAAGATTACCTTGGTGAGAGTCAAAGTCAACTATAAGGTTAACTTGACTCCAACATATATATTCTGCATATATATCAGAAATACCAATTATAACATAAATCACATGTCAGAGATCTAAAAATCCAAGGAAAAATAATGCAAACTCGCCACACACAGCCATATATCGGCAACTATAGTGACTATACGCAAAATCAAAGCTGGCACAACGTGCATATGCAAGCATGTAGTGTAGTAATTATAGTTATTGGGCCACTACAATTTTAAATTAGGGATTTCAGTTTCATATTCCCATCATGGATAATATATAAATGCTAAAATGCATATAAGTTATTGTTGTAATAATTTTGTATGTTTTAACTTTATGAAAGCGTAAAGTACCTTCAATCAAGTCCAGCTCCTGATGCAACAGTATCACTCACTGTAAGGATAGCAACTTTATATGTGGAAGAAGAAGGCGTATTGGTACTTACTTTCATTGAATTCATATTTAGAATACCGGCATCTAGATTCGATGATAATAAGCTTTTTCCCAAATCGAACCCATATATATCAGAAATTAAGATAGTTGATACATGAGTTCCAGATGTTATTTGTCTTCCTAAAGGTGGAAATTCGAGCAATGCATTCGCTGACTTCATACTTAGCAGGCGACTACTCAGTTGACGACCAGTACTCTCAGCCACAAATTTGCACGTATTGTGGCAGAATATATAGTTAGAGAGAAAAAACATCACAACTTTTTTCTAACTAACCAATCTATCATAACCAATCTAACTTTTTTGCAAATAGTTAGGCACCTAAACTTCTTCTTTTCAGAAGGGTAAATACATGCTTCGCTTTATAATTTAGCAGTCTAAGTTCACAGACTTCTGCTGACCTGAGATCTACACCTGCAAGACATACCAGAATCACCAACACACCACGTTCTTTGTACATCTTCAAGTCTTCATCGTTTCACCCTATCCCCCAATATTCCAACTGTGAGTTCCTTATCAAAATTAACAATAAAAAACCCAATTTCAGAAACCCTTTAAAAATATACATGCTTAAAAAAAAGTTTAATACATTAAAACATACATTCTTGATTAAGAAACTCGATCAAAACAAAGAATCAATGGGTATCTTTTTGATTCGAATATGATTCAAAATTGAAGAAGAATTTGTAAAATTAGGGATCGGCTTTTCATATTAGGATCACCAACAACAACTCGTGTATCTATTTCCTTTGATTAATCTGGTCTTATTCTGGATTTAGAAAAAAAGGAGAAGATATACCCATAAAATTGCATAAAGGTGAATAATCATACCTTCATTCGCCAAATTATCATGGATGTGGGATCGGTGATGATGAAGATCGTTTGATGTGATCTGAATGAATGAATATGAGATGATTTGAAAGTGAGCTAGACAAGAAATCAATGAGAGGATCAAAAGACAGTGACGACTGTTTTAGGGTTTTGTGTGTGTGTGTGTGTTTTTTGTCTGTGTGTTTTTTTCACCCCGTGTGTGTGGGAAAAATAAGGGAAAACAATAATTTATACCCACGGTATGAAAACGTGATTTTGAAACAAAACGCGTTTTAAAATACTGTGGCCCGCCCAAAATGAGCTAAAAAGGAAAAAAGTGAGTTTTTTTAGCAAATACCTAATAAGTGTGAAAACACTTATCCTTTTACCATTTAATTATAATAAAAACAAGACCAAAACGTGTATTTAATGTCGTAAAAGTCGGAATTATGCGTGGTTTGTGTTTTTATAGTGTTTTAGGACCAAAATGTGAAAAGGGAAGAAAACACCGGCTTTCACGGGCTTTTATCGAAGAAAAAGACAAAAGACGAAGTTAAAAGATCAAGAGTGCAAAAAGAACGGAAGTCCAAGGCCTATTCTAAAGATTTATCGAAGAAAAAGTCTAAAGACGGAAGTTTAACGAAGTCAACCAAATCTAATTAATGAAGAAATTAGAAGACGAGTTCAAATTATTTATTGACAAATCCCGAGACAAAATCGAGAATGACGAGTTTATTGTAAAAAATGTGAAGACTAAAGAAAGAAAGAAAGAAGGAAGCTTCCAACCACCTACCACCATCTCCTCTCCCTATAAATACTAACCCTTCCCATCATTTGGAAGGTGTTAGCTAATTTGACAAATTAGTTCTCCACATTTATTTTTCATGCACTTTCATATTGTCATTGAAATTCTTGTCTTTAATTTCATGTAAGTTTTAATCTTGTCTTTAATCTTTATCTTTAAAATTCAAATCTTTTCATAATCATCTCATTCTTCCTTTCTTGCTTTTCAATATCTTGTTTTGTTTGATTAATCTTGAAGTTTTGTTTAATCTTGATGTTTATTTGATAAAAGTTCTTATTTTTTCATTGTTTTTATCATTTTCATGCAATTTACGTTCTTTCCTTATTGTGTTTTTAGCTTATTTCGTGTTTAGCTTATTTTCTTTTAAGTGTTTTCAAAAGTTTAATCTTTTTAAAGTTATTTTATAAATCTTGTTTATTTAGTGTTTTAAAAGTTTTAAATTTGTGCTTATTTAGTTCTTCTTATTATTGTATTAATTAAGTTTTTTGGTAATTGCTTATTGTTAAAGTGCTTATTCGGTTATTGCTTATTTGATTTTTTGTGTACCGTCGTAATATTCTAAGGGTTTACTTGTTACGATCTAGTTTCGTGATCACATAAACCTAAGCATTTCTACTTGTGATCAGTGACTATGATCACTGAGTGTGATCACTGAGTGTGATCACTGAGTGCGATCACTGAGTGCGATCACTGAGTGCGATCACTAAGTGCGATCACTGAGTGCGATCACTGAGTGCGATCACTGAGTGCGATCACTAAGTGCGATCCATTCACAAGTTTTGGTTTTATTTCCTGTTTTTATTTTAAGTTTTCAAATTAATCTTTTCCTGCCATTTTTACTTAGTGTTATTTTAAAATTGTTTTGTCTTAGTTTTATTTCTAAGATTTCAAATTTTACTTTTTGTCGAGTTTTAAAATTTCGTCATTTACTTTAAAGTTTGTATTTTTATTTTACTCAACGAAAACTCTTTCTTTTATCCACCAAAGACGACTGAGTCACACAATCAACCGGAGATCAATTCGATTAGACGCCGAGAACAACGAACTTTTAGCCTAGTAAAATCTTTGTATTAAAATGGCGCCGTTGCCGGCTCTTTTCGTAAAGATTAACGGTTTTTTGTGAGAGACGCGTTGGATTTTGGGATCCGTTCTTTTGGGAACGTTATTTTCAAGCATAAAAATTTTCAAAAAATCCTAAAAAAATATAAAATTTTAAAAAATCCAAAAGAATAAATAAGATAAAAAAACCAAAAATATTGTATTTCATTTTTAGTGTATGCGTACTCGATCTTCGTCTTATTCTGAGCCCGAGACTCTTGAAGACCTAGATATGGCTGGTGTGCACAACAATAATAACCCACCTCACCCCAATTTGAATAATAACAACCATGTCCCTCAACCCGACATTCACAAGATGGAGGAGTTGTGTCAACCAACAATGAATGGACGTGGAGGACCGATTGCGCCGATGCAAATCACGGCTGCTGAATTTTTGTTGAAGCATCACATGATCCAACAAGTTCAAAATACTTGTCCATTTCGCGGATTACCGGATGATGATACTAACAAACACCTCGACAAATTCATTACCGTCACTCAAAGCATGAAATTGCCCGGTGTTACCATGGATTTTCTTCGCCTTCATCTATTTCCACACACTTTATCCCACCATGTCGAAAAATGGTTTGATCGTCTTCCTAAGAACTCAATTCATACATGGGACGAGATGACTCAACAATTTTTGTCGCGCTACTTTCCACCATCTATGGTAACGAGCCTTCGGAATCAAATCAGTGGTTTCACACAAGAACCTGATGAATCACTTTTCGATGCTTGGGAACGTTATAATGTTTTGATCGATCGATGTTCTAATCATAATATGCTCCCCGTCACCTTGATTGATACTTTCTACAACGGTTTAACTTTTCGTGATCGTGATACGATTAATGCAGTCGCCGGTGGCACACTTATGAAAAGAAGACCCGAGGAGTGTAGAGAGCTTATAGAGAACATGACCACTCATCACAAAAATTAGGATTCATCCGCATCTTCAAGAAATAATCCGAGAGTCAATGTTTCTTCTACTTCTTCCAGCCCCGAGATGACCTAACTCACCCGCATGATGGCCGAAATGAACAAAAATATCCAACTTATGGCTACGAATCAACTACAACAAGTTAAAGCTGTCGCACTTTCTTGTGAGATCTGCGGCGGTCCTCATTCATACACTGATTGTCCTTCTACTCATGACAATCCGGAAAACGTGTATGCGGCTAACGGTAACTATTACACGGAAAGCTATCAAGCCCGACCGCAAGGTGATCGTAACTTGCTAAGTTATCGTTCTAACAACTTTCTTTCACCCAGTTTTTCTCCTCAAAACCACAACCCAAACAACTTCAATAGAAGCAATCCAAACCCACTTCGAGCTTCTACTCTATATCACCCACCCGCTCCCCAAGCTCCACCCATCACTCAACCCACGACATATAACCATGATGTTGAAACTTTCATGAGGACCCAAAGAGAGGTGGTGAAAAACCTTCAAAGCCAAATCATTAACTTGAAAGGTGATATCACTAAACAAGGGAATGATATTCGAACCAAGCTTAGAAATGATATGCAAACTTCTTTAAGCAGTCAGACGAATTATTTAAGGAATATGATGGCTAGTTTCTTCCAATGTAATCAACCCTCTACTTCGGGATCTTCCTTCGAATACCGTGACAAACCCTAGAGCGAATGTGAGTGCTATTACTACACGCAGTGGAGCAACTCTAGTAGGACCATCTACCCCTCCCCTAGTTACTCCATCTACACTCCCTCCACCCCCATTTATTCCTCCTACTTCCACTCCTAGTACTAGTTCTACATTACCGTATCCACCTCTTACGGAAGAAGTATCAAAGAAAAACCCTTCACCATCCAAACTTTCACCCTCTCAACCCTCAACATCTAAATCTACACCTACCACACCTTCACCTTCTACACCTACACCACCTAAACCCAATATCCCTTATCCTTCTCGGTTAGACAAGTGCAAAGTGCTCACTAAAGAGGATGCTCAAGTTACTTCCTTTTTGAATATGATTACACAAATGAAATTTAACATTAGCCTCATTGAAGCATTTTTCCAAATGCCGAAATTTGTGAAAGCATTCAAGGAATTGCTTAGCAAGAAGGAGAAGATGGCCGAGTTTATTAATACTCGATTAAATGAGAACTGTTCTGCAGTCCTTCTTAAAGAACTTCCGGAAAAACTTGGAGATCCCGGTCGTTTTGTGCTACCATGTACTTTTAACCAAACCGAAGAATTTACTGCCTTAGCCGATCTCGGGGCAAGTATAAATTTGATGCCATTAAGTGTTTGGAAAAAGTTATCATTACCCGATCTTACACCAACAAAGATGACTCTTGAGCTAGCAAATTGAACTCTCGCTTACCCCGTTGGTATTGCCGAAGATGTGTTTGTTAAAGTTGGTACCTTAACTTTTCCGGTCGATTTTGTTGTTGTTGATTATAAAATGGACCCTCGTATTCCGTTAATACTTGGTCGGCCATTCTTAAGAACCGGAAAAACTTTAGTCGATGTTGCCGAAGGTGAACTAATCTTAAGGGTCGGGAATGATCAACAAGTTTTTAAGATGGGGAAGATCACAAACAAATCCAATGGAAGAGAATCGGCGAATATGATTGATGTGCTTCAAGACGAGCTTGATACAACTACTTGTGAAAGTACAAAGATTAATGATTTTGTCGTCTACAATAATCCTCTTTTAGAGCCTATATATGATAATCCACTTTTTCAAGAAATTGTGGAAGATTTTGAAAATCCTCTCTCCAATTTGGATGCCCCAACAATATATGATGCTCCACCAATCTATGATGCTGATTCTAGTTCTGATATGGATGATTATGCTGATTTTTCTTCAGAGTATAAAGACATGCCAACTTATGATGACTTTGATGATGTTGATACTCTCTCGAGTGATTCTTCAAATGATGACCTTACTCCTAATGAAGATCCTCCACCAACAATGCTTGACCCTACTTTGGATGACTACTCATTTGAGGAAGATTTTGCTACTTTTCTCAATACCTACTTCCCCAATGAGAATGATTCTCCTCCTTTGGACTTTGATTTTGGTCTTTATCCTCCTACAGATATTAAGAAACCCGTTTCAAAGGAGAAGAAACCGGAACACACCGACATCCACAATACTTATGTTTTGACACCTCTCTATCCACCTTCATCGGATGTGATTGTGCGATTTATGAGCGGATCTTCTTCAAGGTCTACTGAGGCTAAGTCTTATTTTCCCCTAAAGGAAAAGGTGTTCGATCCGGGTATCACAATTTTTAAGCCATCTCAGTATCCATTTGATGAAATAAAAGGAAAGATTTTTGGACACAATGGAGATATGCATGCACTTCATCCTACTTTCTACCACCGTGCTCAACAACTGCTTAAGGGAACCTTGCCTACTCTTCTTTGGCTTGCCTTGTTCACCTTAAGTTTGTGATATTTGATGGACGAAAACCATGTATTTGATCCCAGTGGATGTTCTTCAAGGTTCTTACCATTGTAATCAAGGTCGAGTCAGGCTCACGACTCGGTGAACAAAAACAAGCGCTTCTCGGGAGGCAACCCGATTATCTATCCTTTTTTATCCGTTTTTATAATAAGAGTAGGGGGAGACCCTAGTATGTGTTTGTTGTCTTCTTTCTTATGATGTGCAGGGATTCGAGCTTTTAAAGTTCCACTCTTGATGACTTTTGATGACCCGTGATTCCTTGTCTCCGTCTTCCCGGTTCTATCCTAAACTCTTTTGATTCATTATTTTATCATTTATGTTGAAATAGGAATCACTTTAGTTGTCTCTTCCTTAGCAAGATTTAAACAACGTGCACAATGTCCTAAGTGTAGGGAAGTTTACTCCCACATGCTTAAACAATAAGGACAATGTTTATATCAAGTGTATGGGTACTTCTATCTCAGTTAAGTAGGCTTTTCCTTTAATTTGTCCTCATTTTAACCGGAAAATTGATTTTTCGACATTTTTCAAAATTTTTAATCTATTTTGGCCTAGTAGTTTTTCCTTTGTTATCGTTATTTTTCATTGCTAGAATAAATTTTAATAAAACGGTTTTAATAAGTTTAGATTTCTTTGATGTATTTTTCAACGTCATGAATCTTTTGACTCAACCCGAGTTTACTTATCCAAGTTTACTCTAGCTTGTATCCTTAACATGTTTAAATCAAGTTTTGCTAGGCTTTTATATAGGGAACTTTAAAACGCGAAAGTCTTAACTCTTACAGGTTAAGAACGAGAACTTTTCGCAAGTTCCTATAATTGATCCTAGAAAGTCGTTTATCAAGGGAACTTTAAAATGCGAATTCTAAACTTGAAAAAGTCGTGCAAGATCCTATAGATGACTTGAAAACCCAAAACTTTGATTTAATTGGCTAAGCATTCATGAATCTCATTCCTTGAGATTTTAAATTGTGGAGAACGATAGATGATAAAGTCAGTTATAAGTTTGGTATTCTTTCATTAATTTATGTGAGTTAATTATGAGCTTTTTCTCCCATCGCTTGTTAATAATTTAATTGCAATAAATAAGGTCGTACGATTTAAAAGTAACTTAGCTTCTAGCACAAGATCGTTTAAAAGTTGCTCGGTATTAATTAGAGTTCATAACCAAGGCATAACTTATTGACGCGGGATGCGAAGATTGGCGAGTCCGAAAGGCCCTAACAAGGCATGAGGGCTACATTTTGTTGCTAAAGATCCAAAGTGATGTGAAGAATCATTTATCAAAAATCAATATGAAGGATCAAGACACACGACGAAAAGAAATACTCCCCTAAAGATCATGGAGAAGTCTATCCAAAAAGGCCCTAGCAAGGTATGAGGATAAATAGATCCAAGTCCTAAAAGGAGGCGGATCGTTGTATATCAAAATCCCAAATAAAGATTGGAGAAAAATGAAGAAGTCGTGGTCCAAGTATGAAGAATCTCTCAAAACTTCAAGTGAAGAAATTCCTATTATGAAGAGAAGATGATTATTTCATGAACGTCTCTCAAGATTCGAAGTATGAAGTCACTGCCAAATATCGGTCCGAGAAAAGTCTCAAATCGTGAAGCGAGTTATGCCAAGATATGAACTTTAAGAGGTCCCGAGAAGCAGTTTTAAAAGATTTTGTCCTTTAGCTAACTATTGATTAAATCGTCCTACTTTGTTTTCGGCCTAAATAAACTATCGAAATAAGATAAACAATGCATCCTCGTGATCATTCAAGACAACAATAAAATATAAGAGATACACCTAGGAATAAGGGAGTCTAAGTGAATAATTGGGCCACATGAATTTGTTTTAGTTTGCTAACATATAATAACAATGATCTCGTTTTTAAGCTTGGTTTGGGGAACGTGAAACTTGAGGGTGATAAACATTCATGACAACCAAAGCCCTAATGTAAGTCTTCGATCTCTTTACTTTTTCTTCCTTTAAATATTTTGTAATTTTCTATCTTTTTAGTTTCCTTAGTATCTAGTGTTTAATAAAGGCAAGGTGGGTTAATTATGATGGAAAATGTAAATCTTGCTTTGTAACTAATGCATTGCATGAGGGCATTGCAATGGTCAAGTGTAGGGGAATTAATAAGTGTGAAAACACTTATCTTTTTACCATTTAATTATAATAAAAACAAGACCAAAACGTGTATTTAATGTCGTAAAAGTCAGAATTATGCGTGGTTTGTGTTTTTATTGTGTTTTAGGACCAAAATTTGAAAAGGGAAGAAAACACGGGCTTTCACGGGCTTTCATCTAAGAAAAAGACAAAAGACGAAGTTAAAAGATCAAGAGTGCAAAAAGAACGGAAGTCCAAGGCCTATTCTGAAGATTTATCGAAGAAAAAGTCTAAAGACGGAAATTTAACGAAGTCGAAGAACCAAATCTAATTAATGAAGAAATTAGTAGACGAGTTCAAATTATTTATCGACAAATCCCGAGACAAAATCGAGAATGACGAGTTTATTGTCAAAAACGTGAAGACTAAAGAAAGAAAGAAAGAAAGAAGGAAGCTTCCAACCACCTACCACCATCTCCTCTCCCTATAAATACTAACCCTTCCCCTCATTTTGAAAGTGTTAGCTAATTTGACAAATTAGTTCTCCACATTTATTTTTCATGCACTTTCATATTGTCATTGAAATTCTTGTCTTTAATTTCATGTAAGTTTTAATCTTGTCTTTAATCTTTATCTTTAAAATTCAAAACTTTTCATAATCATCTCATTCTTCCTTTCTTGCTTTTCAATATCTTGTTTTGTTTGATTAATCTTTTAGTTTTGTTTAATCTTGATGTTTACTGGATAAAAGTTTTTATTTTTCCATTGTTCTTATCATTTTCATGCAATTTACGTTCTTTTCTTATTGTGTTTTTAGCTTATTTCGTGTTTAGCTTATTTTCTTTCAAGTGTTTACAAAAGTTTAATCTTTTTAAAGTTATTTTATAAATCTTGTTTATTTAGTGTTTTAAAAGTTTTTAAATTTGTGCTTATTTAGTTCTTCTTATTATTGTTTTAATTAAGTTTTTTGGTGATTGCTTATTGTTAAAGTGCTTATTCGGTTATTGCTTATTTGCTTTTTTGTGTACCGTCGTAATATTCTAAGGGTTTACTTGTTACGATCTAGTTTCGTGATCACATAAACCTAAGGGTTTCTACTTGTGATCAATGACTATGATCACTGAGTGTGATCACTGAGTGTGATGACTGAGTGCGATCACTGAGTGCGATCACTGAGTGCGATCACTGAGTTCGATCCATTCACAAGTTTTGGTTTTATTTCCTGTTTTTATTTTAAGTTTTCAAATTAATCTTTTCCTGCCATTTTTACTTAGTGTTATTTTAAAAATGTTTTGTCTTAGTTTTATTTTTAAGGTTTCAAATTATACTTTTTGTCGAGTTTTAAAATTTCGTCATTTACTTTAAAGTTTGCATTTTTATTTTACTCAACGACAACTCTTTCTTTTATCCACCAAAGACGACTGAGTCACGCAATCAACCGGAGATCAATTCGATTAGACGCCGAGAACAACGAACTTTTAACCTAGTAAAATCTTTGTATTAATACTCAAATCTTATTGGTTAAAAGATGTGACTGGGATTAAAACTACGGTTTCAAGTCATAATTATACCTATAATATATATATATATATATATATATATATATATATATATATATATATATATATATATATATATATATACCTATCCAGAATTTATTGATTTTATTTACTGATTTTAAACATACGAGAAGTTTGTTGTGATTCGAGGGTCTTACCCTATCCTATCTACTTAGCCCTCCATCAGATCTTTTATTTAATATATAAACTAACTCTCACGTTAATTTGAAGGTCCAATTATAACCCTAACTACCCTAACCAACTAAAAACATTAATTGTAAACCGGCTGATCCAAAAACTGTTTTGATATCCGAATGTTGTAACCCACTTCCCGACCTCCAATTTAGTTCTCATTTCTTCATTCAAAATCTAACTCAAATACCTTTCCATGGGTACTTGGATTACAGTTTAAAAGTTTACCAAATTCTAGATATGATCAAAACAAGTGACTCAATATTATGCCCAGTTTTTAAAAACGAATTTAACACAATTTGTCTAATTAATTATCCTCATCATGTTTATTTATGAACCCTAATTAATCTAAGCATGATTACATTATTAAAATAAATATTATAAGTTAAACCTAACCCTAGATCCATCATGTATTGATTAAAATTGCATTAATAATAATTAAATTGAAAAGATTAACAAGTAGTTTACTTTAGAATTAATGAAAGACAAAAACTTTATGAAGAACCCTAAAAACTCCATTGAAACCGTCGTCTATTATTTTTCTCCAGTGAATTATGAGTGTTTTGATTAAATAAAAAGGCTTTATATATTTATTTAACAAGTCCTAGCCCAACCTAAACACAAATTTCTTTTTTTTCCTTTTTCTCCCCTCTCTTTCTTGCGTTTACACCGACTCCCCTCCCCCTTTTTAATTTTTTTTCTTATTATTACTAATTAATGTATTAATAATATTACCTTAATTTATTTTAAATTATTTCATTTCCTAAAACCTCCAAAACCTTAAAACCGTAAAACTAGTCAAATCTACGCGATTATCATAAAAATACGTAAAATATACAATTTTATGAAACTTCTTAAGTGCTGGTGCAATCGGGGACACATCCACATCAGGTAATAAAAAATCTAAAGCATAATAATCGCGAGCCATTGGTAAGTGATTGGCACGTATTTTGTGTTTTTTTGTATTAGAGTAATAAAATGACCATTTTTATACCTAGCATGGCTGAACATATATTGGAGAAGATATTTTGCATCAACTACTAAACGAAGCTGATTCCAATGCCCACGTGTAGAAAAAGCAAGTTATCTATCTTCGGCTCTTCACATGTTCCCAGACTCGTACTTTCTACTGCCTATGTTGTGCCAGCTCTTCACGCTCTCAGCCTGCATCACTAAACACATTTTAATCAGTAAATTATCAATACAA